>CM019150.1:149785184-150471254 GCA_009733165.1 Naja naja
TCTACTTCGTTATATTGCTTTGAAATCATTTTCCAGAAATGAAATCTTGTTTTATATTAATTATCTCAATTGTCTATTATACAATCCTTGTACAGAATATTATATTCTGCTTAATGTTTCAGTTAGTGCACAGAATTTCTGTACACAGTATTCAGTTTTCATTTCGCTCATTTCATACTCTTGAAATTTAAGTATCATGCATTGTAGCCTCTTAGGGCTGTTAATTAAGAGCTTCTTCGTTTGGACCTCTAATGGTTTAATGATATGGTTGCAAAACTGTCCTGTCTCAGCAGTGAGCAAACTGGACAATTTCACCCCAAGCAACACCACTAATAATTCCCTTCAATCTAGACATATCTTCTTTTAGTTCAATCATTGCTATACTAGAAAAAGCTATAGCTGTTATTTCTCCATCATTACTGATCCACAACTTCCTTTTAAAGCATCACAATGTAACATGTGGTACTTTTGGCTGAAATACTTCAAAATTAGACCCTTGCTGATTGCATTCTTGAGGCCTTTTGAGGATTTTGGCCTATTTGCAGACTCCTTTTCACTCTTTTTATCATCCAATGGCCCTGGCATTTCCATAATTACTTTCTTTGGATCTGACCATAAGACTTCTGAAATTATAATAGTTCTTTCCTGTCATACCCTCAAAGGAGTGCTAGAGAATTGCTAATGGTATCTAGGTTCACAACTTTCTTGATCATGGAATCTTGATTCCAAGGTTTGTTTGGGAGTGCTTCTTAATTAATAATTGTCTCTGAACTCTCAAGTGGCGTTCATACAGTTGTGACCTTTCTGAGCTAACTGGACTTAGCAATTTATCCATGCCTAGTTTAAAATCTATGTTTTGCATTGAAATGCATTATTTGTAAGGCTACTCTTGAAAACTGTCCAGAAATGGCCATTTTTGTAAAATGCAGCAGCTAAGCTGCTGACCAGTGCAAGATACAGAGAAAATATTCTTATACTGAAATATTCAAAGTGGTTGCCAGCTGCTTACTACACAAAATTTGAAGTATTAACATTAGCCTATAGAGCCCTAAACCTCTCAGAGCTTGTATCTAAGGACTACCTGTTCCACTATGAATCTCTATATCCCAGCAAGAAGCACCCTTCTATAGATATATCTCCATTGTCAGATGTTTTTCTATCTGGTATGTAGGAAACAGCCCTCTTCTAGTTTCCTCCTAAAGAAGTCAGTTGGGAAGGTCACAAATGACGATCACATGACCCCAGGACTTTGCAACCCTCATAAACACATGATGGCTGCAGAGGTACTAGTGACCACAGGGGTACTGCAACAGTCATCAGTGTGTCGACCAATCCATAACTCACTTTTTCAGAGCCATTGTAACTTCAAATAGTTACTTGATGAGCCGTGGTGGCACAGTGGTTAGAATGCAGTACTGCAGACTACTTCTGCTGGCTGCTGGTTGCCTGCAATTTGGCAGTTTGGGTCTCACCAGGCTCAAGGTTGACTTAGCCTTCCACCCTACTGAGGTGGGTAAAATGAGGACCCAGATTGTTGGGGCAATATGCTGATTCTGTAAACTGCTTAGAGAGGGCTGTAAAACACTGTGAAGTGGTATATAATTCTAAATACTATTGCTATTGCTATTGCTAACAAATGGTCATAATTTGGATACTACCTGTAATGCAATTGCTTCCTGGGGCTTTTGCAGATAAAGTAAGGAACAAAATCTAAATAATGTCTTGGCAGCTCTCCTATTTTACCTGTGCAAAGTTGACTGAATTTTCAAACAATGTGATTTCCCTCTAAATTACACTTGATCTTGGAAAAGTCACCACTATATTTTGAAAAGTCCTATCCTAGGAAGATAAGCCCCACCCACTCATATTTAGAAAGCTGGTAAAAGCATATATTTTCTTCTGATTATTTTCTTGTAGGTGTTATTATTCATTTCTTCTAGTGCTTGATTTATATTTGGATTTTGATTACTTCAGTGCTGTTACTTGCATTCTATATATTCTTTAGTACTATAAGCCATCCTGATTCTCAAACCATTAAGGTGAGGTATAAATCCAATGATATATTTTCAAAATTAAATAACATACCATCAGTTCTGATCTCTAGAAGCTCCTTCAATTTCTGGTTCAATTTCGCAGGAAAACATTATTCTCAGAGGTGGTACCTGATAGGATGGGCTAAAAGGCTGCTAGGCAGTTGGACAGCATGCACAGTTGTACATGACAAAATCCATTGTGAACATCACAATCTGAATATTTTTGCTGTAGGCAGGTCAAGGAATGCATTATTCCTGAAAAGAAATATTCCAATATGGAATGACACACTACAACCCAAGCTCTTTGTTGGGCCCAACTGTTTCTTAAGACAGCTTCCAAAATTCCTGTCCAGATGACCTCTGAGTTGATATATTCATGTCCCTCCTCCATCTTTGGGCCAAATGCGTTATGGAAGAGTTTTGATTAGATATGCAAATAATTTGTTTTACTTTGAAAGTTTTAAAGCTGGGAAAAAATGGTCCCATTATAATTGAAACTCTGACACTGGGGAAAGAGGTTTCAAATTCTCCTGCTCCTGTCTACCTCCTATCCCAGTTATGGAAGCTGCTTTTCATCATGCTATGTTATAGCCAGGGGTGGGATTTTACCAGTTCTGTCCAGTTCTGTAGAACCAGTAGCTCTGAAGAGCAGCAGACATAGAGCTGGTTCTATGTCTGCTGATGTTTTTGCCCACCCGCCCGCCTGGGCTCTTACCTGACCTTTATTTCCTGCTTTTCAACTTCAGCCTCAGCGAGGAACAGCTGAGTTAAAAAAGCAGGAAAAAAGTGCTTTGTCAAAGGCTGTTTCTCTGCACGCTGCGCTGCTCAGCTGTCCAGGCACCAAGCTGATGACGATTTACAGGCGCATGCGCAGCGTTCAGGGAAGCACATCGTAAATCACCGAACCTTGTAAATCACCGAACCGGTAGTTAACCCTGTCGGATCCCACCCTTAGTTATAGCTACATTTTCCCCAGTGAACTGTTATATGAATATTTAGATAATATCCATTAATAAATATAACATAGTATGAAATTTACATTAAACACAGTCAAGGTATCATCTGTTAATTGCAAACAACCTATAGTGATGAAAGGAATGCCTAATCTTGCATTTTTTTGGTAGGGAAAACTAAAATGGGCTGCCCTTTTTGTAAGAAGCAATCAGTTCAAAGAGGAATTCACAGTTTATTTCTTGCTCAACAGCCCTCTGCACAAAACACCCTAGCCAAGTAGAGGAAACCAGCAAACATTTGTGGTAGGCTTGTTAGGATGGCAGACATAGTTTCAAAGTCTGTTTATTATCTGAAGGCATAAGCAATGTAACTCTGGGAACATCATCCAAATTCCTCTCCACAAATGAACAACAGCTCATTCCAACATCATTCTCTGGAAAAATCTTTCAACTGACCAGAAGCTGTGTGTGGGCCTTTCTTTAGGCCAAACAAACAATGTTACGAAGAGGCTTGTTATGTTGTATGTCACTCAGGAGGTACTGTTAACTTTATCAATAACCAGCCCATCTTCTGAACACATGAACACTGGAGTCATTTTCAGTCAAGCACAACACCAAGTTACAGTACAGACAACTTATTCTTAGATATCATAGGAAATTTTTCATTAATGAGTGTTACAGAATCACTGTTATCTATTGAGGGGCAGAGTAGTGAGGAAGGGAGAGTACAAAACTCCTGCAAAGAGATAGGTCATTTATATTGTTAACTACCTTCTTTGCCTCTTTCTGAGCCAAAGGCTTGGATGCCCAAAGGAGGAAAGGACATTGGTTTTTTGGTTAACTTTGCTGTTTTTCTGCACTAAATTGAAAGCATGTAAACATGTAGATTGTTCCTTCCTGCAGGCTTCAAATAAGAATGCAATTTTCCCCCTCCTCAAAAAAATGAGGGAGGGAGTAAGCAATAAGCAAACATCTCT
Source organism: Naja naja (assembly GCA_009733165.1). Lineage (NCBI taxonomy): Eukaryota > Metazoa > Chordata > Lepidosauria > Squamata > Elapidae > Naja > Naja naja. The sequence goes on from CM019150.1 coordinate 149,789,148, forward strand.
TTTTAAAGAGTTGATCTGCAGTTCTGGTTTGATTGTAGTCAAGCACATTGGTGTGTCAGCCATTTTTATAACATTACATACATGAAAACAATTAAAACTGGGATTCTTTCCAGTATATTATCATCTTTTCTGTTCCCTCTGGCCTTTTTCCATCCATTTCAAAGAACGTACATACAGCAGAACATTCCCTCATGCTGTGTGGGGATTTCCTTTAAGAATTTGGTTTTTTTTTACTTCTGAACAACTATCTGCTTTTAAAGCATAGCCAACTCTAGTCTATCATGGAGCACAGCAGCAGAAGAAAGCAAAAACAAAACAACAAACAGGCAAAAGTTTGGTGGATGGCTTTTAAAAAATACTTTGCCACATTAAATCGAAGAATGAAAATTTCCTTCATAGTTTACTGGATTTCTTTTCTTCCTCCCTTCCCCCATGGTGGTAGTGGTAATTAGAGTCAATAATCTTTTGCTGAGAGAGCATCTTAACAGTGTTTATATCATCATCATCAAAGATCTGCCTTGAGGGCCTTGGTGTGTTAATAATTTAAGGTGTGCACAGCCTAGTTATAGAAGGAAACCTAGTTATTGAGTTTGTAAACCAGCCAATGATTTATGGGAACACCTTACATGAGTCACTCTCATTAAATAAAATACTTCAGATTAATAAGAGAATGTGGAGGTAAAAACAGGCCTTCCCGTTACAGGGCAAGTGGGCCTTTGAAAATGGTATGGTTTGGTGTCACCTGCTGAATTATGAGAAAATCATTTTGCCTTGGCTGGAACGGCATAGTCAGACTGACTCCAGCAAAAGACAGGGTGTGGCAACCACCTCGGATACCAGATTTAAATTGCTTTGGATGGGTGGCAAAGCTGTCCATTTCTAATCATTCAGAATCCCTCAGAGAAGAGGCATTAAGGCATTCCAGCTCAGAAGCAACACTACTGCAATCTGAGAGCACTACTGCTCCATTTCAGGCCTCATCCCCAAATCCATCAGCCCACTCCTTTAGATTTTGTGGAAAGAACCTACTGTACCTACATTACAGCCACACACTTCCAAAAAGTAAGAGGGGGATGAAGGTACTGCTTCTGTGTGGTCAGTGTTTTGGAATAGCCTCCACACTGAGATCAAGCTAGCCTCTTCCTTTTGGGGTTCAAGAAAAAATATTTAAAACTGAATTATTTCAATTCAATTCGAATAGAACTGGAAGGGACCTTTGAAGTCTTCCAGCCCAACCCCCTGCTCAAGCAGGAGACCCTATACCCGTGATGGCGAACCTATGGCACACGTAGCCATTTGTGCCAGCATGCGAGCTGCAGGCAAACTTACCTCACTGCGCACGTGCGCGCCTCACTGCTGATTTTCCACCGGTTTGAGGCTTTTTTTGGCCTCCCAAAGGCTTGAGGAAGGCTTCTGCAGGCTTCTACAAGCTTTGTAGGTCGAAACCTAGCCCCGTTTTGTCACTTCCGGTATTTTCAGAAAAACAGGAAGTGATGAAACAGGGATAGATTTCGGCCTACAAAGCTTGTAGAAGCTTGCAGAAGCCTTTCTCAAGCCTTTGGGAGGCCGAAAAAGGCCTCAAACCGGCCCAAAACCAACTGTGAGGCGCTGTATAGGTAAGAAGGCAGCAGGGGGTGGGGGGAATTGCACACACATGCATAGGGGACATGGGGGGGCACGCATTGCCTTCTGGGTGCTGGCACACGAGTGCAAGCGTGCAAGCGCACACACAATTTTTGGCACAGGAGCCCAAAACGGTTAGCCACCACTGCCCTATACCATTTCAGACAAGTGGCTATCCACTCTCATCCTAAAAACCTCCAGTGATGAAGCACCCACAACTTCTGAAGGCAAGCCGTTACACCAGTTCATTGTTCTCACTGTTAGGAAGTTTCTCTTTAATTCTAGGTTGCTTCTCTCCTTGATTAGTTCTCCACGGGCCGGGCCGGGGTTGGGGGGGTTGGGGAGACAGGACGGAACCTCCTGAAGCAACCTGCCAGCCTAAACAGTGTGCAGGGAGGCTGCAGAAGGCCCCCCTGTGCCCCATTTTGGCTGCCAAAGGCACCCCAGGCTGGCCCTGCTTTTTCCAGGCCAGCCCCACAGGCCAGATTTAAGCACCCCATGGGCCAGATCCAGCCCATGGGCCTTGAGTTTGACACCCCTGCCCTAAGGACAGCTGCCCTGTGTCAAGTTGCTCACAGTAAAATTAGGGATATATCCTCTTCTATAATCTGCAAAACACTAATCAAAAAGACGTTGATTTGCATAAAACTTTCAGAGTAGCATTTAAAAGGATATGTTTCAAAGTTTCTATACAATATATATTAAAAATAATCGTAATATTTAAACAGAAACACAATCGCCTTACTACGATGGAAAATATTGGACTATTTCTATGTGCTCGCTCTTTTCAAGACCACTTACTGCTTCTTGGAGTTCATTCCACCAGACTCAGAACCAGAGGTGGTATCAGCAGGTTCTGACCAGTTCTGGAGAACCGGTAGCAGAAATTTTGAGTATTTCAGATAACTGGCAAATACCACCTCTGACTGAAGATTATACAGTATCCTTCCCCTGCCATGCCCACCAAGCCACGCCCACAGAACTGGTAGTAAAAAAATTGAATCCCACTACTGCTTTAAACAGATGATTATTTACCAGTGTTTCAAACAGAAAGCTGTTCTCTGCAAAGTAAAATATGATGGTGATCTTAGATAGAAATTGTTTTCCTGAGGCACTCAGCTTTTTCCTAGCTATCTCTCCACCTAGCTAAATTTTCCGATAGGAAGAATACCAACTGCTTCGTAATAAAAAAAAAGTTGCTAATTTAAAAAAAAACTAGGAATGATTGTAAAAACGAAATTACAAAGGAGATACAGCACAATTCATTAGCAAGCTCTCCTGTACTCTCCCCATTGCAGTCTAACGAAAGACAGGTGTGCAAGAGAATCACTCCTAACCAATTTCCTACAGGGGTAGTACAGAAATCAAGAACATAATTTAATCTTTGGCAATGTCAACTGTGAGTGGAAAAAATTCCTAGAAAACCTCCAAAAGTATCTTCCGGTAACATCCACCTTAACAGAGTATCTTCTACTTGAAAGTGTCTTTTCTTCAAAGGAATGCCTAAGCCCTAGTCTATTTTAAAAGAAAAATAAACAGAGAGTGTAGCTCCTGAAATTGTCTATCCTGGCTGACCAAGGAAACGGTCATCTGTGCACATTGTATTCTATCCATAGTTTGGATAACTATGCAACTTTGCAACTATGGATAAATACATACATTTCTAAGTATTCTAAGTATTCATAGGTATTTTTGCATAGCAATGCAGATAACTACACAACAAAGATCTTCCCAAGAACATCTGTATGCATGTTAACTACTATTTAATATTGATTAGGATTTGGAGGTACTGTATTTAAAATCCAGCAAGAGTACAGTTGTATGCAGACACCTGCCTCAAACAAATGTCAGAGGTTCTGCTTGTAGGAGACTGGGTTGTTCTTCCCTATTAATGTTGCTTTACTAATTTAAATAATATTTGAATGAGTAAAGGAAACTATGGTCCTATGTAGTTATTAATCGTATGTATATCCTATTCCCCCAAGTTTTATATGTCATCCCAGAAGTATTTAGAAGAAGATCCAGCTATTTTTAATGGTAAAACATTACTGTATTATGGAATTAAAATAGCTAAATATTTTCTATATTGATTGTCAATGTTTTTCCAACATGTCTTATCCATTCTAGAAATTCAGTCCCTTGAATCTCTGGTAATTCCTGCAAATGCCTGCAAAGCATTTGCTTGAACACTATGGTTACCATTAGTTATCACAATTTACATTTTTTTAAAAAAAACCTAATAATAAACAATAATAAAATTCATGTGTAAAATCCACCCATCCCAAAATTGAAAAATACAAGGAAGTGGTCAAAGCAGAAGAAAAGGATAGATTCTTCCTCCCCTTTCTTAATACATTTTTTTAAAAAACGATCAGCTGTCCTGCAAAGACGCTTCCCTTCCTCTACCAGCCTAATGTTGATAGTACCGTTTGCTTTGTTACCTCAGGGCAAAAGAAGATTTCTTTGCTGAGATGCAATCAGCTCCAGCCAATCAGTAATAAGGGTTAATCAGCTGATCGATTGGTCCCTGAACAGCTTGGACCTGGCTCCTCTCTGACTGGCTCTGGCCTGGCCTTCGGGCAAGAGGTTGAGAACTTTTAATTAGCAGCGACTCAAACTACTGAATGGTCAACAGATTCGCTACCGAGACTGCGAGACCTGAATAACAGAAGGAAACAATGGAGCTGCAGGAGAGGGTGAGACAGTAGGATGGCAAAAGGACGGAGAAGTGGAAAAGGAGAATGTTTTCCCACCATGACAAAAGGATATTTGACACACATTTCCGCATATTTTTTTGTCTTTTGGCCACCAATCTTGCTGAGACTCTTCACCTACACAGAGCAGCCTGATGGCCTGTTTATGGCTAGGTAGGAATGTGCTGAAGAATTTAGACACTTTTTGGAGACCTACCTTTCAGACCATACTGAAAACAAGGCTGGCCACATTGTGAAATAATAAGAAACTCCAGTGTGGAGTAGCCCCATCCCATCAAAATATTAGCTCCAGTTGTGTAACCTTTTGCATCTATGCTGCAGTGTAAAGGCAAGTAGGAACTATAAATTCAAGTGCTAACATAGTAAATTGTCTCAGTAAGAGTATTATTTTAAAAAGCATTCTCTCTAAATAAAATGCAGAAGGAACATCATCAAAACATAACTCAGCAACAGAAATGCTGAATGTATGGCTCCGAAAAAGTTTTCCTGGGAATTGCAGCTCAGTTACTACAACCAGGAATAGCAAGACCAATGCATGTTAAAGACAGATCAGGTTTATACTTGGCTGAACCATGGTTTGTTTAAGCTTTTTATTACTATTATCGTAACATTATTGATTTTCATACAAAAATTCAAATTTAAAAGAAACCAAAAGTTTTGAAGGAAGAAAAAGCTCAGGAAAGAAAAAAAGAAAAGAAGAAAAGTGAAGAGAAGAAGAAAAAACAGGAAAAAAACCCCGATTTTCTTTGGTACAAGTATAGATTTAAAAAATACAGAAAGCTCTCACTCTTTTAACTTTTGTCTACATCATTTCCACAGTCCCATGTAATGCTAATCATCTTAGCTACGCTTTGTTGAATGAACTTTTGTTAGCTGAATTCACATAATGTACAAAGCCATAACTCTTATTTGCAAACCACAATGGTTGGGTTGACACAATCCACTAAGCAACAAATTACATTTTATCTTAATATGCTGCAAGAACTGGACAAAAGATTTGACTACAAGTGTTGGATGGTAGCAATCAAAGGACAAAAATGTAGGATTATCAGGTCTACAATGCAAAAGTCTGGATGGCAAAAAAAAAACTAGGGATTTGCTCCTACATACACTTTTCACAAGATAAGACTGAAATTTATCTTTGAAAAAGTAAAGGCAAGATTGCATTGCAAGGTAACTTTTTAGAACAATGTACTACATCAAATAAATTTGGATTTAAATATTTTAATCAAAGCTTTTTATTTGGAAATAAATGTCAGTGTAAGATTCCCCAGTAAAGATTCATATATCACATTGCCAGATGTTGAAGTATAATTCCCAGCAGCCCTGTCAATAAGGCAAATAATTAGTAATATTGGGGGTTCTAGTTCAGCAACACTCAACAATCCCTGTGTGTGAACTGATCATATATGAAAGAAACTGCATTAACATGAAATCATTCCTAAAGTATTAATGAATATATCAGGCTATTTGGACATTCATATAAACGTATAGTAACTAAATGTGGAAGGAACAGTTTGCTTTTATTTTTATTATTCATTAAATCTATACTCTGCCTTTTTGCAACAGTTAAAATAAATTGTGACAGTAAAATCAATTAAAATATTAACATCAATTAACATTTAAAATTTGGCAAAACCTAAATGCTGGGGAGTGTAGGCCAAACTTACCCCACCCCAGAAAACATTCCATAACTAAGAGGCGCACACAGGAAAAGAGCCTCTCTCATATATAGTTGCTGTAGCTGAGGCTTGACTATAATTACAGCAATCTTCTGAGACATACGAAGTCTTTTCATAGCACAGTCTTGTATCTGTCTTCTTTGGGCAGTGGAAATGCAGTACCCTCTCAAGGAGACAATGATCTCATTTCACCATGAAGCCAATCCCAGCATGGCCAATTTAATCCGGATGGCAAAGATTAACCAAGCAGGTGGTGGCTCTCGTCCCTCCACACATCTTGTCCCATGTCTTTGGGATCTACAAGCTGAAAAGCTACATGAATAGGACAAGCAATTGCTAAGATTTACCCGTGCCCCCCCACCATGATCTGCTCAAACACTGAAGTCCCAATTGAATCCAATCAACTTTGTCAAAGGATGGTGAAAATTGCCCATAGCAAGCTTCCAGCTGTTCCTGCTTCCCTCCTTCAGTTCTTGATGGAAGAAAGACTGGATACTAAAGTTTCTTATGTGCAGATGCCTTCTTTGCAATAGCATAGGATAGTGGGAGTTTAGATGGGCATAAACAAGGCTTGACTTTGTATGCAATCTGACCCATCCTCCTTACTTATCCACTTCATTTCTACAAAATTATCTATCTTTTCATTCAGCTCTTTTTCCCCCTCCATTGTCTTTTCTTATGTTTTTGGTGGAGAGAGAAAATGCTTTTGTCATAAGTCAATACTATTGAAAGGTTGCAGAGTGCTAAAATTGGAGTCATGGTTATATTGCCTACTCTGATTTGGGCAATTATCTGACAGGCAGTAAATGAATTCATCAATCCTTTATTATCATACTGTTTTTAACACATGTCACCCCCAATGCTTTTAGATAGTATTCTTAATGAGTAGCAAAGAAATGAAGTGCATGGAAGAATATCTTTTGTAGAGCAGCTCCAACACTGAAAGGGTTGTGACTAAAGATCCTTTTGGTGAATTGCCATTGGAGGCCTTATTGCCAGACTAAGAAATCTGTTTCAGTAGAAGAGAACATACATTGAACTGTTGAGTCCTTGATGCTCTCTGATCTTGATTATTTGCTTCCAGACATTTCATTACCCAACTAGGTAACTAGTTGTAAAATTAAATATCTGCAAGTAAACAATAGCTAAGAAACCTATGATCTTGAAGACATTGCTGAACTGTTACTTTCTGCTTGCACCTATGAGGACAATGCTAATGGGGTTATAACATCTAAAGAATCACATATTGTCTAAAGCTCAGTTATTTAACTTAACATGCTGACCAAATGACTACAGAAATTGTCTTCGGACAACGAAATGGAGATGAGCACTATGCCCTAGAGTCAGACACATCAAATTGCATAGGGCAAGGAAACAAAAATATTTTAAGAAAGCCCCAGGGCTGTGGTGGACCTTGCTAGAGCACTTGAACCTTAGCAGTTTCCCAATAATGTCTCTCTAACTTTCACCAGCCCTGCTTATCTATTTATATGGAAAGACCTCCCTGAACATGGATGGATATGTTGAAATATGAAGCTCCATTTCTCACTCTATATTAGTCACTGGACCGCCTGGTTCTCAAAAATTACTGCTGTGGTTCATTTCTTCCAAAGCTACTGCAGAATTTTTTATGTTTGCCTCTTACACTGGCAAACACCGCCTCTCAAAAGCTACAGACACAACACAAAGGAACAAGACTTGTATCCCACAAGCAACATATAACTGGGTTCATTCATTAATTCCCGCTGCAATCATTTTGGATGGTCACTGAAATGAAGTATATTGTTAGAGCAGACTTCAAGAGAACAACCGGGCTTTGAGAAAAGTCTGCGAAAACTCAGTTTTATCATTTCCAATCTAATCCTGGGGTTCTCTTTTTTTTATTACAAAAATGAAACAAGGAGTCAGAGAGCAGAAATTATGTTATTTAAACTGACACTGCCAAAAAGGGAGCCCTTTTTATTATTCCCTTTCTTTTTTTCTTTCTTTTTTTTGTAATCACTCATAAACGCACAATGTGCTCATCTCAGACATGGAGCCAACTTCATTACTATTTATATTGCTCTAGACTGCTTGTGTGCAGTCAATTCATAATTGTCCAGTTTTTCTAATTAATCACAAAAGATTTTTGTTTTGCCTGCAGCTAGTGCTGGGGTGACTCACAATGGCAAGCCAAAGCTCATACATCAAACACAGGCCCTCCTTCACTCTGGTCTCCTTCTGTTGGAGAATGCTGTGTGGTTCTTCTTTACCTCATAAAGTCCTCACTGGGCATTAGCAGCCCCAGGCAAAAGAGGAGCACAGTGATAGATCCTAAACTGTGTGTCTTCTTGTTGTTGTTTTCCCTGGGGCCTGCACTTTCAACCAAAGCCAGATCCTGATATTTGGGGAGAATTTCCACAAAGGAATTTATTTCCTTCCATCGTTCCTTCCTTCCTTCTGCGCAAGATTTTGACACAACTGAGTAAACAGAAATCTTTCCATTGCTGAAATATATTCTCTGTCAGTAGTTTCCAAAATCCGCTTGAACTAATCGATGATACAAGGCTGAATGCTTGCAAACGTTATTGATGCAATCCTAAGAGGGTTTACACAGAGGTAACTCCCATTGAGCCAACTTAATGTTGCTTTTGGATCATTGTGGACAGGATTGCACAATTAAATCTCTCCTTTTTTTAGCTGTTTTATAAAACAGTCATAATAGCAATATACTGTAAAAGGGTGCTGCTAACAGCAGTTTTAAATATAAGTATTTCTAAATACAAAAATCTGATACCAATTTAAATTATACTAATGAAATAGAAATATTCCTTTTACAATGTTTAATTTTCAGGCAAAGAGGCATGCATATTAGAATGCTTCCCGTTTTTTGTTTTGTTTTGTTTTAATCTCACCACATGAACAAAAAAATGAGGCAAAAATGCTCTTATTTTTCCTTTATTTATTCAAGCAGTAATTGTGAACACCTAATATTGTCCATCCACTCTATAACACCAGGAAATACTCAATTATAGTTTATGGAAAGTATTTTCATAACAAACTTTCTATAAGAGTCCAGCATGATGGAATAGAAAGTAGAGTTTGTTCCTTCCACTCATTTCCACTGTTTCATAGCTGTAGTTATAAATAAGCTGCTTTGTTAGTCATATTAGAAATAAGGAGAAAGAATCAGATCCATAAAGGTTCATGTTTCTGTGATTAAAATAAAGCCTGGGTCAACCTGATGATGCCTTGCATCTTATTTTAACTTTTTAAAAATCTTTGAGAGAATTTTTGCTTTCTTTTATCATAGTAGCTCTGAATTCAGCATCTAGAAGCCAACACAAATAGTGTATTACAAGTTGAAGTCCTGTTCCTCGGGCACCATTTTATTAGAACTGGTGTTTACATCAAACAGTACCTCCTAAGTACTTCATATTAAGCTTGGACAAATCATTTGCCTCAGGATTCAAGTGTTGTGCCATCAAAATTTAATCCTATTGTAGAAGCATTACTATTTTTACTGCCAAACCAAACATGCTGTAATCACTACCTGTTAAAATGGGAAGACTGAGCATGTGAGACATTATGATAAAAGAAAAAATGCACTTATATATACAAATAACACATTTTCAAGCCATATTTTTCAGTAGACAAACCAGCCATTTCTTAACTGTGTAGTGTTAGTAACTGTAAATCACTGAACCATACCCTTTAAAAAGACACTAGTTTGACTGGCTTATAAGAAAATGGCACACACGAAAGAGAAAATCTAACAATCTTGGTAACACATGCTAAGTTCTCCAATTATGAAACAGAAAATTATAGTGTCTGGGAACTAGATTTGTAATTTAGCCCTTAGCAAAAATTATATGTGATTTGATCTTTAGTGGAAAACAATAGTGATATTACTAACCAGAAACACAAAAAACATCAATTATTATTAACATTTTTACAATAGAAAAAACCCACAAATTTTAAAACAAGCATGATTAATTTTATTTCATTTTATTTACTAAATTTTTGTGCCGCCCATCTCCTCTATAAGGTGATTTTGGGCAGCTTCAAAGTTATTACTAAAAAAATTAAAATATTAAAACAATACACAGACTATGATTTTAAAACTGTACTGAAACCAGAACCAAGAGACATATGGGGCAGGATGAGGTCTTCTTACCCATCAGGCACTTCCAGCAGTGCACATACCTCTCAGAACCCCAGACTAAATAGCAAAGCCACTGCATTCTGCACCAGCTGCAGCTTTCAAATACTTTTCAGGTGTAGCCCCATGTAGAATGCATTGCAGTAATTCATTCAGGAGACGACTAGGGTATAAGTGGCCATGCACATGGCCTCACAATCCAGGTAAGGGTGCAACTGGTGCACAACAGGAAGTTGCATAAAGGCCATTCTGGCCACGACTACCATCTGCTTTTTGAGCAAAAGCTATGAGTCTAGGACAAGGGTGTCAAACTCAAGCCCCACAGGCCAGATGCATCTCATGGGGTCCTTAGATCTGGCCCACAGGGCTACCCTGGAAAGAGCGAAGGACCTGTCTGTAGTGCCTCTGCCAGCAAAAATGGAGCTCTGGAGGGCTGCACGTGCTGCCCAAGCTCCATTTTTGTTGGCAGAGCACTGCAGGAGGCCCCTGCAGGCACCTCTGACACAAGTGATGCTGAGCTGGCCACAACCACTCTGGGCACATCCCCCCACCCCACCTCCAAGGTCAAACACAACCCTGATGCGGCCCTCAATGAAATCGAGTTTGACATCCCTGGTCTTGGAGGACCCCTCAAGTTGCACACTGGTTCTGTCTGGGTAGTGCAACCCCATCCAGAGTTAACAATGATAAACAACCGGATTGTGAGATCCCTTGCACCCACAGCCACTCCATCTTGCCTGGGTTCTGCTGAAGCCTGTTTTCCCCCATCTAGACCCCTACAACCTCCAGGCCCTGAGAAAGGGCAGCCACAGCATCACTTGGATCACCATAGATAGAGAAGTAAAGCTGTGTATCATCAGCGTACTGATGATATCTCAACCCATGCTGATGGATGATCTCACCCACTGGCTTCATGTAGATGTTGAAGATGAGCAGTGAAAGTACCGAGCCCTGTGGCAATAAAGGAGTAGACTGGACTTCTTGCTCCCTATTAACATCAATTAGGACCAGCCTTGGAGAAAGGAGCTGAACCAGTGTGATACCAAGCCCCAAACCCCATAGCCAGCCCAAAAGTTACCATGGTTGATTGAATTGAGAGGTTAAGGAGAGCAAGGATGGATGCACTACTCCCATCCTATTCTCACCAGAGATCATCCATAAGCACAACCAATGCCGTTTCTGTCACATAAGCTGGCCTGAACCCCAACTGGTAGGAGTCTAGATGATCTGTTTCAAGCAGGACCATCTGATGCTGCAAGGAAATAATTTTTTCCACCCCTTCCCAGAAAGGGGAGGTAGGAAGCTAGATGAAAATTTCCCAGACAGCTTGGGTCCAATGATGGTTCCTTGAGGAAGGGGCACACCAAGGCTTTATCAAATGGTGCTTGAAACACTCCATTCTGTAGCAATGTGTTAATCACTGCTTGGATCCACCTGCAGGCCACCATCCTAGAGGCTTTCACCAACCAGGAGGGACAAGAAGCTGATAGGCAAGTAGTTGCCTTAATAGCTCCAAGAATCCTATCCACTTTCTCAGGTCTACCATTCCCAGATAATCTGGCAAGTCTGTTCCTCAGGCATCTCCAATGGACCTGCTCCATGCTTGGACTCAAACGGAGAATGGATCTGAGCTATTTTATCCATCAGGAGTTCAACAAATTCCTCTGCATGGCCTTGTAAATGATCATCCAATCATCCCTTCCCAAGGAGGAACCAAATGATCTTGAACAGGGCTCTTGGGTGACACTCTGCATAGAAATAGTGATGTTTTTGCTGTTCTTACTGCCACAAGATAGGGGTAATTGTGGCTCAGATCCATGTCCGTGACCCATGACTGGTCAGATTCATTGTTAGTCTTCCTTTGGTGGGGTTTTAGCCATCTTTTGGCCCTTTTCAGGACCCTCAGCTTTTCCATAAACCACCGGGAGTTTTGGGAGTTATGACCCAGGAGAGGGTGTGTGGCATGATCTTTTCCAAGTCCTCAGCCAAAGCCTCCAGAGGGCCATACATTAAAGTAAAGTAGAACCAATAATGTCAACTTTGCAACAACAAAAATTCCATAAACTGTTTGTTATTACTGATAATGCCCTATTCCATATCATCCCCCTACCCTTTAGAATAGAAACTATTACTCTAAATCTGTATATTTTAAGCAATGTACACTAATCCATGTAGCTATTCTGCTCTTAACAGTCCTATGACTTTGTTTTCCATTAGGTAGCATTTTAATATCTAGCTACCAGAACTTTCAATAAAGATTGTAGTATGGATCATCCCCATTCTGACTTCCTGTCAACTATGCCATCTCTCAAGTTCTTCTTTTCAAATAAGAATTTTGGGAAATTTCTAGGATCATCTGCTACCTTTCCAGCTTCTAATTTCTTTCTTTTTTTCTTTTTAGTAGCTGCTGAAAACATTCAATCCTCATTGCACTGGAGTAGTTTTATTAAAGTTTTCTTTTTAAAAAAATCTGTGTAGCTCTACAAACCTAGGGCTTCCCCCTGTAGTTGCTGATATGTTCTTCTTCCTTCCTAGTGTGCCTGTTTCAAATATAATCCTAATAGTTCTAACATGCCAATCCATCTTTCCAAAAGCAGCCAGAAACCATCCTATGCCTTCTATTCTGTCTTCTTTGGGTGGTAAGAAATGAGAATGGATACCCTACTACCAAGTTGCTGAAACTGTCATCACTGATTTATGGGGCAAATGTCTCTTATATCTTTTGGGAGATTTAAAAAAATAACATCTCTGCATGAACCAGATAATCACCCACCCAACCAAGTAAGATAATTCTGCCCTTTTTATATATGTGTGTATCTCCTCCTTTGGCTGCCTTCTCTTAGATTCTCCATTCCATTTCCCAAGTTCCTTTTCCCTTTGTTTTCTTTTAACCATTGTTAACATTCATTATTCCATGTGTACCATGGCTGGTCAATCAATATTGAATTATTGGGGAAGGGGATGTCTTTGCCTTAAGCTGTTTTTCCTAAATATTGTTTCTACTTCTACAATTACCCTGAGCCTGCTGATAATTCCCTTCTTATATAGGACTGCTTATCACTCTGGTTACCTACTCAGACTTCAGATAGTAGTATAAAATTAATCGGGTCTTCATATGCCTTTAATTCCAATGGGTAAAATATTTAACAATACAATTAACTTCTATTGAAATCAGTGAAAGTACTTAATATCGCCTGCCATGTATTGGTCAGAAAGGAGACAGTAGGTTTGAAAGGATTTGTGCCATTTCTTTCCCTGCTTAAAGGAGAGTTTGATTAATCTTGCATTGATTTGAAAGGTGGAAGTGGAGGCAAAGAGAATGGTACCAGGAAATATTAGGTGAACAGATGAGTTTTCTCACACTATATAACAAGCATATGGTATAAATTACAAGGCACACTTGATGCAAAGCAGGTAAATAAGTTCAACAAATGTTTACATTAGTTACTGAGGAATAAGCAGAATTTTAAAAAAAAGTGGAATTAAAACAGCCTTTTCGCATTCCCATGACCTTCCCCAATGGGTTTTATATTTTATTCTTCTAAGTGCACTTAAGTGCAATCTCAGGTCAATCAGCTGCATAGAGTGCTTTATAGATGCCATGTGTACAATAGTACAGCCCTCTGTTATTGCTAGATTACATCAAAACACCATTTCAAGCTATCCTGTATGTTTTGCTTAAAGGCATGCTTGAGTTTTCCCTGATCCTTGGATTCTAGGACACATTTATGGGAAGTGAAGCAATGGACATGTTGGTCTAGCTCTCATAAATCACACATAAAGGGCCTTCTGAATTTGCACTGAACCGTAATACAAATAATGCCTTGGCAAGTTTATGACCATTCACCACAGCCAGCTTGTCATGACCAACCTGCCACAGCCAACTCACTACAGCCAATACACCATGGCCAATATGCCACAACCAACTCGCTGCAGGATAACTCGCCACAGCCACAGGACAACTTGCTGCGGGACAAGAGTTATACCAATATCAAAGATATGGTGGCCATGGCAAGTTGGCCATAGCACATTGGCCACAAGTTGGTGGTGGCAACTTGTGGCAGGTTGTCCCATTCCCTGCCTTGGCAACATCTGTCTTCTGCTATTTCCCCATGACATTGCACTCATCTTGTACCCCACCCAAGAGTGAGACTCCCTTGAGTCTTCCATAGCTGAACGAGGGTTAATGTTATTCCCCTTTTCAAGTATAGTCCTAGGACAGCCTCAAAGTATATGAAATCTGATAGCCTTTGCCATTCACTAGCTGGGAGGAAAATCAGAATACTGGCAGAAGCAACATGAGCAGGTTAGGGATAGCACGGTTCATACCAGTATGATTTTCTGCCAGCTCAAGGACGGGTAGAGAATACTTCACTCAACCACATGGAAAGGACTGTAGCTAGGATTAAAACCACATAGTTGCCTCCGAGACTAAATTGTTTGAGTTCCTCCTCAAAACAAGCTTCTTTATAATGTTGTGTCTATTTTTTTAAAAAGGCTCACAACAATACTTTGAGATGGAATATGTGATGAAAATAATAAATATAGATTCTGCAGAAAAAGAAACTTTGAGAAATTGTTGAGGAAAGGAAAACTTTCTCAAACACATTTCTCAGGTGATATCAAGGTTTTCTCTACAATTACTACAATGTGTGTGTGTGTGTGTGTGTGTGTATTTGACATGATAAAGTGTTGTATGTCCAAGTCTGATTTTTTTTCTGCATTTGATAAAATTGCAGAAAGCACAGTATATTTAGGGCTCAAATCAGTGTCTTTTCATAGTCAAACTTAATTTTCTCTTCTTAATGACTCATATGCATTCCTAACTTGGGTCTGAATATCCAGCAGATATCCATCCAATGTTCTTCCATGATTTCCAAGTAAAAGAAGACAGATGAACTCTTCATTTTTTTAAAAAAAAAGAAAGCTAAGTATTAAAACCCTATGAATTGAATGGGTGGACACACCCTTCATGACATTTAAAATAAGTAGGCTGCATGTTATACTTGCCAGTGTGGGTTTTGCAAACATTTTAATGCCTTTATTTAGAAGGGAATATAAACAAAGAGTTTTGTACATGACTATTCAGTTAAAAGTGTTTCCCAGTGTGTAGCTGTGCCATAGCCCACTTTGGAAAGTATCTTGATAATTATTTAAGGATAGCTCTTTCTTACTTTTGCCCAACCCCATAGACTTCATGTGTGGTTCCTTGGCTGTTGCCAAAAGCAAAAAAACAAAAATTAAGATCTAAAATATCCACACAAAGAAAGGAATTTTCTTCAGCCCTAAAATAGAAAGCAATCTGAGTAGAGGAACATGGAGGCAAGGGTCAAGAAAGGAAAAATTCAGAAGTCACATCAAGGACAGGTGAAAATATGGCAGTATCCCCTGCATTATGGCCAAGATGTTGATTTACAATTGTATTTATTAACCAGTTAGGGATGGAAAAAGCAGGCTCTGGTAGAGACAGCTTGTTCAGTGTAGGCCCCAGAGCAAACCAGCCAATTAAAATCCAAGAATGTTGTTTGCTTTGAATTATGGGTAAAATGACCACTCAGCCTTTTGTAATAATCGTTAATAATTACTCCGGGAAGTGATGGGTTATAGTCCAAGCTGTAGGTGAGATACTTTTGAATCACCTTAAGCACGGTGGAGTCCTAATCTATTTCTCTGAACTGATGCAAAGTCCTGGATGTAATCAATGTTAAAAGCCAGCCTAGTGAAGGGTTCATAAATAGGAAAATTCTGTGGCTACACAGAGAGGGTGGGAAAACAAGAAAAAGACTTGTCCTCTCTTTTGGATCATGAACAACCTCTGGCCCTAGGTTGCTTTCATGTAGCCTCTGAAAGCCATTGATTCAGACTTCTGGTGACCGCAATTCATCATAGTCCAGAAGATGGAAAGGGAAACTAAGAGGGAGAGGGAAGGATATAAGAAAGCAGGGGCATCATAAATAAATGCAATCTTACCCAATTTGGGATCTGAGTTACCTGTTTTTGCTTAAACCTCATCCACCATTGCTATAAGGTATCCTTCAGAATTATTTCTAAAGGGGAAACAAAATCTTGAATTAAGGTTAGTAGTAGTGTTCAGTACTTTCTAGTGTCTCTCTGTTTACTGATTAGAAAAAATATCTGCAGTCTGCACATTCCCATTTTATTTGTTATTGTTTCTAAAGCTAAAAGGTTAAGGTTAAAACATATTTAAAGGTAAAAACTTCACAGAAGTGTTCAAACAACACTTTGTTAAGGAGCCACAGATGCCCAGCTAACTTTCTTTGTCATTCTTTGTTTCTTTGGCAGAACTGTTGAAAAATCCACCCTTGTGCTCTACCCAACAGGCTATCTTCAGGGCGTTTGCAACAGCCCAGGGAACATTCCTCTGTAATTGTAGGTTGCTCACTTTTGTACTCTGTCTCACCCTTTAAAAGACTCCTGATAAAGTAACAGTTACAAAGGCAGATGTTAATTAATCTTTCACTTTTGGAGTTCATGCAGAGAGCAGCTGGATATTTGGTGTGGTCTCCACCTACCCTTTCTTGTCACAAAGTTCCCCCCCCCCCACTGCTCCCAGTGTGGCCCATTAAAACAATCTTCTCAAACTGATGCCATCAAGGTGTGTCAGATTTGGTCCTCGTAATCCCTAGTCAACATGGTCACAAAATAGTAGCACTAAATAATATGAGAGTTTATATTAATGAGAGACATATCCAGAAGATTTATCCATAACTATATATAAGCAGCACCCAAAGGCCCATGCCAGACTAGCTAAGGGCAGAAGAGGCGCTCATATCCAGAACCTTTTTCTGAACACGCAAGGTTCCAGATGTGCCTTTCTTTTTCTTTCATAAATCAGAAATTGAATGGAAAGACTGAATTGAACACTTGGCATCCAAAGATGAGGAACGAGATCAGGGACCACAGGACACTGCAAATGCCTTGCTTTTGAAAGATTTCATGCCCAAAGCAGTATTTCTTAACCGCAGGAGGTTTAAGATATGTGGGCTTTGCTAGTTGGGGAATTCTGAAATTGAAGTTGAGAAACAAGACCTCAAAAGAAGCTTTTTCCAATCTAACCTACTGAAGAGAATTCTACAGCCAGATGTAATGAGTGGGCCACTTCAAAATCTAATTAATTTCCACATAAATGTTTCCATCCTGATTTCTAATAATTTGCTATAAAGCTAGCTGTACAATAAAATGAAGCTTCCCCACGATTCTACCCTGCAATTTGCCCAGATTTTAATCCACTAGCCTAGCTATCCAATTTTGTGCTGTGTTCATAAGTGAGATTCAAGGTCTTGGTGTTAACATTCAAAGTCCTACATGGCATGGGTCCAGGATATCTACGAGAACGACTCCTCCCAGCATCAAATACCAACGCCCTGTACGGGCACACAGACGGGATCTCCTCAGGGTGCCGTCCGTGACTCAATGTCGCCTGGTGGTGACCCGGAGGAGGGCCTACTCTGTGGCAGCCCCCACTTTATGGAATCTTCTTCCGCCAGAGCTCCGGCTGGCTCCCGATCTCCGCACCTTCTGCCACGAGTTAAAAACCTGGCTGTTTTTACAATCTGGGCTATGCTGACTCTTTGGGGTTTGTTTATTTTGGGGTTTTAATTCTAATTCGGCTTACAACTGTTTAATATATTTTAGGTAATTTATTGTTATTATTGTGTTTTAGCTGTGAGCTGCCCCGAGTCCTTTCGGAGAGGGGGCAGCATATAAGTTGAATAAATAAATAAATAAATAAATAAATAAATAAATAAATAAATAAATAAATAAGATTTATAGGAAGTATTATAAGGAAGAATTTTGATTCACTAAAATACCTTCTATACTTGTTGATGTGTTTACCAGAAGTAATATTGCCAGGAATATTACCGAACTCCACCATGTGAAAATAAAATTAATGTGGGAAATGCTACAATAGATGCAAAGATGGGCTGAAAGAAAATCTAGATCTATTGATGGGTGTCAGTTTGATTTGCAACAATTGTAGGATTTCTGTTGCAATTGAACAGTGAAATGATTACCTCTCAATTAATTGCTAAAATGACAAAAAAACACCCAGATACCACCCAGTTAGGGTACTCAAATGAATTTCTAGTTTCAGAATTATTTAATATGAAAAGTTGAACTTTGCACCAGACTCCTAATATTCACCAATGATTTTCTACTGAAACACTATAGATTCTACAAGCCTGAAGTACCATTGAAACAAATTTGATAGTGTTCCCATGTAAAGGTCAGGCCTGCATCAGATTAAGGAAGTAAAGAATTAAAACTTAGCAAATAATAACAATTTCTTGCAAATAATTTTTTTCTTCAGATCTACAGTATATAATAGTAGTGAAACAGAATGAAATTGCCAGATCTGAACATCTAAATTTTGATATATCTTTGAAATGTGGCAGCTTTTTGTTACCTCACAATATTGGACCCAAACAACCAATTTCCAGTTTTGTCTATTCTACTTATCTATGATATATTTAATTAATTACAAACATGGGAATCCAGAATTCTAGTTTACCAAAATATTTTTACAAGTAATATAACAAGCATTGGAAGTAGTGCTCTGTGTATGTGAGTGTGTCTGTGCAACTTTTTCCTAGCCCAGCAAAAATAAAAGCTGCAGTTTTTGATGATTTAACTCAGAGTGGCTGCATTTTCCTTTTATATATGAACTGGCAGGCAAGTACAGCTTTCTTGCTGGGCAATGAATGGCTGCCTCCCCCCCCCCCCGTTCTGTTCCGCCCCCCCTAGAAGACACAGGTGCAGGCTGAATTTAAAAAGAAGTGGCAGCAGTTCTTGAAATAAAGCAATACTAGTATTGTAGTATAGAATTTGTTCTACTCCATGTTCAAAAGAGTGAAGCTGATTTCTTTCCAGACTTGACGGCAGAACACACTTTATCCAACTTTTTAAAGGGGGAAAATAAAAAAAAGCAATCCAGTGGCTTGCAATTGTGTCCCCCGTTGTGGTTTGTGTTGGAAAAGTGTCTGGAGCACAACTCCCTTGTCATTCCAGGATGATTGCAGCTTTCTTCAGACTTTAAGAAAGTCAAGAGGTAACAGCTACAGAATCAGGATTCTAATCTGGTAATTATAGCCCCTCAACCTGACACAAGATGACTCCAATACCGTTTTGACCCAAACCATATTGCCCTCTCTGCATCGTTAATTAGACTTAAGAATGCAGAAAAACCAGTGTAAGAGCCTCGCTTGGCTTGCCTTCCCTTCCTAAGTGTTATTATGACATTAAGTAGATGGTTTTGTTGTGGTAGAGGGGTTAAAAAAAAGCCAGCTAAAATCTGCTGCTGTAGCCATGGGTTTGCAACCATTTGGAGAGCTTTGAAAAGTGGTCATTTTCGGATTAACTCTCTCTTGTCTTCCCTTTGATGCTTAAGAAATACTTCTTCGGGCAGGTTGGGAACCTTACCTTCCCCTTTGGGTTGTCCATCTTGATGGCCAATCAGAATAAAATCTCCAAAGCCCCTGGCACTCTCTCTTGACAGCAGAAAGGAATTCCCAAATGTTAAAAGCTTTCTGTGCTACTTCAGTCTGGAGTTTCCTGCCGCAAATCAATCATGTTTGTTTTCAAACCTAGCAGTTGGTGAAGATTCTGCCCTTGCTCTCATAAAGCACAACGCCAATAATTCAGATGAAAAACGTTTAGGGGTAGGTAGAGAAAGATTTTTCTATTAAAAAGGGCAACAAGCATTCCATTAACCTGAGTAAAATGTCACATTTCTTATCTAAGCAAAATTCCCATTACTTGCTAAGAATTTTGCACTTGTATCCGTGGTCTTGTCTTCGCCTTAAAAAGCATTAAAATGGACATAATTCAAATACCAGCCACTTTCTTCTTTCATCTCCTTCCATCATATGTTTTATGTTTTCAAGATTTTTAACTGTCTTATCAGGTTTTTTTTTCCTGAACTCAGAAACTTGCAACTATTTTGCACATCCTGACATAATAAAAGAATCCCTTTAATAGCTTTAATTTGTTTCAACAGAGTTATATACCATCTAACTATAAGTAATGGGAAATGAGCTATCCTATTGCAAATATTTTGGAGACAAATTGTTACAATGTCTTCAAAAAATATGAATTTCATTTTAAATATTGGGAGGATATCAGAAAGTTGGACAGGTGCAAATATAGCATTAATTCCAAAAGAAGGTCAAGTCCCAAGTTTACCCAAAAAATATTGACCAATATATTTACTGAATAAAGAGTATAAAATATTTATGATGATTTTTAGCTGAAAGAATGAAAAGTGTTTGGAAATACTTTATAGATGAAGATCAATGTGGCTTTTTAATCTAAAAGACAATTAAAAAACAATATTAGAAATATTTTAATGTATTAGAATATTTGGAATATCATAATGAAAAAGAAACCATGTTAATATTTCTTGACACAAAGTATTAGATAATTTGAACTTGACTTTCCCCTTAAAAAATTTATACAGTATGGAATTTGGAGAAAATTTAATTACATGGGTTAAATCAATATACCACACAAATGGCACAAATTATAGTTAATTGTAAAAAAATTTAAAACCCTGTGAAATGTAGAAAGAACAAGGTGAAAATGACTACTATTGTTGCTGTTATTCATTTTGGTTCTGAATAGAGATATAAGACAAGATGAGAGAACAGCCAGAGTGACGCTTAAAAATATACAAACTAAGGGCATTTGGAAACGACTTGGTTTTAATTCTAGAAAATCCTATGAAGGTAATAGATATAGAGAAGAAATGAGAAGAAATGAGTAGTAAATTATGTATGTATGTATGTATGTATATATGATATTTAAATTAGTGTGAAATGAATGGTTTAAAAATATAAATATGTATAAAAAAATAAAAGGAATTTGGTGTTTTTGTTAAATTTAAAATTATTAATGAGAAAATGAAGATTTTAACAAAAGAATAGGATGAAAGAACAAAAAGAATTGATAGTAAAAGCTGGTTTCCAAATTGAGAAAAAAGTAAAATAATAAAAGTGAAATACTTCGTCATTGCTATGACAAACATGAACTGTATTTTATTTCAAAATAATTATGTCAAGGTAGGGAATGAAATTAAGAAAGATTTATTAAAATGGGGAAAAGTTACAATTATCATTTTTGGAAGAATTTCTGTGATAAATATGAATGTATTATTTAGAATGATGTTTTTATATAAGACAATATCTGTTTTGAAAAATGATGAACCTTTTAAGCAATGCCAAAAGGATATATATCCAGATTTATATGGGAAGGTTTAAAAAAAAAACAGAAAGTTGTTTGGTATATAGATGAAACATTGGGTATCGCTGAAAAATAAGAGAATGTTAGAAATAGAAGAACATAAAGTAAGGTTTGGATGGCATAGGGTTTTTTTAATGATACAATGAAATCAAAGTTATAGATTTTAAAAATAATTATGTAGAAAGTACCATACTAAGGATATGGAATAGCTATAAACAAATTTTTTCCTAAAATACATTTATTGATCTCAGCACAAGAAGCATTTTTTTTTTAGAAAGGAAACAGTGGATTTTAAAAACGATTAGGGTCAAGATCTGTTAGTATAGGAACAAACATAATTTATAATGACTGCAGAGAGATATAGTTTTCACTGGTCTTCATATACACAATTAAGAGAAAGATTTAATGAGATAAAAAGCAATCAGAATTGAACGTAAGATGGAATTTGAGACTGAAAAATGTACAAATGATGAACATGTGATTAATAACATGTATACATTTTTGTTGGGATTTCAAACAGAAAAGGAACAAATTAAAGTCTACATAATAAAATGGGCTAAGAAATTTGATTCTAATATACACATGGATCAATGGGAGAGAATGTGATTAAAAGGACTGAAAATCATTGTTTTATAATTTAAGAGATACCGTGTTTCCCCGAAAATAAGACACTGTCTTATATTTTTAGCTCCCAAAAACACACTAGGTCTTATTTTGGGAGGATATATTTATGGTGCCAAATAGTGGGTGTGAGTGTAGGGGGTGTTTTGGTGCACGGTTGCTCCTGAAAAGTCTTCCTGGAACTGGAGATTTACTAGGTCTTATTTTCGGGTAGGTCTTATATTAGGGCAGGTTTAGAAAATAGTGCTAGGTCTTACTTTCGGGGTAGGTCTTATTTTCGGGGAAACACGGTAATAAATTGATGTACCATTGGTATATGTCACGAAACAAATTGGACATATAAAGTTACCTCTAATCAATGTTGAAAATGTGAAAAACCATGAAGGGATATTTACCACAAATGGTAGATTTGTGAAAAAGCAAAAACAAAAAAAAAAACGGACACAAATATATACGATGATGCAAAGAATTCCAAAGATGACACCAGCTTTTTTTTTAAAGGACTTAAGAATAGCCAATTAGAATGTTTTCCACTCATAGAAGATTGATTTTATTTATGTTAACTTCAGCAAGATTATTACATGAACAACTGAAGAGAAATGTTGGAATCCCACAATGAGTTTTGGATTGTGAAGATGGTAGGATCTGTAGTAATGGCAAAAATGACCTCCTTAGTCAGGGATAGAATAATAAGCACTTTTATAAAGTGTAGAAACCTTTTATTGACTTTTTGCTGAAAATAGGGGAAAAAAGAAATGATTATTTCTAGGTTTGCTGATTAAAATGGGCTGAATATGGGATGGAGGGGAACTATGTTGTATAATGTTAAGGAGGAAGAAATGGCAGTAAGTTTGTAACTGCTTTAAAAAGATTGGAAGTTGCTTCTTTAATTTTCTGTTTTCTTCAAGTTGTATTGTTTTCTACACTTTTTATCTTTTTAACTTTTCTTTATATTGTTTATCTTTTATTCCTGTAAAACAAGTTCAATTCACTTTTTTTAATGAACTATTTGAAGTTGAAACTCCCTTGCTTGGAAGGTTCATGTATATTTTTTGGCCATTTTACAGCCATTTTACAAGCCTGTGCAACTTTTGCTTTTAATGAGAACTTGCCTATTTCCATGCAAAATAAAATTTAATCAGGTAATTTCAGCAGTCAAGCCAATCATTTGTTCAGCTGATGACTATGAAGCTTATTGAAGTGTAGGGGGCTTCCAGCATTGCTATCTCCTAAACAAAAGCATTAAAAGTAACAGAAAGTATGCGTTCTCCAAATTGGAGAAATGAACAGTAATATGGCAAATATAGTTCCCGAATAAAGACAGGAAAATTGGGACAATGTCCTAATTTCACATATATGCAAACAGAGTCTAAACTATGACTGAATGGAAAAAAATATATTGGAGTTTCGTTGAATAGCTCTAATTAAAATGTTTACCCAGCATAAACCCCTTATGAAATATGCAAATACCATTTCAGGAAGGCTTAAGGCACAGCTACAGTCATTCTGACTATACTTTATAACTGACAGGTGTGGTCTTGCCCCAAGTTTCATCTACTGCTCTGTAGAAGAAAAGCCCTATTGAAGCTCAGGCTGGGGGGAAATTGGTTAGAGCAACATTCTCCAACCTAGTTCCCGCTTCCCCAGAAATTCTGAATTACAGCTATACAATTCAATACATCAGGAGAATTGGAAGAGCTGCTCATGGTCTCCTAAAAGTAGGGTAATCGTATCCAACGGATCTGGAGAATGCAAAATTAGACATTGTATGAAGAATCTGCCCTTCACACAGTCAGGACCATTGATTTACGTAGCAGTAGAGAGCCTGTACCAAGTCAACCCCAAGTAATGGTCACACCATTCATTCTTTCTTACCCTGGAATAAAAAGGAATGGGTTATCACAGGATTTGACTACCTGTCTTTTCAAAGATTTGCCCTTGTGATTAATTCATGTGATGCATGGATTAATAACAAGGGTCTCCAATCCCCAATCCATGGTCCAACACCAGTCCATGACATGCCAACAACCAGGCCACACAAACAAGCGAAGCCCCATCCATGAAACACAGGCAGCACACAAAAGCATGCCCTCCTCCAGTTCACGGAAGAACCTTTCTCCATGGAACTGGTCCCTGATGTCCAAAAGGTTGTGGACCACTGGATTAAAGCATATAAAGTATTTAGGAGTATTTAGGAGATAAGGTAGTCTTAGATTTACAATCACCATTGAGCCCAAAATGCCTATTGCTAAGCACAACAGTTGTGAAGTGAATTTTATTTATTTATTTTATTTATTTATTTAATTGGTCTTATATGCCGCCCTATCTCCTGAAGGACTCAGGGTGGCTCACATAAAAAACACCCAATACAAAAGTTAAAAGAATTAAAAAAATAATTAAACTAATTAGACCAAATAAATATTTAAAACCCAACCCACAAAACATTTAAAACTAACCCCCCCCTCCCTCAGTCCAGGCCGGTTTGTTCAAATAACCAAGTCTTTAGGCCGTGGCGAAAGGAGCGGAGGTCAGGAGCCAATCGTAGCTCCAGGGGAAGCTGTCTCTATGTTACAACCTTCCTGCCAGAGTTGTTAAGTGAATCACTGCAGGTGTCAAGTTAGTAACATCGTCCTTAAGTGAATCTGGATTCTGACTTTGGCCTGTAAAAAGGTCACAAACGGGACACATGACCCTGGGACACTGCAATCATCATAAATATGAGTCAGTGGCATCTGAATTTCGATCGTGGGACCATGGGGATGCTGCAACCATCATCAGTGTGAAAAACAGTCATATGCCATTTTTTCAGTGCCATTTTAAGTTTGAATGGTCACTAAATGAAATGTTGCAAGACAAGGACTACCTGTAGTTAGTCATCTTCCCAAGACCAGGGGCCACTCTCCTTTTGATGGTGGCTCTCCCTCCTCTTCTCCCCACTTCTCTTTCTCATTGCTGACAAGCAGAGTTTTCCCTAACATGGAAATTTAAGCCTGGCAGGCATGGAAGTTTCACAAGTTTCAATTGTGCATAATAGGCAACTGTTACAGAGTTACCAGAAGAAAAAATGATAAACCCCCACATATTTTAACAGCACACAGCGTTTATATTAAACAGAAGTATTCTTGCATTTAGATATACTTTACAGTATATTGTTTCCTTACATAACACGCCTGTATTTAAAGGATAAGAGTTAACACTTATACACACACACACACACACACACACACACAGCAAATAGCAGACCACAATGCTGTAAGGGGCTATTTATTTATATTTAATTAGTTTAATTAATATTTGGGGGGGTATTTACAAGAACAAATATAATTTCTCTCTGTTTTGATTGTTTTTTTTCCAGCTGCATTCTTTATAAGTATGGAACTTATGACTACATGCCTCAGGTTCCTCCGCCCCACGCCTCCTGACCTATAAAGTCTATTACGCCTTATCCAAAAGTTTGAAAGTGTCTTTTGGGTAGAGCTTTCAGTTCAAAGAAGTTCTACCAAAACCAATTTGAGGCATTTATATTACATCAGAGAGGTATAGCTAAGATAAGCCACAGCACAATTGAAACCCTTTCTTCCAGAAATGCACGTACAGCGTTGTTTTCTTGTACACTTGTATACATTAAACTGAAATAAGCATTTGCATTCTTCCACCAGTTCAGAAACCTGTGAGGGTCAGTTCCTCACAATGAGGTTTGTTTCAAATGGATGGTGGTAGTGGCTGGCCGGGTTGCTTTAAAGGAAAAAAGAGAGTTTGGAAAGAAGTGAGGAAATCAACACTCATGAGTGGCAGGAAGAATGTGGTCCAACCATGAAGCCGCTGCCAGGGGCATGTGGAGTCACAACTTCTCCAGGTGACAGGTGCTGAAAGCATGAACAGGCAAAGGGCAAATCCTTCCTCTGGCTGGCTGCTGAACCAACTTGGGTGTAGGAGAAAAGGCAAGGAGCATGCTTCCTTTTCCTTTTTCTGGGCCCTCCCTGTTTTGCATGTCAATAGGAAGTGAGAGTGCTTGTTCCACTTATTTCTCTCATAATCCAGGGGCATCCCGGTTCAAACATCCAATGACGCTACACTCAGGAAACAACCATGTCAATTGAAAAGCCGACTTCAACCGATTCTAGAAAACTGACAGGGAGGGAAGGAGGGGAATAATGTTGACAAAATAATTTTGGGAAGATGCTGAGTCAGCGCGGGGAGGGGGTAGTCCGGCCCTGCCTACTGGAACTTCATTTCCAATCTGGCTGTCGGCCATGTTTATTGTTAGGCCATTGAAATGCCTAACTGGTGTTCGCTTTCTTAAAATGTAATTATGCTTCCTTCTTTCTTTCTCCCTCACCCCCCCCACCCCATGTTTCCTTTGAGCCCCAAATACAGCAGGAGGAGTAGGGAACGAGACGGTGAGGTTTAGGACTATTTAATGTCAAGTTGAATTATTTTTTGATCCGGGAAAATATTAACTAAGATGTTCAATGCAGCGGTTAAAAACAACTTTCAACAAAACGACTTTATCTTGTTCTTAAGGCAGTATAGGCTTGGGCAAATCTAGCCTCGGGTCAGCTTGTGACAGCGAGGAAGCAGGCCAGAGTGAAGCAGCATTTCAGCCCTACCTGCTTGGCATTCATATCTCAACAGTGCTGGGCCATCAGATAATTGCAATTTATGTAACCGTTCTTTTATTTCCCCTCTGAAAAGTGGGAGCTTCTTATAGTGGGGTTACTAGGCTAGGTCTGGGCCTACTATTATACAGGTAGTCCTCAACTTATGATCACAATTGAGTCCAAAATTTCTGTTGCCAAGCGAGATTTGTTAAGACAATTTTTACAACCTTTCCTGCCACGTTTGTTAAATGAATCACTGCAGTTGTTAAATTAGTAACATAGTTATTAAGTGAATCTGACTTCCCCATTGACTTCACTGATCAAAGGGTTGCAAAAGGTGATCACATGATCCCAGGATATTGCAACCATCATAACTATGAACCAGTTCCCAAGCATCTGAATCAGAGGTGGTATTCAGCAGGTTCTGACCAGTTCTGGAGAACCGGTAGTGGAAATTTTGAGTCGTTCGGAGAACCGGCAAATACCACCTCTGACTGGAGATTTTACAGTATCCTTCCCCTGCCATGCCCACCAAGCCATGCCCACAGAACCGGTAGTAAAAAAAAATTGAATCCCACCACTGATCTGAATTTAGGTCACGTGGCCATGGGGATGCTGCAACAGTCCCGTGAAAAATGATCATAAGCCACATTTTTCAGTCCCATTGTAACTTCGGCCACTTAAAAAAACTGTTGTAAGTCGAGGACTACCTGCAATGTGTTAAGTTGTAGAAGATCCAGCAAAGGTTTCTGGAATTCAGATCTTCTCTGACACAGAGACCATGGGATGGTGTGATTGTCATAAATGTGTGCCTGTTGCCAAATGCTCAAGTCACGAGAATGTGATGACAGGGACGCTGTGACAGCTGCAACTTCCAAGGAATTATCATAAACCATCTTTTTCAGCACCATTATGACTTTGAATGATCGGTAAGCGAGGACTCTCGGTAGTCTCTATGCTTCAATTATGACTTTGAATGATCGCTAGCGAGGACTCGGTAGTCTCTATGCTTCAATTATGACTTTGAATGATCGCTAGCGAGGACTCTCGGTAGTCTCTATGCTTCAATTATGACTTTGAATGATCGCTAAGCGAGGACTCTCGGTAGTCTCTATGCTTCAATTATGACTTTGAATGATCGCTAAGCGAGGACTCTCGGTAGTCTCTATGCTTCAATTATGACTTTGAATGATCGCTAGCGAGGACTCTGTAGTCTCTATGCTTCAATTATGACTTTGAATGATGCTAGCGAGGACTCTCGGTAGTCTCTATGCTTCAATTATGACTTTGAATGATCGCTAAGCGAGGACTCTCGGTAGTCTCTATGCTTCAATTATGACTTTGAATGATCGCTAGCGAGGACTCTCTGTAGTCTCTATGCTTCAATTATGACTTTGAATGATCGCTAGCGAGGACTCTCGGTAGTCTCTATGCTTCAATTATGACTTTGAATGATCGCTAAGCGAGGACTCTCGGTAGTCTCTATGCTTCAATTATGACTTTGAATGATCGCTAAGCGAGGACTCTCTGTAGTCTCTATGCTTCAAAGCTACACTGCTGCGGATCACCCATATGGCTTATACATAACTGAATTCTATCAGTGCTGCACAAACCCCCATCCATTAAAGCACAGTATTGAAGAGATGTACCTCCCTTGGGGGGTACAGACACAGCCCAGGTGGGATGTGAAGAATATTTTAATTACATTGCTACAATAAATCCACTTTTGCCAAATTTTCACGGTATTGTTTTCTTTATTCATTTGTGCTCATTTTGGTCTTCGGATTTTTATGGAAGGTATATATAAGGGCTCCCCAACCCCAGGGCCCACGGACACTGTTGGGAACCTGGCCACCCAAGCAAGCAAAGCTTCATCTGCTCATGTGTGGGATCTAGGTAGCTCATAAAACCAGGCTCCCCATGGGGGGAAAAAACCCCACAGAACCGGTCCCTGGTGCCCAAAAGATTTGGAGCCACTGGTGTATACATTGAGATTATACCAAAGGGAGGTGAGTTTAGGACACTGATCATTAAAGGAACTTAGCTGTGCATCATGGGAAGCCATGGCATCTAGTAGAAGCCAAAGACAACATCCTTGCAGAGAAAAAAAATAGTAATTCAGTTTTGCCATTTGATTCCAACATACCTGAAGGACCCATTAAAACTAATCAGGTATTTACAGGATAATCCTATTTGTGTCAACTTGAAAGGAAGTTCCGATAATTTAGTCCATGAGATTTCTGTATAAGAGTGAATCCTTTAATAAATACTGGGGATATATGATCATACAGCCATCTAGTAGATTTAAGGAAGATTTCCCTCAATTTTTAAACACTGACCAGCACTGATTGGAGTCTCCCATCTTAAGCGTCACAGGTTGCCCATCCCTGATAAAAATATGCAGAACATAAGGTCCTAGGCTGATTTCTTTGATCACCCAGCTTTAAGAAGACAAGCTTACTATGAATATTGAACAAGTAACTAAGTACACACTGTACACACCCAAAGATACATTCAAATAGGTTCCATCCAAAAGGATTTCTTTTCATTTTCTGGGTTAGTATTAGAGAGAAAGAGATGAACAGCAAAGCCCTCTTTGAGTTTCTCTGGAATCAAGACAATTGGTTAACTTGTCAACTCAGACCCACGTCCCACTGAGCTCAGTCCAATTTTGCTTCAAGAAGCTGGATATTCACTTTCCAGGATTGCAGCTGATTCTACAGCATCTAAAAGAGAAAAATATTTTTTTACAGATTAACAGAGTTGGAAGGGATCATGTAGGTCATCTAGTCCAATCCTCCCCTACACCATTTATGACATGGCTGTCTAGTCTTCTTCTTGAAAGCTTCCAGTGATGAAACTCCCACAGCTTCTGAAGGAAAGCTGTTTCCATTGGTTGATTACTCTGCCAGAAAATTTCTCCTTATTTCCAGGTTGAATCTCTCCTTATATATGCCATTAGGGAAGAGCTACAAGCCAGTTAATCAAATGTACACCTCCATTTCCTAGACTCACACTTTGCTGCACTCTGGAGGAAGGTTAGCTGCTTTGACATTGGGGGATCATCTCCCTCTCAACTCAGCACATAACCTTCCAACCTACCTTCCTCACTCCTTCCTTCCTCACTCCTTCCTTCCTCACTTCTTGCTTCCTCAGTTCTTCCGTCCTTCCTCACTCCTTCCTTCCTTACTCGTTCCTTCCTTCCTCCTTCCTCTCTTCCTTCCTCACTCCTTCCTTCCTCACTTCTTCCTTCCTTCCTCACTCCTTCCTTCCTCACTCCTTCCTTCCTTGCTCCTTCCTCTCTTCCTTTCTCACTCCTTCCTTCCTTCCTTCCTCACTTCTTCCTTACTTACTTCTTCCTTCCTTCCTTTCTCACTCCTTCCTTCCTCCCTTCCTCACTCCTTCCTCCCTTCCTTATCACACATGCTCCTTCCCCAGCCTACTCTACCAAACCGTTCCAGCCTGCCCCGGTTGGGAATTTGGGAGACCGTCCTTGCAACCCTTTCAGAGAGCAGCCGGAAGAGAAGCAGGGCAGTTCGAGGACGCGATCCTTTGTCTTTGGGGCTGCAATCGATCGCGGAGGCGAGGAGGGCAAACTGCCTCCCAGCGCCACGCGTTTAAGAGATTACGCCGGATTCTTTTATGTGGCCACCACCCAAAAAAAAAACCCTCCCCGGTCTCTCATACCCTAACGATCAAAAGTGGGGTGGGGGAGCCCAAGAAGGCAGGCGACGAATTAGCGGCGCTGGGGAGGGAGAGGGAGGGAGAGGGGAGGCAGGCAGACCCAGGCGATTGCTTTCTCCGGGGAAGCCTGGCCCCTCCATTCCGTGCCGAGTAAGCCCTTTATCACGGGGTGGCACCGGCTGCGCCTGCAGCCAAACTTCGCCTGGAGGGACGAGCTGGGGAATGGCAAGCGGGCCGCGCTCAGCAGCCTCCCTCCTTTAATAGCACCCGGGCTGCTGCAGCTGCGCCGTGACCCCTTTTGTGTCGGCGCCGCTAAGCGCTCGGGAGGGGATAATGGCCTTCTCTTTGGGGTGTGAAATTGCCATGTTTATTAATTGAGCGAGACATTATTAACTCTCGCCCGCCCGCCCCTCCCCTCCTTTCTTCGCCGTAAAACTTTTCAAAGAAACCACCGCGCCCGGCACACGCCTCCCTCCCGGCTCATAAAATCGGCCTATGCCTTTTTTTCCCCCTTTTTTTTTCCTTCTTCCAAAAGGGCAGCGAGCAGCTGGGAAAGAGGACGAGGCTCCGGCACTTTTCCGAGGGACGTCCCGGTTGGAATTTGTTCTGGCGGCCCTGGGTAACAAGGTGGGCCTGCCAAACTTTGGGCCGTTTCTTGGAGAGACGCAGCTTTAGTCCCCGAGTTTCCGGGCTACGTGAGGGGAAAAGAAAAATCATTTTAATCTATGCCGATTAGTGTACGTTTAGTTTAGTTTAGTTTAGTTTAGTTTAGTTTAGTTTAGTTTAGTTTAGTTTAGTTTATTGTCATTGCACCTCCTACAACGAAATCAAACACCATCTTCAGTGCGCATCATGACCATGACCATGAAAATAAACACAAACACACATCCTTCACTCTCCACACATTGAACCAAAAAACCCCAATACCACACCAACACTGCACTATACAGCAGAATTCAAAAGAGCTACTGCCCTCAGATAGAAGCTGTTTTTCAGCCTATTAGTCCTTGTTTTTATTATTCTGTACCCTCTGCCAGATAGTAATAGTTCAAACAAAGGGTTCCCAGGATGAGATGGATCTTTGAGAATATTTTGAACTTTCTTAAGGCAGCCGAGCTATAAAGCTCTTCCAAAGAGGAGAGAGGGCAACCAATGATCTTTTGCGCAATGACATTAACCCTCTGGAGTGCTGTCCTATCTGTCACTGTGCAATTGGCAAACCGTACAGAGGTGCAGTAGGTTAAAATGCTCTCTATGGTGCAGTGGTAGAAGCAGTTTTTCATTCAGTTGCTCCACTCGGTCTCCATTCATAAGCAAGGGCTGGATGTCTGATCTGTTCCTTCTATAGTCCACTATAAGCTCCTTGGTCTTATTTGGCGTTGAGGACCAAGTTATTGCCTCCACACCACACCATTTAAAGGGACAATAAAGTTGTTCTAAGTCTTCTAAACTTTAGATCCACTCCTGAGTGCCATTGATTGTGCCATGGCAAAATTGGTTTATCAACACAGAATTGGAATACCGTAGAAACGCAAGATTTCTGCCTTTTTTTTTCAGGCATATTAATGTTTGAATTGACCTGTTCTCTGGGGATTTTTGGCTCACTACAACTGGAAAAAAGACGATTTGCAGAAATCAGTTATTGGCTGGGTTGCAAAGTTGGGTTTGCCTCGTCCCTACCACCTACATCCTGCTCCTAGAAGCTGCATTCACACAGCACTGTAATCTCTGCTTAATTGAATCGTGCTTTAGTCAAGTAATTCAGTCATCACAGTTACCACAACTGAGCCATGCCATAGCCTCAGGAGCCGCATACATTAAACACACTAGACTAAAAAGTAGTTAACTCATGTGGAGTTTGTGGTATTATTTTAAACCTACCTTAAAAAGTAGATCTATCATGAATGGAATGGTGCCCTCACCTTATGCTGAAGATGCTTTATCCATGCCTCTAAGGCAGAGGATCTGAAGGACAGACAACTTTTTTTCTAAGAAAATAAAATCCAAGTGTATGACAATGATGACTGGAAAGTTAAAAAAAATAAAAGTCACCTTTCTCCAGCCAAGTTTCCCACCCCCCACCCCCCATGTATAGGAGTACAATTCTTGCCATTTTCTGCTTTTTGGTCAACTCGATTTGCAGCCCTATGAATCCCTCATTCATTGTTTTAAAGATGAACTCCAGATAAAAGGTAGGTTGCTCTACTGAGGCAAGGAAGAACAAAACAAGCCAACTTCCTTCATGATGATGATGATGATGATGATGATTCCAGATCTTCCTGCCTCCTAAAATTGTGGCTGAAACTCTGCAATTGGGTATCCACAGTTCAACCCACATAAAGAACTGATTGCCCCATCCTGGCCATCACTTTGGCATTCGATAACATCTTGAAGATACTTGCAGTACTGCGCATGTTTCCAGTGAAATCATTGAGCTATGTTTGCAACCATACCATAGCCATTTTAGCATATCCCATTGTACATCTCCAGTGCATGTGATTAAATTAGAGTTCAGTGTATTGTTTGAATTCATACAACCTGATTGACGGTGGAAAGTGTGAGTGTATGATGTAAAGTAAGCCTAATGCAGCTTTATGGATTCAGTGGGAATGGTTGGCCCTAACTTTGTGTCTAAACAACAAGCAAGGAACGGACTCATCAATTTGTTTAAATTTTAAAAATTATGAATTATATGTGCATTTTGAAGATTTGTTTTAAAGAATAGTTAGCTACCATTAGACAGTTTGATGTAGTTGTTAAAGACATCATGCTAGAAACCTTTGTAAATTGAGGGTAACCCACTCTCTGTCAACCCTAGGAAGAAGACAGTGGGATTAGAGGACTGGAGATTAAAACATATAAAGAACGGTTGCTGGAATTGGGTGTATCCAGTTTAATGAAAAGAAGGACTAAGGGTGACATGATAGCAGTTTTCCAATATCTCAGGGGTTGCCACAAAGAAGAGGGAGTCAAGCTATTCTCCAAAGCACCCGAGGGCAGGACAAGAAGCAATGGATGGACACTAATCAAGGGGAGATGCAACCTAGAACTAAGGAGAAATTTCCTGGCGGAACAATTGATCAATGGAACAACTTGCCTTCAAAAGTTTTGAGTGTTCCAACACTAAGTTTTTAAGAAGAGATTAGACAACAATTTGTCTGAAATGTATAGGGGTTCCTGCATGAGCAGGGGTTTGACTAAAAGACCTCTAAGATCACCTTCCAATTCTGTTATTCTATTCTATTCACTACTGAAAATCTCTCCAAGAATTGTCAAGGACTAGTCCAGGCAGCAGTCAGTGAAAGGAAAGTACCCTCCCCTTCAAAATACCTAAATTACATAACAAATTATTTCCTAATTTTATTTAAACATTTTTTTAAAAATTACCTACTGGGTTTAAAACTATAGATCCAGGCAACAGCTAGTATTTAATCAGGCCCAAACAACTGTACTCCAGACAAACTAATGCAGATTATCAGCAGATAGCCCTATTCAACAAATAATCTCACTCCCAAATATTTGCAGTTAAGTGGCCATTCCTTCAAAGAATAGCCTACTACATGGTAGTGTTTCTCAACCACCAGTTTTAAGATGGGTGGGCTTCAACTGGGAGAATTCCCCAGCATGCTTGAGAAGCATTGGTCTATATAGGCTAGTATGGATTAGAGGAAATAGAACAGACTCAAAGACTCAAAAGTCTGAACTTTTCCAGTTATTTCCTTCTGCCCACTGACTTCGAAGGAGTTTCTTCAGAAACGTCCTCCGAGGCTAAGCCAGTCGATTTAAAAATTATTCCAACCCTCTGGACTTCAAAATTTTAAGGAAAGCTGCCTTACTGTCTGAATGATGCCGAAGTACAGTGGCATATATGAAGAAATTCCCAGCGCCGATCCTGGGCATTACCCTCTCCTCAAGCATAGAAGATATAGGACGTGGTTTTTTTTCCTCATAAAAAGCGAGGACGCTATCAGAGATTTTTAAACGCGATTGTAGAAGAATCTGAGTTCTTGTTGTAAAGCGGCTAACAGGGGAAGCGGTTTGGAGAGCGGTTTAAACCCCCTTGCTTATTTCCTTGGAAGGAAAGCCCGCTGAATTCTCCGGACTTAATTTCCGGAGGGTGGAGTGCATAGGACAAGAGGCAAGTCTCAAAATTCTCTGCAGGCGAAGACTTTATAAATAAAGTCTTTATGTTTTGGTGAAAAGCGTCCTCCTACTTTTATACTTGCAACGTGGATGTGGGCGGTGCTTTCTCCTAGGGAGAGCGGAATTGCTGCCAAGGAAAACGACCCCCGTCTTTCATGGGCTGTTTCCAAGAACAAGTGGGAGTCCGTGGCGCAATCCCGTAAACACATTATTTGCGCCGTGTGTGTGTGTGTGTGTGTGTGTGTGTGATCCAAGGTTTCCCCCCGCCCCCCCCATCAAAACGCATCAGGGTGAGTTTGCCTTCTGCTTGCAAATCACAGTCGCTTCTCTAGTGGATCGGGCCAGGCAGGGGATCCGTTCAGTAGAAGCGCTGGGATCCAGACCGCCAGGCCACTTTCAAAAGAAGCAGTTGGAGATCCTTCGATTTCCCTCCTTCCCCGGAAGTTGGCTATCCTATGCCAACGATGGAGAATCCTTTAGAGCAGGGGTCTCCAACCTCAGCCACTTTAAGACTTGTGGAATTGAAGTCCACAAGTCTTATAAGTGGCCGAGGTTGGAGACCCCTGCTTTAGAGTTTCCAGCCACATTTGGGACCAGCATAACTTGCTGGTTTGTTCTGCATTCAGCTGGTTCTGCAGGCCGGCTCAGGTTAGCCCTGGGCTGGCAAAGTGAGTGACATTTGTTCCTTCCCTGCCCAATGAAGGTGACAGGCAAAGGGGCTGAGAATAAGGCTGATAGTCTGATACACCTGGACAGGTTTAATTTGAAAAAAAACCCAGATGTGTTGATTATCCTTTTGAGAAAGAAGGATCAGATGAAGCCAGGACTGAAACTTTCCTGTAGTGACCATGTTCCCCCAGAATCACATATCAGGGGCCAGGTATTGGGAATGTCAGTAACATGTCAAGCCAAAGGCCAAAACTCTGCATGGTCATCGACTTTCTTTTTTCTCTGATATTTTATTCTTTCCCCCTCACTTACTGTTGGTGAACTGGAAGGGAAGGTAAAAAATAGTTGACTCTTGCCAGAAATTTGACAGCTTTTGAAATGAGGAGTCCTTGGTGCTCTCTGAGCTTGGTTGTTTTCTTGCAGACATTTCATTGCCCAAACTAGGTAACATAATCAGTGCAAGCTTTAATACTGATGATGTTACATTTCATTTGGGTAATGAAACATCTGCAAGAAAACAACCAAACTCAGAGAGCACCAAAGACCCCTTCATTTCAACCCTGGGCTACAAATATTCTTTATTGGTCCAGCTTTTGAAATCAGGCCAATCTTCATAATGGACCCACCTCAAAAATAACCAGACTGCGTTTATATGAATAATTATGCAATCTTCCCCACAAAACAAGCGTGATTCAATAGAACCTTGCACTTAACATATAGCCGTGCAAAGCAGATGTGGGTGTACACGTTTATTTCCACCTGATAGAGTGAACGTTGCCCCTGAACTAGGTCTTTTTAAGTGGTTGGGAATCTCTATCTCCATTTTACAACATAATAGTTAGAAACTGGGTTTTTAATTGATCTCTAAAACTTTGCCTGTAGCAGCAACATGACTCTCAGTAATTACGAGGGGAAAATATTTTTAAAAACCTGCTGGGAATAGCTTTATCTCTTAATTCCCGAAGTTCATGTTTGTGGTTAAAACTTAACTAAGGTACAGCTTGGACAGTTGGCAACCCTGCTTTTCATGTACAATCAGGACTTGACTGGAGTTCATTTGTGTTGAATGTTTTGTTTTATTTTTGTTTCTTGGGTGACTTCCTTTATGGGAAGTTACAAGCTTTGTATTTTTTTAAGGAAAGAGAAGAAAAGAAGCTGTAATCTCTTCCAATCCATCTCCCCTTGCCTGTCATCTTGTACCTCCCAACAAAAGGAAGTGGCATAACAGCTGTTTGGTGGGGGGTGGGACTGCGGTGTTCAAATGCATTTGCCACTAGAAGTCTTTTTAGCTCAAATGTTCTATAATTATGCCTCCTTTATTCAATATAGCTAGGGTTAGGCTAAATGGCTTTGGTAAACCACATGAAATACTTTTTGGACTCTGTATATATGCTAATGCCTTTAAACATGATTCCCCCATATTAAATGTACAAGCTTACTCTCACTGAAACAATCTGTCCATGGAGATACTTCAGCAGGTTCCCAGTCACTGGAAAAATTGCAGTATTTTGCAGCTCAGAAATAGCATGTTAGCATTTTATTTTCTTTTTCTTGCAGTCACACACACATATATACCAAACATTGGGTAATCAGAATTATCCTGGAAATTTCATCCTCCCCCTTCTATTCTGAATGACATTACAAAGATTTCTGTTAAGGAAAGCCAGACTAATTGCTGCCAGAAAACTCTTTTCATAGGAAAGTCTGGTTTTCATAAGGCAGCTTGTGTGGGAGTAGTGGTTACATCAAAACGTGCAGGATTTTATAAAAAGTAGCTTTTTCTTAACCGCCATAGGAAATGATCTTGTTTTAGTGAAAATGGCCCATGACAAAATAGCAAAATGTAAAATGATGGAACCAAATTTCTTCCTGGTTATGTTCCTTTCTTTAGTTGCTACAGAAATGGGAGGGGGTGACAGCCTTCTTCATTACTTATAAGTAGATAACTCACAGGTGCCTCCCCAAATCCCCAAGAACATATCTCCAAACATCGGTGACAAACCACCAAAATCTGCTTGTGATTCTTTTGCCCCATCTCTAGCGGAGAAAAAAGATGTTAAGCTAAGACCTAAATTTGAATTAAGACAAAAAAAATCAGAAACCCACAAACTAAAGCCTACCTCATCCTCCTTGTGGCTCTGGCATTAAAATAATAATAATAATAATAATAATAATAATAATAATAATAATATAAATTCTTAAACTGACAATGATCATCAGGATCAATACAGGCAATGTGTGGACTAAAGGAAATGATCTGCTGTTATATTTTGTGATTGTTAGTAGCGTAAAAACCAGGGGGGAGTCTATACCAAGGGTCTTCAAATTTGGCAAGTTTAAGACTTGTGGACTTCGACTCCCAGAATTCCTGAGCTAACATGACTGGAGGAGGAATTATGGGAGTTGAAGTCCACAAGTCTTAAAGCGGTTGAGTTTGAAGACCCCTGGTCTATACTGCTTGTGACTAGCCAAGACAAATATGGTCCCTTGGCCAAATATACCACACCTTGTTCTGTGACTGAAGGCAGAATTCCAGACCTGGAGGTTTGCTCAGCTCCTCTCAAGATGTCATTTCATGGCATAAATTCACACATTGACACATAGACCTTAAGTGCAATCAAAATAATTTCTAGCACATCTTGAAAACTAACATTGTTGGTCATCACAACAGCATGACTTCCGTTGCATGAGCATACAGATGACTTTTCATTTTGGCGATAAGGGTTCCTGTCCATCAATACACTTTAAAAAAAACCCACTGCAGCAGAACTAGCCAAAAACATTTGGCCACCTGAGAAGAAGGGCAAATTGGCACCTGCTCTTCCCTTCAATATGCAGAAGCTGGCTGGACTAAAAATAGAACCACATCTTCCACTTTACTTGAGCTGAATGGATCTGGGTAAACCACATGGAACACCAAATTCTGCCCCCCAACACACAGAGGAAAAAGAGTTAGGAAAAGCATTAAGCAGAACTGTATTGGGATGGCAACTGTCCTTGCCAATATCTGCTACTTAAAATAGCTGCATCATATGCCAAACATTAGAGCACACCCTGCTCTGGATAGTTTGCCTACTGTCAATGTCCATTTACTGGGCAAAACAGTCACAACTCTCCAATTAAATATAAATGTATTGTTGGTGGTACTCTTGTTTGCTATAGGCCCCAAAACAAGATATTCTCCAGGGATGCTGAATGCAATTTAGGATCCAAAGTTCATTCATTCAGCGGATTGTCTCCCTGGGCTATATAGCAGTCTGGTGCTAATTCTCCTAGTTCCTCCCTCCAATTACTGTAAAGTGGCTGGGTAGGTGGATATCTTGCAAAATTGCACCAGACTGAAATCCTTAGTCAAACTATCTCAACAGGCAAGGTTGGCCACTTAACCAATTCCCCCACCATGACCCCACTACCTCTTTAGGTGTGAACACTTTTCCAACAGGCCAAGAAAAATAAATGGTTGGTTGTAGTCAGAATCCTCCCTTGGGGAGTGTTTCCTTGTAGTAGGAATTTGTATAGCAGAGATTAATGTATCCCTATAAGGAATTGCATTGATTTGTTATGTTGAATAAATGCATTGGATGCTGTTGTAACTTTGAACAGTCACTAAATGAACTGTTGCAAGTACAAAACAAGAGCCTTGGTGGTACAGGCTGTTAAACGCCTAGCACTTAGTTCCAGCTGCCTGCAATTAGTGCAGGCTCAAATCCCACCAGGCTCAAGGTTGACTCAGCCTTCCATCCTCTCGGGGTAGGTAAAGTGAGGACCCAAGATTGTTGGGGGCAATAAGCTGACTTTGTAAAAATGCCGCTTGGGGGAGGGGGCAAAAAAAGCCCTAGTAATAAACAGGCATATACAATGGAATGAAGGCTATTGCTGAGCGCATTGGGTTGTGCTCCAAAAATTGTAAGCCGCCCTGAGTCTCCAGAGAAGGGTGGCATATAAGTATGAATTTTTTTTAAAATGCCAATCGCCCAGTACGCTCCCACAGACGGGGCCTCCTGGGGGTACCGTCAGCTAAACACTGGTGGCTGGCAGCCCCTAGGGGGAGGGCCTTCTCTGTGGGAGCACCCACCCTCTGGAATCAGTTACCCCTAGATTTGCCCCTGATCTCCGCTCCTTCCGCCGTGACCTTAAAACATGGTTATTCTTACAATCTGGCCTGGACTGACAGGGGATCAGGGTTTTAATTTGAAATGTTTATTTGGCCGGTTTTAATTTTTGTATTGCCTTATAAGTCCAAATAAAATAAATAAAAAAATAAAATAAATACTACCTGGTAAAAATGAGGGGTGAAGGGTAGGAGGGTTTGGGAAATGCATCAGCCAAATGAAGGCTGCTTTTTTTTCACAGAAATATATCCCAAAGCAGAATATGTAGCACAACCTACAAGAATTCCCCATCCCAAGAGATTCCCAACGAACTGAAGTGCCAACAATATTATTATCAGATTATTAGTGCAGTCAAAGGCTGACAAAGGCTGCCACTGCCTACATAATGGTACATTCGGTACATTAGGGGTCATCTCAGATAACATGGCAGAGTCAAGAGGTCAGGGAGAGTGAGATCTGTACCCTACAGGTCAGAGCAGGTGTGAAGGCTCTGGCTATTCCACTAAAGTTTCCAGAAAACATCCAAATCTGTTGTAAACTGAGATACAAAAGGGGTTATAAATGTATTTTGGGGGGGGGGGAGAGCTTTCTAAAAAAAATGCACAGAGGCATGCTCAATCAAATAGAAAGTTGGGATCAGTGGCATTCAATACAATTGAGCTTTAGTACCTCACCAGTTGCATTTCAGTAATATCCCGTTTTCATTTTTATCAGTCTTAATAAATGCGTCTCTAATTTGAACTGTGATTATGCAGAGTATTTAAGGAGAACTCGTGCACAGGATATGCATAGAATTGCACGGTCTAAATAGCTTAATGGGACTCAAATTAACAATCAATGAAGTATTTGGAGGCTTTAAAACAAACTCAAATATTGTTGTATTGTTATATCTGTTCAATCAAATCATCATAATCAATAATGAGAGATCTTTGGGGAGCAGTAGTAGATGAAGTTGAGACAAGGCACACCACTCATTCTGCCTGCAAGTTCATAGATGGCCACTTTCTGGATTCTTAAGTGTTTTTTCTATTCTCTGCACAAAAGGGTTTTCCATTTTCCATCATCTGGCTGTAACCACAATATTTTGTGACATAAAATCATGACAGGCAAGAAACCATTATTTCCTGTGCTGTTGCTGATCCTTCTTACACTGAAAGTACAACAATCGACAGGGAACATGTGGGCCAATCTGATCTTATGATCCTTCTTGAGTTCTTCACTCTTTAAATTATTAATATTCCAAAATCCTGGCAGGGATCTTACAGCCTGCTGTGAGGATCTTGAATTCAGTACCTGACATTTCCTGCCCAAACAGTTCTGACTGCAGATGATAGAAAAGGCCGAGATTCTTATTCCAATCTAATCTGACAAAATCAGCTAGGAGGAAGAATGGTCTAACTTAATATAAGTCAATTTCCTGTGTACCAAAGTTTCAGTGCTACCTTAACCATTCTGTAAAAGAGAAAATAGGAAGGTTTCCTAAGTGTTGAATGAGTATTTAAGGATGATAATCAGAAGCATCAGCAATATGTGAATCCAGTTCTAGAAAGGAACCAAGATTATGGAGCATTACTCATTATTTGTTCTCTATACTGTACTTGTTATTTTAGTATCACAAGCTTTAATACTGGTCCAAGAATGGTTGTCCCCATAAAAGGCGGCTTTAAATCACATCTTCTGCAACAGCTCAGGCTAGAATAGGGTCCAAAAAGTAATGGCAAGATGTTAAAAACAGGTTTTTACATATTAGTATTCCTTTTCGTATTTTCTAAGTGCACAAAGCATTTCACAGCTCAGTTATGCTTCCAATTATCACATCATTGTTAGTAAGTTGCATTATTTCAGCCACTTCCCGCTCCATGCATATTGCAGGTGATGGGCTGAAAGGGATTAAATTCACGTAAGAGATTTCATAGTGAAGACATGATTTAACTTAATCTTCTTTGACTTCCAAATGCCAGGGACCATACCTTTGAAAATTACAGCAACTGTAGATGCCCTATTAGAAGAGCTAAATGGTGAAGACAAAACATCTTGTAGAAGGTCCATCTATGTGGTGGCGAAGAGTTGACCCCAAGCTAATAGCACAAAATCAGTTATAATCAATGCCTTTGAAACAGTCAATAAGGAGGTGGTATGTTAATCACAGAGAGGCATCTTGTATATAATATCCCAGTTTTGAAGCAATAATAGCGGATACCATTCCATTAACTTATACAGCAGCTTTCCCCAGCCTGTCATTATCAAGTCATATGATCACATCATTAATTAGAAAGACCAATAATCTAGGATGATGGAACTATAGTCCAATATGAATCCAGAGACATGAAGCTGGGAAAACCAACTATGTATACTTAGAGAATTTGCCCTAAGTACTATTTCCTTCCATATGTCATGAACTGCCTGGCCATTCAAATCAAACTTAAAAGCCCTATTTGGCATTGCTGCCATCCACTGAGTTAAGGCAGAAGATGTCAAAAAGCC
This sequence comes from Naja naja, assembly GCA_009733165.1. Taxonomy (NCBI): domain Eukaryota; kingdom Metazoa; phylum Chordata; class Lepidosauria; order Squamata; family Elapidae; genus Naja; species Naja naja. Next base: position 149,830,881 of record CM019150.1, read on the forward strand.
AGGCCATCTGTCTCTAGTGCTTCATATATGTTATTCTCCTAATGGGATTCTATCTCTATTTTCTTTCTATAACAAAGTAAATATTTCTCAAAAAGTCCATGCTTCTTACATATATTGTGCTAGATTTGTTGGAGGAGGCATCTTGCTTCAGTGCTGTTATTATTGACAATTATTTCCTTTTGTATTAATCACTTAGAATTTTGATGAACTTGCATTGGTTTCATGCAAGCTGCTGTGGGAACCATCACTCAGGGAACAAGGTGTAACTTTTCTAAAGTACACAGAATATACGATAATGGAAAACCATGCTATAAAAGCACAGAGAAGGTACAGTGTAAAAGTGAAGCTAGAGACTAAGACTGAGGTTGACTTGTGAACATACCTTTTTTTAAAAAACTGTCTTCCCCTTCCGAAGCTTGCAGGGGGATTAGTCATAAAGTAATAGATTCAAAAATTATTTCATGAAATAGGATATTAAATTTTTCCTAAAAAGGAGGAGGGAGGCGGCAGAGAAATACCAGCCTAGATTAATGTTAAAGGGAATTTAAATAAAGATATATAGTAAAGGGATGTGAATGCATTTAGGAGGGTGTGTTACAATTTTACAGAGGAACACATTTTGCTGTGAATTTCACTCCACTTTACTTCCAGAAGTTTCAAAACCAAAACTTTGTCTTTTAATTATGGATGTTCTGGTTCATTTCCTAAAACCAGCTCCTGTCTTTACTTGTCAATTTTAAACTCCCAACTCATCCCCCCTCCCCCTTTGACAGTGTTTCAGAAGTCTTGGAAGATCAAAGGAGGAAAACAAGGCTTCCTCTCAAATATTGTGACCTAACAGTGCAAACCACTGAGAAACAATGACTATTCTGACATTGCTTGCCTTCCAGTAGCTGCTTAATATGTGGGCCCAAGAACCCTTACTAGAAATGGCACTCATGCCTGGCATCTGAAAGGTTTAGTTGTTTTTAAAAAGCCATTCTTGCATGCCTGGAAACTATTCACAAATAAGGCCAGAGCCATGGTGGTGCAGTGGTTAGAATGCAGTACTGCAGGCTAACTCTGCCAACTGCCAGGAGTTCGATCCTGACTGACTCAAGTTTGACACATTTTGACTCAGCTTTCCACCCTTCCGAGGTCAGTAAAAAGAGGACCCAGATTGTTGGGGGCAATATGCTGACTTTGTAAAAATGGCTTAGAGAGGGCTATAAAGCATTATATGAAGCATTATATAAGTGTTATTGCTATTGCTACTTCACAAAGAGAAAAAGGAATGAACACATGTGTGCTATGAGCAAGTTGTGCATTCAGATTGCAGGCCCGGGGGAGGGTGGGGGATGCTTTCCACCATGTGATAATGTATTTTATAGAAAAATTGATCAGGTTTGAGGCATATCCCAACATTAAACAGTATTTTTAAACCTGACCTAAAGACTTTATATCCCAAATCCCTGGGGATATTATACCGATATGTTTTATGTAACTGCATTGCTCCATAAATGGAAGCAATGTAGTGATTATAATGTTAAAGTAGGACTAAATAGAACCACATTGAAATCTCCACTGAGTAAACTTGAGCCAATAATTTACTTTTCACTCTAATCTAATCTCAAAGGCTTATGCCAATGATAAAATGAGAGATCAACTATGTTTACATATCTGGCTATTTGATGGAATAAATAAACCCAAACATTTATTCATGGAGTTTGTCTACATTTGGCTAATACATTTAGAAAATAAGTTTGAATGTTATGGTCATGCAGCGCAGTTTGTTTTACCACCTAAGTTAACTTCAGAACCAGAACTGAAAGAAGTATGCTGAAATTGAGAATTACAAAAGTACATTTTTCAGTAGACAGAGTACAAAGATATCTTAAAAGGAAGGTACCAGCCTAAGAGCAAACCAATCTTGGTCTGATCCAAAATTCATTTTCAAAGCAACAATAAACAAGTTCAGATCATTCATTACTTATGTTTTATAACAACTATTCCAATATTACAAATGCAAGTTAAGCATTATTTGTTTCATGATAAGGAGAAGGCTTTCTGTGGTTGACATTCTTCTCTATGAAATGACATTCTCAAATCCTGCCTTGAGTCAAGGAGAACAAGTCCACATAGATTCCCAGTTTGCTGACCACTTTTTCTACCACAAGAAGCTTGAGTCTGATGTGGTGTTCTGTGACTGGGAGTGATAAAATTCACAGGAAGATCTAAACCACTGGATTTATTTAATCTCTGTTTTTTCTCTCTCCTCTTCCACTCCCCACCACAGTAGATCTAGATTTGAGAAATTCTGCTAAACTGAATATTGCAACTGATATGGAGAACAAGTTGAGCCTCCTTTCAAGCTTGTATCAATGAGAAAAGATCGTTTTTGGCAGACTATATTTATATACTGAGGCAGCAGAAGGGAAGTGATCCACATATTGCTCATATCCCCCCCAAGTGTCATAAATTGCCCCCCCTCACCAGTAACACAGTGAAGCTGAACCTCACTGTCTGGTTTTCTCTTTCCTTTTCCTGGGCCCCCCCTCATTTGCTGAGGCTGGGGGTTGATAAAAGCAGGCAGTGGGAGAGAAAGCCTTTGATTGAAATGGCGTATGCCAAGCGGATGGAAGCCAGTGAGGGACAAAAGCGCCCTGAATCCATGGCCACTCGAGCAATTATTCCTCCACGCTGAAGGTGGATTAGTGCTATGGAGGAAAGCAGCATATGTTTGGCCTGGGGCAACTCTCCCCTGACTGGCTGGGGAGAATGAGAGCCAGGAAAAGAGGCTGAACCTGGAATATCAGGAGAAGGCCAGGCAGGGAGGGGAGGGGAGGAGAGAGAAAGAGAGGCCAGGATTCCACCTCCCTCTGACACTGATGGGAAGCCAGTAATCAGTCGGTTCTGAATCTCTCTCTCCGCAGGAGCTGAATCTGAATCATGGAATCAAGGAACCTTACCATGCTTCTGCCTAGCTCTAGGGCACCCCTACAGCAATCAAAAGCCAATCTTGCCTTTTCAAAAGAAAACAGAAGAGTGATAATGCTTAGTTCTGGGAGGGGGCCTTTTGATTGCTTTTCCATGGTGGAGGAAGGGCAGCTCCATGCATGATGTTAAATTCAGGTTTTTGGCACGCCCTGAGCGCTTCTGCTGGTCTTTGTAAAGGTCTTGTCTCTATCTCACTTGAACAGTGTGAATTTCCTTTCTAGCAAAGATTGGGGAGGGGGGGAAGGTTGGCTTTTAAGCTGTCCTGGCCTGAGCAGTTTCAGAAGGAAAGTTCACTGTCTTAATTTAGAAACCACAAGGAGACTTCAGGGGAGCTTCTATTTCTCCTCTTACACCCTCAATTGTCCCAAGTTTTCATTGCAGGGAAGAACATAAGAGATGTGGGCAATGCTTTTTCCTGTCTTGCACTGGACTTTAGGATAAACTTGATCAGATGTAATCAGACTGATTTCTGGGTAAGTACATCTGATCGTGACTCCAGGTGAACCAATGTTAACTATTTCTCCAAGGAAAAGTGTAGGATCTGAGGTAACAAAGGATGCTGTGGAATTTCTCTGTTCAGTTTAAATCAAGCATGGTCACGTGTGGTGGGACCCTTTCCTTCCTCATTTTTTCATCACATCTACTAAGATGCCACTGAAATTAAAGAGATAGTTAATAATAACAATAATTCACACCATAGGGATAACATGATAAATTAACAGTTAAGGGTGAAAAATGTAGGCAAGGATGTAAAAAAGGATCATAAAGAAGAGGAATTGGTTGAATCCCCTTCTTTTGAAGCCTATATAGGTGCATCATCATTACCATTTAGTACTGAAACCAAAAACTTTACAATGGAGCTTAATCTGCTACCAAAATTGCTGGTTATTTTCTCAAGCAGAATGGAAAACATTAGCCCACCAGTCTTTTCCTAAGGCCTTTACCTAGGGTGTGTTGAGACTACAACTGGGAATTCTGGAAATTGCCCCCAAAGTATCTCTAGAGGCCATCTCGCTATGAGTCACAGACCCAGGATTATTGATGTAGTAAGAGAAATTTATTGGGTGAATTAGCAAGGAAGGAATGATAGGAACAGGAGTAATTAATTAATATGGAGCCAGACTTAGTTGTACTCACATAATTCACATTGTTTTGTAGTAGTTTAGCCTGTTGTGTGAACACAATGGATTTGGGTTAAACCAACTATAGTTTAATTTGTGAATCATATTTTAGAATAAACTCATTCAAATGAGACTGACCAGTTATATCTAATTAAAATCCCATTAGTGTCAGTTTAAATAAGGCCAAACCTTGAATCATACCAATTGGAGAGGGCATGTGCTTGGAGAAGATCTTAATAAAATGAACTGAGCAAAGGCCAAAATAAGTAATGTAAATAAGGTTTTAAGGTTTACATTTAGAGAGACGTATTTCTAATAAAAGTACTCTTGGGGATAAACAGACTTCATAATTTGCACATCTATCATTCTTACCACCATCATCACCACTGGACATTTAGAACTCAGAGTTCCACCAAATGAAACCTATGGCCAAGAAACCGTATGTGTATTCAGTGAAATGGCACTGAATTAGTAGACCTGGTTACTTTAACTTTAAGCAGTAAGATGCCCACCATCATTTTTTTTAAAAAGTGCCACAACTTTATTACTAAAAAGAATCTAAGACTTTTGCAGATGGATTTCAAACCATGGCTGAACCAAACTCTATAATCTACAGGAAACTTATTCATTAAAATTAGTTCCAAATAACATTTGCAAAGTGAAGTCATTGTAATAGTGCTGTAATCACAAAACGGTAGAGAAAATCTAAAGGGAAGTTGCTAACCAGAGTGGTAAAACAAAACAGTTCACCTCCTGCCCTTGTCTCCCAATTGCATAACCAGCTAGAAACCTTTGATATATGTAATATAGGAAAGAGGGAGAAAATGTCAGAATTGGAGTTTCCAAAACAAAGGAATGTGTTCCTTCTTTTATAAAGGGAATTGGTTTAAAAACCTAAGATGCACGCACCTATACAAACATTATTTAATCAAAACGTTGTTCAGCTTCTAGAATGGAATACAAAGAAAGCATGATGAATATAAGACTTCTAGCTCAGGAAGGACCAAGAGCAAAAGGCATGATGCAACCACAGTTAGGATATAATAAACTGTAGAGCTCATCAAGACTTGCTTCTGAATAAATCCACATAGGATTAAGAGGTTTATGTAAATCTAGAACTATTTTACATTCCTAGTAATCCCAAAATTGAACCAGTTCTGCCTTTAATATAATTAAAAACCATATGTTGGTAATACAGACATACTAATATATGATCCTGACACAGAACAAAAAGTACTAATTGATATGAAGAATTAGATTTAGTTTCTCCAAAACACTGGCAATCTAAGCAAAGAACAACCTCATAACATTTTTCCTATACATATTTATTATAAACACTACATTTACCCCAAGCAGCTTCAATCTTTGTTTTTGACCTCCTTTGGAACACATGCTGTTCCAATACTGCTACTTAACCAAAAGCAAATTGCCAATAATGTCACCATCGGGGGGGGGGGGACTGGTGCATTTTGAATGTACTGCAGAAGATGTTGGGTCTCTGACAATGAGCCACTGCTTGCAGTTGCTGGAACACCATGAGCTTCTGTCTCTCATGGAGTTAACTGAATCAAAGGGGGCAATTGGAGCCCCCAAATCTTTTAATGCCAAGCCAATGGTTCTGCTAGGATTACCCACTCTGAGTAGCTGGCCATTCTCAGTGCTTAGGCTGGGAGCCTTCCCCATCACCTGTAATTGCATCTTTTGTGTTGAAACTGCCCACAAAGCAGCAGCCTCTGGCTGACTCTCACCCTGAAATAGATTCTGGTTAGGGTAAGATATTCTGAAATAGAGAGCCCAACAAGTTATCTAGAGAGCATAGAAATCAGGAATCCCTTCTTACTATCAAAATCCCTGAAGTAATCTGGCTTGCTACAGTCAATGCAACAGAAATTATTTTATTCCATCAACCCAAACAATTCTACATTGTCACATACATCCTTGCTGGGGTAGCTGAGCATTTCCAGTTTCAGCAAATTGGAAGATGTTCAGGAATGCAAATATCTTAACCTATAACTGTTGTTCATGGTAGCTGTGGGAGCCAATAGCATCCCATCCACCCACCCACCCAAATTGGTGACCCCAAATTTTTGGGAAGGTAATAGCATCAGCTCTGCAAAAGAGCTGCTGGAGGCTGAAGTGCAAACATCCGAACATCACCAGTTGTAAGGAATCTCCAACCCAGCTCAACAAAATGCTGGCATTTAATCTGGTATTCTGAGCATGTTTATTTTCAATTAGGTGCCATTGAGTGAATTTAGCAGGTGTGCTATGGGTTACAGCCGCAGGGTTACTCAAACTGGGTTACAGTGTGGTTCAGGTGGGAGACAGACTATGATTTTTTATTTAATACATAACTATAGCCATAACTAGTGGGGGAATGATACACTGAGTACATTAAAAAAAAAGCAACGGAACATCTATTTTCAGCCAGGTTTCCTGGCTCAGAAAAAGAAATCATGCTATCTGCATAAAACACTGCTAGGTTGAGTCAAACCCTTTATACACCCTCAAGAAAACTTTTTCTCCATATGCTCTCCCTAGCTACAGATTCCTATTATCTAGAATACGGCACCCCAAACACCAACAGCATTTTAGAGTAACGATTTTCCCATAGCCCCAACCTGCTCAACCCCAGTTTTCTTGCAGTAGAAGTGTTGTAATAACTTGCTAGAAAATTATGCATGTTGTGCTCCAACTATTCTACAGAGCACCAGCTTAGCAAGGGCTTTTTAATCACCTGGGAATACATACAAGCAACTCAGTGGAACTTCCCCTATAAGCTGTTCCTTATTCTTTTTTCCTAATAAGATGGTTGTTTTAACCGGGAACGCGGGAATGAGCAACAAGTTTCCTGATCTTTGTTTGCTTCCTCAAAGTAACCAGGTGTAACACGTGGGTTGGAGAAGCGAATTCGTGGGTGGGGAACTTCACAGGCCCTCCCGCTGCGTTTCCCAAAGCAGCTTCGGGGCCAGAAGAAACCCCGGAGTCGCAACGTGGGAGAGAAAGGAAAGCATCTCTCCGGACCTTTTTGGTCCCTCGCTGTTGCAGAAGAGAGACCGGCCAAGAAAAATCTGCTGTTATCTCCCACGCATTTTCCACTCCAGCCTGGATCGAAACGCTCCTCCCCGGTGCTATGGTCCTGACCCCACCCCACCCCCACCCCCCCGGCCAAACCTTGCCTGCTTTTCAATAACGGGGAGGGAAAGGGGAGGGGGCTGAAATGGAGGTGGGAAGAGGAGCAGATGTTGATTCCCAGCAGTTGTCTAACCCGATTATCCTCTGGGCACGTTCGGTGTGCCGTCAGATCTGAAAGAGTCAAAGAGGGCGCTAATCGGTTCTTTTCTGTCCCCCAAAACAGGCAAACTACGGCCGGTGCAGACCCAAGACCTGGAAACCTTCCCCAGCAAAGTAGCAACACGCAATTGTAAACTTAAGTCTCCTCAACTCGCTTCCTTCCCTGACATTGGTCGACCGACCTCAACGAAAGGATAGGAACGGCAGTCCAGCGCTTCTAGTTATAGGGAAGTTTGATGACGCCGCTTTTGATTTTAGAGAAATGATGTGGGTGTGGAGGCATTTTATGGGAAATAGGGAGGAGTTCTTACTCACTGTAGAAAGGACAGCCTGAAAACAATACCCTTCAAACCATTATGATTCAGGACTCGACTGACTATTCCTTCGTCAATATTCTATTTATAATTACCTATAGAGTTGAGATAGGAGATGAACCGGGAACTTCTTGGAATCGATTTCAAATTCACTAAGTGGCTTTCAGTTAAGTTATTCCAAAAACTTCGTCACTTTAAAGGGAACTGTATTGACCTACTGTGCAGATTTGTTTCATGCATCACTGCCATAAGATAGTGAAACTTTTTGGAGCCCTCCCCAAAATTAGAACCACTACCAATTATTATAAAGTATATTAGCAGTATTAGTAATATTGGTATTAGTAACACTAAGCATCATATAAGAACCCCAAGGGTGAAATGGCATGGAGATCTGTGCAACTCACATTCCACTAAGTTCATGACAATCTTCTCATTATATCCTGGTTTGGGCTGTAATATGGCCCTCACTCTAGCACTCTTTCGGAAGGCACTGTAGACCTGGTTTTGCCAGCAGGCCTGGGGAGCCCAGAGTGGGATGGAGCCCATCAAATGGCTAATGTGATCTGCTGTCATCGGGGTGGGGGTGGGAGTTGGGGGGTGATTTTTTATTTTTTCCAGATTTTGTTCTATTGTAGTTTTGATTCTTTTGGTTAGTTTTTATTGTTTTTTTAAAAGTTTTTGTTTTAAGTATGGTTTTACATTGCGTAAGCCGCCTCAAGTTCCCATGGGTGAATAGGCAGCAATATTAAATAAATAAATAAATAAATAAATAAATAAATAAATAAATAATTGATCAGGTAATAGAGATAGAAAGCAACTAAGTCTTTCTTGTTGAATGATGAACACCAAGGAGTTCAATGGCAAAATGGAAATTGTAAAAAGCAATTGTAATGCATTGCATGCTTAACTTTGTTAAACTACTGACTTCCCGTTTTATTTCTGCTGCAAACCTTTTTTTTTAAAGCATATTCATTTGCTTATTTAGACTGCTGTCTTGCACCACAATAATCAATGTGCTTTTGTTTTTTGTCTGTGACTCAAAACTCCACAGGCTCAACTGGAAGTAAATGTCCACATACACCAGCACTTAACTTCTGATAAATCTATATAGGATTGTATTCTTACATGCTAGTTATATACCTTCAATTTACTGCCAGGGAATAAAACTCTAACATCAGTGGGGGTTTACTTTGGAGCAGGAACCTATAAAGGAACATCCTCAAGCTTTAGGTCATTACCCCACTAGCAATTTACAGTATCGTGTAAACTCCAAAGTCATTCAACCATCATCGTGCCAAAAAACAGCAACGGGGGCAGGTTTTCTATCACTTCAGAGATGGCTGGGTGATGCTCTATGCACTCCAGATGTATTGAATTACATTTCCTAAAATTCCTGCCACCGTGGCTATGCAGTCTGAGCATTGGGAGATGTAATTTAAAACATCTTGTGGTACCAGATTAGGAAAGGCTATATTCAAGACAATACTTGAGAGGACAGTATGTTAAGCTGATGTGCTTTGTTTTCTTGGGATTTATTTGTAAAGAAAATAACATCCTAAACCTGGTTTTGTCAGGAGTTTAATCAACACTCTTGTCAACAAATCAGATATAACTAAACTAAATACTTCATTCTAGAAGTATTTCAGAATTCCATTCTTATTCTACAGACTTATCCTAAATAGAAACCTGAGGAGTAACTTTCACTAGTTTTAGAGAATTTAAATTCACCTTAAGTGATCTAAGACCACAGTTGTTTTAAACAAAATTCAGCAAAATTGCAATTTGCTGAAGTATGCATTGTAAAGAAAACAAGCTACCCATTATAGAATTTAGACAGAATCCAAGCAAACAAGCATGTCTTGATTGGATTATGCAGTTAAATTTAACACGGACAATCAAAGAAAACTCCTTTATATTTAAAGGTTTGGATAAATGAATATTCCTAGCAAATAAAATGTATTCAATTAACTGAAAACCTCATGCACTTCTGAACTGAAGTGGAATCGACTGTAATTGATTTATTTGAAACCAGAGGTTAAGGACTGAATTAGCTAAGTACAACTGGGTATTTCAAGCCACTGACTTATCAAATGTCAAATCTCTTCTATTTTAAATATTATTTCAGCTGCAGGGCATTGCTGTCCTGATGGCTGTTCCACCAGTTAAATCTCAAATTATATTAATATTCGATTTTGGAGGTTGGGAGGAAGGAGGGGTACATTATGATTTATTACAGAGGAGGGTGGTAACCATTCAGCTTGAAGACACATTGTAGTACATTTTTTAAAAATGCATAAATTAGCATAGCATGAAGGGACTACACTATAGCTCATTAACATTTAACCATTCATACTAATTTCTATTACTGTGTGTGTGTGTTAAGGTTAGCAGCTAAAAGCATTGCCTAGAATTTGAAAGGCTGCAACAGTGATTGATTACAACACTTAAAATACATCCCCCCTTCTTGAAAAATACTGTGAAAGTAATTACCATGATTTGGTAACTGCACTTTTGTCACAGCAGATGAGCCCCAAACTGTAATGAACCCATTATTATCTCCTACAATAAGCTCTTTAAAAAAAAGGTCAAAATGAAATAGTGAGATGTAATCTCAATGTTTACTGCAGGTTTCTAAAGCAGAATAAACAAATAATTTCAATAATCACTGGACTTATTGTCTTAAAGTTAACTAAAAATAAGTTTCATTTTTCAAAAAAGTAAAAAAAATGGAGTGTTAATAATTAGCATTTTAACTAAACTAATGATCAATATTTTAATATATGAATCAAGCAATGCATAAATATCATTTAAGGTTTAATGTTATTTTTACAACTCTAATTCTTAATTGTTTGCAATATGTAACTATGCAATATTTATTAAATTTCATTTCTGAAATTGTATTTTACTACCAGATACATTATTCATATCTTTTAAATTATTAGGAATGTTGTAAGATTAAATATGCTTTACACATTCCCCAGTTACAGCTAAAAACTATTAGGCAGATTTTTTTAAAAACATAACAAGCATCTGTAAATCCAGATATGAATGAATGGTATTTAATAAGATTGTTTTTCATTTAAAAATGAGTATTTATGCATTGCTGGAGAAAGAGCAGCAGTGTGTGCATTGCTGTTTATGAATGCCATTGTGCCTGAGGTTAGGATCCCCACACAATCTGAGTTGCAGCCAAGAAAAACAGCCCAGATAGACAATGCTTCACTTCACCTGCTACAATGCTGTGCATTTCATTTATGTCAAGGCTGCATGTACAGTTAGGGTTCATTCACCTCATTATTTTGTTACATCCGCTTTACAGTTAACCAATGTATCTGGGGCAAGGGGATGAATAAGCATTTTCAAAAAGATATGCAGAAGATTCACTTTCAATATCTCACAGACATAACAGCACATTCATATGCCATCAGAGGAAGAATATTTCACTGTAAAACTGCATTTTAAAAGCAGCAAACCAACTATCTTGGTTTTCTGTTGTCTTCCCTAAGTAAAGGAGCAGTCAGGAAGAAACAGAACTTCTTCATCTACTGGATTGGCTTCCTCTATCAACAATCAAATAGAAACACCAGATCTAAATTTCTCTTTGTTAAGAAAAGGTACCAACATTCTGCTTCTGGGGTAGAAGCAGAAGTCCCTGCACTGTCTTCTCAGGTATGCCATCACACCTTTAACTTTCTGCAACACTTATCAGACGACTAGATACAGTTGATCAGGATTGGATATCAATCATCATGCTGGAAATAAGTTTCACAATGTTTGCTCAAACACTTCAGCTTCAGTACTCCAAACCAGCATTATAAGCATGTATTTCCACAAAAATAACACTTCAATATAAATATTTCATTCTCTGCTTCTATTTCTATCAAACCACATTGGCATAAAGCCAATTTTGTACCATATGAACCCAAAGAAAATGAAATAATGAGTTAAAAGTGCAATTTTCATAAGAGTGCACTTTGAGACAATTTCTAATGTAAAAAAGCACGCTACCATCTCTTCCAAATGAATTTCCTCATTCTCTGGAACTAAAATCTAGCCAATATGAAAATAAAATATTTCATGCTTATCTAAAAGTTTGAGTTGTATTGCTTATAATTCAAATACGTATCGTTTCAAAATAAGATCTTCCTCATCCAAAATATTGGAAAAGCTATTATCACATGATTAAATATTTACAGTAATGTGACCTGCACACATTCATAAAATCAAACCTAAAATAAATCTGAAGTAATATGTCAGTCAAACAAGATGAATATTATTACTTATTTTCCCTAATATGAAAATGTATCCCATGCATTTACATAGACACAATTGATTTTTTTATGTGTTCTGTATGAACATTTGTATGTATACATACAGTTACCCATAATTCTCTTCCCCATATTTTAAATGGCATTAAAATTAAAAAGCAATTCATATGTCAAACATTTTAAATGGATAGCCCTGATATATAATTATGAAGCAAGAACAAAACCTAAAGATCAAATAAATAAAATAAAACTTTATTTTTTAAAAAATAAAATCACCTTTCAGTTAAAGGAAACTAAAATGCCATTTCTTCAACAGTACAATATTTTTTTAATCCAAAAGAATACATTTTGTTTTATTGTGTAATTTGTCTGAATACAGACTCAGTGGAATATCTAAATGATACCCTGCTCTGAACTCCAACTTGAAAGTAAGTTTTTATTATACTTGAGGGAAACAATGGGTTCAGCTGCTTATTGCAAAGAGCAATTGTCAAGGGAGAGTTAAACTCAATTACTGTAACCATACTGAATAAAAAATACTGCCAAGAACAAAAATACGCCTGGGTAAAGACAGCCACTGAATAAAAAAAATCGACATAAAGCGTATCAAATATTTATTTATCTGGGCAACAAAGGACTATGATACATTGACAGGCATGGAAACTACTGCCAGCACAACTCAATACAATACAACTGTAACTGCTTCCAATATGGCCGGTGGAAATAGAGGATACCAGGTGGTCCCCAATGTATGGAAGTTCTTTGAACCAAAAGGCAACTCAAAATGAAAAAGGGGAGAGGGAAGTGAAGATCCCCAGTTCTTTATCTGAATAGACAATATCAACTTATTGCTCTGATTATGCTTTCAATAGAAAGACCCTGGATATAAACTTTTTTAAAGCCACAGCATACAAAGAGTTGTTAAAAATTATCAACATGCGGAAAAAATGTTTTTGGAAGGGGAACCTAAATTATTTCAGTGGAAATGGTAGTTGGTCTGGGTTGGACAGTTGATTTATTTTCCTATATCAATGTGGAAATTAAGTATCATATTAATAATATATTTGTAAAAATCCAAGTTGCTTCAATCGCTTAGCTGCTTTATTGTCCTCTTTTTATAACATGCTACAACAGGGCTGAAGTGATGAATCCCAAAAAATACCACCCCACCTCCCCCTAAAAAACTCCCCTCCCATTTTCTAAATAAGTAACTATGAACCACAGTGATGGAACTAAGATGGGAAAGACTTAAAAACCCACTAAACAAGAGGTAAACGGGATCACCAGATAAATAATTTAAAAAGCTTCAAACAGACTCACCATATTTACAGTTCCCATTAAATTACACATAAATAAATATATACATACAGAACACTGATTCCCTTATAGAAGCACTATGAATCGGTGTCACCATAAGAAAGTTCAAATTAGTCGCTTTACCTTGGCAGGAGAGAGGTGCTAAAACTGAAGACATGACATGGAACTGCATGTGGTTTGTGTTCAAGTTTATTCACAATACTGATAAAATGTCATCATCATCATCATCATCATCATCATTATCATCCTTTCTTTCCTGTTTTGTTTTGTTTAAATATGGCTACAATTTTAAACGGAAGTTTGTATAAGAGAAGGTGGTGATCCAGTCCGATGAAGCTCATTTGTTTTTTTTCCCCCAAAATTTCATTATTAACCTTTCTTTCTCTTTTTTTTAGAAAAAAAGTTGTTTTATTTTTATCAGTTTATTTATTTTTGTTAAAAATAATAAAAGTTCACACAGACGACAAAAAATGTTTTTTCTTTTTCCTCTTAGGATGGCCCAATCGCCACCTTTGTTTTCTCAGGCTCCAAACTGGGTAGCAACTGGAAATGAACTGGGAAGTGGTGGAGGTAGGGAAGGAGAGGAGAGGAGAAAAAGAAGAATGGTGGGTAGGGGGGTGAGAGAGATGTGAATTAGCCGGTCCTCCTGAGTGAATAGGCTGGGACAGATTTCTGAGCTTCTCTTGCTGTAGCCTCAGGGTGAGGAGGAAGGGGAGGGAGGGCCAGGCTGGCTGGTCTGGTTGGGGCTGCAAGAAGAAAATCCTCATTTTCTGTGCTTCTCTTCTTTGTCTCCGCTTTTGGTGCTGTTATCTGTGTGACTATTAGGATTGTTGCTGAGGTACATTTTGTCCATGGCCTTGAGCGCCTCGGTGAGATAGTTCTGCAGGGCAGTGACTGCTGCGCACACAGCAGGGCTGCCAAAGCCGTGAGAGATGAGGTTGAAGTGGGTCAGGCAGCTCTGGATGCCCGGCTCCAGAATGGGGGTGGGCCGAGAGTTCCCCAGTGGAGATCGATCCTGAGCCAGCAGGTCGGTGAACTCCTTACAGATCTGTCTGCAGCATAAATGGAGCAGAGAGAAGGGGAGGGAGGAAAATAAGCCAGTCTTGTCAGCAAGCAGGCGAGCCAAGGAGTCAGTTGCCTCCACAGCAAAGTCATACATGCACGCACAGAAAGAATCTCTGCTCTTTTACCCGCTCTCTGATGTTCTGCACCGCTGATGCCCTATATAGAAATATTGACATCAGTATAACAGCCTTTCTCTTTCTCTCATCTCCCTGGCTTCTCCTCTGCACTGATTTACATCCACTTCTTCCAGGAACAATATTTTCCTTTTTTTGCTTTTCAACACACAGATGCATTTTTACACTAGATCACCCTCTTGTCTTGTGGCATCTACAATCTTTTTCCCACATTTATCTGTGTGTGAGTGAGTGCATCTGCATGCATTACATACAAGTGCATTAGATACCTATAGGGTGCTACTAATCCCTTAAGCTATGTGTCAGAAAATGAGGACCATGTCTTTATTTCATCCCAAGGATAACACTTAGAGATTACTGTGTGGAAAATATGAAAATGTAATACAAAGCTACTATTTATCAATAATGATGGGAACAGCAGTTTGCATCAAATGTATTCTTCATCCCAATATGCTCTCACGTTTAATTACTGATGCCGATTTCTGAGGTATCTCTGTCATACTCAGTACATCTCTCTGTTTCAATTTAACTCTTTCCTCTCATATACATCCACATCTTCATAATCACATGAAAAATGTCAGAAAGTTCTATGGCAATCACACCAGCATACACATTTCTCCTTAATACAAAACACATCTCCCACTTCCTTCCTCCAGAGTAATACCCACTGTTTACCCCATCAAACTTGTTAATTACAAATTCTGTAATTAGCATTCATGTCTAGTCTTCTGGCTTTAAATCAACAGTTATTTTTTAGATCTAAGTATCACCATAAGCTTATAATTTTCCTTGAAAGTAAGTTGCATTGATCTCAATAACACACCCATTATGTTTTCTTTTCTTTTTTTTCACTCTACATGTTTTTAGGAAAAGTTCCATTATTCCCAGCAAGCAAATTGGCAATAAAGTGTGAGAGTTAATTTTAAGGACAAAACAAAGCCCCAATTTAGGAAGTGAACAGTTCTCAACGCTACTTCTTCAGCTTATCAATCCCAGGACTCTCATTTCATATAAGATTTGATGGCATTAGAAAGATGCAGTAGTGTTTATGTAGTTCACAAAGCACTGGAATAAAGGGCTCCATTCAGAAATTAGATTCATACCAGTATCTAAATAAACTGCCAGCAGATAAGAAAAACTAGGAGCATATATATGGCAGCAATTGAGTTTCTAAAGGGCAGTGCTGAGACATATTTCAGCTGTATATCTCTCCCAATAACTGGGTGCCCTCTGGCCCACTGTTCTTTGGTGAATCACCATCTGTAATTAACTACTATGAGGGGGAAAGCATTTTAATTTCCAGCAAACACATCATTTACAATAATTGAGAGTTCCCTCTCTTCTTCCCCCACCACCTAACCTGAATATTGAATATCTTTTCTATTAAGTTATCCCTAGAGTCTTTCTCTTAAAATAAACCCCCACTGGCATTTTAGTTGCTTAGAAGTGAAATACTTTTAATACCTGAATTCACAGTTAATCAATCTTCAGCATTTTTATTCAGCATGTAAGTTCCATTGAGATCAATTTTACTTACTTCCAAATAACTACGCAATCTTGTCTACAATCCTCAAAATAAATCCCACTATACTTAACAGGGCTTACTCTCTGATAAATCTACAGAGCCTAGCAATTATGTGCAGTTTTCTTCCCATTTAAACGCCTCTAGTAACACCATTCCAGGGAGTGGGGGAGGGAATCATTCTCCTACGTCTGCTTGAATTCAGCAATAGCGTCATTGGAAATAACATCGTTTTCCCTAGATGAGGAATTGGTGCTTTTTAGCTGCCTCGTCAAGGCAATCACGCAGGTACAAAGAATAATATATCCGCAGCAAACAAATGTAAATGCACCAGAGGAAAAGCTCAGAGTACAACCAAATATAATAAACAAAATCTTCCTTAGGAATATTCCGCAGAGGTAAAAAGTCTTACTTCGTCGCTAGAAGCATGTTTTTTCTTGTGACTTGCTCGTTTGGATCGGAATGTTGCCGGTTGAGAAATTCAGCTACTGCTTTGGCAGGAAATTCTGTTTCACAAACGTAACCAAAATCTCTCGCGAGATGCACGGCTTCTCCTGAAATGCAGATTGGAGGAAATACATAATTAATACCCAAAGCATAAACCGGCGACAGGAACGTGGGAACTCGCGCCAACAAATCTATGGGATTTGTTATTAGACTCTGCTAGGTGCATCTTTGGGTTCTTCACGTGGTGATATCCAGTCAATCAAGATTAACTGGCACTTTGCAATCTACTAGTGAAGAGCTGCTTTAGAAAAGACTAATACCTCAATGTGCTAAAGAAATTTCCTGAAGTTGCTGAGGGCGGTGGAGGGGGGGGAAGGCGATCAAAATGCATTGTTTTATATCCAACTATGAGTGTGTTAATACTGATCCTAAAGAATCCTTTAGGGGCGGGCTAATTCATAAAGTGGTAGATGTAGTTGGCTTTTAGTCCTAAATTATATTGCAAATATTTATGGCATTTTGTTTAACTCACTAACAAAAGTGTCCCAGTATTTTATCTCTGTTTTGTAAAGTTTAATTATGTTTCAATTTGTGCTTTTAGTTTATATTACATTACGGGAATACATTATGTATACACAGAAAAGAAAAACATACGAAACATATAATTATTCTGTTCCTAGAGATTAATATTGATCATTGATCATTATTTCAATCCCCACCCTATAGACTGCATTAAATAGTTAAGTGCTTAAAATTTAACTTGATTGCATATAATTATCCTTCCTTCCCTTCCCCCCCATTTCAAACGATTAACCATAAGAATTTTAGGGTCATTCCGTTGAGTCTGTCTGTTTTGTTGATTTTCAAATCTTTGGTTTTAATTTCCTGAACCAGTTGGTTTTCACCGCAGGGCTTCCTGCCATTAGCTCGAGGTCCGGAAGAACGCATGCGCCAATTAGAGCTTCAAAGCCTCAGTCCACGGAGCTTGTTTCCATAAAATGGAGCGGATCATAAACAATAACAGGACTTTGGAAGCGGCCTCATCGCGTAAGGACCACAACCCAAACAATCGTCTATTATCTCTTGAGAGGGGAAAAAATTAGCCACTATTATTAGTTTATCTATGCATTAGCCTTATTCCTGTGTTTCTCTTCATCGTAATAAGGTGATCAAACCGTGCTGTGGCTTTTATAAAAAAAAAGATCGCTCCTTTGAAATTATAGGTTTTATTAAACGTTTAAAATATTCCCTAACATCACAATAATATTAGCATTTTTCTCCTTTTTCCTGCTCTCCTGTTTTTTTTTATTCAGCTACTTGTAAACTTGCTTTTGCTTTCCTTGATTACCCATTAGTTGCTGGTGGCATTTAAATACACTATTTATTAATGGCAGGACTCCTTGATGGACTTTCAGTGGCAGCTGGCATTTTTATAATGCTGTAGCTTCACTTCTTTGAACTTAAAAAAAAGGAAAGCAAGCAAAAAGAGAGAGAAAAGATGGCTATAAGCTGATAGTAAGCAAAACTAAAGCTAACTTGGCATGAAGAATGGACTTAAAATTCACTCTACATAACCGAAATCAAGGTTAAAGACCTCCAAATTAAAACCTAGTGAAGACTTGCATGCATAGGACAGCTTGTATCAACTTCCTTGGGTCAATAGCTACTACAAAGTAATTGTCAATTTAGCATGACCTTTGCATTTCTTGTTCTCATTATAAACTTTATAACTATTTTAACATAAAGGAACATACATGCCCACCCCCTTTTGACTTTTTAATGTTCAAACAGTACATTCACCCAACCTCTTTTCACAATTAAAATAGAAGGAAAATAAAGCATTTCTATACTGCTTAATTCTACCAAGCAAAGAGGAGATCAGAAGCTTGCAGTAAGATTAGGACACTATTAAATCGTGGTTTAGGTCAAGGATTCCCAAATTAATTCAAGAAGTTAAGGTTCTATATTTTTCAAATGCAGATATCAAAATGATTTAAATATAAATAAGCTACTGGTATGTAGCTTAAAATAGCAGAGTTGTATCTTAAGTTAGCTGTAGGAGCTAACTTTTTAATGCGTATTAATGTGCAAAGAATGACCTCCAAATTAAAACCTAGTGAAGACTACATGCGTAGGACAGCTTGTATCAACTTCTTTGGGTCAATAGCTACTACAAAGTAATTCTCAACTTAGCATGCCCCTTGCATTTCTATAAATAAGCTACTGGTATGTAGCTTAAAATAGCAGAGTTGTATCTTAAGTTAGCTGTAGGAGCTAACTTTTTAATGCGTATTAATGTGCAAAGAATAAGATCCTGAGCACTGGAAACAGATCTTAAGTGTTGTTGGGTACAATAAACTTCCATCCTACTTGTTACAGCATATAAATGCAGCATGCTTTTTATGTGTCAAAATAAAAAAATATTCCTGATCTCATTTCTGAACAGATTCCTTTTTCTCTGTTGGTGTAAAATTGCTCATATAGTTAGTTTCTGAAGCAACTAGCATAGATGGTAACTCCTTAGAGGTCATGCTGCCAGTAATGCTGGCAGTCATTCTGTCTCTCTTGTACCATTATCAAGCATACAGACAGAGACTAAAGAATAGATAAAGTGCTTTTATGAGTTTTTTTAATCTGAATAATGTTTCCATATTTGATTGGTAGGCCACTATATATGTGCATACACATATTCTGTTCAACTCTGAAAACACTAGAAAATAAAGACAGAGCTAAACAGAATAAAAATAAAACCAAAGTTAAACAAAACACATTATTTGGGATTTAATTAATGAAACAATTCACATTTTCACCCAAAGAAGGTGTTTTTAAAGCCTTTACTCATATAATAGTGAACAGGGACTTGTTCTCAGAATTCATCCTTATATTCTTAATGTTTCTCTGGATTGGTGTTATACTGTCTATAACTAAAGAGTCATTTTGAGTTATTTAAGCTATATTCACTTCAGCAGAAATAATGCAATAAATGTATGGACTTCAAAGGCATGTCTGTAGAATTTGAAGTGACTAATATTGTTCATACTTAACCTGATTTTCAGTCTGAATTAATTTTATAGGACTTACAATTGGATCTTCTGTTAACTATATAATATAGATGAATATTTGTATTTAATATATTTGTAAATATTAAAATCCATTTCTCAAATATATTTACAATAACAGGCATTTAAGAAGCAGCTATCTTATGTGATAAATGGACTAAATAATCTTCAGCATGACTGTTTTCTAATTCTACTAGTTTATAAATTATAGCCCAATTATATGTTTTAGCATGATAATTAATCTATTAAATGTTGAGATGCTGTTGAAGAGCAGCAGTTTCTTTTAAGAAAGTAGTTCAGTCAAGTCATGCATTGTATGGAAAATCATCAAAACCCTAATCCTTGTTATATAAATCAAGATATATACAATAATGATACGTGTCACTATTTCACCCCTTTCACTTGGGATTTCACTGATTAAAATCCAATTAAAATCTACCATGTCAATCAGTGATTAATAAATTAATCCATTAGTTATGTTTACTCTGTTAATGTTTTCAGTCCTACTTTTTAATCCAAGTAATCAATCAACTAGCAACCCAGTTAAAGGGAAGCATCACACTGCATGCCAGTTTGGTTACATTCATTTCCCTGAGATTTAGCATCCAAGTCTGAAATGCATTGCAAGGGTTTAAATCCAAATAAATATCAATAAAGCCACATCCAATCAATGGATTTTGGCTGGGAGTCCCCTTTAAAAAAATACAAGAGGAAAAGGTCACATTGACCAATAATGATTTAAATTAAACAATATGCATGAACATTTCAGGGTCCACAAGGTTTGTTTTCCTCAGCAAACAAAAAGAAACATTTCCAAATAATGTCTTTCCTGCTGCCAAAAAGCCATCACTTACCCTCCACTAGTGATGTCAGCAGGGTAACATTAGCAGCTTTACGTCTCCCGGCTGGCAAATTTAATCCTATTTTGTCCAGTTTTTCTCTCAAAGATCTCCCTCCATTTTTTGATTTTGCCCTGTTCCACACATTAAAAAACAGCACTTAATACACAAATACCTTCGGGTTCATAGTGCAACTTTTTCAGATATTTTGATACAAATCTAAAAATTCTTATTAAAATTTAATAAGTTTAATTAGGAAAAATTTAAATTTGGGTGCTATAATTAGAGTTATGCACTTCTGTACAAGATTCACTGAAATATATAATTCACTAAAATAACTATGCATGTTAAACAGATAATTAAATCTTTTGTATTCTTACAATATCAGCTGCAAATCATATATGGACACCAATTACACTCACAAAGTTGTAAAATATGTTTATATATTGTGATCAAAAATATAGCTGTGAGGTTTTTGCATAGTTGTGAACCAATGGGAGATGTGTTTTAGCCAGATTTCCTTGCATTATGTAAGATTTATGATCATCATTTGCCTTTCATTATAGATACGGTACTACATTCAATCTGGTACACAGATTAAACAGGAAAGATATCGCTTATCTTGCACACTAGTATAATTTTTTTTAAATGACTTTCTCATAAATGTGTTCCTAGCCAAATTCCCCTCTTGCACTGGCCTTCCTCAGGAAAGTAATGCTGGCAGTGCCCTCAGCTGGTGTGTATGAGCTTTCAACATGCTATGCTAAGATGAGTGACCTTGCTACACTAAAGGGTCCTTCCTGTGATTGCTGATGTTGACTGTATGAGTGGGTCTCATTAACAGCACATGCTGCCTGCTTTTAACTGAATGTAGCCTAATTTCCACAGATACATGATGCTGTGCTGTATTATGGTCCAGCCTACAGATAATGACAGCAATGAAAACTCTAAATACTAATTATTTTAACTGTCACTGCATTTTCAATAAATATATTGCAATTCATACTTGGTAATTTTTTAGATCACAATCCTTTGAAATGGCTAGTTCATGCTGTCATTTTGTTTCAGGTGCAGATTTATTATTGAGATGTAGGTAGTTTCTCTCATATTGTCTACTCTAAAAAAAGACCTGAAACTCAAATGCAAGATTTAGAGACTTGAAGGGAATAGTAAAACCAAAGATCCTAGACCTAGAGTCATTTTTAGAGGAAAATGTGGAAGGAGTGTGGCTCTGAATTCAAAACATGGAGCTTTGGGGTATATTCTCATTAACTCCGCCAAATTTTTAAACAAGGGGAAATGGTTACTGAGGAAATTAATGTGAGGAAATTATGAGAAAACACTTAACACAAGAATACTCTCAACAGTACTTTCTTTTCGAAATTTGTTATTAACCCTTACAGTGAAAAAATAAACATGAATGAATGAGCCAGGAGAAGCACCAGGCAAAAACAAAACAAATGTAGGTTTTTTTTAAAAAGAAATGTGGAGCAGAACTTAAAACCAGCAATGTCTGAGGAAGCCCAGAATGTTGCAGCAGATAATTGACAAAATGACATTTGGGGATATTGGGAAGAAAGGCTAGTATCCTGCTAGTAACAGCAGCTGCCTTCTGTAAAAAAAGGGGGGGGGAAGCAGCTTTGGAGGGAAAAATGAAGATGTGCGCAGGGGTGAGGTGTGGGGGTTAAAGTGTGAGGTAGTATATCTACTGAGAGAAATTAAAAACAATAGACGGGAGGAAGAGAGGTGGGAGCTGGAGCCTTTGGGGAAAGAGATGATTGGCTGAGGACCACGTGCCCACCCCTCTCTGCCAATGGGCTCCCTTCCCGCCACATTGCCTCTCGCACCGAATCCGCGGCTGCCTTTTCCCCTCCTCAGTTTGTCTGCCGCGCGCCTGAGAAGAAGGCCAGCTTTGGTCGGGCCGCCTCACCTCCGTAGCACTCCGCCCAGCAGAGACGCGTTGAGGCACTCCGGCGGGGACAGGCGCCTCTGCACTTCCGCCACGGTGACTTTGTATTTGGAGGTGGAGCTGAGCAGCGACAGGCGGCCGGGCACCGAGCAGAAGACCTCGTTGGGATTCACCACGCCGCCGAAGAGCGCGTCCTTGTTGATGGGGATGGAGGAGACGGCGTTGGCGTTAGACTTGGAGAGGGACACGGGGCCTGCAGAGGGAGGGACGGAGGGAGGGGAGGGGGAGAGGGGAGAAGGGAGGCCGAGGGAAGGCAGAGCCGCGTTAGTGCACAAACGCTGAAGGGATTAGCAGCTGCTAAGGAGCCTGAGGCGATGGTGGGGCGGCAGGATTGGGGGACGTGTATGGGGGGAGGCGTGGGCGATGACAGGAGTGGGGGAAGGGGATGAAAACAAGCCAGGAAAGGTGGCTGAGAGATGATGGCAGATGGGCCAAAACGGGAATGACGGCTCGGGGAGGGGGAGGGGGAGGGAAAGCTTTTTGGAATAGGGGGTAGCCCCGAGGCTGACGGCCCCTTCCTCCATTTTTGTTTCTTCTTCGTCGTCCGCCTTTTTTGCTTTGAAGGCCAACAACCGAGCTGGCCAGCACCCTTCACCCCCGGACCTCCGTCTCGCGTCTATCCCATCGCCCACCCTCGGCAGCCTCGACTTCGGATGAGGAAACTTGGAAAGACGCTTACAAACCGGGGGGAGGGTGGAATATGACAATTTCCTTCCGCAGCAACTTGGCAGGGGCTACATCCCTTGGCCTAGACCAGGGGTCTCCAACCTTGGCCCCTTTAAGCATCGCGCACTTCAACTCCCAGAATTCCCCAGCCAGCAAAGCTTAAAGGGGCCAAGGTCGGAGACCCCTGTCCTAGATGATGACCTTCGGAGAGAACCTCAATTTTAAATTCTCAGTGTCTGAGGAGAAAGGGAAAGCTCGTGGGGGGCTCCAAGCCCTAGCTTAAAAATCTAGCTCTTACGTACTTTACGTAATTTTAAAAAGTAAGCGAATCTTTTCAGGCAGAAGCGCACACAACGAGTTTAAAAGTCTGGACTGGCTACTTCCCAGCCCCCATTGAAAGCCCAGTCTAAATCAGGATTGGATCAAAATTAAGGATTTTCCAAGGGGGGGAGGGGAGGGAAGAAGAGGAAGGGTTAAAATTACCACCTCTGTCCTAAATTATTCTAGGAAGAACAGTTCGCGGGTAATCTTAAAGATACCGAAAGGGTTACCGGAAGGAGAAGTATTCCCTGTTACTAATATTTATAAAGGACGACCACACAATATACCTTTCGCTTGTTTGGGGGATGTAATGCTACAAGCTACACGATTATGGGCTTAATTTGTACTAGAGTAGCCCCTAGTACTTCCAATTGAATAGTTTCAAAGTAATTGGATTAGATGTCACGTTTTCTGCAATTGCAACTTTTTATATTGGAAAGAGAGGCGCCAAAGAGGTATTTTCATTACTGTTTTCAAAGGTAATAGTACAAGTCTCTTTAAGTAACAATTACCCCCGAAACAAAAGAAAATGGATACATTTTTGGTCTGCCTCTGTACTACCATCTGCTTCCCAAAGAGAAAAGAAACTTCCTTGACACAACTTTCACTTTTCCCCCTAATGACAGAAAGTTCCAGGGCATTATTAAAATAATATGCAGGAGAAGGGTAAAATTCTCCCAGATCTTTTTGCATGTTCAGTTTGGCTAGCATCATTGAAAAATAAGGGCAGTCTTGTTTGGAGGAAAATGGACTGGCATTATGTTCCAACACTATAAATATTTACTCTTATCAACATCTGTTTATTCCTCTTGTCCTTCATCCTACACTCATATACTTTCCATTTTCACTTTAATAGGTCTAATCCAAATGTTAAAGGGTGGAGCGTGGAGGAGGGATATCTAGGTTTTGGATAGATCACTTGTGACATTAATAGCTCTGGGGAGGCTAATAGAGACAATAGGAGTTAAACGAACTCTTGAGATTACTAATAAAAGAGCCAATTATCATGTCGACTTGGAAAGAGCATCACTTTAAGATTTATTCCTTGCACATCTAATTTGACGTGACAAAGACTCTCCAGACAGGGAGGAGGGGTAAATTTTTTAGCTTTCATTGTGTAATGCTGACATTTCCAAGGAAGTATTGTTTTGTAGAGCACAAGAGCCTGCTACTATGTAAGAAAGCCGCACTGATCCTTTCTCAAATCTTTCATACCAAATGGTCAGAATCCGGCATTTCCCTGAACACGGTTTAAAATTAAAGCCAACCGTTCTGCTCTGCTGCCAACATCGCGAATACTTTCAACAACAACAACGAAATTCTGAAGCCAGACAAGGTTTGGGAGACGGGAAGACGCTTTCTTCCAGACCAAAAAAAAACACGTGCAACAAGACATTAGGAGGAAGCAGCAACTGAAATCATAGGAAAAGCCAAACCACACAGCCCCCGTTGCAGAGAGCAGGCTAAGCAAGCGACTACCCTTCCGCCATCCTGCTCGCTTGTTACAACAAAGCCCTCAGATGTAAACAATCCAGAACAATCTCCCCAACCTGAAGCCGGGGGTGGGGGGGTGAGGAAGAGGGATAGGGGCGGGAGGGGGGCCGGCTGAACAGGATTGGCTCTCTTAGGTAATGAAACATACTTTCAAGGCAACTAAAGAAATTAGAAGTCAGTTCTGAACCACAATGTCATTAGGAACTGCTAAAACATGGATCTGTTTAGCTCGATAATATAATCATACATATACAGAGGGTGCGATTAAGTAAAAGGGTTATCAACCGAGATTGTCAATTTCGTTTTCCATTTTCAGCTCTGTTGTAAATTACGGGGAGGGGGCAGGGGGAGAAACAATCGCTTTTAGTAAGTTCTCTCGGCTGCTTCGGTATCAAGCTTGTGAGGACATGCTTGGAATGCTAAAGAAGTGGCTTACCTTTCTTAATTACAGTTTGATCTGGGATGTTAATACCGGGGTCCTCTACGTGCTGCAACAAAAGCAATACAAAAGGGATATGAATTTCTAAACACACCAAGAGAAACCCGCGAAGCTCTTTATTTCCCTGCGTCTTATAACTAGATTGGTGTTTTAAAAAATACAATAATATTCATTTCCCCATGTTGACGTTTTTTAATTTAAAAAGCGAATACTGGGTTCCAATTGCACAGAATCTTTGGAAAGCAGAAACGGCTAGGTTTGGGGAAAGTCCTCCTTTAGTGGCATTTGCTCAGAAGTAGGTCCCGCTGGTTTCAATAGCAATTACCTTCAGTTAAGAATGCCTGAACTTGGTTATAATTCAGGCTTCCTGCATTAAGGGCAACTCCTGAGTACATGTGCATAAATTGTGCATAAATCTCACCGTGCTTTTAACGCACAAGGGCTTAAACTGAATTTTTATCAGTGCCCCTCACTCTGAAATAAGCATTTTAAGCATTCCCGGCTCTTTGTGCTATTTTAAAATTGAGGTTAACACTGTAATAACATTCTGGAAGAATATTTTTGTGCCACCTATGCATACAGAAAGCGTGGGGAAATATCCAGAAAATTGGGATGAGGGAGAGGGAGGGGAAGGGAGGATATCCCCGCGAGCTCCCGAAGGCCATAGCAATTCTGGCTCCCCTCTAGTTCCAAGCAGCGTTTGCCGCTGCTTTTAAATTCTGCTCGGAAGGCTTGATGCTCCGGGCACGCGGGTGCGGCGCGCGCTTGAGCTTTCAGACGCGATTAGAAAGTAAAATGAAAATCGTGTTTTCTAATTCCCAAACTGACAGTCAATCTAATGTGTCTGTCTGTGTTTACAAATTAGCACTAACGCTGCTGAGCTAGAGAATTTCCCCCCGCGCTGCCGAACTTCAGCGCTACTGTGTAGCGCAGGTGCGCGCCCGCGCGCGCGCCCCCATAGGCTCCTATGGAGACACCACCCACCCACCCCCAAAAAACCCTTCTTCTTCTCCTTCACCAAGTCTCCGTCCAACAATAATACCGAGTCTATCATTTTTCCATTCTGCCTTGGATTTATGCTCCTGTTAATTGTGCCTGATCTCAATGATTCCGGGTGGATGGTACGAAGTTGCTTTATTACAGGTTTTATTGTACTCAATGCTCTCATTTGTAACTTGCCTAAAGTGCTTCTGGATTTGAGCATAATTAAATTGAGAAATGTGCAGAAATGACTATGGCTGCCGTTCTCTTGGATTTTTTTTTAACTATGTAGGGAAATATCCCTTCAAGCAAACAGCCTTCAACCTATTTTTTTAAAAAATGTAGTGGGGCGTAACGTTTTTAATTTGTCTGATTTCTTCACCTAGACGGAAGCCACGGAAGCCACCGGCTGTTAGGTTTTTAAATCCCACCCCCCAGATACTTATGTTTAAAAATAATTCTCGTTCTCAGCTTGAGCAAGTATTCCGTATCAAGCAGCTGTCCTTGTATTAATGGCTAACTGCGGTAGCAGGAGAAAAATTGAAAATAGCCGTTCCTATCATGAAAATTATTTTCAACGAACTTCTCTCTCCGTGTCCACCGAGATGTCTTTGCAAGGCCCTTCTCTATTCCATTGTCAAAGCAAAGCATGCATCCTAACATGACGCCGCCCGCCTCTATGATCAATGCCCTTCCCTTTTAAACGGATCAGATTTACCAGCTCTGGGAATAATCGACCCCAAATAAAGAGGGAGGTGTTCCTGTTACATGTTTTTATCTTAAACTACGTGGCAACGGCCTTTCTTAAAATGGGCCAGACATCTGTTAACTGCTGGGATAGTAAAAAAAAAATAACGTATGTTTTTTATTCGCCCCCCAAAAATTGCACATACAATTCTCGTAGCAACTGAAATCCCAACAAAATCAAATGGTTTGCAACTTGATACCTAAAACAAAACACCAGTGGAAGTTTCCCCCTGATTTCGGTGCAACTGTTTTTAGTTAAAAGTGCTGATTCAAACTGAGGTTTTTTTTTCCCCTAAACAACCCGAGTTCCAAACCAGGTATTCTTGTTGTTGTTGTTTTGGGTTTTTTTTAATGAAAAGAAAACTGGTTGGTGTGGCTTTCTTCTTTTTTTAAGCCACCAATTCCCATAGAGACATGGATACTTTAAGTAAGGCATGGTTTGTTTGGGGTTTTTTTTTTTTTTGCAAAACAAAACCTAAGCGCAATTTTCTTGGGGGAAAAGAGAGTTGGAGCTGTAATGACTTCCTCTATTTTCTTCAAATATGGATTAATAAAAGGGAATGGAATAAAGGAGGTGGGGAAATCGCTTTCTGAGAGGAACCCATGGCAAAAATTATCCTTGCAAAGTGGAATTGGAAATCATTAAACTGTCAGTGAACATATTATGATAATATTGGATCCAGTAATCTGCGGTGACATTTTAGTAAGGGGATCCAAAACAAATCCTAGGCTAATATTAGAAACTTCCGTTCTCCTTGCCCACAAATGTTTTCTATCCAATGTAACCATCACCAGAAGCAGGAGTAAAATTACTGGCTTGTATAAATTCTGCATTCAGTAGGAGAGGGGTTTTTTGTTTTGTTTTTTTTGGGGGGGGGAGAAGTGACCTCCTTTTGCAGCCAGACTCAGATGGTGCTGGCCCCTGGCTATAAAGGGCTCTAGGCTGTTAAAAGATGGGGGAGAGGCACCATTTCCCCCCCCCTCCCAAATTATATTTGCGGATAAGAGAAACCAGACCCTGACCCGAATAATAATTTTAAAAAAACCATTTAAGGCGCTCCAAAATCTTAGTTAAAATAACAACAGCCACAACAGCAACTGCAGCACATTGTTCTCTTTCCCTGTGTGTGGTGGGTGATGGGCCTAGATTTCCTACGCCATGTTTGCAATCCGAAGAATTGCAATTCACAGAGATTCTTTTCTTCTTCCTCCTCCTCCTCCTCCCCATCTTCCAAAGGAGGCAGCTCCGAAGTGGGAAGAAAGCTTTGGGTCGTTTTTGTTTTCTTTGTCAAGCCAGCCAAAATCCCACTGAAGGCCAGGCTTTCTAAGGTGACAGCCTTTCCAAGAGTTACCTCGCTTTGTCACCAACAAGGCAGCATGGCCAGTCAGGGGTATTCTGATCTTGCCAGCTCTCTCTCTCCTTCCTTCCTTCCTTCCTTCCTTCCTTCCTTCCTTCCTTCCTTCCTTCCTTCCTCCCTCCCTCCCTCCCTTCCTTCCTTCCTCCACTCCCCACCAACAAAAGCAAAAGCATTAGCAACTGAAGACCTTGGCGGGAGACAATTCAACTCTGGTTGCCAACCGCGAGACACCGCTGCTTCTTGCCTTCCTGGAGGGTGTGCTGGAGGCTTGAAATGCACACTGTAATTCCCATATCCCCTGGTGGGGAGGGGAGGGGAAGAAGGAGAAGAAGCGTGGCAGGGCGAGGACGAGGGGAAAAAGAAAAAGAGCCGACAGGAAGCCGCCTGCCTCCCCGCCTCGCGGGTCTCCTTACCGGCACGTCTTCCAGCGAGTGAGGTATCGAGTGAAGGGGAATGTCTCCTAGTCCTGAGCTCAAGCCGTGAGGTCCGTGCAAGAGATCTTCGTGCCGCCGGTAATCCCTTCGGGGATCCAAGCCGGAGAGCTGGTGGGGAAGTCCGCGGTGCGTATGCAAAAGCCCCGTGTCCTGGTTTTGCCTCTGTCCCGGCCAGCCCGGGTGCTGCGGCTGAGGCTGGGCGTGAAGTGGGTTCAAGCTATACGGATCGTTAACGTGAGAATACGGGTCTTGAGACTGCGGGTAAATGGGCTGGTATGGAGGTGGGAAATAAGGGGGCTGGAAGTCGGCGTTCGGTGTATGCGAGAGCGGAGGTGCGCTGGTGTAGGGGGACTGGCCCACACTCCCCAGCTGGGGTAGCCGGGCTGTCCCGTTGCTGGTAGCGTCGTGGCGGTCCTGATGAATAAGAACACGAAAAAGGGAACGGGGGAGACCAGAGAAGAGAGAGAGAGAGAGAGGAAGAGAAGGAGGAAGAGAAGGTCAAAATTAAACAGGATTAGGCCAAATGTTGATCACCCTATAAGAAAAATATATGAGCTACAATATTTGCGCACAGACTAGAATCAAAAGCAGCCTTCGAGAATTATTCCTGCAGAATTAAAAATGAACAAAATTCTCCTACTCGGAGCAGATCCAGAAGATTTTTTTTCTTTCGAGAGGAATTGTGTGTATTCTGCTCTTATGTGGGTGTGCGCAACCTTTGTTTTTAAAAAGCCGATGGGCATGGTTGTCTTAAAAAAAAGTGAAAGAGCAAACAAAAAAAAGTGAAAGTGCACCATTGCTGCATTCGTCCTTCTTTTCCCCTGGAAAACGACACCCAAAATGCCGTGAAAAAGAACAGCGTTTGGGGGAGAAAAATACTTAAATCTAAGTGTGCCATAAGCCAGCCATTTACAAATCTAGCATGGGACCAAAATGGATAAACAATGGTGCTATTCCCTGGATTGAAATCAAATCATAATATAATACGGGACACCCAGCCTCGTGGGTATGTGCGCGTGTAAATTGCACACTCAGACAGACACACATCCATATACGTGTACATGCAAATCGTATTTTACGTAAGTAACAAGGCAGCAAAATGAAAGAGAAACAATTTGGAAACATAAAGATGAAGCCGAAGAAAGAGGAAAATGCCCAGAGGTTTTGCTTCTGTACAACCGGGACTTGATAAATTCTGAAATTATAGCCCGCAGGTACGTCTCAAGGAAATTAACAGCCATCCAAAGAGAAGTCGGGGGAAGGGAGGGGAGGGGAGAGGTAGCGGGGAAATAATAATAAAAAGGTGCTGTTAAATGCCTTGGACTTTAGTCTCCCGAGGAGCATTATTAACCCGGGAAAGGACAAGAGCGGAAAGAAGAGGTGAAACCCAATCGGAAGGGGAGGGGAAACCCAAAGCAAAACAAAACACAATGGACGGGTGTGGAAGCATGGCTAGCCTTTTGTAGTTTACTTGAAGCAGCCAAAGTAAGGAGCCGGGGAAGCTTCTGCAAACGAGCAGAGAGGGGGAGACACGGAGAGAGGGGAGGTTTCGGCGGGAGGTGACACCCGGCCAGCCGGCTATCCGCCCCCCCAACCAACCCTCCCCACCCCCAGATGATGAGGAAAAAGCATGATGGTGACGAGGTTCCCACCACCCATCCCAGATAGAGAAGTCTGAAGCACACTCACCATCGCTGAGAAACTGTGAACTAACATCTGCGCGGATTCGGGGGGACCAAGTCAGGGCAGGAAAAAAAAAGGCAGAGAAAAGTGGGCTCTTTAGGTCTCGCTCCTCGCTCGCCCGCTTCCTAGCCGTACTCCTGCTCTGTCCCTCTTTCTCCCTCTTGCACACAAGCGCGCTCTCTCTCTTTCTCTCTTTCTCTCTCTCTCTCTCTCTCACACACACACACACGCACGCACACACACAATGGAAGGAGCCCGGGTCTAGACCACCCCGACTCTCCGACGCCCAGACTTGTCCGCCAGCACTGGGCAAGCGCGCCTATAATCCATCAGTCCACAACCGAATGCCCGACGTTTCTGCAGCAGCGAAGGCGAGAGCCGGATCCTTGGCGTGAGAGTTCACGATTCAAAGTTGAGTCGGGGTGCGCGCGCGCGTGTGTCTCTGTGTGTGTGTTCCTTAATCCGTTTGCGGGTGGTGTGCGTGTGTGCGCGTTGGTCCCCACCTCGCTTGCATCACTTTTCTCTCCCCTTCCTTGCTGCTGCACGTGAGTTCCTAAATGAGAAAGAGGGAAGGAGGGAGGGAGGGAAGGAGGGGAATCTGCAGCTTGCTTTCCTTTAAGACTCCTAATAGCAGATATTCATGACTATTAATACTACACGAATACTTAATAAGGGAAGAATGGCTGGAAATGGAGCGTGAAGCGAGGACGCAACTCAAGGCAGTGGCTGTTCTAAATGACGTCCATTGAATGAAGAATCAGTGTATCTAATCAGAGGTGGGGGGGAGCGGGAGAGAGAGAGAGAGAGACAAAAAGGGGACGCGGGGGGGGAGTCATGCCGTTGCTGCGTCTGACGAATCACAGGAAAGGGGCAACATTTTAAAAGGTTGCAGGGCAGGCAGAAGTGAAAGAGAAAGAGAGCCAGGGAGAGCAAACGGGTGGGTGCAAGGCAAGCCAAGGCAGGCAGAGTAAGAGGAGAACGGGAGAAGGTGCAGAGGGAATGGGTGGGAAAAGAATCTGGAGAGGGCAGGGGAAGAGGAGGGATGGGAAGGAAGGAGGGAAGGAAGGAAGGGAGGAAGGAAGGAAGGAAGGAAGGAAGGAAGGAAGGAAGGAAGGAAGGAAGGAAGGAAGGAAGGAAGGAAGGAGCGAGCGCCCGAAAGCAGAAGGAGGAAGGAACTGGGAAAGAGGGCAAGCTGAAAAACTTGCAGAAGCAAGAGAGAGAGCGCAGGGGGTTCCCCAGGGGAAGCCCGTAGGGAAGCCACGCTAGGAACCAAGTGCAAGGCAAGGGAGGCGCACCTCGGGCGGCGGCAGTAGCGGCGGCTGGGTGAAGTCAGGCGCCTCAAAGGACAGGGCTAGCAACTGCCGGGCTCCGGCCCCCCTCTTGACCCCAGAGGTGCTGCTCTCTGGCTCCGGCTTGCTGTCCCCGGCTTTCAGCTGCCTGTGTTCAGGCGGGCCCGGCAGTTCCGTTCCGGTGGCGTCCTGCTGCTGCTGCTGCTGCGTCAGGTCCATGGCTCCAGGGCCCGGAGGAGGAGGAGGAGGAGGAGGAGGAGGCGGCGCTGGAGCTGCGGGCCTTGGCCGGATCCCCGAGCAGAAGAGCAGGGCTGTTCCCTCCCTCCTAGGCGCGTGGGATCCCGTCTCCCCAGGCGTTCAGTTCCCCCAGGGAATCGGGGCTCTGGAGCTCCTTTCCGCCGCCTGGGAGCCCAGAGGAGCCTTCCCCCTTTGGGACTGAAGATCGGGGAAGAGGCGAAGAGAGGGGGGGAGGGAGGAAGGGAAGGAAGGGAGGAAGGGAGGAGGGGGGAAAGGGAGGCGACTGCCGCTTTACTGGCCCTGACAAGCTCGGGCTCCCAGGCTGGGCCCAACCCGTCCAACTGGCTGGGCAGCTCCCAGCCAGCGAATCCGGAGAAATGACAGGCCTCTTTCCACTTTTCCTGCCAGCTTATCATAACAACAGGCATTTTGCCGCCGAGCAAGCAGGCCTCGGCACAACTCCTGGAGCACACACCTCACCAGAGGCATGAAAAGAAAACCCAACCCTGCGCCGTCGCAAGCTGCTTTTGCCCTCCACCGCCTTCCGACGCTGCTCTCCAGGTTCCCTCCCAGCAAAAGAGGAGCTGCGCGGCAGCCGAAAGCACCGGCAGCCAAATTTAGACTCATCTGTGGTTTGGTTTTTGTTTTTAATAAAGAATCTGGCACCTGGCAGAAAAATTAAGGGCGGAGGGGGCACGTAAGAGTGCACTCCAATGTCAATCGCGTTTGGCAAAACAAAAACCCGGGGAAGCCAATCAAAACACTTGCGAGTTTCCCAAAGCTGCTCCGTGGCCCAGCTTTACATAAATAAATGCAATCAAATGTAATCAGAGTGATTATATTTAGCTTTATCTTCCGCTTCAGGTACATTTACCTAGAAATACAAACCAGGAGGCTCGGTGCAGTTATTCCCAAGTAAACGGGAAGAATAAGGTAACTTCCAGTAGCCTGGGTCAATTTTAAGCCCTGCTAGCTAAGTTTTAGCCGCTGACTCTCGGAGACGGGCGTCCTGCGAAGCCGTGGGTCCAACCAGCCACGCACCCTGCCCCAAAACACCACTCAGTCCAGCCACGGAAGTCTCACCTCTGAATCTCTTGGTCTGAAGCTCCAAGCGTGGGAATCCCCAAAGCCGGCTTTTGCAAAGCCTCTGCGAGGAAGGGAACGGTTTCAACCCGATGATGACCGAGGAGGAAAGACCCGCGCAACTTTCTCAATTCACACATTCAGTGAAAGAGGGAGCCTGTCCTGCGCTCTCTACATTTATAGACAGATTCACCCCTCCAAAGCAGCCATAAATCTCCACGCCAACCGACGCTGGTTTTCTTAATTAATCTTCCAAAGTGGCGCTCGCCCGGATCCTAGTGTGTGTGTGTATAGAATTAACAAAGGCAAAACTGTATGTACGCGCTCATGTTTGCGCTGCACACCTAAAGTAGGGTTGGAATGGAAACGAAGACACACACACACACACACCCCAAAGAATTTGGACGACTCAGACCCAATTAAAGATAGCACCATTCTTGCAATTCACAAAAAGAACACGCTTAGCCTTTAACAATCTTATCTTTCTACGAGCACGTGGAAGATACGCGGTTATTTAATCAGCAAATTACTGCAGTGATCCATGTTCTCCCTTTTCACAAACACTTCCCATATATCCAAATACTTATCGCTTCTTATACTCTGCCCTGTGATATGATGCGTCTGTGCGAGATCTATCACCAAGGCACCCGATGGGCACAAATTTACCAACAGATTGTTTCTGGCACCTGACTTACTTAGGCGGTGCTTCTCCATCTCTGCCTACTCTCCACACCACTTGAATTACTCCGAGCATCTCCCACCCGCAGTGCCTTACGAGGCTTCACTTTCGACTTTAAAAAGAGAGCTTAAAACCACGCTGCCTTCCCTCAACACCACCCTTTTCTTCCTTTTCCTGGTGTAATTCTAGCCAAAGGGCTGAGAAGAACCAGGAAGCTGCATGCAGAAATGACAACTACCCCTATCAGAGAGAAGTCTCCCAAGTCTGCACCACCAGACCTGTGGATCCAAGACAACTCCTTTGAGAGCGGCTCTCTTTGGGAAATCCTGGGAATCTCGGGACTGACTAAATAAAACACATTTTAATATATATATTTCCTTCTGGCGCCTTTGCTCATCCGCATTCATTTTGCTCATCCATTCCATCTTCTCCACCCTTTCCCTGTAGCTGTTGGGGTACGGAGCCTTTGCAGGAAGATCCGTGTGGGTGTATTTTCTTTCTCCCCTCCCGGTGTGCTTCGGCAAAGATCTTTTTTTTCTTTTTTTCCTAAACCACCCACCGCACAGGCGTGCATCCTCCGCCTGCCCCTTTTCGATTCCACCCGCCCTCGTCTCCCCATTTGCCAAGTCGGCAAGTGAAGAAGTTGGTCGCCCAAAGCTTCGTTGGGTGCTGCAAGATGATTTCCAATCGCAGCTGGCAATCTTTCTTTCTTTCTTTCTTTCTTTCTTTCTTTCTTTCTTTCTTCTTTCTTTCTCTTTTTCTTTCTTTCTCTTTCTTTCTTTCTTCTCTCTCTCTCTCTCTCTTCCTCTCATTTGGGGGAAGAGAGAGAAGGGGGCGGGAGGAAAGGGATGCTCTTTCCCGGTTGCCCCAGTCTCCGGAAAGCGCTTACCTCACATTCCTCATACTTGATATTATCCGTCAGTTTCCAAAGCATTTTCATGGATTGGCGTGGCGAGAGGCAAGAGGGCGAGAGGGGGGGAGGGAGAGAAAGAAAGAAGGAAAGGCAGAAAGAAAAAGAGAGAGAAAGAGAGAAGGAGGAAGAGAGAGAAGAGAGAGAGAGAGAGGACGAGGCTGTTTGCCCTGCCTGCCTGCCTGCCTGCCTTGCGCTCTCCTCTGGCATGCAGAGCGCGCCCGCTGGAGTGCTGGAGCAGGCGGAGGCGGAGGCGGCGGCGGAGGAGGCGGAGGCGATCTCCCGTGCCCGCTCGGAGATCTCCCTCTAATGGTCGAAACTTTTCCCTTCTCCCACTCGTCTTTCACCAACCGCCCAGCCGCCACCTCATTAGCATAGCAACCCTCGGCCAATTGCTCAGCAGCGCAGCAACTGGCCCGCGAAGGGACCAGAGTCGCGGGGACGCCGCTCGCTCGCTCGCTCGCTCGCGCTCTGCCTCCTTTGGAGGGGAGGGGGAACCCCCTTTGTAAACCACTGGGCCCCGACAGGGGAGACGGAAACGGGCCCTTCTCTTGGGCGGGGGGGTTTCCTCGCTTTTAAAGCAACCGCCTTCCGGGCATCTGTTTCTCTCTGCCACCTTCCACAAGGCGACCCCGTGGGGAGACCCTTGAAGTTTGCTTCCAGCCTCCGCCTCCCTGTAGCCGCTGCCCTCAATGTTCTTCGGTCGGGAATAGCTTAGAAAAGCCCCTTTCCAAGCGATGTTTCCGACGAGGCCCTTTTCTGTTTGGAACCAGCCTCCCGGGTAGCTCTTCTCGACTTGAAACCCACCGCAAACTGCAATCCCATTCTGGACCCTTGGAATCTAGGGGGGAACGGGTGGCTTCCCGAGAGATCCATGTTTAACGACCTGAGTCGGGCCTGACCTCCATTTATTCAAAAAAAAGTCCCCCTGGACCGAACCCCCCCTCCCAAAAAAAGTTAAAATGCTCAGGACTGGTTAAATGTCCCGGCTTGGACTTAAACATACTTCTCTGAAGTCATTAAATTTTGTTTAACAAGATCGCCTCCCGCGCCCACGCTTTTTCTCCAAACCCAACAGGCGCACGCACACACCATTTGTGAATCCCAATTTGTTTAGCAGCAAGGAGAAAACCACTGCAGGCGACTTTCTGGGGTTTTTACACTGGTGAAACTCCCCCACCCCACAATTCAGTACCTTGTTAGCTATTCACGTATGCGGAGGCCACGAATTGGCCCTCTGTGCTTTTTCAGCTCATCGGGAACAGTGAGGAGTGTTCCCCAATTCTCCAGAGTCGTGTTCTTGAATAGAATTTACTTGGACTCGATTCCAAAATGGACTTGTTATTAGAAACACCTTGAACAACAGGTGGTTTCCGGGGGAGCTCAGGCAGGTAGCATTCAGACTGAAATAAATTTGACTCAAGGCCACAATGTAATGTTTTTAACAGACAACAGCTATTTTTTACAGACAATAGCTCTTCATAAGGGACAAAGAGAGGTGAACAGAGCCATATGACTCAGGGGGATTTAGGCTCAAGCAGTGAATTAAATAAAGGCAGAGATGTGGATTTTCCTACCCGGCTTTTCTTTTCTGTTCGAAATCAACTCTCTTTTTCAAGGCTGGGGGAAAGCAGGGAGAAAGGCACATATTGAATGCGAGCAGAGCGGGCCAAGTCGCCTAATATCTGGAATCGAATTTCAGCCAGATTGACTGATGGGAGATGGGAAAGAGCCTAACTTCTATTAAAACGGTGTGGACCATGGCTACATCTCGGATCTTTATTTCCCCCTTCATTTCATTCCGCGCCTTGTTCAAAGCTCTTCGTTTGGATTCCCTCTTCCTCTTCCTCCTCCGTTTACCGCGATTGTCTCATTGCCCGTCTGTTTCATGCGAGTCCAAGTTGATTTCTGATCTGGCAAGTGGGACGTTTGAGCTGGCCATTCTTTTAAAACCAAGCCTCTTCCCTTATTCGGACGCCGACACACCGCAGCCCAGAAATGTTGCTGGAGCTGCCCTTTTGCCGCTTCTGCCCTTCCGCCGGGGAGAGCCGCAGTTGCAAAGGAAACAGCCTGGAGCGCAGCAAAACCTACCACTCCAAAAAAAAAAGCAGAGACTCTCTTCCCCGAGAAACCCAGCTCTAGTCCAGCCCACCTTCAACAAGGGCCTGAAGAGATTGGCTAATTAATTGGGAAGCAAATGGGTTCAGATTCTGGGGGCCCATTCGGAGATTTGGCAAACACTACACACTCAGCCCCTTAAGTTGGTAACCCCAACTCAAGCAGACAGCAGAACTGGCTGATGGAACCTCTGCAAGCATCCGGAAGTTTCGTATCAGGCCAAGAGCCGTACAACCGGTTTCTTGGAGCAGCTTCCCGGGTTCTGGAGGGAGCACCTGCCCAATTTCAGCTCGGTCCTTTTCCTCTCGTTCTTTCTTTTCCTCCCGACCCCCTGAAGAGAAGTGGCGTTTTGCTCTCTCTCCCCTCGACGTTCAAATCCAGCCGCGGGGAGGCTCGCTCCGAGGCCCATCCTCAATGCCGCTGGCAGGGCAAGTCAACTGCGCGCAGGCACACCCCCCCTCTCCGCTCCCTCTCCCACGGCACGCCGTGCCTTCCAGCGGCAAGGCTGTTGCGCCACTCGGCTCCCAGGCACTAACGGGAGTGGATGATTTCTCTTCCCCCGGGGTCACCTCAGCAGACGGCGAGGATGGGGGGGGAGGGCTTCTCGAGATCTGCAGGCAGGGATCGGTAGCTCGGCCTTTCTTCAAGGAGGACCCGCAGTGGGGTAACTCTGCCCTGCATAGATTGGCTGGCCGGGCCTTCGGGGGTTCAGGATCCCAAACCCAGTAGAGAAAAGAAGGGGGCGAGTAGTGGAAAAAAGAATATGGCAGAAGAGCTGCAGGTACGCTTGCAGGTGAACCAAAAGATTGAACCTTGTGAGGTCCTCCTAACATTCTGGCATACACGATGGGCATCGGTCTCTCAGCTGTTCCTACTCACTGATGCCAGTGGGATCGCCATCTCTAGCGTCCCAAGCCTGTAAGGGAGCAGTTGGTCAGGGGCTTAGGCCTCCTGATCAGGGTTTCTGGAAGGCAAGGCAGACAGGACAGGCCGCCCTCTTCTGACCATCCCTTTAAAAATGATGCTCTGCCCATTTTAGAACAGTGGAGGGGGGGGTCAGCCCCCTAGGCCAAAAGTTGGCCTCCAATCCACTCTGACCTTTGCTCTAAGGCGTGGTGGCTTGCCGTTTTTGCGCACCTGAAACGCCATTCCACCCAGTACAACAAGAGTTTTTACTGCAAATTTGTCTCGGACTGGGACGCAGTTACAGTTCAATCCTAAACATTGTAACTTGAAATATCGGCAGCTAAGACTGTCGCACTTCGGCTACTGACTTCCATAAGGAAGAAGCCAATGACCCACCGTTAAAAGAACAAGGACTCGTTTTAAGGTTGTCTAAGACTCTGCGAT
The DNA here is from genome assembly GCA_009733165.1 of Naja naja. NCBI lineage: Eukaryota > Metazoa > Chordata > Lepidosauria > Squamata > Elapidae > Naja > Naja naja. Next base: position 149,868,995 of record CM019150.1, read on the forward strand.
GTTTACACAGACACACACACACATTTCCACAGATTATCTAGAACTGGGGAGCATTGAAACTTTTCAGAAATCAAAAGAACTTAAAAATAAACTTTTCTTTTTCTCTTGACCCGGACCTGAAAGTAAAAGAAAGCCACCAAGCTTCCTGTGCAAAAGTGAACCTTTTCTCTTTCTACAGAAACAGCTCTGAAATTAGAAAAGCAAAGGAGAGGCAGGGACACCCAAATGCAAGGCACATTAGGAGCTACAGCTTGGCTGCTGAGATCTGGAACAGGGATAAAGGTGAGTAGTGGAATTCAGCCTTTTTGAGGGGGTGTCTTCAGATAGAAAGAGATCTCCTCGTTCATTGAGTTCATAGGTAGCCCATAGGTTCATAGGCAGCCCGGAGCCTGCAGTTAACTTTTCCCCCCCTTTCCTTTCCTTTTTTCCTTTCCAGCGGACCAGTGGATATATGAAGCGATGTTTAGCTTTTTTTTCTCTGAAGGATGGTGGAACCTCTGACCGCAGTCCAAGCATCAGCCTTACTAAGGCCTAGACTAGAGTCTGAAGCAGAATAGCTTTTGCTTTCTGGCGCCTTTTAAGTTTCTCCCGACCTCCGCCCCAGAGAGGCTAACCAGGTGCTTACACAATGTACAGTATATGCTCCTTTTTTGGAACCGTCTTTGTGCATTTCTCTCCTGCTCTTGCTCTCTCACACACACGCGCGCGCACACACTCAGTTCCACCACAGTCACATCGACCCACGGGAATTAAACAACTTCTTTTAAAAAAAAAAGTTTTAGTATTTGCAATGGATTTCATAAAACCATGCTAAAAAGAACCAGCAAACCAGCCAACTCCCAGACAGGAAGACTCCAGTGGGGATGACTTATTACTGTAAAGACAAAGCTATGGTGAGGACCTGTTGCTGCTTTTTTAAACTTAAGCGTCTCTCTCTCTCTCTCTCTCTCTCTCTCTCTCTCTCTCTCTCTCTCCCTCCCTTCCTCTGCCCCCACCTGTTGAAAGGTCACGGAGTCTCTTTGCATAACCACGTAGTATCCTAATCAGATTGCCTTCTTTTCCCTTGGGGACATTGCCCTTAAGACTATGGGGTTGGTTACTCAGCCTGCTGACCTGGATCCATGCTCCCTTCTCCTTCTTTAAATTACAAAAGCCCCCCAAAATAATGATAACCCTGCATCGAGAAAGAAGGAAAGAAAAGGAAAGCGAAAGGAATAGAGGAATTGTGTTACCTGCCAGTCCCCCATTTTTGCAAGGAGTGACATTTTGGCTCCGGGCTGCCTATCACCAGGTCCCCGCTGGTCATGGAATGAGTGATCCGCCCGCTTGCCTCTTCTGCGATCTCTTTAGGCAAAGACTTCTTTTACCTGCCAGAGGGACTGCTCACCTGGTCATAAAGTGCAAATGCCTCGGCCATGCTCTCCTTCGGGAGCTCACAAACTGTCTCCGCGGATGATGGATTTACACAGCCACGAGCAGCTCCGGAGTTGTGCGCCTCGCCTTGGTCTCCTTCCAGGGCCCGGTTCTCTTGGGAGTCGGCCCGGCTTTCCTAGCGGGAAAATCAGAGGACAAGCGAGCCAGAAGAGCTGCCAGGATGATCCCCCCACCCCCGTCTTCGGTCCTCTCCTTCTATGGGTCAAGCTTTGCGGGAGGGTAGAGGGACGGAGACCCGGTAAGCGCAAAGCGCGCGTCTCCAGGGAAGCCGAATGAGCGCGCAGGGCCGGGCGCTGCCTGAGTGGGCCTGGCGCTCCTGTGCATCGCCAAGGCGATTTTGGGTGGTGGGTGGTGGGTTACAGAACGAAGGAGAGAAGCGATAACCGAGCAAGGAGGAAGCGACAGAAGCTGGGCTTCGCTCTTCCGACGCTCGCAAAACGGCCCTGAGCCGGAGGTTCTGGCTAACTGAGGCGCTCTGGCACGGAAAGTGTCCCAGAAAGCCGCCGTGGCGCCTCCAAAGTCCAGTTGGTTTACCGGCGAGCCACCTCCTTCCCCGGCTTGGGCGGCAACCGCAGACCTCCGGGGCAAGAGGACTGGCTAATGCGAGCGCGGGTTCCTCCTGGCTAGAGTAGCCACAGGGCTGGAACGGGACCTCGCCTGGTCTTTGCCCGAACTCAGCCAGGTGAGTCCCTGGCCTTTCCCGAGTCGCCGCGGACCTTCATTGACTTCCACGCTGAGCAATGAAGTGGCCGGTAGAACCGCTTCGCGGGCCGAGCTGCAGAGTGGGCTTTGCCTTCAAATAAAGGAGAGGGGGTCGTTTTTCAGCGGGTGAAGTGCAGCTCGGACGCAATAAGAGATTTATTTATTCATTTTAAAGAAACGAAGACCTTGGAGAGAGAACTTGGCTGGAAGTTGTGCATCCGGACTTTTTCTACAGCAAAGAGTTGCAATCCAGCTCAGTCTGGATCTCTTGAGCGAAGCAGAATTGGAATGGGGCCGCAGGGTTAAACTCTAGCGCAGGGATCCCCCAAACTTGGCCACTTTAAGACTTGTGGACTTCAACTCTCAGAATTCTCCAGCCAGCTATGCCCACAAGTCTGAAAGTGACCAAGTTTCGGGGGGGGGGGCTGCTCTAGAGCTTCAGCTTCGATTGACTTGTGGGTCACTTCTCAGGGTGAGGTGGTGGGCTTAGTTTGAGTTTTCCGCTAGGAAAGGCTGGACGGGAAGAGGGGACGTGTTAATTGCGGGTGAAAAAGCCAAAGGAGGAAAGCGGGCCTTTGCTTAAGAAGGTCTTTGATCTTGTTTCTCTTCCTTCTGCGCTGGTGCCGTTCGAATGTGTTAGCTTTACAACTGCTCTTGGCTAATGGTAGACGGAGATAGGAATTGTAATCCAACAGGTTGAGAGATGACTCACTTAAAGCCATTTCGAGACTCTGCTATTGGGCGCTTTAGAGTTCATCCAACAATTGCTGCAGGGATTTAGCAGTAATGAAGAGAGAGAGAGAGAGAGAGATTTGGTACCACCGCAAGCCACGACTCGGTGGCGTTACAGCACTCCATCAATTACTTGTGTCCCGCTGTATCACTGCAATTTGAGTGGCTTTTCACACAGATTGGGGGCAGGGTGGGGAAATGCTAACTTTTTCTTTTAAGCGGGCTATCTTATTCTGGTGTTTGGTTCCCAAGGAGGCGAATGACACGTTTTTAAATCGGGTGGTGTGGGCACTTTAAGAAAGAGAGAGGAGCAAGGCTTAGAGAGAAGTTTGGCTGGGATTGTGCATAAAGCATTTCTGAACGCCAGGCTTCTGTCAGGAATCATTTGGCTCCCTCACTAGGTTGCCGGCTCAGATGTGCTTCGCTCAGCCGTTCTGGGCACCATCCTTTGCGAAGAGAGAAAACAACTCCTTCCGTGGCTTCTCCTGTGCATTTCTCTGAGAATATATGAGGAAAGGGAGAGGGGGGGAGGGGGGGGGGGGGGGGGGAGGGAGGAAAGAAAAGAAAGAAAGAAAGAAAGAGAGAAAGAAAGAGGGAGGGAGGGAGGGAGAAATGTGATGAGTCAGAGGTTAAATGAGAAAAATGAGAAAGAGGAATGAATGGAATGAGTGAGGATGAAAGAAAGATGAGTTGAAAGAAAGAAAGAGGAGGAAAAGAAAGAAGGAAGGAAAGAGGAAAGGAAAGGAAGGAAGGAAGGAAGAAAGAAAGAAAAGAAAAGAAAGAGCAGAAGGAAGAGGCTGGAAGGAAGCAAGGATGGACAGACAGACAGAAAGAAAGGAGGAAGGAAGGAATGGAAAGAATGAAAAAGAGAGAAAGAAAGAAAGGGAGGGAGGGAGGGGAGAAAAAGAAAGAGAAAGAAAAAGAGGAAGGAGAAAGGGAGAGGGAGGGAGGAAGGGAGAAAGGGGGAAAGAAAGAAAGAGAAAGAGGGAGAAGGGGAAAGAGTGGGAAGAAAGAAATGACAGATATACAGATAGACAGACAGAAAGACAGCAAGAAAGAAAGACAGACAGACAGAAAGACAGACAGACAGAAAGACAAGAAAGGAAGGAAGGAAAGAAAGAAAGAAAGAAAGAAAGAAAGAAAGAAAGAAAGAAAGAAAGAAAGACAAAGCTGCAGCTTCCAGGGCAAATGCACTTTTCTGTATATGCGATCCAATGACCTCTAGCTACGTGCTCAGTTCCCCGGCAGAGGGCTGGGCAGTGCCCGAGAACCGTTCGGCGTTTTGCCTGGCATTCATTCCGCCTGCATTTGACTACAGGGCGCAACGGTAAGGCTGGATTCAGACCTTGCGTGCCAGAACCGACCCGGTCTCTTCTTTGATCCTAAGTATCTTTCTCTAGGGCGGGTTTAAAGCTCAGGAAGAAGGCAGGTGAGGGTGAAAAAAGGGAGAAACCCAGATCGGCATGAAATCCGGATTTAGCGAGAGGAGAGATCCTGGGCCAGTCAAAGGAGCGCGTCGTTTTAGCCTTTACGCGGCGACTTCTTACCGCGAATATCAAGTGGCCAGCTATTCTGACCGAAATGCTTGGAGTTTACTCGGCCTTAGAATGAATGGGGACCTCGCTTGGCTCCAGAACTACACGGTTACGATAGACTGGCTGTCCGGTTTCAAAAAAGACAGGCCTGCAACAACCTCTTAGGACTGCAGAGATCCCTCCTGCTTTTGAAAGGCAGAAAGTGTCGAAAAGCGAGGCGGGATGGGGTGTGTGTGTTTCCATAATGGAGGGACTGAAAAGGTGAGCAGAAGCGCAGGAACCCGCGAGTTGGCTTTTCTTGTCCCTGCGGGAGAGGAAGAGGTGTCTGTGTGTGTGTGTGAGAGAGAGAGGGAGAGAGAGAGAGAGAGAGAGAGAGAGAGAGAGAGAGAGAGAGAGAGAGAGAGAGAGAGAGAGAGAGAGAGAGAGAGAGAGAGAGAGAGAGAGAGAGAGATCTGAAAATAATCAATGGTCCCCATTATCGAACCAACGGCGCTTTGAATGTGCGAGCTCAGCGAACGTGACTGGGTTCAAATTAAACGGGCGGCGCCAGAGAAGGGTCGACTCGCTCCTAGCTTTCCGAAGGAAGCCTTCCAGAGTCTGAAAAAGTTTTCGCCTCAACCACTGGGGTTCTTCTTACTTTCCCCTTTCGAGTCAAAGTGCCTTCTCCCCGGGGCAGGGCAGGGTGGGGCAAGTGGGATATCGCTGGGATTTACCTCCTGGCTGCAATTGCTCTTTTCTAGTCGATTTCCAGGTTAAGCAGGTATTTTTTTAAAAAATAGTTGACTTTGAGTTATGGCGGCTTTTTGATCACAAGGGGGAGCGTGACCGGACTGTCTTAGTCGGATTCATTCACCTCAGGGGTCTCCAAACTTGGCAACTTTGAGACTTGTGGACTTCAACTCCCAGAATTCCTCAGCTGGACTCAGTTGAAGTCTACTAATCTCAAAGTTGCCAAGTTTGGAGACCCCTGATTTACCTTCTGGTTGGAGTCATGTGCCACTACTAAGCCATCAGGTGGTTTAATTTCCGATAAGCACATTATATGAACCAGTGACTCTGGTTTGAAAGGCTCAGTTAATGGCTTAGTCACCGTTGTCTGCCTGTGCTTTACCTAATGAACCTCTGGTTAAACAAATTCTGTCATCCTACTCTGTAAGTACTGGAACATTCTATTTGCTCCACAAAGTTATGGATAGTACACGTCTATTTTATGCAAGGAACTCTAGGGTTAAACCAAAGTGAAAAAGAAATGAGTCTATCTCATTGGGGGTAATAAAACCATTGGAATCTGGTAATCTTCCAGATGAGATTGCCATATTTCCCAACCAGCTAGAGCTTTGCTAGACTCTACTGAACTGAGATCTGTAGTCCAGCATGTTTTGATGACACATAAATTGGAAATTAACTGCTTAGCTCACCAACAGCTAAACCTGTTGGGCCCTATGGAAGGCACTGGAAATGCAAGAAGCGGCATGTGAAGGCTGGGAGCATCAAACCTAAACTTTTATAGCCCCGGCCTCAATCACATTTTGGGGTTAACCCTGCTCCAAAAGCCATGGCTGTATTTGTGGGGACAGACTAACTGAACCTACTTTGAATTGCAAGTAAATTTCATTGAACTAATGGGGTTTCCTTCTGGAAAGACATCTATAGTTTCCTTCTGGAAAGACATTATTAATCATGATTAACTTCAAATGGGTCAGAGCCACTTTTACAATAAAAAAATAAATAAAATAAACAACCACTACAGATGTGATGGGAGCTGTAGTCCCAATACATTGGACAGTGTGTCAAAGTAGGGAAGGCTGCAAACAGAACATAGTTTTTTTAAACAAGTCTGGGATTATGGAGAGAAAAAAATGGGCCAGCCCTGTATCACACTTCCTCCTCCCACCACCACCCCAGTATCTCCCAATCTTCGATTAAAACTCCCATCATATTTAGAGAACAGAACCAATAACCATGCTGGCTGGGGATGATAGCGATTGTAGTCCAATACGCCGTCAGACTGGGCAAGGGGGAATCTCTGTATCTGCTTTTATTCTAGGGGCCACTTTTATCTTTCCAGCCTTCCAGCTTCAATCCAGGCCTTGCTTATGTTTTCCTGGGGAAGAATTAAGAAAGAGATGAAGGGCTATTAAGAGCAGGCAAGATGAGATATGGTTTAAGTCATCAAACTGTAAGCAGTTTGAGAAAAGTAGTAATTAATTACTTTCCCGCTTCCACTTAAAAAGCAGATTGAACCTAAGGCCAAAAGGAGGGTGGAAAGTTCAGGCCTTGAAAATATTCATCAAGATGTAGGTCCCTGGTGAATGTGAGAAGAAAGAGGGGTGGGGTGATGTCTCTGAGTCAAAGATCAGCATTCATAAATTTGGAAGAGGGAGAAAATAATTGAATGAAAACCAAGGAAGAGTTAGGGTTATAATGATTAAATTGCTCCTCCAAGAGAATCATTTGAAGGTGCAGGAGATTAAGGTTAAGCACCTCTCTTCATGCCAAATGGGGTGTAGCTATTTTTGTTTCAAGTGACACATTGAAGCCAATGGAAAGTAAGTTTGTCATATCTATCATAGGCGGGGTTTATTTCAATGAGCCCATTCAAAGCCCGAATCCAGCTCCAAAACATGTACATTCAGAAACCATCTATTTGAATAATATATCACTGGCTTCTCTATATTTGGCCTTCTCTCTGTCCTGTCTCGCTACTTGGACTGGGAAACTCCAGACGTCCACTAAACTGCAATTAGAGACAGAATTGTAACTTTTTGCTGCCGTCTAGTGGTCAATTAGATATTTGCAACTCAGGTACTTGGATAGATCTCCTCCACTGCATTCCATTCATTGGCCGATTTTCTTTCTGAACCGCTTGATTCCAGATCCTGTTGCCAGCAACTTGACCCTGCTTTTCTACCAGATTGCCCTTATTCTTAAATGTTGCTGAAGAATCAGTCACGTCGACTGGCTTTATAAGATGCTACTTCTTAGCTTTGAAAGCAGGCAGAGTCAGACCCAACTTTGCTCTTTAAGGCTACTTCTGTTTGAGGTCTCAGTTGTGTTCAATGGTTGTTTAGCGCGAAGCCTTTTGATGTTGTCTGAGCATTCCAAACAGACAGTCATCCCTGAGAACTGTGGCCAATCACAGCCATTCAAAAAGTTTGGCATGGAAGGCTGTGATTGATGGAGCCATGGGGGCGCAGTGGTTAGAATGCCGCACTGCAGGCTACTTCTGCTGGCTGCTGGCAATTTAGCAGTTCAAGTCTCACCAGGCTCAAGGTTGATGCTGACCATGTATCAATGGTCAAGGCAAATATAGTTTTTTTTCCAGCAAGCCATGATTTAATTATGGTAATTGGCAGTCAAAAAAATAAAAAAATAAAAAACAGCTTGCCCTTGGAAGTTGTGGGAGCGCCATTACTTGAGACTTTCAAGAAGAGATTGGACTCCCATCTGTCAGAAATGGTGTAGGGTCTCCTGCTTGGGCGGTGGGTTGGACTAGATGACCTACAAGGTGCCTTCCAACTCTGATTATCTGTTATCTGATTCAGCCTTCCACCCTTCCGAGGTGGGTAAAATGAGGACCTCCGATTGTTGGGGGCGGTAGGCTGACTCTGTGAAGCCCTATCTAAGTTTAAGTGCTATTGCTATTGGCCAAAGTTTTCACGGGGCCACTCTGGAACGTCCGTCTGTTTGAAGCGCTCAGACAACATCAAAAGACTTCAATCAGCTTGGACACAATTGAGACCTCAAACAGAAGGCAGCTTTAAAGCGCAAAGACGGCTCTGCCTGTTTTCAAAGCTGAGAGAAGCGGCACGTCAGAAAGCCAATCCACGTGACGTATTTGTTTGTTTGTCAAACGTGTACAAGATAACAAGTAGAAGTATGGACATGGACAAGAATGAGGGAAGTAAATACAGATAAATGGGAACGGTAAGACAGGGACGGTAGGCACGCTGGTGCGCTGCCCCCTTTAAGGACCTCTTAAGAGTGGGGTGAGGTCCACGGTAGACAGTTTGAGGTTGAAGCTGGAAAACAAGGAGTTGAGGCTGTAAAAACAACTTATTCTTCCACAGAATACCGTACTCTGGACGTAGGAGGGGAGCAGATCGAGATCTTCCTCCTTGGCGGTCCGACATCGACTGCAAAGGGCTCCAGGGAGCACCGCAGGTCGAACTCAAATCCCCCACCCCCGCGGGCCGGGCTTGCTGGAAGTGACTTCTACTTAACGAAGCCGGGAGGGGGCCACAAGGCAAGAATATTCAGATCCTATCTGCTTCAATTAGACTCCTAAAGCCGGCTAATACTGGGGAGCGGAGAGGTGTATCATAGGATGAAAAGAGGGGTCCAGCTCCTTTCAAATGATTCAGTGGTGGGTTCAGAGACACTAAAAACGCACTTTTTATCACGCACAAAGAAGTTACAGGGAAATTACGGAGAAACTTGGCCACACGTCAGTTTCTTATTTTTTTAAAGTTGCTTTTGCTGCCGGAGATTAAGGAGGCAGTTCCTTCTCTCTATCCCTTCTACTTCTTGGAGGTCTCAAGTGATGGCGCTCCCACAACCTCCGAGGGCAAGCTGTTCAATTGGTTGATTGTTCTCACTGTTAGAAAGTTTCTGCTTATTTCCAGGTTAAATCTCTCCTTGTTCAGTTTCCATCCATTATTCCTTGTCTGGCCTTCGGGTGCATTAGAAAATAGCTTGACCCCTTCCTCTCTGTGGCAGCCCCTCAAATATTAGAAGACTGGTCTCCCCTGGTCCTTCTCTTCACTAGACTCTCTAGAAAAGAGAGACATTTGCGGGGTGGGGTTGTGAGATTTTCTTTTTCAAAGCCAACGTCTTTCCCGGACGGCAGCTTGTCGGGTTGCAGTTCCCATCGCGGGGTTTCCTGCCTGGCACAAGGGGCGGCTGTGCACCTGATGCGTGACCATGATCAGCCCCGAGATTTTCCTTCTGTTGACAATAGCAATCCCGCCATCAAAAGGAGGCCAAATCACCGCTTATCCAGGCCTGTCAAAGTTTAATCCGCCCCGGAGGAAAAACGCACGGAATATTTGGGCGGCGGAAGGGAAGGGAAGGACACAAACTCCCCCAAACTGCCTTCTACGAGGCCTCTCCCTGCAAACAAACAAACAAACTAACCCACCTCTGCTTCGTCCTTTCCTCCGTCCTCTCCCAGGAACCGAACCGGGGTTGGGGTTTCTGGAGAAGAAGCTGGGAGTTTGGGGAGGGGGAGGGGAATACTGAACTGTATTTCTTCCGGAGATTGGGCTATATATTCCAACGCTTCAGGTTAAAAGGAAGAAGTTAGACTCTTTACAGGGAGTTTGCAACAATTCCCTTAATGATCATTTGAAGTTAACATGGCACTGACTAATGGCCATTTTTCACACGGCCATGGCAGCATCCCCGTCATTTATAGTTGGATGTTTGACAGTTGACTCACATTTACGACGGTTGCAGGGTCCCAGGGTCATGGCACCACCTTTTGCAACCTTCTGACAGGCAAAATTAAGGGGGAGACCGATTGGGAGAGGGGGTCATATGTTGAGGACTACAGTTAAGGGAGGAGACCCTGAGAAAAGAAAAGAGCTAGAGCCAGTTCAAATTTAGCTGGAAATTTGCACCGATTTGTTTGATGGCAACTTCTCCGTTGAGTTCAGGGTGCTTCAAAAGCCTTTTGTATTTAACTCCTAAATGCTCTTTGAACTCAGTGGGACTTGAAAAAATACAACATAAGCCCCCTTGGGCTGGTCCTATTGAATGTAGGCTCACTCAAGCCTATCATGGACTATTAGAGTTGCAGGCTGGAGAGCTCTCTGTGTGTGTGTGTGTGTGAGTGTGTGTGTAAACCTGAACAGCCGCTTCATCGATTGGGATAAAGAACCTGAATTTACATCCCTTTAGATGCAAACAGGCGCCTAATCTGGGAGGTGGTGGGCTGTGTTTTATTTACTGAGACGGCAAAACTGTTCCGCTTTAAATCCAATCGGATGGTGAGTGTCAATTGATCCCAAAGGTTTAATTGTTTTAAGTGTCCCTGAGTTCTCTGGAACGCCCTTTCTAGCAAGCAGGCCTTTCATTTCTCTATAAGGGAGATTGATGGGCCCAGGGACTACACTGGAGTTTTACAGTAGGATTGCCTTTCTTATGTATATGAGTCTACAGTGCAGAAGAACCCTTATTTGATGGGCTCTGGCAGGCAGCAAAAATGCTGCACGTTGTTTCAGAGCATTCAAAGGGCCATTGACACACATTGCTACTATCATGACAGCCATCTTCAAAAGTAGGAGAATAATAACATTTAGCAGATCTTGATTCTGTAATTCATTATAATGCAGATCTGTTAATTGATCACCACCTTACAGGTGTTTGTATGTGTGCTGTGTCTTTTTAAAGAGTAAGAATGACGACCTGATGGTTTGAAACACATCAGGATGCACTGAAGGAACATTTGAAGAGCAAGTCTTACAATTCCCTTTTCTCATTGCTGGGGCTGATGGGATCGAAAGCGGACCTCCACTGGTGGATGACTAGATCAGCCTTCTCCAGGCAGATGTGTTTCATATGGATTGGACTACGCTTTTTAATTTTTATTAAACATAACAATTTAAAAAAACATTGAACATAGTGGAATTGTTTTGACATAACTTTTGGTCATCATTCTAGTGAAATATAATAGAATATAGATCTTATATACATTTATAGATAGATAGATAGATAGATAGATAGACAGACAGACAGACAGACAGACAGACAGACAGACAGACAGACATATAGACATTTATTCATCCTTATTTACATCTTCCAACACTCTTGGTATTATTTAAGTCTCATAATCACAGCTGTCCTCTTAACAATTTTTTTCAATCTTAAACCCTTCCTTTCTGTCCCCACCAATAGCAAAATCTATTCCAAATTATATAACATTCCGATTCATCCTTATTTTTCATCTCTAGTGTTAACCTGTCCATTTCAGTGCAAGTCAAAATGTTATTTATTACTTCATCTTCACTAGGAATTTCTTTCTCTTTCCACTTCTGGACAAATACCATTCTTGCCGAAGTGATGACGTGTATTATCAAATATAACTCTTCCTTATTGTATTTTTTTGGTATAATTCACAATAAAAAGCATTCTGGTCTATGATCTATTTTAAATCCCATCATTTCTTGGATTGGACTACTCTTGAATCAGCTCCGAGTTGCATAAACTGTGCAGGTTGGGACTGGCAGAATGGGGCAACTCAATGTTGTCCTGTGGTTGAGTTGACACTGCCAACTCAGCCACAGGACAATTCGCTGCAGGACTATTCAACAATTCAATTTAATTATCTAAAATAGTTAAAAATAGTTTTTTAATTTTTATCATTCACACTTCATTTTGTCCCTCCTTTGGCATCCTTTCTTTAATTATTCCATTCTTCTTTTTCTTCCATATTAGTGTAACTCTTGTCCTCTGGCACTGGAGTCTCCAACAGTCCAACCTTGGCAACTTTAAGCTTTGCTGGCTGAGGAATTCTGGGAGTTGAAGTCCACAGGTCTTAAAGCTGCCAAGGTTGGAGACCTTGGAGACTCTGGCGAGTTGTCCCATGCTGAGTTGGACATAGCGAATTAGCGGTGGTGAATTGGCTGTGGTAAGTTGTCATAGACCCTGGGACTGACCAGAGTTATGGTCCAACCCAACTGGAGGCACTGGCTTGGGAATGGCTGAGCAAGAAGGATCTGGCACACAAGACATGGGCATTTTTGGAGAATCCCTTCCCATTCTGTATTTTCTGAAGATAGGAAACAGACTCCAAGACTTAAATCGAGCCTTGTTCTTGGCCCAGCAATGCGTGCTGCAAGTTGCTTACTACCTGTTGGAGTTAGAGGGCATCATTAGAGTCTGATGCAAGAACACTTCCACAGCCCCAAGGGGTTGGTGCAGGATCAAACTGGGTAGGGTTCCTCTATGCACCCTCCTTGGCCTTCCTGTTGAAAACTTTTCCAGAGTTCCCTTTTCTGATCCTGGGAATACAGCACCACTAATTTACATAAATAAATTTTAAAAAAAGGAACAGATCTTCTTCTCCTTTCCTTGCAAAAAAATAAGATTAAAAACCGATTCTTTATTTTTGTTGCATTGTACTAGTCTGGGTTGGAAATGACCTGATATTTGCATAGCTGGAAGGGATTATCTGCCAATGAAATCCATGGAGGATCACAGGCTTATCTAAAGCCATGCCAGTTTCAAGGTAAGGAGATGGTAATTTTTATTCCAGAGGAGCCCAATGGCCACAGCATCAAAATCAAAATGTAGGCAACTCAGCTGTCGCAGTGCTCAAATTTTTTTGTCTCTGAACCAGCTATTCTTTCTCCAGGAATAAAAACAGACGAGCAGTTTCAAAGCAGCAATCAAATTGCCTTTGGATTGTTAGGCTCCATCCCTCCCCCTCTTCAGAAATATGTTTATTCTGAAATAAAATTCAGATATTTCCAAGAGCATCCACTTAAACACAGGTGGAGCCCCATTCTATGCTTAGATTAATGTATTTGTTTATCCCCTCTGGGGCTTATAAAGAAATCAAGGCCATGTGCCCAATCCTACACAGAATAAAGCTCAGCAACTATCTTGCAATCAACTTTTCCCAGAGCAATTTAATCTTTACTCAAAAACAGGTGAGGGATTCAAACAGCTTCCTCCCTTGTAGGTTATTTAGGAGTGTGTCTCCAGTGCTACACAGGGTCTGGTGGTGCTGTTTACTCCCGGTTCTGTGGGCGTGGCTTGGTGGGCGTGGCAGGGGAAGGATACTGTAAAATCTCCAGTCAGAGGTGACATTTGCCGGTTCTCCAAACTACTCAAAATTTCCGCTACCGGTTCTCCAGAACTGGTCAGAACTGCTGAATACTGCCTCTGGTATGTTCCTCTTGGCTTCTAGGTGCTCACTAAGAAAGGATTTTTTTGAAATGACCATCAGAGCATTAGTATTTCGTATATTATTATTAACACACTCTGATGCTAAGGAGTTTTACTCCCCCTCCCCACCTGAAAAGAAATCTGTTCCAAATGCAAAACACAAGCAGAGGACAGAAGTTTCAGTTTCACTTTTCACAGTAGCAACCAGCTTTAGTAGAGAATAGTTGAGCTAAGCCACACCCAGGCACCTTACTGTCTCCTTCTTGCTCACACAGCAAATATTGCTTCCGTTTCCAAACTGCCCTCAACTCTCTCATACACTGACAGGATGCTAGCCAGATACTGATGGATGCTGGTAGGCAGAGGCACAATTTTTCCCCTTATTTTCCTCCCCAAAAACTAAGCCCGACCACAAAGTTTCCTAGCAAAGCATGGGTAATGAACTAGTTTTATATATGATTGAAGTCTCCTTGGAGTCCAAAGCCCAGATGTCACATAGAAGGGTTCCCACCTGATGCCTCACTGCCAGGGGAGAAATAATGAAATAAGCAATCCTTTTCTTCCTGATATGAAGTGGGTTGCCACAGCAATTCTATCAGCAATAGAATTCTTCAAGTTTTGGGCTTCTATAATCTCCCAGGATTTGAAATGGTCCCCTAACGTTAGAACCATCATGAAAAAGGCACAACAAAGAATGCCCTTCTTGCATCAGCTCAGAAAGTTCAGGCTGCCCAACAGCTGTTGATAAAGTTCTGCTACAGCTGAATGGTTGAGTCTGTCATTTGTACTTCAGTAACTGTCTGGTTTGGTACAGCAACCAAGTGGAACAGATAAAGATTCCACTGGATGGTTAGGACTGCAGAAAAGGACAATTGCAACCAGCCTGCATTCCATAAAAAGAATGTGTATTGTGCAGGTCAGAAGAAGGGCTGAGAAAATATCTACAGACCCCTCACATCCTGGACATAAGCTGTTTCAGTTCCTCTTCTTGGGACACCTCTGGAGGGCATTGCATGACAAAAGAAGTCGCCAGAGGGACAGTTTTTCCCCTCCTGCCATCAGTCTTCTGAACACCTAATTCTTACAGTACTGTCTTATCTAAGTATATTTGCCTATGTTGTATGGCTGTAGTATTATTATCTTTCTCATCTTCTTTACTATCATCTATTGGTATCATTATTATGGTTATTATTACTCTGTTGCTTTGCATGTTCACTGAGAGCATTTGCACAGGAGACAAATTCCTTGTGTGTCTAATCACATGGACAATAAAGTATTATTCTATTCTATTCTATTCTATTCTATTCCATTCCATTCCATTCCATTTTCTATTCTATTCTAAAAAGAAAGAAAGAAAAGTATATTTCATCTTCCTCTCTACTGCATAAGAGTTCAAAAGCACACTTCTCCAATTTGTTATTTTCTAAATGCACTGTATCACTCTCAGCAAGGCTGTTCAGGAGGGACCAGATTGGGGAAGAGTACTTGAGAAGATGACTTTCTAAAGCAGGGGTCTCCAACCTTGGCAACTTTAAGACTTGTGGACTTCAACTTGAAGTTGAGTTGAAGTCCACAAGTCTTAAAGTTGCCAAGGTTGGAGACCCCTGCTCTAAAGCATGAATAAATCCTCTGAATGGATTCCAGGCCTCAGTGTCATGTTACCAAAGCATTTGACAAATGCTCACTGGCTGAGCACTTACTTGTTTCCCCACACTTCCTAACTTCCATGCAATCAAATTTCCAGGTAGAGCAGCAGGGGAAGAGGCATGCTTGGATCCTGGATGGCAATCAAGGTTTCTCAAGGCTTGATGCTTGACATTTTTTCTCTCTCCAGGGTGTGTGGATCATCATGATTGCATTCAAAGCTAAGTCAAGAAGGTAGGGGAAAAAATCTGCAGCTGTCAAAAGCAAGGGGCAGAGAAAAGACGATCTTGATTTTGCCCTGCATAGGCCACAGCAAGCAAAATCAAGGGCAAATATGAAGGGAATTGTATGCTGAAACATCTGGACCACAATTGGGGGAAATAGTGGTTGGAGCTATTATGAACCACTGCCAGCTTCTGAGAACTCCTCTGAAACAGAGATGGATGACCCTCTTCTCCTGCTAATTAAGAAAGACAATACACTTGGGTTCTGAGCAACTATCATCAGGGGTGGGATTCTACCAGTTCGGACCAGTTCTATAGAACCGGTTGTTATGATTCTGCATAGTTCAGAGAACTGGCAAATCATGCCTCTGGCTGACCCTGCCCCTCTCCACCCACCCCTCCCTTCCCTGCCCAATCACTGCTTAAGGTATTTCTTGTTTTTTCCCTCCCGACAATCAGCTGTTCCTATGATCAGCTGCACTGGGATTCCCCTCACTGTCTTACTGCTTCACCCATGAGGCTTTCCTGAGGCCCCCCCACGCTCCATTTTTTTTGCCTTCCTGGGCCCCAGGGATGCTTCCTGAGAGCAAAAACGTCCCCCAGAAAGCTTCCCTGAGGCCCAGAAGGCCCCAAATCAGCATGTGGGTGGGGGCTGCACAGCCCCTCCAGGCTCCGTTTTTTTCCTTCCTGAGCCCCAGGGAAGCCTTCTGGGAGCAAAAACCTCACCCCCAGGAGGCTTCCCTAAGGCCCAGAAGGCCCAAAAAATTTATATATTCATTTATTTAATTAAACTTGTATGGCGCCCAACTCCCAAAGGACTCCGGGAAGCTCACAGCAAAAAAAAAAAAAAAAGAACTACATTAAAAAATTTAAAAGCAATTTAAAAAACAACAAACAACAGAAGGGCTGGATCTCGCTAGATCTCAGTCACGAGATCAACAGCCCCATGCCTGCCGGAAAAGCCAGGTTTTGACTGTTTTGTGGAAGGCCAGTAGGGTGAAGGCAGTCTGGACCTAGGGAGGTAGCTGGTTCCAGAGAGCCGGAGCAGCTACAGAGAAGGCCCTCTCCCGTGGACCCGCCAGCCGGCATTGTTTAGCCGACGGAACCCGGAGGAAACTGACTCTGTGGGATCTTACCGGTCGCAGGGAGACGCAGGGTAGGAGACGATTCTGGAGATAACCTGGTCCTGAGCCATACAGGGCTTTATACGTAATGACCAACACCTTGAATTGCACCCAGAGACTGATAGGAAGCCAGTGCAGCTTGCGGAGAATTGGTGATATGTGGGTGTATCTCGGGACACGCACAACAGCTCGCACGGCAGCGTTCTGGACCAACTGAAGTCTCCGAATGCTCTTCAAGGGTAGCCCCATGTAGAGCGCATTGCAATAATCCAGTCGTGAGGTGACTAGGGCATGAGTGACTGTGAGAAGAGCCTCCCGGTCCAGATAGGGTCGCAATTGTTGCAAAAGGCGGACCTGTGCAAAAGTTCCCCTAGCCACGGCTGATAGATGTTGCTCCAATTTCAGCCATGGGTCTAGGAGGACACCCAGATTGCGAACCCGTTCAAGGGGGGCCTGCAAAAAAAACAGAGCCACACCCACCCAGTCACATGGCCACACCCACCTATTTGCCACACTATCATTGAATTTCTCCTAGGTTGCCCAGGAGTTACTGGCCGTGGGGACCCATGTAAGGAAACGTCTAGTCACATTGCAGATTTTTTTCAAAAAAAAACCCTCACCAACTTCTGTGAAAGGGGAAAAATCTGTGTCTTTTCTCCTAGTGTTGTTTCAAAGTACGAATTAGCTGTTGTAAATGGCAAGGGCCAATCTAGGGTGAATTAAGGAGAAACTTCCTAACTGTGAGAACAATCAACCAGTAGAACAGCTTGCCTTCAGAAGTTGTGGGTGCTTCATCACTGGAGGCTTTTAAGAAGAGAAAGGACAGTCACTTGTCTGAAATGGCATCAATGCTTGAGCAGGGGGCTGGACTAGAAGGCCTCCAAGTTCCCTTCCAGCTCTATTCTGATTAATTGTTCTTCAATATGGATAGTATGAGGAATATCAAGGTTAGCAACTGCAGTAGAGATGGGGCAGGACAGGAGGGGAAGGAGCAGTGGTGGTATTCAAAAATGTTGACTACCAGTTCCGTGGGCGTGGCTTGGTCGGCGTGGCTTAGTGGGCATGGCAGGGAAAGGATACTCCAAAATCCCCATTCCCTCCCCACCCCACTAACCTGCTTTCCAGCTCTGTTCTCCTGTGCGGGGCAACAAAAGAAGACCCAGCCAATCAGCTGGGACTCGGGAAGCAAAGAATAGATGGGGGCAGGGCCAGTCAGAGGTGGTATTCCGAACTACTCAAAATCTCCACTACTGGTTCTCCAGGACTGGTCAGAACCTGCTGAATACCACCTCTGGGAAGGAGAGAGAGAAAGATGCTGGAAGCGAAGAGGCCTCTTATTTTGTTCCGGCTATAATTCTGTCAGCCACTCCTCAGATTCTTTGCCTGCAAAGGCCCTAAGTTAAAACTACATTTCTCACACAGAAGTGTAGCTTTCAGGCAGCAGAGTGTCAGAGCAGCGTGGTTGAGGGCATGGCTCCCTTGGAGGCCTCTGATCTGCCTGTGGTGCACCTTCACCCTTAAACTCAGCATTTAGGGCTTGCTTGCTTGCAGGCTGGATGCCGCCAACGCTGCTGCCTCTTCCATTCTGCCAAGTGCAGCTGCGGCTGGCAACACCAAACCACCTTTGCCTTTGTTTCCTTTGATCAGGACTAGCTTTTCCAGGTGGAGCTGTTTCAATTCCTTCCCTCTGAGACAGTTGTGCACAGTTGGCCTCCAAAGGCTCGGTGCATGCAGCTATCACCTATAAAGCCCTACATGGCTTAGAGCCAGGGATTTACGGGGCCATCTACTGCCATTAACATCTTCCCAGCATCCCGTGCGCTCCCACAGACAGGGTCTCCTTGGGGTGCCATCGGCCAGAGAGTGTCACCTGGCGACCCCCAGGGGGAGAGCCTTCTCTGTGGGTGCACCCACCTTGTGGAATCAGTTGCCCATGGAGCTGTGGATGGCCCCTGACCTACGATCCTTCCGTCGCGGCCTGAAGACATGGCTTTTCCAACAGGCCGACCTGGACTGAAGGGGGGGGGTTATTGTTTTATTATAATATTGGCTGTTTGCCGCTTTTAATTAGAATTTGGGGGTTTGATTTAATAGTTTTTTAAAATTTTGAATTTTGTATTGTTTTTTATGATTGTGAGCCTCCCTGAGTCCTTCAGGAGAGAGGGCGGCATATAAATCCCAAAAATAAAATAAATAATAAATAAATAAACTGCAAGACAGGCAGAATTGGAGCCGCCATCTTGACTTTTTTGACAACAGACTGAAGGGAGCCTTAACTTAAAGCGTCTCCGTTCAGACTTTTCTGTTTGTTCCATTAGCTAAGAGAGCTTCATTCACAGAAACAATTTCTAATGGCAGAGTTTCTAACCTGCAGCACTTGAGATGGGAGCGCACAACAGATAGGCCTCTGCAGCTTGTGCTGCCAGTGGAAACACAAGTCTGATATTCTGGCCATATGGTTGGACACGCGCATTATGCAAGTTGAGTGTGTGGCTTGGAGGCAGTAGAACAAGCCCAGTAACCTTGATTACTTTTCCCTTCCAGCCAGAAGCCAAGATGAAGTAAGATCTTGGCAGCCAGCAGGCACAACTGACATTGGATTTAGGCTGCCTTATTCACATTTCTCTGGAAGGAAGCTGTTAAGTTTGCATGAAGAGTCAGACGCGAAGAGCTTCAGTGAAGAGTTTATTAGTGACTACAGCTCGAATGGACCCGTCTTGGCTGGGCTACGGCTGCTACTTATAGCCAGCAGCCGCAGTTGCCAGCCAATCAGAGTGCAGGGTTTTCCCGCACTTTTCAAACCAATCATATTTGACATTTTACAAGAACAATTCAAACTAAACCAATGACATTCAAACCTACATACATAACACCCCTCCCCACTAGGTTCAGTCCATACCAAACCCCAACCTATCTAATGTATTCTTTTAAATAGGTGGGGCTCTTGCGTGTCGTTGAGACCTTCGTGGTTCAGAAGTTTTAACATTCTCACCCAGTGAGAGGAAATGTGTCTGCTGACATTTCCCCACTGGGACTTCCTGTGAAAGAAGACCCTGTTTGATTGTTAGAATCTGGTCTCTCCTCCCAACCCATCTCCAGCCCAATGTCAGCACCCAAGTCAGGTAGTGATGTACAATCTTCCACTTCTAAGGATGGATTTTGGCATTGTGACAGGTTTTGGAATGGTTCCTGTCATAATGGCTCGTTACACATGGGATGGATTCTTGCTTGCTGATTATCCTCCTGCTCCTCCCTTCCCCTAGAATTGACATCAGGTGAGGGAACTAGAGAGGAACAAGTGCGATGTTCCTGAGAAAACCTGGATCTAAGTTGATCAATGTGCCTGCTCCAGAGGACTCCATCCTCTGTTTGTACCCTGTAAGAATGAGGGCCTGTGATTTGAGTTATCTCAGCAGGAATCCACAAAGGTTCACCCATAAGGTTCTTAGCATAAACAGAATCACCCACACTGAATGTGCAAACTTTGGAAGTGGAATCTAGTGGTGCGTTGGGTGCGTAAGTGGGATGAAGGTCAAGGGAAGACCTAAGTTTCCTACCCATCAACAATTCTGCTGGGGATAAGTTATTAGATGGGTGATGTGCTGAACACTAAGAAGTTTTTCAACTTTCTCAGTGATGTCCCCAGGACCCAGTTGCTGAAGTTTCTCCTTGGTAAAAGTACCATGTGTTCAGCCCGGCCGTTAGCTGAAGGGTGCCCAGGGGCAGTGAGGGCATGTCTGATACCCTGTTGTGCTAAATAGGATTCAAAAGGTTGGATGTAAATTGAGGGCCATTGTCAGAGACAAGAACATCAGGTAACCCGTGGGTTACAAAAGTTTTTGAGCTGCTTGATGACAGCATCAGTTGTGGTGGATGCCATAGGGATTACCTCTAGCCATTTGGAATATGCATCTACTATAATAAGAAAGGTGTGCCCTCTGGTAGGGCAGCAAAATCAATGTGAATCCTAGACCATGGGCCCCTAGGACATTCCCATTCCTGTTTGGGGGGAGAGGTGGGGCAGGCCTGACTACCTGACAGTTGGGACAAGATGCAACCCAGTTTTCAACCATTTTGTCAATACCTGGCCACCATACATAACTCCTGGCCAATCCCTTCATCCTTACAATACCAGGATGACCCTCATGTAACATTTCCAAAACCTCTTTTGTAGTTTTGCAGGAATAACCACCCTGTTACCCCACAAAATACATCCTCTTAATACAGATAATTCAGTTTGCCTGGACTTAAAAGGTTGGGCCAGGTGAGGTAGATCTTGAAGAGGCCAACCTTTCTTAATCCAGCCTATAACAGGAGCCAATAAAGTGTCTTTGGCAGTCTCTCTGGCAATTTCAGCAGCATGCACTGGAAGCTTGGCAACAGTTTCTAGGAAAAAGGTGTGTGTTTCAGGTTCAAAGTCCTCCTTGTGGCAAGGAAGTGGGCAACGACTCAGTGCATCAGCATGTCCAATGTCCTTGCCAGGCTTGTGGATAAGTTTGTATGAATAAGCAGCAAGAAATTCAGTCCACCTCAGCATTCTTGGTGACAGGATAGTAGGTGTAGGTTTATCTCCTGCCACAATGCCTAACAAAGGTTTGTGATCTGTAACAATGGTAAATGTTCTCCCATACAAATATTCATGAAATTTCTTGACAGCTGCAACAATTGCCAATGCTTCCTTGTCCAATTGGCTGTAATTCCTCTCTGCTTTGGTCAAAGTGTGAGAGTAAAATGCAATAGGGGCTTCTCTCCGCTGGGAAGCCTGTGGCTCAAACCCCCCACTCCAAAGGGGATGCATCACAAGTCAGTACAACAGGCAAATTCTCAGAGAACTGTATCAGTACAGCATCAGGCGTGATTAGTCTTTTAATACTGTTAAATGCTGATTGTTCCTTCCTCCCCAGACCCAAACAGACTTTTTGTCAAGTAATCTGTGCAATGGTTCTGCAATGGTTGCCTTCTGAGGTAGGAACATGTGAAAAGTTAATGAGTCCAAGGAAGGCTTGCAAATCTGTTTTGCATTTAGGTCTAGGGCTTCTTTGATTGCTTGAACCTTGGCATCGGTAGGGTGGATGCCATGCTTGTCAATCATATAGCCCAGGAACTCAACCTTGTCAGTTTTAAGAGTGCATTTTTCTTCCTTGACTTTTAACCCTGCTTTCCTGAATCTGGTAAGGACTTCTCTGAGTCTTTCTTGTAACTGAGTGTCATTTTCAGCAGAGATTAACACATCATCAAAGTAAGGCACTACCCCTGGCAGTCCTTGGAGCATCCTTTCCATAAGGCTTTGAAAGATGCCTGGTGCCACGCTTACTCCAAATTGTAACCTTTTACATTTGAAGGCACCTCTATGAGTCACAATGGTTTGGGCCTCTGCAGTGGCATCATCAACTGTTAGTTGTTGATATGCCTGGGCCAGATCCAATTTGGCAAAGACTGTACCCCTGCCAAGTGAATGTAATAGATGATGCACCACTGGAACTGGGTATGCTATGCTTCTGCTGCATGGTTCAGTGTCCCCTTATAGTCCCCACAGATTCTTACTGACCCATCAGTCTTGACTGGTGTGACTATGGGTGTCTCCCATCTGGAGTGGTCAGTGGGCTCTAAAACTCCTTGAGCTATTAGTTTATCTAATTGTGCATCAATTTTTTCCTTTAAGGCAAATGGGACCCTTCTGGGCTTTAAACGAATTGGGGCACCTTGGGATCTAGGTTGAAAGTGATAGGGGTCCCCATATACTTGCCCAATCCTTCGCTGAAGACCTCTGGAAACTCAGACTTCAAGGCCTCCTCCCATTCAGAGTTGCTCACGTGATTGATGCCAGTCACCTCGATGCCTAGTGGATTGAACCACTCAAGTCCCAGCAAGCTTGGGCGATCCTTGTCCACGATGGTCAGGGGCAAACGTTTGGTGTGGCCTTTGAACTTCACGTTGAATTCTCTTGTTCCAACTACTGGAATCTTGTTCCCTTGGTAGTCTTTAAGAGTCAGTGCTTGCTTCTGGAAATGTTTCTTCTGAATGTTGGGAAGTAGCCTGTGAATAGTGTCCCATGACACCATAGATAAATAGGAGCCTGAGTCCACTTCCATTTGGCAAGGCCTTCCTTCAATGAGTACCTTCACATGTACTTTTCTGCTTCTTCAAGGTGAAGAATGACCAATGGTGACTGTTTGATGAGTTTCATTCTTCCCATTTGCTTCTGAGTTGCCCCATTTTCTCACTGAAGTTGTTGGGCTTGAAATCTTTGTCAGGAAACTTTCTTCTGTGTGGTGGAGTTCTGGATGATTTGCAGACTCTTGCTAAGTGACCTCTTTTTTCACAACGAAGGCAGATGGTATCAAGAAACTTGCATTCAGTGGGGGTGGCCCCCACAACCTCTGCAATAAAAGTCTTGCCTTTTCTTCCCAGGTCTTTCTTTTTCTTTTCCATTCTGAGTCTATAAATTCCTTCCTCCACCTCACTGCAGTCTGATTCAGAATCTATTTGCTCAATGAGTTGTTGTGGACTTTTCCACATCAGAATGGCTTGAGGCCTTGTTAATTTTCTTCATGGCTGCTGCTGAGGACTTAGTGGCTTCTGCTGAGGAGGCCTCTTCTATGGCTTCCTTCAACGTGATCTTAGGTTTTAATAACAATTTGCTCTGAAGCACCTTGTCTTTGAGGCCTAGAACAAATCGATCGCATGGCCTCCTCCAAGTTGTTAAACTCGCATGCACCCCCAATGTCTCTTAAACTTGCCATGAAGTCGTTAACGTTTTCGCTTTCCCCTTGATCCGCGGTAAAACTCGTGTCTCTTAATGAGGCACGATACTTGTGGGGCGTAATGGGCTCTTAAAAGCTTTTCTAAATCAGGCCATTCCATTACCTTCACGTCTGCAGCTCCCGCCAATGCCTTCGCCATCTTGAAGACTGCCAGACCGCAGTGCGTAAGAAAGACCACCCTCTTCCGCTTCTCGGAGATGTCAGTGAGGTCGTTTCCTTCCAAATACATTTGGAAGCGATCTGCATCGATTCCCAGTCTTCTGCCGCCGGATCGACGGGGCTGGGGGTGTTCAGCACAGCCATCTCGCTCTTCTGCTTGTCTTCCGCGTCTTCTCTTCAGGGAATCCCACCTTCGTCGCCAGTGTTAAGTTTGCATGAAGAGTCAGGCGAAGAGCTTCAGTGAAGAGTTTATTAGTGACTACAGCTCGAATGGCCCGTCTTGGCTGGGCTACGGCTGCTACTTATAGCCAGCAGCCACAGTTGCCAGCCAATCAGAGTGCAGGGTTTTCCCGCACTTTTCAAACCAATCGTATTTGACATTTTACAAGAACAATTCAAACTAAACCAATGACATTCAAACCTACATACATAACAGAAGCCATGTTCATATTCCTGCTTAGCTGTGAAGCATTGTGATGAATCCCAGCACCCAAATCCCTTCTTCGCTTCAGAATCTCCCTTTTCTGTCAAAGGGGCACCCTCTTTTCACAGAAATAAACTCAATGGAAGTTCTCCAAATATACCAGACTAAGGGTCTCCTAATTTGGCAACTTTAAGATTTGTGGACTTCAACTCCCAGAATTCCTGGCTGAAAAATTCTGGGAGTCAGAATCCACAAATTTGAAGAGCCCTTTACTAGACAATTAGCATGGCATAGAAGGGATGACTGTCTGAATTTGTGTCATCCAGCATGCCTCTTTTTCTCCCTTTCATTTTAAAAGTACAGATCAAGTTCAGATATGGCTACCATGATTTTACTAAAAACATCCCATAATATTAGCAGAATTCCCAACCCTGGATTGTATTAAATCCTTCACCATCAGCTGGATCAGTGGTGGGATTCAAAAAATGTTTACTACCGGTTCTGTGGGCATGGCTTGGTGGGCATGGCAGGGGAAGGATACTGTAAAATCTCCAGTCAGAGGTAGTATTTGCCGGTTCTCTGAACTACTCAAAATTTCCACTACTGGTTTTCCAGAACTGGTCAGAATCTGCTGAATACCACCTCTGAGCTGGATATACCAAGTATGCTGAGCTGAAACTAAATAAACTATATTACAGCCTAGCCTAGTGTGTGTTTTTAACTTCCGTTAAAGATGGCTTTTTTACATGAAGGTTGAAAGATGAGGAAGCTTTCTTTTGTCCAAACTTCCACATGAGAAAATTGGGATTCTGAATCCAGCTTTATGGGCCTTCAAATCATATTCAGCTTGAAACCACTGCTCTTCTTGTTGATTTGCTCGAAGACGCTGACCATGCAAATTGACAATATTGCCACTGTTGATCTGGAGCTGCTATGGATGATATGTGTTCTCAATTGACTAACCAGAGAAGAAGGACTCAGATCCTGCACCTGAAGCCCTGAACATTGCATGTTGTCATGTCTTATAGAAGCCTGCCAAAAAAAAGATGAGTTGGCAGTAAATTTGTCTTCAGAGGAGGAGCAGAAGATGACACATTGGCCAGACATGTCTGAGTGGCCTGGGCTGAAACCCCACTGATCAGCAGTTTCAGAGTGCAACGCGTGCAATATTCCAGAGGTGGAAGGTCATAGAGCCAAAGAGATGCAAAACTGCTCTGAAATGATGGGGGTGGACAGATACAAATGTGATTTAACAATCCCCTATCTTGGATCCATTCTACTTATGTATACATAATTTTATAAATGTCGTTGGACTTCTTTGAGGGGGCTGTAGAGACAGTGCTGGATTCAATCCCACACAAGTGAACTTGTTTGCACTACTCTAAAGGTTAAAAAGAGATTATTGACAAGAAACCTCAAGCAGTGATTAACCCAACTCCAGTCATGACAAGTGGTTGATCCAACAAAAAGGCTGACTAATACTACACGGAAAACTTTTATTTTTTTTAAATAAAAAAAAAGTGGCATAGCTTTGGTGCATAAACATTTCTTTTTTTTTTCTGTTCATAACCATGGTCATATGTAGTCCTCGGCTTATGACAAAATTGAGCCTAAACTTTCCACTGCTAAGCAAGGCCATTGTTAAGTGAGAATTGCCCCATTTTACGACCTTTTTGGACACAACTGTTAAGCAAATCATTGCAGTTGTTAAGTGAATCATGCATTTGTTAAATGAATCCAGTGTCATGCCCTTGGTAGAGTCAGACTCTGAGGGAGAGGAGGAACAGCCAACAGGGAGTGGAGGTGTGGCTCTGGAGGTTGTAGAGGAGGCTGGGGAAGGGCAGAGGCTGGCTGGGCAGTCAGAGGAAGAACCAGGCCCATCCCTCTTCATCCTAGGACACACAGGGAGGAATGGAGAAGGAAACAACTTGGCTTACGAGAGAGGAAGCGGCCATGATCCCCCTCATTGTTTGCAGCTGGGGAGAATAGTATATAAGAGAGATGGTTAAAACACAGCATTGCCAGAAGCAAAGCGTGTTTTATTTTGGACTGGAGTTATCTTGGATGGCGTCCTTCCAACAGACTGTGCCTTGTTATCTCCTGGAATTTGGTAATTACTTGTCCTGGTCCATTGTGGAAATTCCTTCATTGTAGTTTGTTTGGTTTTTTATTTCACCTCTATCTGCTCATTAAGTTTGGACTGTATTGCTTTCTTTTGAAGACTATTTTTGAGTATGTTTTATCTCCAGCTGAGAATTATTGAATAGTGGGGCCAAGTTGGAGGCATTAAAGGACATTTATTTACGTTTTGGATTTTGTTACATTTGTGTTACACTCTGGGACATCACATCCGGCTTTCCCCATTGACTTTGCTTGTTATAAGCTAGCTGGGAAGGTTACAAATGGTGATCACATGACCCCAGGACAGGGCAGCTGCCATAAATACATGCCAGTTGCCATGTGCCTCAATTTTGATCACATGACCATGGGGATGCTGCCATGATCATTAAGCATGAAAGCCAGTCCTAAGTCCCTTTTTTCAGGGCCATTGTAACTTCAAACAGTCACTATACAAATAGTTGCAAGTCAAGGCTCACTTACCATCTGAATCCTTTGTGGTGTTGTACAATGTTGCCTAGCTATTGAACACTGGGACAATCTCATCCAATCACTTAATTATTTGTGTATGTTTTTTAAGTAGCATCTTGGAAAGATTTCTTTATGATTTGATTTGATTCTATTGGACTTATATGCCGCCCTTCTCCCTGAGGACTCGGGGCGGCTCACAACATTAAAATACAAATACAAATAAGTTAAATAAAAATACTATTAAACATTAAGCCCAATAAATTTTTAAAACCCACAAACTAATCTAAAAACAATTTTAAAAACCCATCCCCACTCCACTTCAGTCCAGGCCGGATTGCTGAAAAAGCCAGGTCTTCAGGTCGCGGCGGAAGGAACGGAGGTCCGAGGCTAATTGGAGTCCCAAAGGGAGCTGGTTCCATAGGGTGGGTGCTACCACAGAGAAGGCCCTACCCCTGGGGGTCGCCAGCCGACACTGTCTGGCCGACGGCACCCCAAGGAGGCCCTGTCTGTGGGACCATACAGGGCGAAGGGATGTTGATGCTGGCAGGAGACGTTCCCGCAAGTACCCCGGACCCAAGCCATGCAGGACTTTATATGTTAACACGAGCACCTTGAATCTCACTCGGAGGGCAGCCGGCAACCAATGCAGCTCGCGCAGGAGGGGTGTAATGAGGGGTCTTTGTGGTGCTCTCTGCGCTTGCTTGTTTTCTTGCAGACGTTTCATTACCCAAACTAGGTAACATTATCAGTGCTAGTCTAGAGTGCTGAGCACCAAGTCTGCAAGCTCAGAAAGTACAAAGGATCCCCTCATGTCAACCCTGAGCTACAAATATTCTCCTTTATTAGATTTCTTTATGTTCTGGTAGTGCATAGTGTCTAAACCAGCCGTGGGCAAACTACGGCCCGGGGGCTGGATCCGGCCCGTTCAGCTGTTCTATCTGGCCCGCGGAGCCGAAAGAGCGGAGGGTTCTCTTGCTCTCCCAGAAGGTTATGTGAAGTAATCTAACTTTGAATTTATATTAGTTCACACAAACACTCCATCCATGCTTTTGTTCCGGCCCTCCGGTCCAGTTTAAGAACCCATTGTGGCCCTCGAGTCAAAAAGTTTGCCTACCCCTGGTCTAAACAATGTGATATATTGTATATAGGAATACATAGAAAAATAATAGAAAAACAGAGGGAGAAAAGTATACTTTTCATACCTAATACTACATGTAATGAAAACTGGACCTCTGAGCTATGTTTTACATCTTGTTCTCTGAATTCTTCTCCATTCTACAACTAAAACTTGAAATGGCAAAAGTCAAGGCCTCCAAAAGCTCCCATTTCATAGCTTTTAACTTTCCTTAAACTGTCTCGTGTAATATACATAATCTCCAAAAAATGGTCTGTTTGAATATCTCTGCTTCCAAACACAAGAACTAATGTCAAGAGCTATTTCTATCTTGGGTATATAGAGATTTTGTTTTTTTTTCTTTATGCATGTGTCTGTTCTCAGCTGCAGAAATGTCCACAAGGTGACATACAAATTTAATGTTTTAAATGAAATCTTACCTTAAAAAATGAAGAAGCGATAACCATTTTTTAAAAATAAAGTCATCTGAATGAAATGACATCTTTGCAATCAAACATTTAGATAAGCCTCACTTTGCCCTAAAATATACTGCTGTGTAGGTAGTGATAACTAAAGGTGTGCGTATGCAAATAATTAAATATGCATTTGTATTTTTATGTATGCCTTGCACATACAGTAGTGCTTAGGGCTTATATGGAAAATAGATGTTTTAGGTCATGTTAATGCCGAAGTAACATTCAAAAGGCTTCCCAAATTTTTAAACAACATTGTAGCTCTAAATAAAATCTATGTAATAAGGCAAAAATACATAGTTAAACTTTCAGTGGTCTCAGTATTCATTTAATCATACTTAAACTATTGAAATCTGATGGTTTAAAGATTCTTAACAGGTTGGGTTGTGTCCAGTGTTTCTGAAGAGAATTGCCCCCTGCCCCTGTATTTTCATATTATTCCTTTTATGTCCTGTCATCAACCATTTCCCTTTTTTTTATCTTAACAGTACAAAATTTAAGTAGGCAAATTAAGATGAATAAAAATACTTTGTTCACACACAAAAATGCAAAACTTTAATGTTATCTTAAGTCAAGCAGCCTAGGTATAAGCTACAGAAACTCCTTAAGCCTCAGGCTGTGAACCCTGAAGGCTGCTTCAAAAAAATACTATTGTCACGGTGAATTTTTAAGTAGTGCCAAAATAAAAGTGGAGATGGATCTGTCAAGCCTTTACAATGTAAATCACAGCCCTTTCCCCATTATTAAATTCCAAAATGAGAGTCAGCACCATTGCATCATCAGACATACCCTCTGTGATCCATTGCTAGACAAACACACTAAAAAAATCCTGCAACTAAAATTCAGCCCACAAACAGATTGCCTGCCCCTGCTGCAGCTCCTTATAAAGAAATCTGAAAGATAACTCAGTGTATTCTATCCTGGCTTCTTATGAGTGACTTCCAGAATCTGGGATTATTCCTGCTTTGCATCACTTCTCTGTCCAACCTTCTGGTCAAGTTTTGGAGACAAGAGACCAGCAATCACTTCTCTGTCAAGCAACCTTCTGGTCAAGAAACACCATGAGACAAGAGATCCATGCATTTTCTTCAGTAATGGCATAACCATCTTCTTTCCTTGAGTAAAACCATGGGTACAAGCAAATGTCAGAGATAAAAATGGGACTTCCAAAGGCTGAGTCAGAACCTTGAAACACCATATGAAAGAAGAAATGAAAATGAAATGAAGTAAAATGAAAGAACAGTTGGCCAGAGAAGCCACAATTATTATCTTCATATGTATTAAAACATATGGGAGTTTGCATATACAGTAATCACAGAAAAAGACATATATATAGACACACACATATAGCCTTACATTACTTTTTGTCCAGTACTTGTTTAGATTTTTGCAGCTCAGATGTGGTAGACTTAGTTTTTTTGTACCTCCCACTCAAACTTTTGTAAAACCATGCCACAAATTTCTACTATGGTACTATATTTCTGAACACCACCAGAGGGGGCTGTAATGGAAGCTATCAAAAAAAAAAAGTCTGCAATTGAATTATACACATCAAATAATCAACAAAAGAAAAAGTATGCAAACATGCAACAATATGAAAAATAAAAATAATTATAAGGGGGGAAACTTAAAAGGCATTATTATAAATAGAAGTAAAAACCTTTTTACCAAATTGCTTAGAAGTCTTCTTCCTAGACTTACTATGAAACAAACTAACTACTAAAATAGATGTTGAAAAACAATGCATTTCAACAACCAACTATTCCAAAATCCATTATAAATTTCTCTTTCAAGTGTTAATTCTTTTAATGCCTGCCTGAAAAATACAAAGTCCCAATCAATTCCAAATATCTGGATACAGCCAGTGGTTTCCCGGATAAAGTTTAAGAGCCATTTCTGCTGGCCCCATCATGACTGCACTAATAGAGCAGCTGATTGGCACACCAGGTGTTGTGAATCACATCAGCTCTGTTGTGAAGAAACTTGCAAAATTCCAGAAAATATATCAATTGGCTCTTGTGTGTTGATAAACCAGTGGATGTTGTCCGGTATCTTTAACTAAGTCTAGGATTATAAGAGTTATATTCCAACACACATTTGAAAGCCGATGGGTAAAGCAGATTATTGTGATAGGCCATCATAGGAAGATTTAAAAATCCACCAAAATGGTAGCAAGAGAGTTAGATAATTTGGTTTCCCTTTCTTGGCTGCAGGTGGCCACTCAGCATTTAGCTGCCTTAATCTGGTAGCCATAATGAAACACACCTGAAAAGCAATCTAATGGATTTTATCACTGTTGTGATGTTAAAACTTCAATGATGCTTTAGAGATGAAGAAATCAAGTAGACAATTACAACAATTCAAATAGCTACTTCCAAATGGATTCAAAGTACTATGCATATATAACATCCTGATATTAAGGGATGAAACTGGAGATTTGTGAAGATAGCAAGATAGAACTTTGATCCAGGCAGGCAATTCACAGCTACAGTCAAGTGCACTCAAAATAGTGAAACTAATCCTTCCACTATTCCCCAAGTTTCTTAGAGGCTGGGTTTTCTTCCTACTTTGCAAATGTGGTTGATTTTCAGTTTCTCAAATGGGAATTTTCCTTGCTATACTCATGTGATTTTTGTCAACTTCCTGAAACACTCTTGGATAGAAAGCTGGAATGTAAAATTTGTACATAGCTATCTAAAATTTTATTTACAGTGTATGGAAGGGCGAGGAGATCCCCATAGAAGAAAAGATAATAACAAAAAACTTAGAATGTGCAGAAATGAATAAACTAACGTTTGAAATCAAAGAAAAGGAAGACACAGAATATTTTGAGGTATGGGATCTGTTCTATCATTGGTTAAATAAAAGAAACAGGTGTTAGAAACTCAAAGATTACAAGAGAAAGATTAATCTCACTATTAGGGTTGTTTATTGTAACTTATTAATTGTGATTAATTTTGATTGGTTTTACTAATTAATATGTATCAATGTTATGAGGGAAAAGCACTGTTATTATGAAATTACCATTAGAGAATTACCATTAAAAATTACCATTAGAGAATCATGATTATGATGAATACTACACCAAAGAAAGGTAACCAGGCAACACACTGTATGTATGGATTTTGAATACATTGCTCTTTTTAATTTATATTAATAAAAAATAACAAAAATTTTAAAAAATAAAAAATTAGTTACAATGTAGACTTTCTCTGTCTCTACCCATTTATTGACCAGGTAGGAATTATCATTACTCATCCATTAATGGTAGTTGTACTGTAGTCAGCTTAACTGACTTTTGCATTGTTTTTAAAGTTCTGTATTAACTTTTTTTTTGCTTTTGGAAATTGGAATATAAAAAGCAGGATAACTCTTCAAAACGTAAACAGAATCAAATTTCATATGATGGAAGAGGCTGGCAAAAGAAAAAACTTTCAAGACCAAAGACCAGAATCAGCATGGGACTGTAGAAAAAACCATTCATAAAAGTTCCTCCCATGGGAATTATAGTTGGGTTAGTTTCTTGAAATGTTGGCGACTGCTCCATCCTGATTCCTCCTCCCTTATCCCTCACCAGCATGTAACCCTCAGTTTGCTCATATAGCTTGCCCCATATGTCTCCATGTATGCATTTAACACATACAAACACACATATAAATGCAACTGAGATGAAAGCAGAAATGCACAGTACAGCATCTTACTTTGTTATATAAATGGAAATATTGGTACAGATAGTATACTGGTACAAATACTGGTCTCCTACAGATAGTACTGGTCAAGGCTACGTTCTGTGTGCTTTCCTTGATTGGTTATTTTTTTTCCAAACCAACTGAACGTTGTTGTTATGGGACATAAAGGGGCTCTGGACTCTATTCATCAATGTACAATAAAGATCTGAAAACTGGACAGAGCTGGACAAGGCTGCAGATAAAAGAATTTCCCCAATGCATCCCCATAAGAGAAGCAATTGGACATTCTAAGCCCCCTCCCAGTTACATGATCCTGTGTCAGAGGTGGTATTCAGCAAGTTCTGGAAAACCGGTAGCAGAAATTTTGAGTAGTTCGGAGAACCGGCAAATACCAACTCTGACTGGCCCTGCCCCCATTTATTCTCTGCCTCCCGAGTCCCAGCTGATCGGCTGGGTCTTCTTTGGTTGCCCTGCACAGGAGAAGGGAGCTGGAAAGCTGGTTAGTAGGGTGGGGAGGGAATGGAGATTTTGCAGTAACCTTCCCCTGTAACACCCACCAAGCCACAGAACTGGTAGTAAAAAAAATTGAATCCCACTATTGCCCTGTGTGGAACTATTGGGGGCTTGCAAACAATTCCAGAAAGCAGGAAGCTTCAAACTTTCCCAAACTTTTTTTGAATGTATATTATTATTTTCTCCAAGGAAATAGTGCATGTTCCCAATGAATGTGGATGAGCAAAGAGACATCATTTAAGGCTACTCAATCCAGAATGAGCTGTCTGTATGATCAGTCCTACTGAACTAAATTAATTTTCCTTCCAGTTAAACAGTGAGTATAAGACTGCAGCCTACTCCCTCTTTTAGATACGGAATAAAACCCAAACAAGGGTTGACTTGGGGTGTGTATCACTCAGATTCTTCCTACACAGACATTGTGGAAAGAAATGAAGGTGTACAAATATTTTGCATGGCCCTTGTTGTGCGAATGTTTGTGCAGGTTGACCCAAACCATATCCAAATCATTCCAGGCTGGTGTAATAATTTAAGGTTCTGAACTAAGAAGAGAAACATGTTCTAGCCCTCCCTAAGGCATGGAGGCTGGCTGAGTCACTTTGTCCAATCACTCTCTCTCGGCTGTAGATTGGAAAATTGGAAAATGTTATCTACCAACCACATGGGATCAATGTGGTAGATTACAGTCTACAGATTACAAGAAGCCTTCACCTTGCAGTGAATTAAATGGAAGGAAAAACCTAATCAAGTCATCAACATTGCTTCAGATACCTTGAGTAGTGTCCACTAGAGTTTCTGCTTCCCTCCTACATCTCACTGTATTATTAAAATCCAACTGCAATTCTACAGATCTACCATATATTTGATCTTCCTGGTAAGACTTGGCTGCACACCCACTTTTATTGTGGCTGGTGCTACCCATGTTTTCCCAAAAATAAGACTTGGTCTTATTTTCTTTTGGGTGCCGAAATAAGCACTACGGCTTATTTTTGGGGGATGTCTTATTTTTCCCCATGTACTTGTACTCCCATGTACTCCCACTTCTTCTGCTTGCTAGTGGCAGGGCAGGAGGCCGTGCACATGCCAGTGCCACCCCCAAGACCCAAGGGGGATGGAGCTATCTCATGCACCCTGCAGTGGCTTACCTCAGAGCACCAGAGCCAGGCCACCATGTCCTGACACCTGCCTTGCCTCATAGTGGCAGTTCCAGAATCCCCATCCAGCAGGACCTTGCACGGCCGCCAGCCCACTTCTGCTTGCTTGCGCAGCCACAATGGAGCAGGAGGCCGAGTGACATGTCAGTGCCGGGTCATGTAGTGCAGCAGATGTTGGGATGGCTTGACTGTGGGGGCCCTGAGGTAAGCTGGAGTGGGGCATGTGGGGCAGCTCCACCAGCCTCACCTCACAGCTGCGGCACCAACACATCACTCAGCCTCCTGCTCCATTGCAACCGCTGCAAGCAAGCAAAAGTAGTCTGAAGGCCACATGGGCTCCTGCTCCACATGACTGCTGGTGCTGTCACCACGAGGCTGTTGGCGGGGTGTGGATGACCTGGCTGCGGGGACCCTGATAAACCAGTGCTGGATGCATCAGGCAGCTCCACCTCTGCCTCACCTCATCTGGGCATCACTGTAAGGAACCAGAAAGAATGGACAGGCGGCCAGCTGCATAGGCACTTAAGTAGGGCTTACTTTGTGGGTAGGGCCTGTATTAGGTGCACATGCAAAAACATGGTAGAACTAATTTTTTGGATATGTCTTATTTTCAGGGAAACACAGTAGCAGGCCTTTGACCTAACTGAAGCATAAGGGCCTTTGGTAGTAGAGCTGGGACACAAAGATCAGGGAAATAACAGGCAAAGGGAACATTAGAGGGAGGTGGTGAAAATAAAGATGAAATCTGTGCGTGATGGAAACAGGTTGGGAACATATGGGAGGATGAAGGTTTTAAAAGGCAGAAACTCAAAGTATAAGGAGAGGGCAGGAAAGGGGGGTTGACAGTACCCAGGGAAAGCAGAAATTATTTTGTCTAAATGTTTATATGTGTAAGTATGATGCCTGGTTTTTTTAATATGGTCATATTGATAAACAAAATCTTTAGGTAATCATCCAAAAGGATTATGTGCAAATTGAAAAGTATTGGGCTTAAAAGTATTCCAGTTTACATGCCTAAGTTTTTTTTTTCCTTATCCCCATCTTCTTTTAAATTTGTTTGTGTCCTTGCAGAAAGTGAATTGCATTGGTGGGCAGCTAAATCTCATCATACAAAGTTTGGAAATCACATTCCCAAGAATTTTTTTAAAAAGTTAATCTTATTTCAGATTTGCAACTTTCATAATTTATATTACAATCACGTTTTATTTGTTCACAACAACAGATTTTCTTTATTCAGAAGAAAAATAATTTGGAAACAAATGGAAAGAAAAATAAATGCATCAGCCATAATCAGTTTATTTGGGATATGATTTAATTTTTGAAATTACATCAGATTCAAATATTTGTTGTTGCAAACAGGACAAACTGCACATATGAACACTAGGATGTAGTGTTCATACGTGCAGTTTGTCCTGTTTGCAACACGTTTCTCTAAAAGCTCAAAAAAGTAGAAAAATTGACAATTATATTAACGCACCTTTGGGAAATATTTGCCCATCTGTACAGATCCAGAAGCATCAAGAAGAGATAATGTTAAAAAATGAATCTGATGCTGCCGATTTACATATTTTTACTAAAAGAAAATATTTGCCTCGTATACTTACAGTGATCATGCATCCTTTATTATAAAGGTCAGTACTTTAGATTTATTTATTTTTCAAAAGTTCGCTTTGGTGCTTTATTTTGTTCACTGAACTTTTTATTATTTATTTATTCGTTTGTTTATCATGTTTCTACATGCCCATCCCGCTCATTTATTAATGATACCGCTTAATGCACAGTCCTTCACGCTCATGAAAAATTGGATGCTGAATTCTCTTTTTAAAATAAATATGCATATGCTGTTTGATTTTAGGTATTTTTAAATTAAAATAGACATTTTTGTAAACTTGGCTTTTCTCTTGAATCTTCCTTTCTAAAGCAAAGATAATAGAGACAAATGTTTTTAATCCTTTTTAAAAAAAATTCTCTTTCAGATATGCCCTCTTTTCAGGTTCGTCCTTTATTTTTTTACAGAAAAATATGGTCACTGTATTGTGCTATCTTTGCATCACAAGCCAAGACTGTGTCCTTCACTGAGAGGCATGTAACTGCTCTATTTTTCCTTCTTTTTCCATTGTTCAGAGCTAAGTATTTGTACTTCTGCTATGAAATCAGAATCTTTCAAACACAAGCAAATCCCAATATTTGCAGATATTGACTAAATACTAAAAGGGGGGAAAAACCCAACCTCCTCAGGCAAGAGGATCTGCAATAAGGAGGTTCTATTCAAATATTAAGCTTGAAGGCAAATCACTGTTTCAAATTAATCACCTAATTCATTAAGGGTCTTGAGCTGTATATCCAAATTGATTAGATAATTTGATGTGGATCTGCATTGCTTTTTTCTTAATTCACAATTCAGAACATGCCTTTCCCCAAATTGACAATTGAAACAGGTTCAGCTCAAACAAGAATCTGGATCAAATGTACGCTTTGAAATAGTTTTTGGACTCTTCTCATATTCATGTCATGCCTTTTTTAATGGGAAGTTGAATATAAATGTTTTCAACAAACAAACCTTTCTCAGATTAAGGACAACATATGTTCTCTGAGTGGCATGCCTTGGATGAAACCCCTAAAGTTGCACTCAAAAAAACAAACAAACAAAAGGAACAGCGCAAAGACAAAACCAACTTTGAATTTACACATAAATTCAATTGGTTTATATTCAATTTACTGTACAAATTCCCACCATAGGTTTAAGAATTTCCCTCTTTAATAATTGCAGATAATTCCTGGAGGAACTTTAGGGACTCTATCCAACAGTTTCCAGAATCATTTGCAGCTCCAAGATGTCAGGTTTAGCTGTATTTCCTGCCCTAAGAATTAAAAAAAAAAACTGAAAAAGGCCAGAATTGATCAACGACTACAGAATGATGGATAATTGTTCTTTTGGGGCAGGAGATCCACAGGTGAGATCCACCAGATGGAATGGGGTTATCATGGAGCAGGGCATGGTCATCTGACTCTGAAACAGGGAATAATTGTTTGCCAACCAGCAGCAATTCATCGACATATTGCCACACAGTTTGGGAAATACCCCTAAGAATTTTTAGAAATTGGCACATTCCAGTGACTCTCTGCTTACTCAAATTCCCCTAACCAACTTGTGTAGACTGAAGAAGCTGCTTGGATGGGCAGAGAAATGTCTCATACCAACAAGAAAATAAGTCCGGTTGCCATTACATGAGGATAAGTTTCATTATTCATGGTGACAAATTAATTAGCAGTGATTTCTTCCAAGGTTACTTGCTTAGATTGGTAATGTATGTAATTTTATATCTAGTTAGTTAGTAGTGTTGAAAGAAATATCCTTCTGGGTTCAGTTCCAAGTGGGGAAAAAGACACTGGAAACATGGAGGCTGCTTGGAAGGTTTAATGGTGAACAGGACCACATGGTCTGGAGCTCCAGAGAAAGATGATCACATGCTTGAAGGAGAAGATCAAGAAAAAAGGCTGAGGTGCTGAGAGTGACCCCTGGGATTTTGATGCTGAGATTTGAATTCTGGAGCCTTCTGTACTAGTGCTAACTTCCTACATGAGGCTAAGCTCTGGCTAGTCCTGCTTAAGGCTAGAAAAGGGCCTGAAAAAATGGTTTCATGGTGATTTTGTTCCTACCATCACAAATGAGAAGGGATTGCCATGTGCAATTTATAAAGCAGAATTCATGCTTGTCTAGTATCCACCATCTGGATTTACAGTATTTGGCAGCTCTTCATCATATATATCATAACGAATAACTAGAAAGTATACCGTGAATGTGCCCATTTAAAATAATACTGTTGCCAAAGATTTATGTGATTTGGGTTTTTTTTTGTTTCTTGTTTTGCATTTCTAGCAGGGACAAGCAGAAGACAGATCTGGGCTTAGTGGTACAAATTGAGTTTACTGGTCCAAGGTTTCTATATAGCCCTCAAAACCTACCTCTCTCCATAGATGCTAAAAATCAGGTGGGGAAAATTGTAGAGTAATCCCTGAATTAGACCAAAACTTCTAGGGTTATTATTCAGGTTATTGTTCAGTATTCTGATCTTTCGAAGTATTTTATTTACAGATAGTCCTCAACTTACAATCATTCATTTAGTGACCATTCAAAGTTACAATGCGTTGTAGGGCACATATAGTTGGATCCCCAAGATATGGGAAACCCAGGGGAGGAGATGGGAAAGGCTTCCCTCCTGCCTTCCAGGAATACAAGAGGCATTTGGTCCCTCTACATAATAACGATCAGAAGCTTTTGTTTCTTGGCCAGTTCAGATTGGCTTTAACATGGCAGCCATGGCATTGGAACAAGCATGGCAGCCCTTCAAGGCAGCACAGGCAGATACAGTAACAGAAGCTGACAAGGCTGAAAGCATTTCTTCCTCTTTTGCCTTTACTTTCCAGGGAACTAAGGAAAATCCCTTCTGAGAGAATAACAGAGTTAGAAGGGACTTTGGAGGTCTTCTAGTCCAACCCCCTGCTCAAAAAGGAGACCCTATACCCATGATGGTGAACCTATGGCACGCAGAGCCATTTGTGCTGGCATGCAAGCCACAGGCAAACTTACCTCACTGTACATGCGCACGCCTGGCAGCTGATTTTTTTTCGCTTGGTTTGAGGCTTTTTTTTTTGGCCTCTGCAAGGCTTTTCAGGCCAAATTATAGGCCTGTTTTGTCACTTCCTGTAATACCGGAAGTGACGAAATGGGCCTATAATTCGGCCTGAAATCCTTGCAGAGGCTTCTTCCAAGCCTCTGGGAGGCCAAAAAAGGCCTTAAACCAGCCAAAAAATCAGCTGTGAGGAGCAGTGCAGGTAAGGGGGTGAGGTGGGATTGCGCATGCATGTGCAGAGGGTGTGGGGAGGGGGGTACATTGCATTCTGGGTGCTGGCACATGAGTGGGCGTGCGCCGGCACGTGCACAATTTTTGGCACAAGAGCCCAAAAAGGTTAGCCACCACTGCCCTATAGCTTTCCTGATAAGGGGCTGTCCAGTCTCTTCTTAAAAGCCTCCAGTGATGGAGCACCCACAGCTTCTGAAGGCAAGCTATTCCACTGGTTAATTGTCCTCACTGTTAGGAAGTTTCTCCTTAATTCCAGGTTGCTTCTCTCCTTGATTAGTTTCCATCCATTGTTTCTGGTGCTTCGGAAAACAGGTTGGCTCCCTTTTCTTTGGTTATTCTTTTTTCCCTCTGTTCATTTCTTTGTTCACTCTCCTTTCTTCATCCCCATCCCTCCTTTGAGCTGTTGTGGTTCGCCAGCAGCAGGTGCAGACGGCTGAGGTCTCGGAGAGTGAGGACTCAGATGAGGAGCCTGCGTGTGATGTAGGGATGGGGCCAGGACCATCAGGGAGTGGAGTGCTGCCTTCGGAGATTGTGGAGGCTGGCAGCAGTGATGCAGAGGACCCTGAGGACCCTGTGCCCAGTGCACGTGTATGCAGGGCTGCTCATAGGAAAGAGCAGCTGCAGCAGCACGGGTGACTCGGGAATAAGGCTGCAAGGTAATGGTCCCTCCCTTAAGAGATAAAAGCCAGCCTGAGAGACCGGTATTCTTTGCAGGAAGCAAAGAAGTTCTTGCACTTCAAGCCTTGTGGAAGTTCGGACTATCTTGGTTTGTGTTTGAAGACTTTTTGTTTGGAATATTTCTTGGCAACTTAATCTAGTGCTTTTGGCAGCCTTGCACAACTTTGGCAAGGCTCGTTCTTACCAGAGACAATTAGTTTTAATAGCCTTTTAACCATGAATTAACAGAATTCGCAGAGAAGTATTAAAAGGTTTTGCTTTTATCTCTGTTTGGTGTTTGTTTACTTGGAACAAGGTTTGGGTCAGAACATGAGCTCAGGTTTCATTTACCAGACCATTGTCCAGGCTCTGCCTCATTCTGCTTTCTTCTAAGGTTATCCTCACCTCACAACCCTTTGTAAAGTAGCATGTCCTAATGGCACAACGATGCAAAACAGCAACCAGGCTTCAATGGCTACATTTTCATTGCCCAATATGGCATAGCTACATAGATAGACCAAAACCAGAGCTGTGACACAACATAACTGAGAACAAATTATCCATAGGCATCTTTAGTCATCGCTGTGGGATGTTCCTATAAACCCTGATGGGAGATCAGAATACATGTTGC
The DNA here is from genome assembly GCA_009733165.1 of Naja naja. Classification (NCBI taxonomy): domain Eukaryota; kingdom Metazoa; phylum Chordata; class Lepidosauria; order Squamata; family Elapidae; genus Naja; species Naja naja. Next base: position 149,908,314 of record CM019150.1, read on the forward strand.
ATCTAACTGTAGAAGCATGTTATAAGGCTCTCGGGGCCAAAAAACCACCCCCATGAAAGATCTGCTTTTTCCTACCACTACATTCCATAGCCCTAGGAACATATCATAACACTATTCTGTAAAAAAAAAGTGTGGACAAGAGAACCCAGACATTTTACCTGAAGAGTGATTTAAATCTGGATTTTTTTCCTTTTTCCCCAGTTTTTGGTTCAATGTTTTAATACCCTCCACCCGATTACCAGAACAGCACATCATGATTTTCTTTTCTTAAAGAATTAGCTGCCTTTCTCCTGGACAGCTGCTATGTTTTCTAGTTGTTCCTAAGCAACTTCTAATCCTACTGGCTGGCTCTTTCTGAATAGTGAGCCAATACCACCATCTGTTGGTAGCCATAATATCACAGTTTTTCCACATTCTTTGATTTGTAATATACTTCTCAGCAAATGGAAGAATCTGATTATGTTATGCCTGTGTTGAAACAGCTTTCTGTGACATAATACACATTTTTATTATTGTTATTTTATTTATTCGACTTGTATGCCACCTCCTCTCCGAAAGGACTCGGGGCAGCTCACAACTAAAAACACAGCAATAAATAAATTACCTAAAAAGCTTATTAAACAAGATACAAGCCAAATTAAAATTTAAAACCCCAAAGTTAAAACAATCAAACCCCCCAGGGGGTCAGCACAGTCCGTACTGCACAAATAACCAGGTCTTTAAATCGTGGCGGAAGGTGCGGAGATCGGGGGCCAGCCGGAGCTCCGGTGGAAGATGATTCCATAGAGTGGGAGCCATCACAGAATAGGCCCTCCCCCAGGTCACCGCCAAGCGACATTGAATTGCAGACGGCACCCCGAGGAGACCCCGTCTGTGCGCTCGTACAGGGCGGTTGGTATTCGATGGTATTCATTTAACAGAGAACTGCAACCTATAACTAATACCCTACTAAATAACCATTGGGTGTATCAACACTCTTAACCGTGTTTCTCCAGAAAATAAGGCCTAACTGGAAAATAAGTCATAAAGCATCTTTTGCAGCAAAAATTAATATAAGACCCGGTCTTATTTTCGGGGAAACACGGGTATCTAATGTTAATGTGCCAGGCTAAAAACTGGGAGACTGTGTGTTCTAGTTCCACCTTAGCCACAAAGTTAGCTGGGTGATCTTGGCCCAGTCACTCTCTCTCAGCCCTAGGAAATGGAAATGGCAAACCACTTCTGAAAAACCTTGCCAAGAAAATGGCAGGGACTAATCCAGACAATCACAAGTGCTCAACTGACTTGAAGGGATCAAAAAAAGAAACAACTTTTGAAAGCAGGTAAATTAAAAGAATGTACGGCGGTAGGCAATATTTGAAATAGATCTGGTGTTTCCCTTAAAGCCTAGCAACATAAGAAGGCCCTGGTGGAGCAAACCAAAGGGGTCATCAAAGCCAGCATATCTTTTTTCACATTAGCAGCTTGAGGCTTCTGGGAAGCCCACAAATAGGTCAGAATATAGCAGCATTCTCTATGGTCCCATTTCATATTCAGGAGGTTCTTATCTTTTGAACATAGTCTGTGCTCCATATCTATTCAAGGAGTGGCCCTCTAAATGCTATTGACCGAATCACTGATGATAGTTCTTAAACCTGCTGGTAACTTCAGCTCTCCAACGTGTGAAATGCACACGAGAACTGCATGGCTGGGGAATTATGCTGGGGGTATCTACTGCATCCATAAGCTTGCAAGCTTATGTAGACCAGCGGGTTAAGTTGGAGGGGAAGTGTTCTAGTCAGAATAGCAACCATTTCCCTTTCACTCAGTAAGAACTCTGGGTCCTGTTGGGGTTAGCAGGCAGCAAGTGCGGACGGCTGAGGAGAGTGAGGACTCAGATGAGCCAGGATCACTAGGGAGTGGACTGCTGCCTTCAGAGATTGTGGGGGCTGGCAGCAGTGATGAGGAGGTTCCCGATGAGCCTGTGCCAAGTGCACGTGCACGAAGGATTACTCGGAGGAAAGAGCAGTTACAATAGCACCAGTGACTCGGGAGTAAGGCTACAAGGTAATGGCCCCTCCTTCAAGAAGATAAAAGCCAGCTGTGAAACTAACTTCCTTTGCAGAAGACAAAGAGATTTTGAAACTCTAGCTTCATGGACATTCCAGTATCCTGAGTTTGTATTTGAAGATTCTGGTATTGCAAATTATTTCTTGTCTGTTATCTTTTGGCAAGGCTTGTGCTTATCACAGCTAAGGTTTCTGTTCTATTTGGATTGTGTTTGATTTGTTGGAAAAGGGCGTGGGCCAGAACAGGTCCTAACATTTTTGTTTTAAATGTATAACTTAATCCCAGATTACGTTGTAATCTCTTTGTGATTTTGTTCATTTGATACTCTCTGCTGAAAAGAAGCATCGCTCTGATGAACATCCAACTTATTTTCTCAGCAACACACACACATACACACACACACACAGACGGAGATACAGATAGATTGATAGATAGATAGATAGATAGATAGATAGATAGATAGACAGACAGACATCCCAGAACCTTTGAGATCAAGCTGCAACCAGGTTTACCTAACATCACAGGATTTTTTTGGTTTAAGTGGCTGTGAAGTATGTCACAATATCTATAATGAACATGGCAATCAATGCAAGATTGAGAGAATAGATTAAAAAGAATGGACAGCTTCTTTTTTTTTTTTTAATTACATTTATATGCCGCCCTTCTCCGAAGACTCAGGGCCAATTTTGGGGATACAACCCAGTGTGCTCAGCAATAGCCTTCATTCCATTGTATATGCCTGCTTATTACTAAGCGGCATTTTTACAAAGCTTATTGCCCCCAACAATCTTGGGTCCTCAATTTACCTACCCCGAGAGGATGGAAGGCTGAGTCAATCTTGAGCCTGGTGGGATTCGAGCCTACAGTAATTGTAGACAGCTGGATCTTAAGAGCAGGCATTTACAGCCTGAGCCACCAAGGCTCTTATTCTTCTTTATTTACTACCATAGTTGAGTCTGGAATCAAAGTTGTACGTCATAAGCGAGTCACCATGGCTAATTTTAACTACCTTTTTTCAGGTAGTCAATAAGTGAATTCTTTGTTCACAATGTTGTTGTTGTTGTTTTTGCTGGACACTGGAAATAAATACCAGTTTTCATCAAAAAAAACAATGCAAATTGCAGCCATGTGAATGTGGAATGTGGAAGATAGTTGTACATATAGACCAGTTGCTAAAACCCATAAATGCAGTCACATGATTGTGGGGAGGGGAGGCTGTCAGAATTTTATAGGGGAAAAAAACTCATTTGAAGAACTGGGAAATGGAAACAGTAGAGATGAAGAAATGTCTTCAGTTTGTCTGCATGACTTTCTTCCAGTAAATCTTTTCTCCCTTGTTTTCCCCCCAAGCACAGTCCAGCTACTGTTGATGCTTCCATTCTGACTGACTGGTGGAGAATGGAAGGATTTATATTCCTTGCAATCATCTGGTTGTTAGCACCAGTGGTGGGATTCAAAATTTTTTTACTACCGGTTCTGTGGCCATGGCTTGGTGGGCATGGCTATGTGGTCATGTGACTGGGTGGGTGTGGTTATGTGGTCATGTGACTGGGTGGGTCAAAAGAGAGAAACTTACTTTAACAATGCTCTTGGAGCAGGGCATTGGACTAGATGACTTCCGAGGTGCCTTCGAGCCCTGGATTGCTGGGCTGTTTCAAAGCATCGTGTGAAGCTGCATCTAGTGCTAGGGTTTGTGGTGCTCCCTTCCTCTCCTTTTTCTCTCCCTTCCTCCCTCCCTCTATCCATCCATCCATCCATCCATATCTTGTTCACTTTCCCTTCCCTCTTTCTCCCTTTCCTCCCTTTCTTTCCTTCTTTCTTTCTCCCCTCTCTCCCTCCCACTTTCTTTCTTTCTTTCTCCCCTCCTTCCCTCTTTCTTTCTTTCTCCCTTCCTTCTCTTTCTTTCTTTCTCCCCTCCCTCCCTCCCACTTTCTTTCTTTCTCCCCTCCCTCCCACTTTCTTTCTCCCTTCCTTCCCTTTCTTTCTCCCATCCTTCCCTCTTTCTTTCTTTCTTTCTTTCTTTCTTTCTTTCTTTCTTTCTCTCTCTCTCTCTCTCTCTTTCTTTCTCCATACCCCCCATGCCCCATTTTGCAAGCCTCCCTGGAGCCTCCTGGGAGCCAAAACAGGGTGAGACTCACCCGCACATGCCCGTTTTGGAACTAAGAGGCCTCCCTGCATTTACTTAGGAGCCAGAACAGAGGGCATGGGGTGGGGTAGGGTGGGGCCATCTGGTCATCGGAACTACCGGTTCACCGAACTGGATGTAAAATTAACATCCAGTTTGTCTGAACCAGCCCGAACCGGCTGAATCACATCCCTGGTTAGCACTCTCTCTGAGAGTTGTTAAGGCCATTTGGAGTTCCATACCTTCACGGTTACCTGAATAGTGCAAATGGGTGTGGAACTTTCTTGAAATTGCTGAAGGATTGTGTTGGTGAGATAGGTGGTATTGTATTCCTCCCCCTCTGTTGAGAGAAACCTGTTCAGTTTTAATGTAGATAGCCTCTTTGATCTCTCATTCAAACCAGTGGTCGTCTTTGTCCAGAATGTCAACTTTGCTGTCTTCAGAAGAGTGACTTTTGTCTTTCAAATGGACTGTTGAATTGTGTCCTGATGATGGGTTTGTTCTTCTATGTTGTGCCATGCATTTGTGAAGTGGTTGTTTTGTTTCTCCAATGTTGCAGATCTGCACATGTCTCACTACATTGTATTGCATATATCACATTGCTCAGTTTGTGACTGAGTGTTTTACCCTTGGGGTGGAGAAGCTTCATCATTAGTATATTTTGGGGGTTGAAAGTGTGTGTGTATGTTGTGCTGGTTGAAAATCCTCCTGAGAATTTCAGATATTTCTGCAATGCATGGAATGACAACATTGCATTGTTTGCTGTTCTTTTCTTTGTTACGGAGGAGCTCTTGCTGGGTCTTTTTTTGATGCTATCTACCGTGTCTATGCTGGATGGCAGCAAAGAGCTCATGTCTTCTGTATTTCTTTGATGCTATCTACCACATCTACACTGAGCTCTTTGCTGCCATCCAGGGGTGATATGGTGCAGTCCAGAAGTGGTAGCTAAACTCTTTTCTAGATGGCAGCGTGGCTACGAATGCATCAGAAACAAAAATAGCTAAATATATACAGGGTTATATTTTCCCTTATATCACCACTAGGTAGAGACTGCTATAATTCTATACAGGTCAAGTATAAGCAGGGGTGGGGTGCTACCGGTTCGGCCCAGTTCTATAGAACCTGTAGCTGTGAAGAGCAGCTGACACCAAACTGGTTTGGTGTTGGGCCCATCTGTCTGCCCGGGCTCTAGGCTGTCCTTTATTCCCTGCTTTTCCCTCCTCAGCTGCTTTGCGCAGCATAGCTGAGGTTGAAAAAGCAAGAAACAAGAGGATTTTCAAACACTGCGCACCCGCTCACAGTGTTTGTCAGCTGTCCAGGCAACACAGCTGATGATTTCTTGCAAATGCTGCACACACACGTGTTATGATTGTCCGCAGTTCAGAGAACCAGCAAATCTCTCCACTGGCTGGCCCTGCCCCTCCCCACCCACTCACTCCTTACCTGGCATGCGAGCCATCCAACTTGCCAGGTTTGGTAAGTTGCTATTTTTCCTTTTTTTCCCCCAACCATCAGCTGTTCTGCTCTGCCGGGAGATTTAGATTAGCTAAAAAGCAGGAAATCCTTGGATTTCTTGCTTTCTAGCTAATCTAAAAGCAAAGCCAAACCTTCCTTAGGACTGAAGCTTTTCAGTGCAGACTCAGGTAGCTGATTGCAAACAGATAGATCTCTAAGTGAATCTGTGATTCCATGAGCAACTCAATCTGCCTGCCTGCTTTGCCTGCTTTTGGGTAAAAGTTGCTCTTTTTTTAAAATAAAAAAATCAATATTTACATAAATATTTATAATATTTACATTCAAGCTATGCCCACCCAGTCACATGACCACCAAGCCACGTCCACAAATTAGGCCACATCCACAGAATTGTTAAGAAACTTGAATCCCACCTCTGGGTATAAGATAGCAGCAAGTATCAGTGACAAGGAAGTGTATGGTTGAGCTGTATTTTGAATTTTTTTTTTTTGCTTGCTTGGCTCATATGCCAAAACAAGTCTGATTTTAAGAAGTGGTTTGTTTGGCTTGCTTTTGTTTTCTTTTGTTTTTCTGTAAGAATTTGATATGGTTAGGCCTCACCCAAATCTTTCAGAACAGCTATCTTTAAGCAAAGCAAGTTAGAGATTGAATTTGGGTTGGTCACTGGGACCAGAGAGTTACTCTTCAGAGCTTACTCTTCTTCATTCGTGAAAGCAAATTAAGGTTCTATAAAATGTGTGGTTTGATGGTTATGTAGAAACAGGACTGGTCCTCTTTTTAAGTAGAGGGACAGGACAGAAAAAGTATTGGTCTGTTTGAAATTTGGTGCTGGAAATGACTCCAGACAGAAAGAAAGTGGACAGAAAGAAAGTAAACAAATGGATCGTCCAACTCAAGGCACAAATGACCAGGGTCAAATTATCATACTGTGAACGCATTATGGGAAGACTTAGTTCTTTAGAGAAGACAGGTGGTCAATGTTGTGAAAGTTGGAAGGAAATAAGACAGGCCTACTGGGCATTTTACAGTTCACAGGCCACATCCAGCCCATGGGCTGGCCCAGTTCAGCCTCTGGCATTGGTGGTGGTGGATAGCAGAGTTAATTGTCTTTAATTTGCTTACTCTAAAACAAAAACAAAAAACCCACCACCCCTCAAGTAGAACAATAAGGGAAAACTGAAACTATGTGAGTTAATGCTATCTGAATAGTAAAATCCAGATTTCAGATCTATATTCTCATGAGTCAACACATTTCTTTTGTGCAAAGAAATATAACTATTTTGACTTAACTGAGAACAGAACCATTCATCTACTTGGAGGGTAACTACTTTTCAAGGACCGTATTGCTATTTAAGCCTCTTGTCTTGTTCTATTATACATGATTTTATTACTTTTATATATATTGATAGCTTTGAAGCAATGGACCAAGGAATAAAAAGCAGGAACAACAACGAAGCAATTTTCAAGCAAGTTCTGGGAGAGCTGTGAAGGCAATTAACCTGTCCTAGATACACATTTCATTAGGAGGCAATTTCAGGGTCTGATGTTTATATTGGAAATAGACAAAATTAGAGAGAGAGAGAGAGAGAGAAGCAGCAGCTCTGTTTAAGAAAGATAACTGTAAGAACCGAAGCCTTGTAAGCACTACTTTCAACATCAGTCATAACAATTTCCCAAATATTTTCAGTTAAAATGTAGCATCCCAGATATAGATTCAGTCAAGTTGTAAACTGTGCTAAACCACAGCAGACTCAGATTAGTTCATATCATGTGCCACAATTTCTTCAGTCATGGTATAGGAAGACACCCAGTTACCTGAGTTCACACAACATACTGAGCCCAAATTAAAGGGCCGCTTGCTAAACCGGTCAACACAAGGAAGACTTTATTTAAGGCAAATGAGCAAAGAAGGTGGGCTTTCTAGGACTCTCTTCTCAATGACATTCTGCCTTTAACTTTAGACACAGATTCAAATGCACCGGGGAAACAGGGATGGAGGGGATCACTGAAGATCACTCTCTGACCGTTTTCTGATCTATGCCTTCTTTGAACAAATACCGTGTTTCCCCGAAAATAAGACCTACCCCGAAAGTAAGACCTAGTGTAAATCTCCAGTTCCAGGAAGACTTTTCAGGAGCAACTGCACCCAAACACCCCCCTACACACTCACACCCACTATTTGGCACCATAAATATATTAGACCTACCCCGAAAATAAGACCTAGTGTGTTTTTGGGAGCCAAAAAATATATAAGACAATGTCTTATTTTCAGGGAAACATGGTAGATGTTTTCTGGATACTTTAGGTGTTCTTCTGCACTACAAAGCTCTTCACTTTTATGCCAACACCTACACATATGTTCCTGACATTTCCATTCATGATCCTTGTGGAACATGTTAAAGAAAACTTGCCAGGATATTTGGAGAGAATATTTTGCATCCAATGGGCAATTGTTGGTGAGGTGCCACAGAATTCAGTCCTCATCTGTGGTTTAAATTTACAATGAAAAGATTTCATCCACTAGTGCAGAATCGTGTATCAAATGTGATACCTAGTTGAATACCTCCATCCCAAGTCATGCTTTGGACTCGATATCTGAGAATAGAATAGAAATAGGATGAAATTGAATGGTAGTGAGGTAGTATTTATTCAACACAATTGGCTTTCTTATTTTACAAACACTTAAGAAACCATCCAGAATAAAGCAATCCCAAGTTGCTGAAAAATGACATGGATGTTGTTATGTATGTAGGTTTGAATGTCATTGGTTTAGTTTGAACTGTTCTTGTAAAATGTTAGAAATGATTGGTTTAAAAAGTGCGGGAAAACCCTGCACTCTGATTGGCTGGCAACTGCGGCTGCTGGCTATAAGTAGCAGCCGCAGCCCAGCCAAAACGGGTTCGTTCTGAGCTGTAGTCACTAATAAACAAAGAGCTTGAAGCACTCCGCGTCTGTCTCTTCATGCAAACTTAACAGATGTGATGTCACTGGGACCTGAACTCGTCTGAACGAAAAGCAAGGAGAAGATACAAACCATGAAGAAAAAAAATCTTAAAAACCTGTCAGAGGTTCTCTCTACTTCATCGTAACCCAAACAAAATTGAGGTGGGGCTATATCTTTTTCATACCTAAACTTCAAACACACCTTCAATTCCTCTCATCCCAACCCATATTATCAATGGTCAACTTGAGGGGCCCTTGGTGCTCTCTGAGCTTGGTTGTGTTTTTTGAAGACGTTTCATTACCCAAACTAGGTAGCAGTTTGGTTAGTGCAGTGCAGCACTGATAATGTTACCTAATTTGGGTAATGAAACGTCTGTAAGAAAACAATCAACTTCAGAGAGCACCAAAGATCCCTCATTTCAATCCTGAGCTACAAATATTCTCCTTTATTAGTGGCCAAATTGTCGGAGCATAAGGGACCCAACTTGAAACTATTAGATGAGGCACGCAAAGTACAATCAGCTCATGTTTGTCATCCACCCAGGACTGTCCAGATATTTTGGGTGCTAAGCTTCATCACCCACCAACTTTTTCTGTTGGAATTTCAACCCCCTCCTTCCCTCTTTACTTACAATCCTAGAATTTCCAAGCAGTTCCCTATTCAAGTACCAACCAGGGCTGTGGTTCAACATCACTTTTAAGAACTACCAAGGTCAATTAGATCAGGGGTCCACAAACTTGGCAACTTTAAGACTTGTGGACTTCAACTCCCAGAATTCTCCAGCCAGCATAGTCCACAAATCCTAAAGTTGCCAAGTTTGGGGACCCCTGAGATAAGGTCTTAAAATTTAACAGTAGATGGGATTTAAAGTGCATGTGGCTTTTTTCTGGGTGTGCCAAATTTTTCTTGATCAAACTCACCAGTAACCTTGGGACCTTTCCCACAATGTTCCAAAAGACCATATGATTTCCTGGAGACTCCTCTTGCTCCTTGTCTGTTCATAAGCCACAGATTGATGTTAGCTCTTGATGTGGGGTTCCTAAAAGACAAATGAGCCAAAGTTCCATATCCACAGCTACTAACTATCAAACGCTAAATAACATCCTCTGAATTAGCTTTCAGACATTCTTACTAGTTTAAGAAGCTTAGTGTGAGGGAGCAAGCTGTAAGTGCAAGTTCCTTGCACTTGTATGTAATTCAAATTACCCTTTTGATAGCTGTTTTAATTACACGTTTATGGTTAGGATTTATTTATTGTCTACAAATTGGCCATAAATGAATGGTCGGAAGCAGGGGTGGGTTTCTACCGGTTCGCACCAGTTCTATAGAACCAGTTGTTAATGTCACCGGTAGTTCTAAGAACCAGTAAAACCGACACCTGCTTGGCCTCACCCCTCTCCGCCACTCCTATGGGCCAAAACCCGATTTTTATTACTGCGCATGCACAAAAATCCCTTCCTCATTCTCCCCCACCTGCCCCTCCCTTCGCTGCTCTGGCCACCGCCCCATCCATCTCTCCAAAGTTGAAAAAACCCGTTTTTTTAAAAAAATGGTTTTTTTACTGCACACGCGCAGAAATCCCTTCCTCATTCTCCCCGCCCACCTCGCCCTGCCCCTATTTATAGTGCACGTGTGCTAAGTACAAAAATTTTCCCACCCAGCGCCATCGCTCACAACAACAGCAGCAGCAGCAGCAGCTGAGCCAGCCAGCCAGCCATCGCTGCCTGCCTTCTGCCACCCTGCTGAGTGAGTCAGGGCAAGCAGCAGCCCCGGTTGCCACCGCCGCTAACCATCCTCGCCTGGCCAGCCTGCCTCCCAGGCCTGCCTTGCCTGGCTTGTCTCCCAAGTCCTGGCTGCCTTAAAGAAGGCGCAAGCCCCAGCTGTTGCTAGCCATCCTCGCACATCCGGACTGCCTACCCCGCTGGCCTCCGAAGATGTGGATCGGTAAGTATGACCTCCAACCCAGTCGCCTACCTACCGCCACCAGTCCCGGTCGATGCCCACTACCCTTGCCAACTCCCGGGATGCCCACTGCCCTTGCTGACACTCCCTGCCTCACCCACCCTCATCTTCCCTCACCCGTGGCCCTCCATTGTTGCTGCCTTGCCTTCCCACCACCGATTGGTAGTAGGAGGCAAAGCATCAGCTCCTGCTGGCCTGGTCCCCTACCTCCTGACGCCGCTGACGCCGCCACTGCCAGCCGACTCCCAGGCCGGGCGCCGATGCCTTGCCCACACGGTGGCCGCCATCTTGGCTAGGCCACCACCACTGGGTGATGGGCTTCCCTCACCTGCCACAGCCCAAGGGTTGCTGCCTTGCCTTCCCACCACCGATTGGTAGTAAGGAGGCAAAGCAGCAGCTCCTGCTGGGCAGGCCCGGTCCCCTACCTCCTGCCGCCACCAGCCCAGTCAAGAGCCGACTCCTGGGCTGGCCATCCTTGCCACAAGCTAGAGGACGACTGAGGACCCCGGCATAGTTGGCTAGCCAACTTGCCTGTCTCCTTTTTGGTAAGTTGCTTTTTTATATTTATGTATTTTTTTACTATCTGTTTTTGTTTTTATTAAGCATAAAAACAAAACAGATACTAAAGAAATAAATAAACAAATAAATAAATAAAAATTATTTTACTATTCATCTTGATGTTTCTTTCTCCTTCGCTTAAAGAAACATCAAGGTGAATAGTAAAACAATTTTTATTTATGTGTTTATTTTTTTAGTATCTGTTTTGTTTTTATGCTTAATAAAAACAAAACAGATAGTTAAAAAATAAATAAACACATAAATAAAAAAGCAACTTACCAAAAGGGAGACAGGCAACTTCTTGTTACATTGATGTTATACATTATCTGTTTCTGCTTAAATCAATATATAGCAACATCAATATAACAAGAAGTTGCATGCATACATAAATGGATTTTTTTTAAATAAAAGTGTTTTATTTTTTTTAAACATAAACAAAACAAACATAAAACATAAACCATCTTCAGTTACATAGTGTGTTGGTTGGTACAAATCACTTGTGCACAATTTCTGCAGTCTTTCCCTTCCAATTTGCATTAATCCACTATAAATATCATAAATCCACTATATATATTTATATTATTACTATTAATTACTTACTAGACTACTAATATTATATCATTTTATGTGAGCAAATCACCATTTTTACTTAATCTACTTTATAATGTTCATCATCACCAATCTATTCTATAACAATATATCCTTACTTTACCTTACCTCTGTAATTCTATTATACTTATATTAAGTACTATAAAATATTTCATAAATGAAAAAGCAAAGCAGAAACAAATATCAATAACTACAGCAGTGTAACAGAAAAATTATTTAAATTTCTTTATATTGACTTATTTCTAATTTTGTTAATTATATCAACATGTTTATAATTATCAACCTTCTGTATTTAATTCATACATAGCAATGATCATTCTCTGCCTAATTTCTACCTCTTATCTCTATCCATTTCTGCACATTGTGATTTTTTAATTTCATTTTCATCTATGGGGATCTCTTCGTTTTCCCACTATTGTGCAAACATAATTCTAGCCACTGTTAACACGCGTAACATTAAATATGTATTGTAATCCCTTTATGTGGGTACCAACAAAAATATTTCTGGTTTTAACATTTAAATCTTTATGTTACTTTACCATTTTTGCTAACCTGGACACTATATATTCTTGAATAGCTACACTAGCAGTGCCCAATACTGAATTCATATATTCCAGTTTTTTAAACTGAGGAATAAATTTCAGAAAAAGAATTCAGTATTGCTCTGTGAATGTGCCTATCAATTCCATTTGTAATCTAACTTCTTAGATGATTTTGTACTACTATCTTTTTTTGTACTATATATATCTGCATAAGACTGTAAAAAGCTTCAGTATATTTTTAAGCTGCATTCTAAAAAGGTTAGGCGACCAAACATGGCTTCCCCCTGGTTTCCCACTCTCTGCTATAGAGAGAGCATTCCATCCTGGACTGTTGGTCCAGGTAAGTAGTCTTGGCTAGGAAAGATTTTTGTGCTACTACTGGCACAAAATAACAAACTCCCTTGATTTGTTAATAGTATTTCCATTTAAGTGTTTCTTTTTCAATTAATGAATTGTAATTATGAAAATATCAGCCATTCTTTTATATACACAGTGCAACATCTTTTTTATAGACTGTCATTTTCAAATCCACTTTCAGTTCCATCTCATTCTTGTCTGGTGAAACTTGTTCCTCTTCCATAACATCTTTTAAACACTAACTAGCTATAGTGTCAGGGACTCTTAAAAGTAACTGAATATTACTGATCTCCATTCCTCGCCTGCTTTCTTCGCTTGCCACTGCCTTCACCACTCAACTTACAACAACAATCGAGTCCAAACCACTGTTGATTTTTTTTGCAGCATATTGCCAAGATGAAAAGGCAAACGAGTTTGTCTGCTTTCTTCGGCAAGAAAACAAAAGGAGATCCAAAAGAGTCACAACCACAAGCATTGGAGTCTGAGGAAAGCAGAGCCAGTACATTATCCATCGAAGAAAGCAGAGCCAGCACATCATCGCACAGCTGATGACGCTCGTGTTAAACAAAGGAAAACTGTAACTTGGGACGATAATAAAAAAGCAATTTGGGAGTACTTTAAGTTTTATTGTTTTTTTATAAAGTTTTGTTATGTAATAGTTTTTGATTAATGTTTTAAAATGTAACAATATAGTTTTGTGTACCTTTTTATTATTTAAGCATTAAAGACATGACACAATAAACTACCTTTTGTTTTGATATAAATTTTTTAATACTTAGTCATTAGGGCAAAGAAGTGATGTTGAATTGGCCTCGCCCAGCCCTCTGCAGCCCTCCCCATAGCTGCCCGCACCTCGCCTTGCCCTCTCTAGGATTCCCCAGGCCTTGGAAACTGGCAAAAAGCACTTACCAAGCAATTGGCCACTAAGCGAGCACCTGGTCATTAAGTGAGGACCACTTAAATTTGGGTTGCCAGCCACATGGCCACCTGACTGGGCCTTGCCTGGGCCTCCCCAGGCCTTGGAAACTGGCAAAAAGCACTTGCCAAGCAATTGGCCACCAAGCAAGCATTAAGTGAGGACCACTTAAATTTGGGTTGCCAGCCACATGGCCACGCCCACCTATCACATGAGCACGTAGCCATGCCCACCCCAGTCACATGACCATGTAGCCACGCCCAATCAGCAAGCCACTCCCATCCCAGTCACATGACTGCCAAGCCACGCCCACAAATTAGGCCATGCCCACAGAACCAGTTGTTAAGAAATTTGAATCCCACCCCTGGTCGGAAGCCAACATTCACTAAAGGTATATGTTGCTTTTGGGAACATTTCTTTATATTTGAGAACACAGTTTTAAAACCAATGCAACAATGGGATAATCTGCAGAGCCACCCTCAGGTTTCAGACTTCCTGCTGTTTAGCACTAGGTTTAAACCGTGTGGGTGTGTCTGTGTGTCTGTGTTTGTGTGTGTCTGTGTGAATGTATGTCTTCAAGTGGAGTGGAAAAAAGAAAAGGGAAAAAAAGCAACACAGTTAATCCTCCATTATATCGTTTGCAGACAAATGGAGTAACATATTCTCTATTTCTTTCCATAATACATTTTTCTAATCAATGAAATGTTAGCTTGCTAATAAATATGGACACATCAGGCAAGTAAGATTGTAGCTTCCCATCCATTTGGGTTGGATTGCTAACAGATCACTTTGAAACATTTCCTCACTGATGGACTAGGTCATGCCTGAAGCAGAAATTTATATCAAATTGAAGCACTAGGTGGGCAATTGTTGTGGTTTCACCATGCAGATCTTGGTGGCCTCCTGTCTGCATTCTAACTAAACACCAGTAGAAATAAAACCACAGCTAATACACACCTAAATTTTGGTGCCGAGACATAGATGGCACATTTGTTATCATCAAAAGAAATGCCCTGAAAGAGTTTCGTAACCTACTGAACTCTACCTTCCCAGACATTTCACAATGGAGGAAGAAACAGCTAGACAATTACCATTGTTAGATATGCTTGTCAACAAGATGGACACCTAGAAACCACTATTTATGGCAAGGTCACCAACAGTGCATCACCAACTTATCAGGGGGGGAGGGCTTGACAGCACAAAGAAACAACAGGCAACAACTTAATAGCCAGCCATCAACACCCCAATCAACAACTAAAAAGCCACAACCAGGCACCACATAAATAGCACACACATAAAATAGCCCAAAGTGCACACCCTGCTAGAGAGAAGTTCCCTGAGACTAGGTTCCAGCATGAGTCCGAAAGTTTGGAAAACAAAACCTCTGGTCCCGGCAACCAACCCAGATTGGATCCTGCCGCATTATTATTATTATTATTATTATTATTATTATTATTATTATTATTATTAATTTATTTTATTAACTTGTATGCCCCCTTCTCCCGAAGGACTCAGGGTGGCGAACATATAAAAAGAAGGATATATACAATAAAAAGATATTAAAATAAAGACAAGTCTAAATTACAAGGAACAGCTAAACAATTAAAATTGCAATAATAAATAATACTATTAAAACTACCCGCCCCCATGGTCAATCCAGGCCGGCCTGCTGAAACAGCCAAGTCTTATTATCCTGAGATACGTATATTTACCTTCATTTGT
The DNA here is from genome assembly GCA_009733165.1 of Naja naja. Classification (NCBI taxonomy): domain Eukaryota; kingdom Metazoa; phylum Chordata; class Lepidosauria; order Squamata; family Elapidae; genus Naja; species Naja naja. Next base: position 149,923,571 of record CM019150.1, read on the forward strand.
GAAAAGTAAAAGCATTTAAAACTGTCACATCATTTTGACAGTCACATCATTTGCATTGCGGAGTAGGTTTCCACGGAATACAGGGAAATGAGTTGCAACCTCAAACTCGTCCACAATGCCCATCCCTGTCATAGAGGTCATGCAGTCAGGTTTTAGGCACAAGCCCGGGGGAGCTGACTCCTGTGTAACTGTGCTTATGAAAGGCTACAAGGTCATTTGTCGATATGTTTACTGTCTTGATGCTTCCCTCCAGATTTATTCTTCCTCTGTATCCAGTTTGGTATTGATATGAATATCTACAATGCTTTTAAAATGCTCTGTCATTTAAGGTCAAAGTCTGTTCATATTTAATTCAAAGCACTCTAAACCTGTTGACAGCTGTTGGAGATGGAAACTCCTCATCTGCTAAATCTCTGTGTGCGCTTTTTTCAAATGCAAGCTATTTCTGTGTGACTGCAGAACCGATAGTACAGAGCACCAAAGTGGCTCTGCTGGCTAAGAGTCAGTGACTGGGCTGAAGCCATTCACTGAGCTGATTTGGCTGAGTATGGACTTGAATCTAGTTTTCCTTAGCCCTAACCCACGCCTTAACATTATCCCTGACTGACGTCCAATCGTAAATATGCTATGAAGGAGGAGAAGCTATAGACCAGGGGGGTCAAACTCGATGTCATTGAGGGCCGCATCAGGGTTGTGTTTGACCTTGGAGGGGCTGGGGGGCATGGCCAGGTCATGGCCCTCTGCCAGTGAAAATGGAGCTCGGTGGAGGCCCTGGGACCTTGTTTTTGGCTGGGACGGCCTCCGGCAGCCCTCTGCCAGCGAAAATGGAGGTGCTGCCCCCTCAGCTCCATTTTCACTGGCAGAGGGCTGCAGGTGGCCATCCTGGCTGAAAATGGGGCCTGGAGGACTGTGTGCAGCCCTCCCAACCTCCATTTTCATTGGCAGAGGACCGCAGGACCTGGGCCGGATCTGGCCTGCAGGCCTTGAGTTTGACACCCCTGCTATAGACCATCTCTGCCGTTGTGGAAGTTCCTTCCCTTTTTCAAAAGTAATGACTTGTGTTTTGGGCTAACCTGATGATTTTAGAAAGGGAGTCAGCAGCCGTGGGAAGGCTGTATCTGCAACCTTCAAGCTGATTCCAGGCTGATAGAAAATTATAGGAGATGGAAACCTAACAAACCTAGGTTGCAGGCTGAACCTAGCACAGAGCTTGCAGTAGTGCCTTTGCCACCAGTCTGTGGTTTAAGATAACAAATTGCAGCAATAAAAAGTGCTTTTAGTTCTCAAGGAAAGTCACTTTGAACCTGTCGTCACACAGATACTATAATAAGCCTAGAGAAAACACACAAAAAAATACATTTCCTCACCCTACATTGCAAGATGTCAAGTTTTGAATTATAAGAGCTAATTTGTCAGATTCAGGAAAGTCAGAAATCAGAATCCAATTGCATCATTATATATCATTATATAACTTTGCTCTCCCACAATGATCCTTCTTGCTCCCCACCAGTGGCCATTTTCAGATTCAGTGCTATGGGAAGTCAAAACTCAGCCAATCACTCATTGCACAGAAAGGATATGCAACTCACACGTCAAGCGTACAAACAGGTATAAAATATACTATTTGATGATGAAAAACCCTAGACTGATGTTTTCTTAGCTCTTCCTTGATTAGAACAACAAACCCAGACCAAAGCAGTTTTTCCTCCTATGTACAAGCTTACAAGAATAGAAGAGTGCAAAATGGCTCTTAGATTACATTTCATGAATTAATCTTTCTCAAAGGTGAAATACCTAAAAATACTTTAAATATCTAAAAAGCATCACTGCTACTAGTTTTTTGGTTTGGGTAAAGGAAGCCCGAACACCAATCGCCCACAAGATTTGATGTCTCTTTTCTCTTGACGGTCTTTTTGGATGGGTCAGTCAGGCAATCATCCTTTAGTTTATAAGGATTTTATTTTATTTTATTTTATTTTATTTTATTTTATTTTATTTTATTTTATTTTATTTTATTTTATTTTATTTTATTTTATTTTATTTTATTTTATTATATTGCCTAGTATTACTCTTCTGGGCTCCAGAACTCTAACCTGGCAAGAATTTTGGGCTGTTTTGTTGAAAGAGCAAGAAAGGTGGCAAGGAGTTACACCTATGCTTCTTAACGTCTACATGGAACTTCTGGGTGAGGTCAGTTGATGATGCAAGATGTGAGATATGGTATCAGTATGGTATCTCCACCCTTGATGGAGCAAGGGTGTTGCAATGCTGACTAAGTGCCTGGAGGCTGCGAGAGTCTGGGTGGAAAGGAACCAAGATGGCAAGATGGGGTGGCTCTGGGTTTTGGCCCTCTGTGATCTGGTGATTTGTCATCGTTGACTCTGAACGGAGACACAATTGAGCTGTTGTGCAGTTTAGGAGTCCTCCTGGAATCACAAATGTGTGTGGAGGTTCTCAATCCTCCAGATCAGAGGTGTCAAACTCGATTTCATTGAGGGCCGCATTAGGCATGTATTTGACCTCAGAGAGGCCAGGGGGCATGGCCCTCTGCCAGCAAAAATGGAGCTCAGGGGGCTGCGTGTGGTCCCCCGAGCTCCATTTTCACTGACAGAGAGCTTCAGAAGGCCATCTTGACCAAAAAGGAGGCCTGGGAGGGCTGTGCGCGGCCTTCCTGAGCTCCATTTTCATTGGCAAAGGGGCCATGGGGCCGGTCCTTCACTGTTTCCAAGGCAGCCCCATGAGCCAGATCTAAGCACTCCATGGGCCAAATCTGGCCCACGGGCCTTGAATTTGCCACCCCTGCTCCAGATCATGCTTGTGCTTTTTCAAAAGGCAATTGGGCTTCATGCTTGATGTTGGTTTTTTTCCCCTTCAAGGCATTTTGCTTCTCATCCCAAAAGCTTCTTCAATCTTGGATTCATAGCTCCTGCTTGATTAGCAGGTGGCTGCCATGTCTAGGAAGGCCTTTGCACAGATCCGTCTTGTACAACCATTGCACTCTTATTTTGGACCGGGAGAGATTGCTAATGATCACTTGTGCCCTTTGTCACATTCTGTTTGGGTTACTGCAATGCGCTTTACATGGGGCTGCCCTTGAAGACCACTTAGAAGCTACAACTGTCCAGAATACAGCAGTGTACACAGTATTGGGTGTTCCTGAGCTCACCCAATTGCGTCTGTTGCTGAAGCTGCAGTGGCTCCCCTTTTTCTTCTGGATGCTTTAAAGCCCTACCTGATTACTTCTGGGACTGCCTTCTCCCTAATAATACCTGCCCGTCCCACCAGATTCGACTGGGCAGGTAGGCTCCAGATTTCTTCCCTGCAATCCTGCTACCTATTGGTCTCAGTATTGATCCATGACTACCTTTATCTTATGGAACACTTTCCCTACCGCTCAGCAATTTTGGCAGGGCCCTACCTTTTCAGCCTTTCAGCAGAAGGCCATCAGGACCTGGCTTTTTGCCCAGGTGCTGGGACAGAATAGAACAGGTAGAATGGAATGACTGGAACTGGCTAGAGGAGGAGTGGGGAGGGCTCCCAAGCAGTTATTAAGGTACTAGATTATTTTTATTGTTTTATGATTATGTTTTATAGTTATTGGGTTTACCCCTCTTGTGGGTCACCCAAAATTGTTTAAGATGTCTGTCCATACAAGTCTTTTAAATAAAAACATAGAAATAGAATAAATGGATGGTTGAGGCGCTCCATCAACCATAAAAACAGAGTCGCAAAGGTGCTTTTTCAAGAGGCAGCTGGACTATGTGGTTTTGCTTTGAAGATGCTTCGCTTCTCATCCAAGAAGCTTCTTCAGCTCTGACTGGATGGTGAGGAAAAGAAAAACCAGAATGTCCAGTTGCTTCTTGAAAAAGCACCTTTGGGACAACCAGCGTCCCCCTTGGAATCAGATTCCGACAGGGGCATGACAGGCTTACAGAAAGATGTGCAGGATTAGACTTCATACTATAATGGGCAATCACTAGGAAACCCAGGACTGTAGGTTAGAGGCGAAGTCAAGAAACTATCCAGGATAAAGCAATCCCAAGCTGCAGAAAAAAAAATGACATGGGTATGATGTCACTAGGAGCTGAACTCATCTGAAAGAAGAGTCAGGATAGGAGGCACAACATAACAGAATGTAATGGTAAAGGTAACTGGATATTGGGGGCAAAGTTGGAGGTATTAAAGGGACTTTTTTTACTTATGTGACTGTGTTGCCTTTGTGCCACACCCCGGGGTCATCACAAAGCCTTTCAAAATAGGAAAAGCCAGGAAGGAGGCAAAGGGCTCCTTAGTGCTCTTTAGTGTTTCTAAAGTAAGAAAATTCTGTAAGCCTGTCAGTGGTTTTCTCTACTCTGTCTTAGGTGAAACAAAATTAAGGTAGGATTATTTCTTTCTCATACCTAAAATTCAAATGCGCACTCCTCAACTTCTCACATCCCATCCCAATCAATGGCCAAGTTGCCTGAGCGTAACAGATACAACGTGAAACTATCAGATGAGGAAATGTTAATGTGGAACACAAAGTATAGCCAGCTGAAATCCACAGGCCATCTGGGACTGCCCAGAACACCTGGTTCGGTCAGTCTGCCAAGGACCAGGCCTTTGTTATGAACAACTTCTCTTTGCGGCTATTTTTGGATGTTAAGCTTCATCACCCAACAGCTTAGTATTCTGCTGGGATTTTCTTCCCTCTTTACCTACAATCCTAGAATTTCCAAGCAATCCCCTATTCAGGTACCAACTGTGGTTCAACTTCGCTGTTAAGATCTGCCAACATCAGCTAGCTGTTGCTAGTTGCAAAAGTAAAGGCTTAGCACTGGAGCAGATTCGAGAAAAAGAAGATATTGTGTGGAAATAGTTTCACTGAAATAAAATATTTGTTCATATTGTCAAAGCCCACGTTTTCAAAAGATCACACAAAGGCATGGTCCTAGGCAGTGCAGACTGACTGAACCAGTTTTTTCTGAGCTTTATCCTGAAAGACAACTTCTCATTTACCAATTATGTGTGTTTACTGTTAAGTTTGCATGAAGAGACAGACGTGGAGTGCTTCAAGCTCTTAGTTTATTAGTGACTACAGCTCAGAACGGACCCAATTTGGCTGGGCTGTGGCTGCTACCTATAGCCAGCAGCCGCAGTTGCCAGCCAATCAGAGTGCAGGGTTTTCCCGCACTTTTTAAACCAATCATTTCCAGTTCAAACTAAACCAATGACTTCAAACCTACATACATAACATTTACAGCTGGGTCTTGAACGTTTCAATAGTGTACTTTTTAAGCTTCTTCCAAACACAGGTTCTTTTGAATGCAACAGTGTTTGGATGCAACTATCCAGTGTTTGGATGCAACTATCCAAAGCAACAGTGATGCTAACTATATTACAAAAACACTAATTAAGGTTAAACATCTTTGACTTATTAATATGATGATACTTAATCACAAACTGGGACAGGTTGACATTAATATGATAAGCAGCTCAGCTAAGATACCTCTATTATGGCTAGCAAAACAACAAAGCTACATTATGCCAAGCTAGCATGGGGTGAGAAAGCTCAACTATGTTAAGCGATGAGCCCAAACACCAGCTACCTTGGGAGGTAGCACATATCACAAGTACATGCTGTTGGGTATATTTGTTAAGAAACATGACTATTGAGAATCTTTGACTTATGAGTATTGGTTAGCTCAGGTGTCAGCAATCCATGCTCCGGAGCCACATGTGGCTCTTTGGGTCCTCTGCTGTGGCTCCCTGTTGGATGATCCCACCACTGGCTGGCCCCGCCCCTCACCCTCCCCTCCCAGTCACTCCTCGCCTGGCCTGAGAATGTAAAACACAAAAAACAGAAATGAGAGGGAGGGAAGGAGGGAGAGAGAGAAACCCATTTCCCACAGAAAACACCGGGAGCTGCAAAACCTGGGTAGGCATGGTGGTGGGGGAATCATGTGATTGGGTGGGAGTAACGTTGAGTTGGCCATGCCTACCCAGGTTTTGAGGCTCCCAGTGTTTTCTTTTCTGTGACTCCAAATAGTTCTTTGAGTATTTAAGGTTGCAGACCCCTGTACTGTTCGAAGTTACCACAATGCTGGGGGGGGGGGAATGATCTACAGCCAATCCATGCATTTACAACCATTGCAGTGTCTCTGCAGTCATATGAGTGTGATTTGGGCGCTTAGCAACTGGTAAGCATTTACAATGGTTGTAGCATCCCTAAAGTCATGTGATTTTCATCTATCATGCACCGATAGAAAAGAGTGGGGTCTGGATGGCCACAATTTTTGGTGGTCCGATCTCTTGCCACCTTTTCCCTTCAGCTGTTCATTTTTCTTAAGCACTCCTGGGTATTAATTGCACTTTTTTGAAGCTTTACAATTTCTTGATTTATGACTAGTTGACTTCTAACCTATTTTATAAACCCTTGCTGGACTTTTACAACTTTTTTTCCTGTTTTTTTTCACTGTCTTGCACTATCCAATTGAAAACTTAGCCATAAAGAACTTTGCAGTGGGACTTATATTTCCACAGGATTGCAGTATACTATAATTTTTGCCTTTTCTAGGTTTTTTCTTTTTTTAAAAAAGAGTCTTGATATTTATCTTTAATATTTTTGATGGGAAAATTCTCCCTTTTTTTAACTTGGGAAGAGGGGAGGGATCTTTCCCTATGGAAGCTGTTATGACTTATCTTTTTCTCTTGTCCTGGAAAAAAAACAAAATGGAGGAAGCTGAAAAAAGAATGCTCTCCAACTTACAGGTTTTTTTTTAAAATTCAGATTTATGCGCCCTTCTCCAGAGACTCAGGGCGGCTTACAATTTTTTGGAGCACAACCCAATGCACTCAGCATTAGCCTTCATTCCATTGTATATTGCATATGCCTGCTTATTATCCATTGTATATGCCTGCTTATTACTAGGGCTTTTTGAAAATAGAAAAAAAAATAAATTGATGGGTCAATAATGGTTTTGCAAAGTCAAGATGACATTCAAAAGCAGGAAATAGCAGTTGGATCCAATTGCAGTTTGCGGAATTGGAACCTGATTTATTGCTGTCGGATGTGAAGAAAGTGTTTGATGTGAAAGGTATAGATCTGCCAGAAAAGATGGGAAGAATTATAAATGTAGGAAATTCTGAGATAATGCATGTGATGCAGGATGGTCTGGACTTTCTTGGCAAGTAGAATTTGTGTTGTCAAGGAGAATTATTCAACAATAGTTGTTTGCACAGAGATTTACAAAAGAGACTTACGAACTTATCAGGTGTCATTATTGGGAAAGTTCCCAATTGAAAGGTTTCACTTTTAAGAACAAAGGAAGGTATTGGACCATGGACTCAGACAACATCATCAGGGTGATTTGTGGTAAATAAAAAACCATTGTAGGTTTCTTATTAACAGAATACTTTGAATTTTAACTTAGCTGTTGTTTAACTTGTTAACTATTTTTTTATTTCTTATATATTGTATATGACAGGTCAATTGGGTTGCAAATAGATGTACAAGTTTATAAATTTTGCACCTGTTTTGCAAGGGGGGAAGCTATTATTGTATCAACAGATTTGTCAACTGGGGGAGGTGAACAATATGTGCTTTTGTCCTTTATTATTTTTTAAATCACATTTTTTTCATGTTTTTGTTTTGTTTTGCCTCTGTTTAATTTTTTTATTTTGGATTTTGTATTTTAAGCTTTTGAATAAAATAAAATACCCACCATGGAGGAATAATTGGTGAAAATGACAGAACTGATATTTGTATGGTTTTTATCGTGTCATTTCTTCAGAAAACCTTTTTTTAATAAAGGAGTTTTTGCCAAAACTAATGAGATTAAACCTGAAAGAAAAGAACTGGCTCTTAAGTCAAATAACTGACAGCATATTTCCAAATCCTCCCTTCTTCAGTATTTTAGGTATCTCAGAAACAAATCTAAGCATTGCATCCAAAGCCCATGTAAATATGGCAAGAGTAGCCCTTAAAATTTAATCTGCATCGTCTCAATTTCCTCTCTATTTCTTTATATGGCTCCAATAGTGAATTTGGGCTAGAGAGTTTTACTCAAGAGCCTTAAAGTCACAGGCTCCATTCTCCTTTTAGAGAAAATAAGCTATTGATAAACATTGAAAATCATGTTTTTCTTTGCTTGACATATTCATATGGCCCTCTCAGATCCAAGAATGGTGAAAAACTACTTCAGTTTATTTCTGTGAATTATCTATTTTTGTGGTTTTATCTTTTGACAGATACATTTTTTTAACATTTTAACTGAATCACTAGCATGCTCTCTCTGTAGTGTTGGATTACAGTTTATATGTCTCTCTTAAAGCCAAATGGATAGATTTTGAAGAAATAAAATAAAAGGACTATTTGGAGATTTAAAATGTGAAGAACAGGTTGGGAAAAAGTTTAAGATGAAATTACTTGATAGAAAAAAAGAGCAGAAGACACAACTTTTTTAAATTTCTTTCTTGCTTATTTCTATTTTCTTTCTTAGTTCTTGTTTGTTTTGTACATTTTACTGCATTAAAAATTAATGCAAATATTTTAAAAATGGAAAGAATAGTGATGTTTTTGAAATTTGATGTGGGAGCAGACAGCTAGAAAACAAACCAATGGATCATCAACCTTGAGGCACAAATGACCAGGCTCAAATTTTGTTACTTCAGACACATTTTGTGGAATGTGGCCACTCTGGAAAAAGCTCTAATGCTGGGAAAGGTAAAAGGAAAGAGAAGAAGACAATATGCCCAACAGCAAGATGGATGAACTCAGTCACAATGGTGATAGGTGGAGACCTGAAAAACCAGATTAGGAACAGATCACCATACACAAACTTTATCTATATAATCACTAACAGTCAACACCAATTCAATGCCACAAGCAAAACAAGCCAATTGGAATATGGGAAATAATTTCTCCATTATCCAGTTATAGCAAGATGGGAGTATTGAGGCTGCAAGTTGGGAAGGACAGAAAATTGGCAGTCCTGATTGCCAACAAAACCTAAGGACCACACAGTGCGTCCTTAAGTGGGAAAAGGTAGTGTGCTGTCCAGCCAGTTTAGAGTTAATGGGATTTGGGATAGTTACTTAGGAATGTGGATCCTAGACCACGGGCCCCTAGGACATTCCCATTCCTGTGGGGGGGCAAGAGGTGGGGCAGGCCTGACTACCTGACAGTTGGGACAAGATGCAACCCAGTTTTCAACCATTTTGTCAATACCTGGCCACCATACATAACTCCTGGCCAATCCCTTCATCCTTACAATCCCAGGATGACCCTCATGTAACATTTCCAAAACCTCCCTTTGCAGTTTTGCAGGAATAAACACCCTGTTACCCCACAAAATACATCCTCTTAATACAGATAATTCAGTTTGCCTGGACTTAAAAGGTTGGGCAAGGTGAGGTAGATCTTGAAGAGGCCAACCTTTCTTAATCCAGCCTATAACAGGAGCCAACACAGTGTCTTTGGCAGTCTCTCTGGCAATTTCAGCAGCATGAACTGGAAGCTTAGCAACAGTTTCTAGGAAAAAGGTGTGTGTTTCAGGTTCAAAGTCCTCCTTGTGGCAAGGCAGTGGGCAATGACTCAGTGCATCAGCATGTCCAATGTCCTTGCCAGGCCTGTGAATCAGTTTGTATGAATAAGCTGCAAGAAATTCAGTCCACCTCAGCATTCTTGGTGACAGGATAGTAGGTGTAGGTTTGTCTCCCGCCACAATGCCTAATAAAGGTTTGTGATCTGTAACAATGGTAAATGTCCTACCATACAGATATTCATGAAATTTCTTGACAGCTGCAACAACTGCCAATGCCTCTTTGTCCAGTTGGCTATAATTCCTCTCTGCTTTGGTCAAAGTGCGAGAGTAAAATGCAATAGGGGCTTCCCTTCCACTGGGAAGCCTGTGGCTCAACCCCCCACTCCAAAAGGGGATGCATCACAAGTCAGTACAACAGGCAAATTCTCAGAGAATTGTATCAATACAGCATCAGATGTGATTAGTCTCTTAATACTGTTAAATGCTGATTGTTCCTTCCTCCCCAGATCCAAACAGCTTTTTATCAAGCAATCTGTGCAAAGGTTCAGCAATGGATGCCTTTTGAGGTAGAAACATGTGATAAAAGTTAATGAGTCCAAGGAAGGCTTGCAAATCTGTTTTGCATTTAGGTTTAGGGGCTTCTTTGATTGCTTTAACCTTGGCATCAGTAGGGTGGATGCCATGCTTGTCAATCATGTAGCCCAGGAACTCAACCCTGTCTGTTTTAAGTGTGCATTTTTCTTCCTTGACTTTTAACCCCGCTTTTCTGAATCTGGTAAGGACTTCTCTGAGTCTTTCTTGAAGCTGAGTGTCATTTTCAGCAGAGATTAACACATCATCAAAGTAAGGCACTACCCCTGGCAGTCCTTGAAGCATTCTTTCCATAAGACTTTGAAAAATGCCTGGTGCCACGCTTACTCCAAATTGTAATGTTTTACATTTGAAGGCACCTCTGTGAGTCACAATGGTTTGGGCCTCTGCAGTGGCATCATCAACTGTTAGTTGTTGATATGCCTGGGCCAAGTCCAATTTGGCAAAGACTACCCCTGCCAAGTGAATGTAACAGATGATGCACAACTGGCACTGGGTATGGGCTCTGCTGCAGCGCATGGTTCAGTGTCCCCTTATAGTCTCCACAAATTCTTACTGACCCATCAGCCTTGACTGGTGTGACTATGGGTGTTTCCCATCTGGAGTGATCAGTGGGCTCTAAAACCCCTTGAGCAATTAATTTGTCTAATTGTGCATCAATTTTTTCCTTTAAAGCAAATGGAACCCTCCTGGGCTTTAAACGAATTGGGGGCACCTTGGGATCTAGGTTGAAAGCAATAGGGGTCCCCATATACTTGCCCAGTCCTTCGCTGAAGACCTCTGGAAACTCAGACTTCAAGGCCTCCTCCCATTCAGAGTTGCTCATGTGATTGATGCCAGTCACCTCAATGCCTAGTGGCTTGAACCACTCAAGTCCCAGCAAGCTTGGGCGATCCTTGTCCACGATGGTCAGAGGCAAACGTTTGGTGTGGCCTTTAAACTGCACGTTGAAATCTCTTGCTCCAACTACTGGAATCTTGTTCCCTTGGTAGTCTTTAAGAGTCAGTGCTTGCTTCTGGAAATGTTTCTTCTGAATGTTGGGAAGTAGCCTGTGAATAGTGTCCCATGACACCATAGATAAATAAGAGCCTGAGTCCACTTCCATTTGGCAAGGCCTTCCTTCAATGAACACCTTCACGTGTACTTTTCTGCTTCTCAAGGGTGAAGAATGACCAATGGTGATTGTTTGGTGAGTTTCATTCTTCCCATTTGCTTCTGAATTGCCCCATCTTTTCAATGAAGTTGTTGAGCTTAAAATCCTTTTCAGAAAATTTCTTCCTACTAGGTGGAGTTCTGGATGATTTGCAGACTCTGGCTAGGTGACCCTTTTCTCACAACGTAGGCAGATGGTGTCTAAGAACTTGCATTCAGTGCGGGATGCCCCCCCACAGCCTCTGCAATAAAATTCTTGCCTCTTTCTCCCAGGGTCTTTCCTTTTCTGCTCCATTCTGAGTCTAAAAATCCCTTCCTCCACCTCACTGCAATCTGAATCAGAGTCTATTTGTTCAATGGGTTGTTGTGGATTTTTCCACATCAGAATGGCTTGAGGCCTGGCTTGAGGCCTTGTTAATCTTTTTCATGGCCGCTGCTGAGGACTTGGTGGCTTCTGCTGAAACAGCTTCTTCAATGGTCTCCTTAAACGTGATCTTAGGTTTCATTAACAGTTTGCTTTGTAAGACCTTATCTTTGAGGCCTAAAACAAACCGATCACGCATGGCCTCTTCTAAGTTGGTAATGTCACAAGCACCCCCAATGTCCCTTAAACTTTCCACGAAGTCATTAACATTCTCGCTTTCCCCTTGATCCCGACGGTAAAACTCGTGTCTCTTAATGAGGCACGATACTTGTGGGGTGTAATGGACTCTTAAAAGCTTCTCCAAATCAGGCCATTCCATTACCTTCAGTTCTGCAGCTCCCGCCAACGCCTTTGCCATCTTGAAGACTGCCGGACCGCAGTGCGTGAGAAATACCGCCCTCTTCCGTCTCTCGGGAATATCGGCGAGGTCGTTTCCTTCCAGGTACATCTGGAAGCGATCCGCATACGATTCCCAGTCTTCCACCGCCGGATCGAACGGGGCTGGGGGGGTGTTCAGCGCAGCCATCTCGCTCTTCTGTTCACCTTCTGCGTTGTCTCTTCTTCAGGGAAATCCCACCTTCGTCGCCAGTGTTAAGTTTGCATGAAGAGTCAAACGCGGGGAACTTCAGTAAAGAGTTTATTCAGTGACTACAGCTCAAATGGACCCAAGTTGGCTGGGCTACGGCTGCCTCTTATAGCCTGCAGCCATAGTTGCCAGCCAATGGGAGTGCAGGGTTTCTTCCCGCACTATTTAAACCAATACCATTTAACATTTTACAAGAACAGTTCAAATAAACCAATAACATTCAAACTTACATACATAACACTGAATGTATGTTTTTTTTTACTGTACCCTCTTAAAAGACATGACCCCCCCCCTTAATCAATGTTGCTTTGCTGGAATTACTTGATGATTTGTATTTTTATTACTATGATCAGGATTATCACTTATACTTTTATGTACAATGAGAGTTTATGCACCGAAGACAAATTCCTTGTGTGTCCAATCACACTTGGCCAATAAAGAATTCGATGTGGGTGGACTGCAGATGGGTAGGTGTTTTCTTCAAATGTGTAAGCACCACAGAGCATGGGCAGGCAGGGTGTACACGATGGAGCATTGGTAGGCAGGGAGTACTACGAAGTATGAGATCCCTGGAAAACCTTCAAGAGGAACAAGCAGCAGGAGAAACTTTTGTTGACTTTGTTTGCAAGAAGCAGGTAAGGTCACAAGTGGTGATCACATGACCACAGCTTGCTGTGACGTTGTAATCACCAGCCGAGCACCCAAGGAGCTGGATAGTGGATCTCATAACCACTGGGATACTGCAATGGCTGGAACTTCAGCCATTGTTGTAAGTCTCCTTTGTTCAGCACCATTGTAATTTTGAAAGCTCACTGAATGAGTGGTCATAAGCCAAGGACTATTACTCAATCTGTGACTACAGAAAGAATAAGGAAGCGGTGGGGCTAATGAATAAGTTTCATAGCATTACTCCTTGGTGCTATACCAGGAAATCCCAGATTTCATAATCAATGCACCATTTCCTCAAATGTGTCCTTCACTCTACCGTGTTTCCCCAAAAATAAGACCTACCCCGAAAATAAGACCTAGTGTGTTTTTGGGAGCCAAAAAAAATATAAGACAGTGTCTTATTTTAGGGGAAACACGGTATGCGATTTGTTCGTGGTTTCGTACATGAATAAATGTACATTGTTCTACATGAATATGGTAAGTGTTTTTTTTCATTTATATATATATATATATATATGTTTTCGTAGATTTTCACGGGTAAAGGTATGTAGGTCTTGGTGTATTCGGGTCTTGTCCCGTGTAAGGTTGAGAATACCTTGGCAACGTTTCGACGAAATCTCATCCGTCATCTTCAGGCTGGTGTCTTCAGCTTCGTTCTCCTGGGAGAAGTGTGTGATCGTGGCTGTTTTTCCCTTTTAAACTCTAGAGTTGGCTGTGTTGTTACTTCTTGATTGGTTTGTGGAGTTGATGTATGCAGATTGGATGGCTTTTTCCTGAGACCCTGTGTGGCTGAGGTGCTGGCTGTGTCTCTCAGCCTTTGTGTTGTAAACGACCTGGGTAATGGGCTGTGTGATGACCTTCTGAGTTCTATTGTTGTGACGTCCTGGGTGTGGTGCTGTAATCTCCTGGGTCGTTGTCTGTGCTGCAACCTCCTGATGTTTTGTGTTGTGATCTCCTGAGTTCTGTGATGTAGTATCCTGGGTGGAAGGCTGTGATGTGGCATTCTGGGCCTTGGTTTGGCTCCGAGTTTGAGGTCTGGCTATGTGTTTATAGCGTGTGTCAGTTTGCTTAGTTTGGGGGTTGGAGGGGGGTGTAGCAGCTGGTGTTGCAGCCATGATCTGGTTTCTGGATGGTGGTTGCCTTTCATCTGTGGCGTGGGCTTGGGTTTGAGTCTGGTGAAGGAGATTGGTGGTGGCATCCTATGTTATTTTGGGTCCGGTGTTGGTTTTTGTGGCTGGGACTCGTTTGTTGACCAGGGCTAGTTTCCAGATGTCTGGTAGGCGGGAAGTATCATCCCATTTATTCATGTTATGGGGGTGTTTCTCTATTTCGATGGCTTCCCTAATTATTCTTTTGTTGAAGTGTTCAGTATTGGAGATAAGTTTGGATCCCTCAAAATCAATTTCATGTCCTATGGCTTTAAGGTGCTGGAAAAGGGAGGAAGTTTTTCTTCTTTTCTGACTGCGTTCTTGTGTTCTGCGATCGTGCATTTATTCTCCTGTTGGTTTGTCCAATGTATGTGGCTGGGCAAATTTTGCATGGTATTTTGTAAACTCCTTGGTTTTCTAGCTGGATCTTGTCTTTGGGGTTTCTTAAGATGTTGGCTATTTTTGGTCAGTGCCAAAGGCTGTCCTGATATTGTGCTTGTGGAGAATTTTGCTGATTTTATCTGTGGTGCCTTTGATGTAAGGGAGGAGGCGATGCCATTGTCCTGTTCTGTGTCTTGGTTTTTGGGGAGTCTCCCTTCGGATTAGGTTGGTGATTGTGCTTCTTTGGAATCCATTGGACATTAATACGTTAGTGAGGGTGTGTAATTCTGTTCTCAAGTGGTCTTTGTCAGCTAGGCGTTTGGTTCTGGAGATGAGGGTCTTGGCTCGGAGTTGATCTGTGCAGGGTGGTGATGGGATTGTGCATTTAAGTAGCGGTTAGTGTGTGTCTTTTTCTGGTAGATGGTGTGTCCTAGGAGCCGTTGGGTTTTTTTGTAAATAAGGACGTCCAGGAGCGGAAGTTGATTGTTGGTTTCTGTTTCCATGGTAAATTGTATTTTGGGGTGTAGGCTGTTGAGATGTGAGGAAGTTGTCCAGTTTTTCTTTCCTGTGGCCAAATTACAAAAGTGTCATCTACATATCTAAGCCAGAGTTTGGGTTTGTATTCGGATTTGTCTAGAGCATTGGTTTCAAAATGTTCCATGTATAGGTTAGCTGATGACGGGTGAGAGGGGTGATCCCATAGGTGCTCCTTCTATCTGTTTATATCTTTGTCCATTGTGGATGAAATGCGTGTTGGAAAAGGCAATGGTTGGTCAGATCTAGGATGTGCTTAGGGGGTTGTATTTGTTTTGGATAGCTGTCAAGGCTTCTTTAATAGGTACTTGAGTGAAGAGGATATGACATCGAAGCTCACAAGTAGGTCACTGGGTTGTAGGTTTTGTTTCTTTATTGTTTCTATGAAGTGGAAAGAATTTTGTACATGTGAGGTGATGGATTCTGTGTAGGGCTGGAGTTGTTTGGCGAGAAATTTGGCTAGGTTCTGTAGAGGTGAGCCTATGGAGCTGACTATGGGTCTGAGTGGTGTTCCTTCTTTGTGTATCTTGGGGAGGCCATAGAGCTTAGGGCATCTAGATGATTTTTCTCTGGGGATGATTCTTTGTTGGATCTCTTCACTGATGGCGAGAGCTTTTATTTTGGATTTGGTGGTTTTCTCCAGATAGGTGGTGGGGTCTGTGTTTAGAGGTTTGTAGCGGGGTCTTGGAGTAGGTTGGATAGTTTGGATTGGTAGTCAGATGTGTTCATCACGACTGTGGCGTTGCCTTTGTCTGCTGGGAGGATGATTATGTTGTGGTCATTCCTCAAGTTGCTGAGTGCTTTTTGTTCTTCTTTGTGTAAGTTGCTTCTGGGTGGACTGCTGGAGCAGAGGATGTTGGTGACTTCAAGTCTGATTTTATTGGCTGTGTCTGGGTTAATTTTGGTTAGGCTAGCTTCAACTCCACATATGATGTTTTCAGTGGGGATGTGTTTGGGGGCGACAGCAAAGTTGAATCCTTTGGAAAGGACATTGGTTTCTGCCATGGTGAGGGTTCTGTCTGATATGTTGTGTACTGTTTGTTTCATGCATTGTTGTGGTGGGGGGTTGGGCTTCTGGTGTTTCTCTAGTCTTTGGAGTTTGTTGGTGTGTGTGTCTGTCTTGTGAAAGGTTTCTGTTTGGCTCTCCAGAGGGCTAGTTGTTTGGATTTGTCCCAGAGTGCTGGGTGGATTTTGTTACTGAGTTTGAGGTGGAGGGTGAGTAGGTCCCTGTTGGTTTGGTCTAGTAGGAATCTTTTCCTGTGGAGTTCGTTTCTGATTAGAGCTAATTCAGTTCTTTTCAGGATCCTTTCAGTGGCTGAGGTTTTAGTGTGGAATTTGAGTTGGAAGCATGTGGGGATCACGTTTTGTCTCGGCAATTGCGTAGGAATGTGAGGTCACATAAGATGGTGGCTCTTCGCACGAGTTTCTCATAGATCCGGGTCAGCTGGAAGGTTTCCCCGTAGAGTAGGATATTTGTTTTCGTAGATTTTCACGGGTAAAGGTATGTAGGTCTTGGTGTATTCGGGTCTTGTCCGTGTAAGATTGAGAATACCTTGGCAAGCGTTTGTGAAATCTCATCCGTCATCTTCAGGCTGGTGTCTTCAGCTTCGTTCTCCTGGGAGAAGTGTGTGATCGTGGCTGTTTTTCCCTTTTAAACTCTAGAGTTGGCTGTGTTGTTACTTCTTGATTGGTCTGTGGAGTTGATGTATGCAGATTGGATGGCTTTTTCCTGAGACCCTGTGTGGCTGAGGTGCTGGCTGTGTGTCTCTCAGCCTTTTGTGTTGTAACGACCTGGGTAATGGGCTGTGTGATGACCTTCTGAGTTCTATTGTTGTGACGTATATATATAAGACCTACCCCGAAAATAAGACCTAGTGTGTTTTTGGGAGCCAAAAAAAATATAAGACAGCGTCTTATTTTCGGGGAAACACGGTATTAATCCTAACAAATCCTCCTTTGCCATATATATATATATATTTCAGTTAGGCAACTTTTGGTACCGAAGTGAGGTAATCTTTGAGAAAATTTTGCTCAAGGGACCACTTTGTTTTGAAAACATGTCAGGCGACTCAGAGTTAGAGGCTCCTCTTCAGAAGACTCCTTTACCCAAGTCTGATCCCCGGAAAAGCCAATAGGCTGCTGTGTTTCTTTCTCTGGTTACCCTTGCTTGGTTGCTCCCCCTCTCCCGACATTTGAAAGATATGCTGCCATTTCTCCACATCTCTGGAGAGAGAAGCAAAGAAGAGGGAAGATGAAACTATTGAAAGAATTATCCTTCTGGGTTCTGTTCCAAATGGGGAAAAAGATACTGGACATATGGGGGCTGTTTGGAAAGATGGTTTAATGGCGGACAGGACCACATGGCTTGGAGCTCCAAAGTGAAAAGGATGATCACATGATTCAAGATGTTGGGTGAAGGAAAAGAAGGGCCAAAATGCTGAGAATGCAAGTGTTTTATACCCTCTGTTGGGCCCCACCTTAGTGTTTCCTGTTCCTGGGTAAGAAATGTATCCCATTGGCTGTCAGACTCCCAGGGCCGGGGGTCTTAGCTAACTTTGTAGGCTTTGTCTGCATCGCATGGCTTCACCTGAGTGCTGGCTGATGCAATCTTCCTAGGTGCCATGTGGTGAGGTGGACAGAGGCCTTTGTTATGTAGAATACTCTGGTCCAGGCCTTAATGGCCCGCTCATTAACAAAGGTGGGGGTGAGCTTCTGCTTCTGAGGGGAGTTTCTGCTTCTGAGTTTCTATTTCCCTTTTAGGGGAAATATTCTGCCTTTTTAATATTTCCTAGGATATTTCATTTTTCTAGGAGAGGGTGAGTGCTAACTTCCTACAGAACAGTCCTTTAGTTTACTTGCACTCTAAATGGTATGGGAGGTGGGAGCCAGCCAGGCCTGCCCTCAGAATCCATCGGTAGGTGTACCCATCACTTTTGCTAATTCACTGTTTCCCACTGCAAAATGGAAGCTCATTCCTTTTTGGGGAGTATTTATAAGTGATGAGGGTGAAATTCTAGGAATCACAGTCTCAAGCCCAGCTGCAGGTTCCAGGTTGGAAAACCCTGAGGCCGAGGAGAAAATGAAAAGCACCAACTCTCATCTCTTGTCCATCTCTTCTTTCAAAGCCAGAAACATGGACATTTTTTCCTATTATGACTGCCCTACCCTCCACCACCCAAGCTAAGCCGCTCCCTCGCCAATGTGAGATTAGTTAATTATTCAGATTAGATGGTACACTCATTATTTTCTAGTAACACAAAGGTATGGCTGCTTGCTACGTATTTCTATTATTTAAATGTCAAAATCTGTTATCTTGGCTGATTGTCCCCTTTTCATAGCCCGGCCACAGCCCTCCATCCCCACCCTATGCAAGTATTTTCCCATGTGTTTGTGTGTGTGTATATGTAACTCAGCATACTTTTAAAGTTCACTAAAGAATGAAGGCCCTTGTTATGAACCTATTTGCAAAACCATCTTGGTTTAGTGGACTTTAACCTTTTTTTAAAGTATGATTGGGAAACATTATCAAGTAACTAAATAACATAAATCCATAATGCAGAGAAAAATGATATTGAAAATACAAAAAAAATACTAAAAAGTAAGTAAAGAAACAGGCATTATACACATACAAATTTACCATGTATCTAAACGTTCACTGCTTTTGAAATAAATTATTCAATCCCATCACCCTAGTGCTGAAAGGGGGGCAGGGATCTGCAGGGAGCTGCTTTGTCTTTAAAACATGTTTCTCTTTTTCTTCATCCAGGGAAATATAATATTCTGCCTTTTTAATATTTCCTAGAATATTTCAGTCTTCTGGGAGTGCGGTGGGTGCTAACTTTCTACAGGAGGATATATGGATGCTAAAACTAATGTTTTGTGATCAAATTTTCCATCTTTGTTTAAGTGTGAACACACTGGATTTGAAGTAAATTTTCATCCTTAGGACATGACAATAATTTTCTTAAAAAGAAAATCATTGTAAAAGAATCTTGTCCTGTATAAGTTTCTCTGCCAGTGGCTTAAATTCATTTTTTCACTGCAGGACAGCCAGGGGTGGGATTCTACCAGTTCGCACCTATTCGCTAGAACCAATTGTTAACATTCTAAGCAGTTCGGAGAACCAGTTGTTAGAAGAAATTACTGGCCTAATCCTGTAAGGAAGGCAGGAAGGAAACATTCTGGTGTTGCTTACAGAAACTGCCTCTCCGTTAACCCTTATTACATTCTTAGCAGGACTAGACTTCCTATCTCAGGAACCTCTCTAGAGTTTTTCCCCCTCCTTTGCTGGTACTTTGCTTGTGTGGAGTGACCATTTAAAGTTACAATGGCACTGAAAAAGGTGACTTATGACCGTTTTTCACACTTATGACTGTTGCTGCATCCCCACAGTCATGAGAGGCCAGGCGAGGAGATGCGTGCCTCGATGTGAGTGATATTGAGTTGGATATACCCAGCCAGTAACATGACCACCAACCATGTCCACCCAGTCACATGACCACCAAGCCACACCCATCAACTAAGCCACGCCCACAGAACCAGTTGTTAAACAAATTGAATCCCACCCCTGAGGACAGCCATGCAAAATCTGGGAAAGGTGCTCTCTCACCCTCCCATTTAATCTCCAGCTCACATGATTTTCTTATAATTTTGCCTTTTATGTTTGAAACAACAAATCTGCCCAAAATATATCTAGGCTTCAGCGCACTCCTAGGGGATTTAACCTGTGATCACATTCAATGACTTCATTGCCTTCAAATCAACACTCAGGTCCTTAATCTTAGAAATAAGGTAAAAAAATCCAATTGATTATGTCCGTTTCTTCTAATGCTACTTTAATCCTTAAATTGTTTCTCCTATTGTGATCCCATACACAGGATTAACTCAGCCTTAATTTTACAGAGATTCTTTTAAGGCTTGCTTATCCCTAGAACATTGTTTGCGACCAATATATTGTTGAAGGAAATATCCTTCTGGGTTCAGTTCAGACTGGAAACATGGAGGCTACTTGGAAAGTTTAATGGTGATCAGGACCACATGGCCTGGAGCTCCAGAGAAGGATGATCACATGCTTCAAGGTGAGAAGAGACCAAGAAAAAGGGCTGAGGTGCTGAGAGTGCCTGGGTTTTATACCCTCTGTTGGGCCCCACCTTAGTGTTTCCTGTTCCTGTGTAAGAAATGTATCCCATTGGCTGTCAGATTCCCAAGGGTGGGGATCTTAGCTAACTTTGTAGACTTTGTCTGGACCACATGGCTTCACCTGAGTGCTGGCTAATGCAATCTTCCCAGATGCCATGTAGTGAGATGGGTAATCCTATCATGTCCTGAGGGCCATGTCTTAATCCCATCACCCTGGAGCTGAAGGGGGGAAAGGGAGCTGCAGGAAGCTGCTTTGTCTTTAAAACATATTTCTCCTTTTCTCAGCCAGGGAAATATAATATTCTGCCTTTTTAATATTTACTAGAATATTTCATTTTTCTAGGAGAGGGATGGGTGCTAACTTCCTACAATATTATTAAATATAATCTGTAGAGAATTACCATAAACTTCATTGGCTAACTGAGCTGAGTCTAATTTGCTATGACCTTTTCTTAAACAGGTTATTCATTTGCTCAGACGCCAAAGTCTTTTCTCTTATTTCCTCCAGCATGTTTAATCCCATTCCACCTTCAGTTCTTTTTCAAGTTGTTTTATTGGCAGCCGAATTAAGTCATCTCAGGTCACCACCTGTGGGCAGTGCTTGATTTATTTATTTATTTATTTATTTATTTACTAGCTCAAGACCGTGCTTTGCTATGAAACTATGTGGTCAGGCTTAGTTTTTGTGGAAGAAAATAAGGGAGGGAAATCTGCCTCTCCCTACCAGCATCTATCGGTATTCATCTGGCTAGAATCCTGTCAGTGTGTGAGAGAGTTGAGGGCTGTTTGTAAAGTGAAACAGTATTTGCTGTGTGAGCAAGGAGAGAGCAAGGAGCCTGGGCGTGGCTTAGCTGAACTGTTCTGTACTAAAGCTGCTTGGTGTTGTGAAACTAAAAGTGAAAGTGAAACTCCTCTGCTTGTGTTTTACATTTGGAACAGATTTCTTTTCAGGTGGGGAGGGGGAATAGAACTCCTTAGCATCAGAGCTTGTTAATAATAATATACGAAATACTGATGCTGTGGTGGTCATTTCGAAAAATCCTTTCTTATTGAACACCTAGAAGCCAAGAGGAAGATACGTGCCAAAATTTCAAGTTTGTAGGCTTTACTGTTTTACAGATTTTATGATGCGTGAGTGGTATTTCGCATATATATATATATATATATATATATATATATATATATATATATATATATATATATATTTGTTTTCGTAGATTTTCACGGGTAAAGGTATGTAGGTCTTGGTGTATTCGGGTCTTGTCCCGTGTAAGATTGAGAATACCTTGGCAATGTTTCGACGAAATCTCATCCGTCATCTTCAGGCTGGTGTCTTCAGCTTCATTCTTCTGGGAGAAGTGTGTGATAGTGGCTTCTCCCAGAAGAATGAAGCTGAAGACACCAGCCTGAAGATGACGGATGAGATAGATAGATAGATAGATAGATAGATAGATTCATTCCTCTTTCCTCAAACCTTCTTCCAAATAAACTTGGTTCCTCTTTCCCTTAACATCCAGCTTAATTTACTTTCCCACCCAAGTAAACTGGTGTGAATCAAATAAAGTAGCTGGAGATATGTGAGTATGTGCATCGTTTTGTATTTATTAATTAATTGATTTGTCATGTTTATGTACATATCTTGGAGGTGGCGGCCCTTTGAGAGCTGTACGCCACGAAATTTCATTTTAATGTATGCCCGATTAGCGTCCATTCAAAGTGACCATAAAGTTGGTCTGGAGCGACGAGCGGATAGCACAACGCGCCATCTTCTTCCCTGCCTAGCCACGCCCCCGGCGCAGGGTCAATCTCACTTGTGGGCCCATTCAGATGCTTTGAACTAGTCCGCCAAAGGAGACGAACCGAGCCTTAAAAGTCTTCGGGCGGGAAGCCGAGAGACCCGGTTCAGCAGCGCACGGCCTCAAATCAGCCCATGTCTAGCCTGCACCAAAAGGCGCCCGAGGCACCGCGCTACCTGCTGACCCCGCCTCCGCCCCGGGCGGTGGCAAAGCGAGGCGCGCCGATCCCGCCCTCTTTTGGATACGCAAATAAGCTCCTTTTTTCCCCCAGGGGCGAGCCTGAGTCGCGGATCTTCCAGGGTGGCCGAGCGAGGTCCGGAGCGGTGGGTGGGGAGCAACCTTGGAAGAGACGCAGATGCGATTCTAACTATTCTACAACTACTATGAGGGACTTTCAGTAGCTCTGGATGCCCGGCGCCACGTGGTCTGAGCCCAGCCGGAGCGCTTTTGCTTAGCAACCGGCTGAGCAAAAAGAAATAATAATAATAAAAAAGAAGAAGACAGCATCGCTCGGAGCTTTTGGCGTGGCGGCTCAAGAGAAAAAGCTTGGTGGGCTGAATGCATCGCTTGGGCGTCAGCGGAAGGAACCGCCGCCGCCGCCGCCGCTCGGGGCTTTAGGTCCGTCTCTTACTCCGGGCTTCTGGCCCGTCCCCGGGAGACCATGCGGTCTGGGAAGCCTCCGTACATCTTCGCCGTCTTCGTGCTGAGCGGTCTCTCGGCGCTGTTGCTCCTGTTCCTCGGGCAACCTCCCCCTGTCTCCAAACAGACGCCTCCGCCTCGGTTACCCCGGCTGCCTCAGCTCCGGGAGAGCGATTTCCTCCGGCGCGCCTGTGGGGCTCTGGCTCAGGGGCAGAAAACCTTCGTGTGGGGAAACCATCTCCGGACGTCCTTGGAGCGAGCCGCCTCCTGCCAAGATTACGTGTCGGGGAGCCACTATGTGACCAAACCCGTCACTGCCGAAGAGGCGTCCTTTCCCTTGGCCTACATCTTCACCCTCCACAAAGAGCTGGCCACCTTCGAGCGGCTCTTCAGGGCTGTTTACGTGCCCCACAATGTCTACTGCGTCCACGTGGATGAGAAGGTGCCCGCCAGGTACAAGCAAGAGGTGGAGAAAATGCTGGAGTGCTTCCCCAATGCCTTCCTGGTCTCCAAAGCGGAACCTGTGGTTTATGCTGGCATCTCCAGGCTTCAGGCTGATTTGAATTGCATGAAGGACCTGCTGAGATCCACCACCCCATGGAAGTACGTCCTCAACATGTGTGGGCAAGATTTCCCACTGAAAACTAACAAGGAGATTGTCCAGCACCTGAAAAAGTTCAAAGGGAAGAACCTCACCCCTGGCATCCTCCCCCCACCTCCCATAACTTTAAGGACCAAATTTGTTTACAAGGAGCACATAGACAAGAAAGCTTCCTACGTGAAAAGGACCGAGATCCTAAAACAGCCACCTCCCCACAACCTCACTATCTACTTTGGGTCTGCCTATGTTGCTCTCACTAGGCCTTTTGTGGAGTTCCTTTTCAATGACTCAAGGGCCATTGATTTGCTGCAATGGTCCAAAGACACTTACAGCCCCGACGAACACTTTTGGGTAACACTCAATCGGATTCCAGGTAGATACTAACCTCTGGCTCTTTCGTTTCTATGTAGTAATTGTATTAGACATGACAATTGAAAAGATAAAAACTAGTGCAAATTAGAAAAGAAATAGAAAGTGCAGAAAAAGAAAAGAGAAAGACAATAGAAAAAAGGGGGGAAGTGACTTTCCCTTTCTTCACAAATAGTATAAATAATTTTAGTAGCTTACCACCTTCTCTTAAAATACAATATATGGTACCTTCTTCCTTTATCTATAAACAAATAATTAAAAGTTGCACCATTCAGTCCTAATCAGCAAAAGTCCATTAAGGGTTACCAGAGATAATGATATGTCTATTTTGACCTTGATCAAATCAATCAATTTTATATGCTTTTTAACAATCTTGAACTTTAATCCCTTCAAATAATGCCCTAGAACAGTGGTGGCTAGCCTTTTTGGGCTCCCATGCAGAAATTTGTGCCCACGCTCGTGTGCCCAGCACCCAGAAGGCAATGCGCGCAGGGGGCGCCCCACACCCCCTGTGCATGCACACACTGCTCACCCCCATGCTGCACGTCTCTGCGCATGCGCGCGAGACAGCCCCCCCGCGCACGCCTCTATCATTCTTGTAGCCTGTCATTTTAAAATCCACTTCCAGGTCAGCTTCAGTCTTGTCTGGTAAAACTTGTTCCTTTTCCATGACATCTTTTAAACACAGTCTCCCTAAAAAGACAGACACTCCTCAAATTAATTTATGGGGCCATTGTTCAAACATATCTGACTCACTTTTCAACAGCAAGGGCCAAACCTTAGTTGGCTAGCAGAGGACAAGGTCTGAGATGGCTTGAACATATGCAGAGATGGCTGGAACATATGCTTGACATCATGAAAAGCAGTTATTAGTTGATGACAGCAATGCTAAACCATCTGAGATTTGATTTCTAAACTGGCATTGATAGTTTTCTAAAGTGGAGTTGGTAGGGCTTGCTGACAGAGTGGGGTTTTCTTCTTTTTGATCCACAGTCCAAGTGGAAGTTGTTTTGGTTACTGCTCCCCTAAACCACAGACAACTATTCTGCAAAACCTTGCAATTGTATGACTGTATTCCCCCAACTCCCCAGGGATTTGTTCCCCATTTATTCACAGCCATGAACCCAACAAAAACAAGAAATAATTATAGATCAAATGATTAGTTACTTCGTAACAAATTCCACCCTAATAAATAATCGCAGGAAATATTTTGTTTCAAAATATGCCTAGAGAAATGTAGTGGAATTTGTTTTAAAGCTCTTTGTTAAAATGCCCTTAATCTTATGAATTATGGCCTTAATCTTATGAATTGGTAAACCTATTTCAATTTTTAAAGGTCATTGGAA
This sequence comes from Naja naja, assembly GCA_009733165.1. Taxonomy (NCBI): domain Eukaryota; kingdom Metazoa; phylum Chordata; class Lepidosauria; order Squamata; family Elapidae; genus Naja; species Naja naja. Next base: position 149,948,470 of record CM019150.1, read on the forward strand.
AGTAAGCCACAGAGTTTCCAAAGCATCTGTCAAAGGACTAGGCAGTTAATTCAGGCATACTTTAAGGTTACCAACGTGAATAAATTCTTCAGGGAATTGAAGAATCTCAAAATCATAGTATTGGAGGAGGTCAAAAGGACAGGTGATTTTCCAGACTTTTTAAAACCACTGCAATATCTATGGAGGTAAACTATTTCACTGTTGGACAGATTTCATCATCAGGAAGTTTTTACTTATGTTGAAACAAAATCTAGGGCACAGTAGTTGCATACATACCCATCCTTTCTGATCCTGGTTTCTGTAGCAATAGAAAATATTTCCTGATCACCTGTGTACCATTTTCCTCATTCTTCTTTTGTCCAAAGTCAACATTTCTAGTTCCTATAGCTTATCTTGGTAGAGCATGTTCTCAAATCCATTTTTCATCATTGTCAACCTCTCATGAACTGTTTTATGCTATCAATGGCCATCTGGAAATCTGATGCCCAGAATCATTCACAGTAATGATGCTCTGAATCAAGCTAACAGAGAGTGTGACAGCAAAAGAGAAAGCTCATAGAAATCTATGTTTGAGATTATAAGGGAAAAGAGTGAAATGGATAATATAGTATACTTGGAATGAGTATCATTGGTTTCAAAGATAAGCACAGAAGAAGCAACATTCAATTTGGAAAATCATTAAGAATAAACCATTTAGAATTCTTGCCTTTTTATAGGTTTTGCCAAAACATCTATGTAGGAAAAGGATTCTGGGCCATTAAAAGGTGGTGGATGAAAGGGTATTTTTTAGGGTCAGGTCCAGCCGGTTTTCTCTTAAGATGCAAGACAGGTCTGATAAAAACTTGATGTGCTAAGAAGGAAGCAAACTCCTCAGATGCCTCATCATCTAAAACTTGAGGTGACTCAATAACTTTGACTATGAACAGGAAGAGGAACAAAGATAAAATTTTCTACCTTCAAATACTTATTTAGCTTACTGATTTGTCATAAGTCAATGCTACTGGTTTAAGAAAGTTAGTTAAATAAATGAAGGTTATATACATCAGTCACCTTTAGCATGAGAATTCAATTTTAAAACAAGAAAAATATCTCACCTTTGTGTGTAAACTCAGTGGATTGTAGAATTGAGCCAATATGTATTAGAACAACACACAAGAGTCTTATTTTCAAGTGGAGGGGAAAAAATCTACCTCAGTTTCATCCCTTAAAAATAGTGTTCTCCCACCGCAGAGGTCTCCAAACATTTGGACTAATGGACAAACTGGAATTTCAAGGGAATATTATCTTATAAAAGAAGTGTTCAGTAAGATTAATAGTGTAAGATTAGTAAGATTAATAGTGTCAAAAATTGTTCTGGGACTCTTATAACAATATAGGTTTGCGTTATTTGTCTACAGAAAATTTATTGCTCTTGGCAATGAAAAGTTTAACATGAAGATAGGTTTGAAATGAATGTTTTGGCTATGATACGCTTCGCAGATCAAAAGCTTTATAAAAAATGATGCTAAGAGATAATATAAGGACAATGTAAAGAAATACAATATTGGTACAGGTAGTCCTCAGCTTACAACAGTTCATTTAGTGACCGATTGAACTTACAATGGCACTGAAAGAAGTGACTTACGACCATTTTTCACACTTAAACGATTGCAGCATCTGAGAGTCACGTGATCAAAATTGGTTCATATTTATGACGGTTGCAGTATCCTGGGGTCATGATCACCTTTTGCCACCTTCTGATGAGCAAAGTCAGTGGGAAGCCACTTAACAACTGTTTACTAACTTAAACAACTGCAGTGATTCACTTAACAACTGTGGCAAAAATGGTCATAAAATGGGGCAACATTCACTTAACAAATGTCTCACTTAGCAGCAGAAATGTTGGGCTCAGTAGTGATTGTAAGCTGAGGGTTATCTGTACTTGTTTTGGTCAGAATCCAAAAGTTACAGCCAGTATGCAGCAGTCTTGATTAAATAGATGCTGTCTAACACTAATGAGAGAAAGCAATTTCCCATTTCAGTACACAAGAGAAATATTTAGCAAAGTTATATTTTTAGTTAAATACAGAAATATAGGATGGTGTTGTGGCCCGGCAGCGGCCAGCAGAGCTGGCAGCATACTCAGACAGTAAGGAGGTTGGGGAGGAACATGGGCCAGTCCTGGAGTCTGGGGAAGGCTGTGATGAGTGCTCTGCATCGGAGGCAGAGATGGGGCCAGGGCCATCTGATAGTTATCAACTGCCTTCAGAGTTGGACATCAGTGGGGCAGAAGAACAGCTGGAGCCTGTTCCCAGTGAGCACATGTGCAGAGCTGCCAGGAGAAGGGAACAACTAAGGAACAAGGGTCGACTTGGGAGTAAAGCCACAGGTGGATGGTGAATGGCCCCTCCCATAGGGAATAAAGAGGAGCAAAAGGGAAAGGGTGTTTGCAGGAGACAATGAGTTCAATTCATTAGGGTGAAGATCTATTCATGACTTTTTGCCAAATATTGTCTGCTACAGAGTGGCGTTTGGAAGATATCAGCCTGGCAGCTCTCCAAGCCTGATAAAGGTCTGTAATTGTGAAATCACTTTAAAGACTGTTGGCCGGGACTTTGCTGGAGAGGAATTCCCTTTAAACCAAATAAAAGGGGTTTTTATAAGGAGTCAGTTTTGTGCTTTTGGAAGCCTCGGTCAGAACAGATGGCAGCATGCAACAGTCCCTTTTCCTCCTCTGAACTCGTGTTTTTTAGATGTGCTTGACTAATATTCTCATCCCTCTCATAATTATGGAGAATGCAAGTTGGAATCCAGGACACCAGTCTTTGCCGAAAGATATGCCAGTCTTGATATGTGCCACCATCATTTGCTGTGTTATATCCAAGCCATACAAGAAACTAACCTTTTAAAATTGGAGCCTGCCTACAGGCTACCTCAAGGGCAGAAGTATTGCAAAGCATAGATACTTTTTATTGAGTAACAAGAGTGTTCTGTCTATCTTTTAGATAACCTTTTGGTTAAAAAAACCCCAAAAACTTCCTTTCTTCTTGGGATCTGGGCTGGCTGGACAAACAAGTCAGGCTTCTTCAGAGCTTCTATTTTATTCTTTTTCACTGCTCTGGGCAATTTCACAGATTGCAAAAGTAAAATTAGCACTACCATCACTAAATGTTCCAATGAGTTATTTCCCTGCAACTGAACATTCATCATAGCATTTCATCAGGTGAAAGTCTTGACGAAAAGCCAACTCTGCAGCAACAGAAAAGGTAAAAAAAAATCTTAACGATAACCTTTTGCTTGTTGATTGTTTCAGTAAAACTCCTGAGGCTGAGGCATGGAGAAGTGAGCTACCAATACTTGAAAATTGGGTTTTATGGGCAAGAGTTTTAAAGGAAGTTGCTTCAGGGGGTGTTGTTTTGTGGAAACCCTGTAATTTGCAGACTTAAGAGCTTCCACTCTCCCATGCTTATATGACTCAGTTTTAACCATTTTGACTAATGAGGAAGAATTCCAGCCATTTGTTTTCAAGAGAACTATATAAAATCCATGAATTGATTTTCAGGAAGTTGGGAGGTTATTTGAAAAAATAGATACACACTTTTGCTTGCTTCTCTACCTCATTTTTAACTAGAATTAAGTCTGATTTTTTTTCATTTGTTTTGAAGAATGGTTGCATTATTTAACTCTACCTAACTTGGTCAAAAGAGGGGGGGAGGCAGAAAAAGGCTAGAAGTACCTGGGATTTACCCTGAAACATTTTTCATACATCTGTTCCACTGCTGTTCTGATATATTTTGCATTGATTTAGAAAGCCACTCCTGCTTAACATTTAGCTGTGATTGAGGAAGCCCATTTTCTTTTAATGTAAACATTCAAAATTATTATAGTGTCTCGTCGCAGCGGAAAAGTGGAATAAAAATAGTATGACTTTGTGGTTAGTTTCAGTCTGATTTTCAGAGTTGATACTATGAAGCTAACATTAGAGCAGGGGTGTCAAACTAACTTCGTCACAGCGGTGTCACGTGATGTATCAGGGCTTTCCCCCCCTTTACTAAACTGGACATGGGCGTGGCCAGCACGTGATGCATCCTGCCCGTGGGCCAGGAGTTTGACAGCCCTGCATTACAGGAATCCCCATGCAACTCTGAGAGGAAAAAGCAGGAGAGACATGCAGTAAAACACACAAAAAGAAAGACATTTAATAGTAATGTCTGAAGAGATTCTCGACCATCCAGGTCATGATTGCTCCAAAAGTGCTTTTTTCAAAAGGCAACTGAACTTTCTTGGGTTTTTTTCCTTTTGAAAACATTTCACTTCTCACCTTAAGAAGCTTCTTCAATTTGGAACTGAACTGAACTGAAGAAGCTTTCTAGATGAGAAGTAAAGCATTTTCAAAGGGGGAAAAATGAAGAAAGTCCCGTTTACTTTTGAAAAAGCACTTCTGTATTAAGTTTGCGTTTATTGTATGATATGTCACAAAATACCAAAGAGTCCACACAGGATCTCAGAAAAACAGTAAACACAATCTCTATGTAGAAAAAACATAGAGATTGTGTTTACTGTTTTTCTGAGATCCTGTGTGAAGCATGTCCAGAGGCATGTAATACTATTAAGACTTCTGCTATTAATAATTTCTTCAGAGGTTTCCTAAGAAATTTACTGCCGTTTTTTATTACCATTTTTTATTACCTTTTTTTTATTAACATTATTTTTTAACCACCAGTCATCCAATTTTTTCTCGTGAACAAATATTATATTATTTTTAGAGTGACCCTTGACTGATGCCTTTTGTTTATGTTGTATCATAGAAAGGGATGAATTATATAAGTTATATAAGTCTTCTACCTCTATCGAAACCATTTTTACAAATAACAAATGAGAACACACAATAGCCATTGTTAGTGGACTCTACTCCCCTCCCCCATATCTTTCTACAAATTGCAATTGTAAATTCAGGTACATAATTTTCCAGTATGTCCTAGGGCAGGGGTCTCCAACCTTGGGAACTTTAAGCCTGGTGGACTTCAACTCCCAGAATTCCCCAGCCAGCTTGCAGAATTCTGGGAATTGAAGTCCACCAGGCTTAAAGTTCCCAAGGTTGGAGACCCATGTCCTAGGATACTTCATGGCATTCTTAGACAAGTATTCTTGTCTTGTTCTAGACTTGACAGTTTTCCTGACAATTAGATTGTCAGAGTGCCTGTCCTGACATCTACAGGAAGTACTTGATGCGGGGGGATGTATGTGTGCACTCTAACATAACCCTTTCCTCAAGTGATCCATGCAGCTTCCTAGTTATCCATAATAGGGGGATCTTTCTGGAAAGTACCAAAGTGTTAGGATCTAACCATTCATGCCAATAATTATGGTAGACAGCAATATTTAACAAATAATTACTCGGTAAATGTCCCTGGATTGTTTATGCCCAGAAACCTGGTATGGGTAGTCCTTGACTAGTTTAATAGTTCATGTAGTGATCATTTGAAGTTACAATGGCACTGAAAAAAAAGTGACTTATGGCTGTTTTTCACACTTATGACTTGCAGCATCCCCTGTGGTCACATGATCAAAATTCGGGCACTTGACAACTGACTCATATTTATGACGGTTGCAGTGTCCCAGGGTCATATGATCCCCTTTTGTGACCTTCTGACAAGCAACGTCAGTGGGGAAGCCAGATTCACTTAATAACCATGTTACTAAGGTAACAACTTCAGTGATTCACTTAACAACTGTGGCAAGAAAGGTCATCACTTAGCAACATGAATTTGGGGCTTAATTGTGATTGTAAATCAAGTACTCCCTGTATTTCCATAGTATCCACCAGATCTTGAGCCAACATTCTTGTTGATTGTGTGGTGAGGAATAATGTTGCAACCCCTAAAAATTTTCCCAAGTAAGATGTATCTTAAATTGTTCTGCTAACAGATAACTTTCTCTGGTAACTTTGATATTGCTGAAAGTTTTACATGAAATGTGTCACAGCCTTTGTTATTGTCAGTGTGATTTTCCGCAGAGTTGGCAAGTCTAGTTGTTGTTAATATGTTCTGGAAAATACAGGATATCTGCTCCTGCTTCAGGAAGGAAGTAGAATTTTGGACTTAAAACAAAGCTGCTAGTTTGCTTTTTTGCAGTATGTAGGCCATATTTATATTAACTGTGTGTTGCAAATAATCTTTGCATGTCTCCATGGAATTACCTCTACTTCTCCATATATGCTTTCAATGGGACTTAATTCCTTGTACAATGCTTAAAGTATGCATGTCTGTGTGAGTGTACAGCTTAGAGTCAGTTGTTGACTCCTGGTTTAGGCCACACAGTTTTCCTAAGGAGGGTTTTTGAAGTGGTTTGGAATTTCTTTTTTTCCTAGAGCTAAGAGAGAGTAGCTGGCCCAAGGTAAGTAGGCTTTATGCCTAAGGCCAGATGCCTCAACCCCTATACCAAACCGGTTCTCTTTAACAAATGTAGTAAACACATTTGAAGAGAAGCTGGGGAGAATCTGAATGGTACTGAGACCACTTACTCAGTTTCTTCTTCCATGCCTCCTAGCCAAATACTATTAGGGGTTTAGAATGTCCCCCTCCATAACTCTTTGCATCCTACATTTCACAGAAGCCAAGGACATTTTATAAGCCCAAAATCCTTAAATGATATCAGTTTTCAGAAACATAGGCTTTACATACTGTACCTATGGCAATTATTTCCATTGAGAGTAGCGAGGATGTTAGTAATTTTCTCTTTTTCCGATTAACTTTAAGAAAATGTATGCAGGCATTTTTCTTCCTGGTATTTTCCTTTCGTTTTTTCTTCTTTAAGGTTGCCTTCTCATTACAGGCTCAGATTCCTATTATGACAACTTATAACTTATTTGTATAGTTTAATATTTTCTCTGCTCGTGGATGACTAAATATTTTTTAAATGGAGGAGTATTCACTTAAAGTAATACTATTTACATTTCCTTCTTTAAAAGCATGTGGGTTCACCTTTTTTTGGCAAATAAGTTTATGATTGTATTTGTACCTGCATTCCACCTTTCATTTTTAAAGGACTTGTAATCCAAGTTTTCTGTTCAGAGTAAGTATATGTTTACCACTAAAATTCTTTGATATAATAATAATCTTAACACACTAACATGTCTTAGCATAAACTTGCTGGTCAAGAATGTTCTTGAGTAGAAATTACTAAATACTGAGGATTAAAATGGCATTGATCTCCAACCCAGTGAAACACCATTTTTAAATATTAGTCATTTCATTTCCCAATTGCAGTTTTTCCTTTTGGATTGGTGGTAGCATAGCACCTATGAAGTTACTGAACACCTATTCACAAATGCAGTTTTCTGAATATTAGTACTTGGATTGCCATGTGTATTGTTACTTGTATGCTTCAGTGGATTGGCTTTTAGCCCAGTGGTGGATTTAAAAAAATTTACCTATCGGTTCGGTGTGAGCATGTGCTTCATGCGCGCAGCGTTTGTAACTTGACCTTCTGCTGCAAGCCCTGTGTGTAAAACAGCAGATGCACGGCAATCGGTTGTGCCATGCGAAGCAGGTGAAGTTGAAAAGCAGGAAATAAAAGTCAGTATAGAGCCAGGGCAGGTCAGAGGGCCCAGCAGCTGATTGTCGGAGTGAACCGGTTTGCTCACAGATGATTGTCGGAGCTACCGATTCAGCCAAACCAGGCTGAACCAGTAGAATACCACCACTGCTTTAGCCCTTGATTGATTCTTGTGAACCAGGTGACCACTGGGGCATGTAGGGAGACAGGAACTGAGCTGGGAAGCAGACTGTTACCAGCGTATTGTTGGCATTCCTATGGAAGTGGGTTTAAGGCAAGGAGCAAACTCTTGCCAGCTGGCTGCCAACACTTGGAGGGAGGTGGGGCTGAAATGGTAAGTGGGCTTTAATCTGTGAACATTCAGGGCGTAGGTTAGATGACCTGATGGACCCCTACAGACTCACTTGGAAAATCAATGGTGTCCCAATCTGCAAGCCAACTGGGAGCTTTCCAAGGTCCTGATTTTTGATGAAAGAGATGTCCTTTAGAATTAATCATTTTATATTCAAAAGGCAAAAGAAAAAACCTCACCCTTCACCAAAGCTCTCCTTTTTTTTAACTATGCTTAGAAGCCTATATTTATTAATTTATACTATTAAAATTATTAACATTTAAGTTCAGTTTATAAATAAGTTAGGGAGAATGGGGAATTAAGTGTATACAGTGGGTACCCACCAGATTATGAAAGAATCTTCAAATAAGAACCTCAGTCATAAAATATTTGTACATAGAAAAAAGAGGTAAACATTTTTAAACCCTGCACACCTAGAGTCACTGCTTCTCCAGGTTTGCATTCCAGATTATGACAAGAAGATTAAAAAAAAAGGAATACAGATGGTTCTTGCTTAATTATGCTATTGGGACCAGAAACCTCATCATTAAGGTGACATAGTCATAAATAAACAAAAACACATGACCACCCCTGTGCAGCCATGGCAGTTCCAGCAGTCCCAATGGCCATTGTTAAGCAAGGACTGCACAAGTTGTTAAGTGTGGACTTCATATGACTGCGACTTGTGACTTCCTGCCAGCTTCCCCATTGACTTGCTTGTTGGAAGCCGGCAGGGAAGGTTGCAAATCACAATCACATGGGATGTTGCAAGAATCATTAAGTACATTGTAACCTCAGGTCACATATGCTCCTGTTCACGACCAAATTGGGTGGCGAACAACAAATCCACCCGATTTTTGAATCCAGTCACGATTCAGAAATCGGGTGGTAAACAAAATCGGCGAAGAAAGATTCCCTTTCTGCACTGATTTCCCCTTCGGTGCCATTTCTTTTTTGACTGCGTGCATGTGCAGTCGGTCGTCTTCTGGGCACGACCAAATTGGGTTGCAGTCGGAGTCCAGGAACGGATTATGGTCGCGACCCCAGGCTCTATTGTACAAGGATTAGTCCTAAGAACCACTTGTTCAGCACTTGTCATTAGTTCAACTGGTCACCTGGCCCCCTTGCAAGAACCCCTTGCAATTTACCTGGCATTTTAAGAATAAGAACTTGCAAGGTCTTTCTCTTTCTTCTCTTTGAAACACAGGTGTCCCTGGTGCCATGCCAAATGCAACATGGGAAGGTAACTTGAGAGCCGTGAAATGGAGTGATGCAGAAAAGAGTCACGGAGGATGCCATGGTAAAAGGAACATCATTTTAATATTTATGTGGGTTTTTTTTAATATTTGAAAGATTAACACTGCCCTAATAATGTATCTCGTGAACTTGTTCTGGCACTGTTTTTCTTTTGTTTAGTATGGAGATTAAAGGGATTGTAGAAAAACATACTGAACATTGAAACATGCAGTGCATCAACCCAGAAGTGACCTGTGTTTGGAGAGATGGAGACTAGCAGGTTTAGCAGCCTTGACAAAACAAAGTGACTGTGGGGTTTTGGCTCTCCTAGCATCAGGGACCTGCCATTTTGAGTTCTGCATCGGGTGGTGCTTCCCCAGGCAAAGCCAATACATAATATGGGGGTCTTCCTAGGTCAAAGGTCTTCAAACCTGGCAAGTTTAAGACTTGTGGACTTCAACTCCCAGAATTCCTGAGCTAACATGACTGGAGGAGGAATTCTGGGAGTTGAAGTCCAAGTTTGCCAAGTTTGAAGATCCCTGTCCTAGGTTGTTAGTTTCTGGTTAAAGAGCAGAGCATAGTTATGGCCAGAAGACCTTTGCCCAGATTCATTTGCTATCTCAATTGCAGCCTTTCTGATACCCGGATTCTCTTTTTACAATCATTCATGCCTTAAACATCTCACATTTGGACTATTGAAAAGCAGGCTTTGTGGAGCTGCCCTTGAAGGCCAATTTGTGGGCCTCAGTATATAAATGCCTCAGTATATACATGTGATTGCTGTGCAAGATGAATTTGGTACCTGTGAACTTCTGGGTACAATTTAAGATACTGATAGTGCCTTATCATCATCATTTTAATGGCATAGGTTACCTGGGGAACACTTTTCTCCCATTAACTCATTGTGCCCTGAAATCTCTGACAGAATAGGCATGTTCTGACTCCCATTTTTGACACATCATCACCTAATAGGTCTCAAGAAGCATCTCTTTTCTGGCCTGGCACCTGCCTTCAGAAATAATATTTCTCCAGAAGTTCAAATTATCTCAACCCCATCTTCCTTAAAAGTCATTCATGAAGAACTGGCTCTTCCTTCTGGGAGGGGCCGCTGCTTTTATTGAAATTTTTTCATGATCACGTCTTGTTCTTTTTAGTTTCCATTATGTTTATTTTGGTTTGGCCATCTAAATGGGCTTTAATTGTAAACTCCTGAGACTTCATCAACTTCGGTGGCTCTGTAAATTCGGCAAGATAAATAAATAAATAATAATTAGGTTAATTTACCAAAAAAACATGCCCACTTGCATTCCCCTTGGTACTTTTATACATGTAATGTGCATTAAGGTTTTTACAAACAATTCTGTGTTTAGCTGTCAGCACCCTGTTTTCCAAATGTATCATGGACTTTTATAATTGCATAATTGCCAGATTTAAATTTGTAATCACAGCAATTTAGAAAACTCTCAAATACACATCCAAAGCAGAATATGGGGTGACTGGAATGACAGGGATTATAATGTGTTGTCTGACTTATTTAAGTTGCAGAAATTTTAAGCAGTTAGGAAAGACAAAAAGACAAGAAATGGAGGTGGGGAGAGAAAAAATAAAAGAGGGCCACAGGGAATTTATTAAAGAGGAGGAGAAAATGAATAAGACAGAAACTAAAGAATAGGTGGAAAACAAAGGAGAAAAGTGAAGCAGAATAATTTTTTGACTTCTTCACCTCAAGATGAGCTGTTGTCTTGTTTTAATATGAGGGCCATTAGAATGGAAGCAGCCTTGGGGTATAAAAGTTGGGTGTATCTTAATTAATTTTCCTTTGTATTCAGTGTTTTTAATCTGTGTTGCCTCTAATGACACAATGCTAAAATTATAAAGCAAAACTAACTTTCATTTATTTAATTAATTATTAAATGCACTTACATGACTGCCCATCTCACTAAACATAACTCTGGGAGGTGTACAATCAAAATAGCAGAAGCCACAGCAGAAAAGGAACATTTTATCTGGCATCCATCAGATATAACTCTTCAGCAGATGGGATCTACAACCTACCCCTCCGGCTGGACCTAATAGGATGGGTAGATAAAAGAGCCCCTCAAATAATCTAGACCAGGGGTGTCAAACTCAATTTCATTGAGGGCCACATCAGGGTTATGTTTGACCTCGGGAGGGGCAGGAGGTGTGGCTGGGGGAGCATGGCCAGCTTGACATCATTCGTTGCCTGAGGCCTGAGTACTCTACCAGTGAAAATGGGCTCCCGTGCTCCGTTTTCAGCTGCAATGGTCTCCTGCAGCCCTTTGCCAGCAAAAACAGACCCCACTCCACTTTTGCTGGTAAAGGGCCATCGCAGCCAAAAACAGACCTGTCCCGAGCTCTATTTTCGCTGGCAGAGGCACTGTGGGCCGGACTTTGGCTGTTTCCAGAGCGGCCCTACAGGCCAGATCTAAGCACCCCATGGGCCAGATCTGGCCTGCAGGCCTTGAGTTTGACACCCCTGCTCTAGGCCCATGTCATATAGGGCTTTAAAGGTCAAAGCTCTTTCTAGTATATAGTTAGAATAATCTTTAAAATGTGTCTGTGTTTGAATAAAGTTTAAAAGCTGTCAATAAAAGTGGCTTAAATAACTTGTTTAATCTTTCTGTTAATGAAAAACAGGAAAACGATATGGCCTTTTGTAGCTAAAATGTGCCTATTCTTCTAGACACACATCTGCTTGGAGTGGAAACTTTTTCTTTTGTCCGTATTTTTTATTTCTTGACTATAAATCACAAGTATAATTTTAGAGCAGTGTTTTGTTGTTTGCTGGAACTCTCTCTGTCTGACTCAAGGATAAGGAGCAGCCCTTTAGTTGTGCTAAATTGTAAGTTAAATTACTAAGTTGTATTACCGCAGTGTTGCATTCCTCCTTCAGTCTCTTCAGTCAGTTTTTGGTTTCAACAAAACCTTGTTAGCCACCCACAATCACTGGTAAAGTTCACAGCAAAATAAATTGAACAAACAAACAATTAAAACATGCAACCTAATAAAAATGGAATATTTAGGGCCCACACGCTCCAAAGCTAATCTTTGATACTGATCCTGACTAAGGAGAAAAGGATATGATGTTCTATGCCTCCGTTTTCTTCAAATGTTATTAAAATTGCCAGAACTTCCTTATTTCAGTATGATTTGACTGCAAAGACCTTAGTGCAAGTATGCATCTTAATACTTCTGTCCACAAAATGTAATTGTAATATTGATATTTTATGCCTTGACAGGTCATTATGTCAGAAGCATATGTATCTATGGAACTGGTGACTTGCCATGGCTGCTGAAATCCAAAAATTTATTTGCTAACAAATTTGAACTCAAAACATATCCACCTACTGTAGAATGCCTGGAATTGAAACTTCGGGAAAGAGTCCTGAATGAGAGTGAAATACCGGTTGAACCAAGCTGGTACTTTTAATTTAAAAAAAAGCTTATTGGATCATAATAAAAACTGCTCCTTTTAGAACAATTTTTTTGCCTTGACAGGAGGCTTTTTTTTTGGGATGTTTAAGATGGACAATTTTTTTAATACATGAAAAATCTTCACATTTTACCGGACCTAAGGATTTTGCACCATCTTTGTGTTTCATTGAATTTTATTCATTTTTTAAAAAATGCAGTTCTCATTTTGGAACAGGCTTCTCCTTTTCTTCCAATTACATAAATTACTGTTTGCTAACACCCTCAGGAAATAAAAGAATTCTGAATAATGAAGTTAAAATTATCTTACTAACTGATGGTTCAAATGGAAGGATTAAGACGTTCATCATAGAAGATTCAGAGACGGGAGTTTATCTTCTAGCTCAGCTTGCTATCTACACAACCTAAGTTTGGTTCTACCTGTTACTACTGGCTTCCGAATAGGTCATATTATTAGACTGTGCTTCTTCCATTACCTGCTAAGCTTGGAGAAATGGCCTTCTGTACTACTGAAAACCTATCCTTTTTAACAGCAGCAAAGCAGCCTGTGAACCAGGGTAGGACACAAGATCCAAAAGACAGGGTAAAAGTGTATATTTTAAAGAGTAAAATATTCACTGGAAAAATACATTAATATTAGATCGATTGTATATTTCTACTTTGATAAAGTTTTGCTTGGCTACTTAAGGATCCTATAAATTGTGTAAATAAGAGCTTCTAGGTGTACAGAAATAATTTAAAATGGACCAACATTTTTTGATTTAAGAAATTATCACTGTCTTCAAAGCAAAATATTAACATTGTCTTTTATACTATCTGCTAGAAATTTGCCTTGGTGCATATGCTCTCAGTGTACATAAAAAGAAGAAGATAATGTGAAAGTCATTTTCATTATTCTTTAGGCAATCTTTCTGCGTACAATTTAAATTTCCATCCATCTACTACGGAAAATGTAAAGAAAGAAATGGCAATATATACTAAAAATTTTAGGGTGAAAAAGAAAAAAAAACACTCGAAAGTCAACTTTTTTGGGAGCAACACAGAAAAAAAACTTGTCTCTTAGGTTGAATGTTACAATTCTACCATGGAAGATATTTATGGCAATCAGTATACTAATAAAATATCTATCTTGCAGCAGTCCTTTAATCATAATATAATTTCAGTGTCACTATTTCTATTAAAAGTATCTTCTGTGTCCCCATTATTCTTTCTTAGTTGTTTTACTTTTAAGTGAAATGGAATTATTTTTTAAAGACATGGGTTTGCCAACATTGATTGAAGAATATTGACTGTGATTCTTTTTTAAAAAAACAACAGCATTCAGTTGGTTAAATTAATAAAATAATATTTATCAAACACTATCCAGACATTGTCTTTGTAACAGATTGCTTACTACAGATCCTTAGGATATATAGAGCAATGAGGTTACAGATAATCATAATGTTTATGGCTGTGCATGCTTCAACAATGAACCAGGAGAAATGCTTTGGATCTACACAACTACAGTTTCCTTTGTTATTTATTAAACTAGCACAGCTTTTTCTACCCAAGCAAAAGGATGTGGATGCTGCTTTAAGAATCATCTTAATTTAAATAATCAGCCTCCTTATATAACAGTAGATTTTTTTCCCAGGACTACTGCAGGAGCATGTAAGGAGAAGGTATTTTCTTCAAGCTCCCTTTGAAACCCAATTGGGTCCATCAGTCACCCGGGGTGGACCAATCAAACAGGTCTGGCCTCTCTGCAGAGGAGGGGGGTAGCATGAGAGAATATCAAAGTCATGAGGTGTGATCTGACCAAGAACACCAAGCCCAAAGTTAGGCCACTGTCTCACCTCAGACCAAGAATGACCAGGGAGAGGCCCATAGCCATCATGGAGGCCATGATCTCCTGGCCCACTTTGGAGTCTACCAAGGGACAGAAGTTGAAGTCCCTCAGAAGCATAAATCTGGGGAAGTTCATAGTCAGCCCCGAGATGGCTCCAGCAACTCAGGCAGGATGGTTGTTACACAACAGGGAGGCTCCCAACTGCTCCCTTGACCCTAACCTCAAGAACAGGGTCTCACCACTGGCAACTTGTGGAGCAGGGCCCCTGATGGTTACCGGAGATTCCCAGGTGAATCCCTACCCCTCTGCCCTGCTCTGCCCTGGGGACTTGGCTGGTGCCAATATTGCTGAGAGGGCAATACCCCCACCTACCTAGGCCCAGCCAAGTCTTGCTAATACATGCCAAGTCAGCCTGATCCTCATTTATGAGATTGTTAATGAGGAACCTTATTATCGACCAACTTGGAATTAAGCCCCATCAATCGAAAACCCAGGGGCCTGTCAGTCAGGTGATCAGGGCCTGAGCATGAGCACAGAAGACTGGAACATATCCCCGATGTTAAGCACCGGGGGTGTCTTGTCTTCCCCATATGCTGCCTGCCCTCTGGCTCTCATCAAAACACCCCTGTCCATCACCATTTGGATGTACCCCCGATCTCCCAGAGATTGCATTACCCCCTAGGCCTGGCCGGCTTGTTCCCTTACCTGAGAAGTCCTCCATCCCAAACATACAACCCAGATACTCATGGTCAACTTGGAATGTGTGCTTCAGCCTTGCTCTCAGCTCAAATGTGAGCCCTAAACACTAATTGCCCCTTCTAATTGTCCCTCCTGACAAACTCTCACTGATTGACGGGAGAGCACCCAACTCGCTACTCCTCTTTTCCAGACTCTCACTCAGGAAAATAGTGGCCACTTATACAACCAGCTACTCCACACATTCACCAGCAAGCACCCTCCATGCCTCACCAGTAAGAGGAAGATCCACCTCTACCACACCAGAGGACACCCCTCTCCCAGCTCTGCTTTCTACATGGGGCACACACCCACTGTCCAGGTTGAAGTAACTCTATCTACCAACTGGCCCCTTGTTGTTCCTTGGGCCAGTTACTCAGTGGCCTTTCGGACTGGCCACACTCCCAGTTGCTTCTCTGGTGAGCCAAGAGCTCAGCTAGTTCACAGACTAATTGCAGCACCATTAATCAACTAGCAATAATATATTGCAGACATTCTCAGAATTGAAACTTTTAAAAGGCATGTTATTGAAGCAGGCAAAGTGGAGGTAGGAGGAATAAGGAGAAAAGAGGAGGAAGCAAGGAAAATCCAGTCTTTTAAAAGTCTCTCCAAAGAAGCAAGACTATTGTATGCACAAAAAAAAGGAAAGACACTTCCGGTGGTGCTATTCTATCGGTTCGGCCCAGTTCTGGTGTACTGGTAGCGCCGAAGATCAGTAGAGACTGAACCAGTTCTCTCTGAGGAGCTGCTGTTGGGCCCACCCACCTACGGGAGCTCCATACTGACCTTTTTATTCCCTGCTTTTGAAGCGCAGCTGCTTTGTCGGCACAGCAGATAGCCACGTGTCAGCTGCTGAAGCGACAGGGAGAGTGCAGGATTGCAGGAGGCGAGTCGGAAAGCCTCTGCGTGTGTGCAAAGTGCGCATTTGGTACACGCATGTAAAGTGTGTGCATGCACGCAAAGTGTGCCCACCAAGCACGCCCACCGAACTGGTGGTAAGCTATTTTGAAACGCACCCACTGGACACTTTGATTCCTAACATGGGGGAATGGCTGCAAAAGTTGATGGAGTTGGTTGAAATGGCAAAACTTACCACTTTGATGAAAGAAAAGAACATAAGTACTTGTGTTTCCACGTGGAGACCGCTTCTGAACTTTGTGCTTGAAGTGGAAAAGAATGTAACTCTGACTTTGGGTTTACAGTTTAGACTGATAGAAATGGCTTGTTCGTATTATTATGAAAAAGCAAAAAGTTGTGATTTGATGTTAATGCCTTATTTTACTGCAGCTGAGAGAGACGGAAGTCAATGCTATTGCTGAGCACACTGGGTTGTATCCCAAAAATTGTAAGCCACCCTGAGTCTCCGGAGAAGGGCGGCATATAAATGTAATTTTAAAAAAAATGCTTCTTTTTCTTACTTTTTTTTCTTATCTTTCCTCACTTTTCCTTCCCCTTTCCCTTCCCACTGCTTTCCTATTTACTTTGTATTTTGTATTTTATATTACTTCATAACTCAATAAAAATGTTAATGGGGAAAAAAATAAGACTCTCCCCAAAGAAAAAACAAAATGAAATTCTTCATAGATGCCACAGTGCAGCTCACAAGCTTCTTGGCCACTGCAGCCCTGGGCCCACAAGAAGCCTTTGAGCCACAGCATGGCACAAAGTCAAACCCCAGCTCAGCCCAGCAGAATGGCGCAAAGGGTTGGCACACCGTGGCTCTGGGGCCGCAGTGCGAAGCCCTCTGCATCATGAAGCCAACCCCCACCCTGGCCCAGCAGTAATGCACAAAAGGGTTTCCTGGCACACCAGAGCTCTGGAGCTACAAGAAGCCTCTGAGCTGCAGTGCAGTAGGAAGCCCTTTGCAATATTTATTCAGGGTAAATTAACATCTGGCTCCATTTACTGGATTCAGTTAGCTCAGAAGTGAAGTATTATATTCCAAAGCAACAAATGACAAAAGGCAGATTGTACACAGTAAGAGCGAAGGGGTGTGGGATATAACTGAAGGCTAAATATAATTATCAATAAAATAAAATCTTTTCCCGCCCACATTTCACAAATGCAGAACACACAGTTCTATATACTGAAATTGGTAGCATCTGACCAGGATTTTCCTGGTTGCAAAAGTACATTTACAATATAAGTCAAAGTGTCATCCTGTGTATCAGGCTGAAAAAATGTCATTCATTCTTACATTCAATTTAAATATATATTGACTTTCCCTGAGTCATTTTCCTCTCTCTCTCTCATCTCTCATGGCAAGCCTGAATAATTACTTAGGAAAGTAAAACTGCTGAGTAACCATGCCTCTATTCCAGGCTGGATGGAGAATTCTGGAAATTGAAGTCCACAAGTCTTAAAGTTGCCAAGTTTGGAGGCTTCTGCTCTATTCACATTAATTTTCCCAAAATGATAATACCTATATAAGCTCACTTGGAATTATGTTCCATTGTGATATATGAGACTTCTTTCTAGGATAAGCAAATAAAGAAACCTTACCAAAACCTAAATCTTATGGAAATTACTCCAGAAGGCGCATGATAACTGTCCTTTCAGCATCAGGCAAATACACTTTTATTCTCTGAGGCTTTTCAATGTAGCTTTATGCTGATTTTATTTATTTATATACATGCCCACACAATCTATGCACAATACTTTATATTTACTTTTAAGTCTGTCCATCCATCCATCCAGCCGCATACCCACACATACACAAACAGAAGCTTGAACTTAAATGTTCCAGGCACTCATATTATTAAAAACATTTTTCCTTTGATTTTCATGTATTATTAGCTTTCTTTATAAAAATTGAGGATTTAAAAAGAAAACAAAGGAAATAAACAGGCCAGGTGCACAGGCATGTATAATTAAGGGGAATTTTAGAAGGAAAAGTTTTCTGGGAGTTATGTTTGAATGAAAATATGTATATAGAGGAGGCATCAAATATGTAAGATTTGAAGGGGAGTACCTAAGACTAGGTAAACAGGTTTAAGAACCAAGATTTTAATGCTGTAAGTAAAAAAGCATGATTTTCTAAAATACCCAAACACATAGCAATTTCCCAGTGTAGCATATATTTACTTTGAAGAGTAAATCGATTAGGAATAAGTCAACTAATAAAGAAAGCCTGTTTGGTGTGGTGGTTAAAGCATTAGACTAGAAACCAGGAGACTCTGAGTTCTAGTCCTGTCTTGGGCACAAAACTACTTGAATGACCTTGAGCTAGTGATTCTTTCTTGACCCTAGGAAATGGGCAATGGCAAACTGCTTCTAACATCTTGCCAAAAAACCAACAGTAAATTGTCAGGAGTCAATGCCAACTCAAAAGGACATATCCCAAAACCCTAACTAAATAGTTCTATCCCTCATGGAATTAGAAATTTTCATAATAGTCTCCCTGAAGGATATGTTGAACCATTTTTATTTGTATAAGTATGTTTATATATTATGTTAAAATTGTTTTGAAGAAACTACTTTGTAAATTACTTGGTATACTAGGCTATTCCATCACTGCCCATAAACCAGAATAAGAAGGAAAATAAATTATTTTCAAAAAGGCATTATTTAATTATTTCTAACTTCTGGCTATTCTCTCTCTCTCTCTCACACACACACACACACACAGAGGGAGGGAGGGAGGGAGGAGAGAGAGAGAGAGAGAGAGAGAGAGAGAGAGAGAGAGAGATTAGCCAGAAGTTAGAAGTAATTACATAATACTTTTCTGAAGCAAGTACTAGATATTTCTGATTGTCCTAATCTAAATAGTAATACCGCAAGATCAAAAAAGGGTGGTAAAGAATCAATTAAAAGAACCACAATAATGAAACACTTTCTCACTGTGGGAGAACATAAAGTATTTGAGGAAAAGGTTGACTTAAAATGGGGTGGGGATTAATACATTGTGGTTAAAAAAAATATGAATGGCATGAAGGAAATGGAAAGACTCTTTCTTTCTCTCTTTCTTTCTTATAAGTATACAAGGAATTGAATTCAGGACAAAGAAAGAATGTTTATCCAGTTGTTAATTCCCCGCAGTAAAAAGACCCCTGGCAGTTTGTGTAGAAAATAAAACAAATTCAAAGTTTTGCAATCTGATTAAAACCCAAACACAGCCATCAAAAATTAAACATAATAGGTAACAATCAATGACAAAAATAAGGAATAAATAATGATGCCATATATAAGCCCAAGGGAATATATAAATAATAGGTGGTTGTCATAGAGACAAGTGTCTTATGTTGCTTCTATGTTCTTTGTACAATGTCACTTCAATATCATTTTCATCAGAATGTGATCAGAAAATGCAAACATCCAAGAGTCATGCAAAATAACTCAACAGAAAGCTAACAAATAAAGCTTAGATGAGGTTTAAACAAGCATTTTATTAATCTAAGACTACCAGATTACTATGAATTACTGGTCTCTTGTATCCAGGAGCACGAAGAGCTAAAGTTATAATGCATTCCTGATCTTATATAGAAAATTTATCAAAGTCAGTTTAAGGGTAGATAAATACCAGTAGAAATAGAAGTACATTATAGCTGATGAGGATACAAAGTAATGGTACTTGGAGAGATATGGATATTCTTTATATTGTAAGAATAGAGAAGTGACATAATAGCAACATTGTACCTTAGATATGCACAGCTCCTTATGAACTTTTTGCATTAAAAAAATATATGCAAGGCTCTTATTGTTCTTACAAGCTGTAAAATGCTTATCAAGAGTTAAGACGTACAATAATGCACATACTTAAGTCTTCTGCTTCTGTAGTTTAGAAGCAATTAGTCACTGCCGACACAATCAAAAGCCCCATTTATAAAATGAGATTTTGTATAAAACATGGTACAAAATGTGTATGATACTGTATTAAGCATATGGTTTCAGTAATGGGACACATAATTCAACTTGGCTTTTATTTCAACTTTCCACAGCAGTGAAGTTAACCCAAATGCCTTCAAAATACAGCAATTGGTTAGTTCAGAAAGATAGAAGTCCAAGAATTGGTCAAAAGCATCCTAGTATTGATAAGGTTGCTGTCCACTCAGGTTTTCAGTGATTCTATCGATCAACTCCCTCCACATTTTCCAATTTTGTATGGCTTCTTTCAGTTGTTTTATGCTCTGTCTGGTGTTGGCTTTGATGGTGTCTAGCTACTCTGTTGTTTGGTGGCCTCATTTCCTTTTAACCATCATTCCAAGTGTAACTGCCTCTTCCATTGAGTTTGTTTACTTGACATGGCTGAAATGAGTAAGGGAGAATGTTATGATTTTTGCCTTCATGCAATATATCTTGTTTTATATGCTTGAAAAAGTGGAGGTTGTGCTGTCCAGACAGTATATAGTTAATTGGGAAGTGGGATAGTTAGTTAGGAATTGAGAGCTGTCCCCTTAAGGGAATGCCTCATGGTAAATGTAGTTAATGCATCATGGGAAATGTAATTCATGTCATGTGGTCACATCTGTAATCCTGATTAGTCACTGAATTGACCCTTGGTTGGGTTGGAGGAGTTTCCTTCACTCTTGCTTGAACCCCAACACCGTGCTGGTGTCTCACCCTTTGCTCCAGTGTTATGGGGTGAAAGATCACTATAATTTTACACTATGAAGTCAGCTATACAAAGAATTGGACATTAGATGGATCTCGACATAACCGTGAGTTATATTTGAGGATGCCTTGTGACCCAATAAAGAAACTTTGTATGGAAGCCTTTGTAGAGTATGTCTGTCTGT
This sequence comes from Naja naja, assembly GCA_009733165.1. Taxonomy (NCBI): domain Eukaryota; kingdom Metazoa; phylum Chordata; class Lepidosauria; order Squamata; family Elapidae; genus Naja; species Naja naja. The sequence goes on from CM019150.1 coordinate 149,969,324, forward strand.
CTTTATATTCAGCCAGCAATTAAAAGACAGAACAGAGGTGAATTTTTGTCACCTTTGCTATCCAAGGAACATGCAGGAGCCTTTTGCATAGCTCAAATGAGTCCATTTGCCTCCTGTCTGTTTTTTAAGTGCCCAACTTTCACAACCATAGGTAACTATAGGAACCATAACAGTGTGGACTACTCTGCATTTAGTTGCCAGGTTCGTCCTTGCTTTTCCATGCTTGATTGATACTCATCATTACTGTATGACCCAGTGTGATTTGATCCTGGCCTTATCATAAGCCTATTCCTAACTACCTAATAGTAAAATGGTTGCAGGTGCTTATTATGAACTGGGAGTGGAAGGGATTTAACTTGCCATCAATCTAATTTATTTGTTGCCAATCAAAAGGTTTAACACAGGGGTGTGAAACTCATGTCATCGTGGTGTCACATGACGTATCAGGACTTTCCCCCCCTTCGCTAAACCGGGCGTGGGCATAGCCAGCGCATGATGCATCCAGCCTGCAGGCCAAGAGTTTAACAGCCCTGGTCTAACACATCCATATTCTGTTCAAAGGGAAGTCTATCATACTGCTACATGAATGAAATCACTGAATCTGCTGAGTACCAAAATTATGGATTCTTTGCAAGAACTCAGAGCTAAGATGCATATTTAAATGTGCAAACATTTAACCTGACAAATTCTGTCACTGGAATGTCTGACAGTCTTTCATTCACACAAAACCAGACAGAGACATAAGGTAGGCTACTATCAAAGGATGTGGAAACCTGAAATAGAACTATGAACTGAAGGTGGTTTCCTAACACCGTTATATATTCAGTAAGACAGATTTTACTTCTTGCCCGGTAAGTGACTTCTGCTGGCTGATCATTTGATAAAGAGTTGTTTAAACTGAGCCAAGGAAGCCATCTGTGATAAAAGGTCTGCAAAAGTAGACTTATGATATTTGGAATAATGCACAAAGGAAATCAGTTGTCCTTTGGGGGAGGGGAGTAGGTAGAAATGATACAAGATATATAATGTGTCATAATCTGGTCCTAAATTAACATTGAAATCATCTCCAATTGTGGCATAAGGTGAAGTAAAGAGCTTCAAGAATATAAAACACTGAAATCATTCATTACTAACCTCTGCTGAGCCCGTAGTTCCTGAACTACAAATATATCATACATGGATAGAAAAAGAAAGGTGGCATAGGAATGCCATCCTGCAACATTCCAGGACAATAGGGATATTTCATGCTCCTCTTCTGCCTGTCAGCTCTATCAGAAGCTTTTGAGAGGCCAGCTGCTCATGTTGTTCAGTACATGGCTTTGATATAACAGAAGTCCATTTGACTAGATCTGATCAGTTGTCAATTGGGTTTCCCACTTCGTCAGTAATGACAAAGTACAGTGCAGATTGCCCAGAACAGATTGCACATCAGGATTGTGTACACGTCAAGTCAGTGTTGACTCCTAACAACTGCTGCATTAATCCCTGCAGTTTTCCTGGCAAGATTTCAGGTGTGGCTTGCCACCGCTTCCTTCCTAGGACTGAAGGACCAGCACTTGCACTTATACTTGTACTGTCTATTGCAGTGTCCCCACAGTTATGTGGTTGGGATTTGGGTGTTTGGTAATCATGCAGCGGTGCGTTTCAAATATTTTTACCACCACTTCGGTGGGTGTGGCTTGGTGGGTGTGCTTTGCATGCACACACACACTTTGCATGCGCGCATGCCAAATGCACACTTTGCACAGGCGCAGAGGCTTTCTGGCTCACCTCTTACAAGCCTGCATTCTCCCTGTCGCTTCAGCAGCTGCCGTGTGGCAATTTTGCTGCGCAAAGCAGCTGCGTTTCAAAAGCAGGACATAAAGGTTAATATGGGAGCCCGGCCAGGCAGGTGGGCCCAACAGCAGAGCATCAGAGAGAACTGGTTTGGTCTCCACTGCTCATCAGCGCTACCGGCTTGGCAGAACCTGGCCAAACCAGTAGAATACCACCACTGCAACAATGGTGCATTTACAATAGTTGCAGCATTCCACAATCACATGACTGCTGTTTACTATCTTTCCAGCCAGTTTTCAATAACCAGTCAATAGGAAAGCTGGCAGGGAAAGTCTCAAATCATAGTCAGCTGTAATATCTTATTAACAACCACAGTGATTCACTTACCAACCATGGCAAAAAAAAGTTTGCACAATGAAATCAGGTGTGGTCATGTGATGTCTCATTCAACAATTACACCATTTAGTGATGAATTCTCTGGTTCCCATTATGGCCGTAAGTCAAGGACTATCTGTAGTTTACTTGGATCTGACAAATCCCAAGAAGGATAAAAGTGGGAACACAATGCCTCCTATTGGTCAGTAGCAATTGTAGCTTCTGACAAACTGATTATTTTTGTTATCTTTGAAACATAAATGGTTAATAGAGATAATCGTATGTGGGGAAGACCTTGGGAGATGGAGCAAAAAGATGCTGCCTAGGGAACAGTCAGATAACAGATCTCATATCTCACAGCTGGAACAAAAAGCTCAGAAGGGACTCTCCCTAGTGTCTTGAGCTGTAAAAGAGATGGCAGGAGAATTGTACTTTAAGACTTGCAAGATTCTGTTAATGTATCTTTACAGTAAAGCAGAATTACTTTACAGTATCTGGTTGTGTTTCTTGTCTGGCTTACTTAGTAAGGCTGACAATATCAAGTTATAAATATATGGGAATGATCTTTCAGACAACTTTGGGCCAAGTTACTTATAGCCATATGGAGAAATATGGATCCGTCTCTTCCCAATTGTTTCTACCTGTCTTATCCAATCCGGCAGGAGTGGCATGCCACAGGTCCTGCCAGCTAGGGAGTGGTGGCTGGCAGGGTCCAGAAGGAGGTGGGTTTTTTTGCCAGGCACCCACCTCTTGGAATGTCATTTCCACCGAGATTATATTAGCCCTTTTCCCCATTGGCCTTCTGTAAGCCTAGAAAACCTGGTTTTGTGCTTGAGTCTGGTTTTGGAGCCCATCTCCTGGTCAAATGGATGACAGGTTAGCTGGCTTGTGATTGAGTTTGGTGTTAGAGCCCATCTCTTAGTTATATGCATAATGGATTAGAATAGCAATGGCAAATTCTTTGGCCTCAACTTGTGAAAAATTTGGAAAATGCTTGACTCTGCTGGCATTAAACACACACACACACACATACATTCACAGATACAAACAGTTCTCCGTCTCTCCCCATCTAGGCCACCATGAATTGCAACACTTGGCATCAGCACTGTAGCTGTGCCTGACTTCAGCCTTCGCACTACTGCAGGCACTTAAAAAGGCCTAGCAGCACCATTGCTGATGGTGCATAAACTGTAAGGAATTGTGGGATTGCCCCACAGCCCAGCGCTTCATAGGAATTACCACACACTGGTTATCTTCAGGCAGTGTTCTCTTTCTGTTGACTGGCCCTGCAGCCTACCCAAGGCTGCTCTGGGTTGCACAAGGCCTCCGTTCTTCAATCAGCTTCAGAAAATGCTCTTTCAGGGCCTCAGCAGCCTCCTAAAGCTGCACTAAAACATGTCCCATTCTCACACGATTTTCAGAGACCTCAGATGAGAGCCTGGCCCTCTTGCAGGACTTCTGAAGGGTCTGGAGGCCAGGCAAGATCACACCCTCTGCACCCTCCAAAAATCACACAAGGACAACAGGAGTGCTTTTGAGAATAAGTTGTCAAACGTTGGTGAATGCTGGGTTTTGGTGAACCCAAAACATGGCATGTCAGCTTTTACATGTGTCATAGGTTTGATATCACTGGATGAGCTCATGCCCAGTTGTAATGTGTCATGCCCCTGGTGGAGACTGAGGAAGAGGAGGAACAGCCAACAGGGAGTGGAAGTGTGGCTCCAGAGGTAGTGGAGGAGGCTGGGGAAGGGCAGAGGCTGGCTGAGCAATCAGAGGAGGATCCAGGTCCATCCCCTATCCATCCTAGGGCACGCAGGGAGGAGAGGATCAGGGAAAAGTGTGGTCTACTCAGGAGGAGAGGGCCATGATCCTCATGGGTTGCAGCTGTGAGCTCTGTATAAGAGTTTGAAATTGCATGTTCACAGTCGCTGGAGCCAAATTAGTGCTTCCTTTGGATGAGGTTTATCTTTGTTGGCGTTCTTTCCATGGACTCTCCCCGGTAATCTTCCTGGAATGTGTGATTAATTATCTTGGTTTGCCTTGGAACTCTCATCAATGCAGTTTGTTTTTGGTTTCCTTTTGCTTCATTATCTACTTTTTGAATTTAAACTGTGACTAATAAAACAGCGAAGTTAAGTTGAAGGCATTGCAAGACCTTGATTCATGTTTTAGTTTTTGTGTTATTTTTGAGACACTACAGGTCATCACATTTTGACTCCAGCCACCCCTTCAACTTATTTTTGCTTTTTGTGGGGTGACCATGGATCAGCTCAGAGCAGACAATGCCCAGTTAAGCCAGCAAGTGGCTCTTTTGACTGCACAGGTTGTGCAAATACACAAATGCCCAGTGGCAGTGCCAGATAAATTTGGTGGTTCGCTGGCCCAATTTCCAGCATTTTTTGGGCAGTGCCAGCTTTACATGAGCCTTCGGTCTGATGACTTCCCCACTGACCAGGATAAGGTGGGAGTTTTGATCAGTTTGTTGTCAGGCTCTGCAGCACACTGGGCAACGCCTCTGTTGACCCAGCCCAACCAGGTGTTGGACAATTACGCCGAGTTTTACCATCAGTTCCAGGCCATGTTTGTGGACCCTGTTCGGAGCCAAACAGCAAACAGACGTTTGAGAGAGTTGAAGCAGAGGTGTGGCTCACTTAGATTATATTGCTAGTTTTTGGGTGGTTGCCCAGGATGTACAATGGAATGAGGCAGCACTATTAGACCAGTTCCAGGAGGATTTGTCATTGGAGCTCCTGGACGAGTTGGCGCTCACTGAATGCCCTTGCACCCTTCAGGAGCTCATGCATCTGTGTCTTCGTATCGATACTAGGCTTCAGCAGCGATGGGTGTGACGACGGACGTAGACTGTATCTGTTCCCAGCACGACGGCGCCCCTGGTGGAAGTGCCTTTGGAGGACCCCATGCAGTTGGGGGTTGCCCGCCCTCACCTGACTCAAGTAGAAAAGGATAGATGTCGTCGTGATGGTTTATGCCTCTATTGTGGCAATCAAGGCCATTTTGCGGCCAAGTGTCCACAGCAGCGATGCCAGCGGTGGTGGGAAATGAGCATTGCTTGGCCCACGGGGGTCTGTAGGTTGAGGTGTAAAGTCCTTAGACCCGCCATCTTCACCAACCTTGCCATCCTCACCACCTTTGACATCTTCGACATCTCCACCACAGTCGTCATTGGTGAAGCATCTTGTGCTGACAGCAAGTGTGTTCGTGCCTGGTGTGGGAGCAGTGGAGATCCAAGCCTTGGTCAACTCAGGGGCCACAGCCAATTTCATGGATGCTCATTTTGTTGAGCAGTGGTTCATTCTTCAGCAACAGGTGTCCCCGCCAGTAATGGTGGAGACGATTGATGGTTGGCCCCTTCGTTCGGGACCTGTGGTTGCTGCAACTAAACCCCTTTGCATGCGTATTGGGCAGCATGTTGAGGAAGCCGTGTTCTACATTGCCGCAGTGCCTCATTTTCTGGTGGTGCTGGGTTTGGAGTGGTTACAGGCCCATGATCCACAGATTGTCTGGTCATCTGGAGCTGTGCAGTTCCTTGATAGGAAGTGTGCCAACCATTGCTTGCGCTCCTGTGCAGGGAGTGTGGCTATGCCCGTGGACCTGGATCTACCTGTGGAGTTGGTGGACTTTGCTGATGTGTTTGGGGAGAAGGAGGCGGATCAGTTGCATCCGCATTAGTCATATGACTGTTCAATCGACTTGTTGCCTGATGTGAAATTGCCGGTGGGTTGGATTTATTCCCTGTCGGAACTGGAGTTGGCCGCATTGCAGGATTTTATTGACAAGAACCTCTGGAAAGGGTTTATCTGGCCTTCTACCTCCCTATTGGCTGCACCGGTGCTTTTTGTAAAAAAGAAATCAGAGGAGCTATGTCTGTGTTGTGATTACCGTAAGTTGAATGCAACCACAGTGAGGAATTGGTTCCCACTTCCCCTCATCCCTGAACTGATTGAGCGGCTTCATCAAGCTAAGGTCTTCACAAAGTTGGACTTGCGTGGGGCCTACAATCTGGTTCGCATTCATGCAGGGGACGAGTGGAAGACAGCTTTCCGGATGAAGTACAGTCATTTTGAGTATACCATGATGCCTTTTGGATTAACCAATGCCCCAGCTGTGTTCATGCATTTCATACATGATGTTTTCCGTGATTTGTTGGATCAATTCATGGTCATTTATCTAGATGACATTTTAATTTACTCGGACTCCCTGCAAGAACACTGGCAACATGTGCAGCTGGTGTTGCAACATTTGTGTGATAACCACCTGTTTGCTAAGCGTGAGAAGTGTCAGTTTGCACAAAACACAATTGACTTCTTACGTCATTGTGTTTTACCTGCCAGGGTGGAAATGGACCCGGAAAAAATCGAGTCGTTACAGGCGTGGGAACCTCCACAGCGGGTTAAGGATGTGCAAAGACTGTTGGGGTTCGTGAACTACTACCACACATTTATTCCCTGCTTTGCTGCCTTGACTGCTCCCCTTTCTAATCTGCTCAAGAAGGGGGAGGAGTTCCATTGGAGTACTGAGGAGCAGGCAGCTTTCGAGGCATTGAAGGTCGCCTTTGCTTCCGAGCCTATCCTCAAACACTCTGATCCAGGCCAGCCGTTTGTGGTGGAAACAGATGCTTCCAATGTGGCTGTTGGTGCAGTGCTCCTCCAGGCCTATGCTCCTGCAGGCACCTTGTTCCCCTGTGCCTATTATTCCTGGAAGTTGTCAGCTCCAGAGCGCAACTATACGATTTGGGACAAGGAGCTATTGGCAGTTAAGGTCGCTTTTGAGACATGGCGACACCACCTGGAGGGGGCTTGTTACCAAATCGAGGTTTGGACGGATCATTGCAATTTGGAACACCTACGTACAGCTTGGACACTGAACCAGCGTCAGGTGAGATGGTCCTTATTCTTTGCTCAATTTGATTTCCGGGTGACCTAAATTCCGAGTGGAGGGAATCAATGCGCCAACGCCCTATCTTGGAAGCCTGAGCATACCCGAAGGGAGGATAAAATCTTGCCCCAGACAGTGATTCCGTTGGAGCGGTTTGCGGCCACTGAGGAACCTGTGGACCTCTGAGTGAGGATTCAGGAGGCGCAGTGGCAGGACCCATTTGTGGCAGCTCGACATCGAGAATTAGATGAGAATGGGAGACAAGAGACTCCTTGGGCGTATATTGGGGACCTGTTGCAGTTCCGTGGTCGCATTTAGGTGCCTGGAGGTCCTCTTCGTGGCCTTATCCTACATCAATGTCATGATAATCCAGCGGCGGGACACTTTGGGGTGTTAAAAACACTGCACCTCATCTCTAGGACATTTTCGTGGCCAAGACTTAAACATGATGTGTCGGGATATGTGGCGTCCTGTGGGATCTGTCAACAAGCCAAGTATGCTCCTGGTGCACCCCCTGGTCTCTTGCAGCCCTTGCCCATGCCAGAACAACCTTGGGGGGCAGTTTCATTGGACTTCATCACTAAGTTGCCACCATTGAAGGGGGCTATAACCATTTTGGTGGTGGTGGATATGTTGACTAAAATGGCCCACTTTATTCCATGTGCGGGTCTTCCATTGGCCAAGATAAAGGCTCAATTGTTTATCTCCCATGTATTCCAGTTACATGGGTTACCAGACTGAATAGTATCAGATCAGGGGGTACAATTTATGGCACGCTTTTGGCAGACCCTACTCACAAAACTGCAGGTTCAGGCGTATCTGTCATCCACTCATCACCCCGAAATTGATGGGGGGACAGAGAGAGTGAATGCTATTTTGGAGCAGTACCTCCGCTGTTTCAGCAATACGCAACAAGACAATTGGGTGGAAGTGCTGCCAGTGCCAGAATTCAGTTATAACAATGCTCAACATGCATCCACCCATGTGTCCCTGTTCTTTGCTAACTATGGTTTTCATCCATAACTTTTTGCTTTAGCCCCGTCTGATTCCCCAGTTCCAGCAGTGGATACATTCTTGCAAGAGTTAAAAGGCGTGCACCACATGGTCCGTGATCAACTAGACAGAGCCAAGGAGAACTACAAATGGTTTGCAGACTGACATCATCGCGATGTTCTGCCTTTAGCGGTAGGCGATCGGGTTTGGCTCTCTACTCAATACTTACCAACAACGTGGCCATCAAAAAAGCTCAATCACCATTACTTGGGACCTTTTCCGGTCGAAGCGGTGATCAATCCTGTGGCTTTTTGTCTCTCCCTGCCATGGACTATGCGTATCCATCCTGTTTTTCATCATTCCCTGTTAGTCCCTGCCTGGGCTGACAGTCCGCATAGATCAGCTCCATCACAGCTGGGCCCAGTAGCCCCTCTGGGAGAGGTAGAGTACGAGGTGGAGAGCATCTGAGATTCACGCCAGTTGCAGGGCCGATTTCAGTATTTGGTGGCATGGAAAGGTTATGGACCGGAGGACTTCACCTGGGTGGATGCCACTGATGTTCATGCTCCTTGTTTGGTCCATGACTTCCACGCTCAGTTTCCTCAACGTCCTTGTCTGCCTGGTCCCGGGGGAAGGGGCCCTGCAGGGGGAACTCTGAGGAAGAGGAGAAACAGCCAACAGGGAGTGGAAGTGTGGCTCCAGAGGTGGTGGAGGAGGCTGGGGAAGGGCAGACGCCGGCTGAACAATCAGAGGAGGATCCAGACCCATCCCCTATCCATCCTAGGGCATCCAGGGAGAGGATCAGGGGAAAGCGTGGTCTACTCGGGAGGAGAGGGCCATGATCCTCCTCATGGGTTGCAGCTGTGAGCTCTGTATAAGAGTTTGAAACTGCATGTTCACAGACGCTGGAGTCAAATTAGTGCTTCCTTTGGATGAGGTTTATCTTTGTTGGCGTTCCTCCCATGGACTCTCCCTGGTTATCTTCCTGGAATCTGTGATTAATTATCTTGGTTTGCCTTGGAACTCTCATCAATGCGGTTTGTTTTTGGTTTCCTTTTGCTTCATTATCTACTTTTTGAATTTAAACTGTGACTAATAAAACAGCAAAGTTAAGTTGAAGGTATTGCAAGACCTTGATTCATGTTTTAGTTTTTGTGTTATTTTTGAGACACTACGGGTCATCACAGTTACGTGTTTTTTTACTTTTGTTTGATATTATGTATTTTGTGTTTTTGTTTTATTGCAAGCCATCTAGAGTTACATAAAAGTGAGATCTATGGCTATTTAAATCGAGAAAATAAATAAATAAATGGGTCCCTAGGGCCTAAAGAAGAGCTTTCATATGATTTGTGCTGACTGCACTTGTACAGTCCGGAGTGGATGAGTCACTCCAGTAGCCCTGAAAGACTTTTTGATTAAAATTACCTTAACTAACTGTAGAACTCTGAAATCTGAAGTGACTTCAGTTTTACCGAACTGGAAAAACAACAACCCCATAATCGTTGATGATACTGAAAAGAAAGCTGGTAGCAGTTGTGAGTGAATGCCTGTAGGCTATCTTGCCAGGATACATGCCCAGTGCAACAGTTAGTTAGGCAGTTATGCTCAAGAATATGCTTTTGCCAATTATATTGGCTTGAATGAAATGGAGCGGTGGCCCAGAGGTGGTGCTCTCGCTTCACGATCAGGAAATTATGAGTTCAATCCTAGGTAGGGGCAGATATTTCTTTCTCTGGGCACGATGAGAATATATCTTCTGAATATAGCTCCGCATTGGCAACAGGAAGGGCATCCGGCCGGTAAACAGCTCCATTCAGTTGCCCAGACTCCACCCTGCAAGGGATTATGGGGTTGTTAAAAGATGATGGTTGGCTTGAATGAAATGCATTCACCAGTGGCTTAACATGTCAGAAGGTTTCTAGTCTAATTGTTCCAGAAGGAGAGAACTGAATTGGTTTCACTTTGATTTTCTACTAATGCCTCCTTATCTATGGGGTTTGAAAAAGTGCAACAAATTATTAAACCAAAGAATTTTACCTGGTATTAGAAACCACTTACCCTGGAGTAGTTTTAAACATTTCCAAGCAGCCCCTTACTCGTTTTACACATGATCTTACTCATCTAATCCTCTTGAAGCAGTATGGAACATTTTTTTCTGAGTCACCTTACAATAGTCTATAACCTTAGCAGTCTCAGAAGATAAATTTCACAATCTCTCTAAGGGAAATGTTCTTGTCTCAGGAAATATTTATCTTCTCAAAATACCTGAGATAAGAAGTTAAACACTACAAAGGCTTCCATACAAAGTTTCTTTATTGGATTATATCAGGCATCCTTAAGGTATAACTCACAGTTATGTTGAGATTCATCTAATGTCCAATCTTTGCATTGTCGTCTTCATAGTGTGAAAAGATAGTTACCTCCATCCCATAATGATACAGCAAGGGAAGACTCCAGCACGTTGCTGGGTTAGGGTTAGGGTTAGAAGTATACATTTCTGCAGATTTTTTCCCTACTTCAATTGCATAATACTAAACCCCTCAAGACACAAGTGGGACTGACGCCCCTGCCCTAAGTGGCCCCATTAGTCATTCTGAAATATTCCATCCCCTTCTGTGGTTGAAAGAACAGGTTTAAGCCTGGAACATCAATCTGGATAGCAGCAACAGAACAATCATTGTAAAGATGCCACAGATTGGATGTGAGGTACCTACTTGAGGTACAGTCTCGATGCAAAAGGCTTACTTTCCTTTCGTGTAATTTCTATTTATTTGCTCAATAATGAGGCTTTTTTAGAAAAAGGAAATGACAGCAGAAATCTGTAGTTTCCCCTTTTGTGGGAACATCCGGCATCTACCATACAGGGTAAGAGCATAAATAGATGTGTCCCTTTCCAGAGGTTTGGCTTTAGCCCACTTTACTTCTTGTTGTTGGCCAAGGCTGGTTGTGCCTTTTGAGACTTGAAATTCAGCAACACCTGGACGGTGAAAGGATGCTCATTCCTGAAAGGGAACAGTTTGTGATGTCCTGGATTTAAGGAAGCTATCTAGCTCGGATTCCAAACCACTCATGCTATTTGATCACTTTTCTGCTTCACTGTTACTGCAGGGGAGGGGGTTAAAAAATGTTAAGATGGTAGCTGCTGCAATCATATGATTTAAGTCCTGATCCTTTTTCAGGTGCATTGTTTGATTTCCCTTTATTCAGTACTTTTATACCAGCTCCCCAACGTCTGGCTGAACTTAAAAACCCACATGCACACAGCACCCATTCAAAAGGGGAAGGACATCAATTCCATGGATGCTGACTGCCCCCAGCCCTCTGCAGATGCCCCTGATCTTAGCTTAAGTAACTGTAGGAATTCTGACCAAGAACAGGATGCTATACAGAAGAGTGTGTACTTCAGATACCTGTGTTATTATAGTATGCCTAGAGCAGGGGTGTCAAACTGCAGACCAGATGTGTCACATGCAGGCCGTGCCCACCCCAGCTTCTCAAAGGGGAAAAAAACCTTGTGAAACATCACAGGACGGCAACGTGACGCCACAAGTTTGATACCCGTGGCCTAGAACAAGGTTTCTCAACCTTGGCAACTTTAAGATGGATGGATATGACTGGGGAATTCTAGGAGTTGAAGTCCACTTATCTTAAAGTTGCCAAAATTGAAGGATACCAGCCTGGAGAGGTCAAGAGGTTGCATTTACAGCTACAATTAGTTTTTGAGGCAATAAATGCAAGGGAAATCATACACTGTAATGGATATCTTATGACATAAGCTAGCTAGTTGTGAATAAAGGCATTAGGTTAGAAACCAGAAGACCCTGAGTTCCTGCCCTGCCTTAGAAATGGAAGTCAGTTAGATGACTTTGGGTCAGTCACTTTGTCTCAACCCAAGGAAAAAGGCATGGACAAACACTTCTGAAAAACCATTCCCAGGAAAACCATATGAGCACAGCAAGAGTGACTCAGAGGCACAAATGATTTTGTCTCCATAGATTTTGTCTATGAAGAGTCTCAGCCATCCAGGTCATGGTTGTCCCAAAGGTTTTTTTTTTTAAGGCAGCTGGATTTCGTTTTTCCTTGAAGAGATTTCGCTGAAATTTCTTCAAGAACTGAAGAAGCTTCTCGGATGAGAAGCGAAACCTCTTCAAGGAAAAACAAAGGCCAGCTGCCTTTTCGGGGACACCTTTGGGACACCAAAGGATTTTAATTTGAGCAGGTGAGATAAAGCCATTATCTTAGCAACAGTCCCGAAGTGATTTCTCACTGCCTTCCTTGGGGATATTTTTCCCACTCCCCAATCTAATCCACAACATGCAAGAAAAACAATCTTCTAGCGCTCTGCGATTCTACTGAAGCCTTTCCGATCAGCCACCGTCGGTTAAGTGCTGCCACCTACGGTGCCACAATTCATATTACACACCTACGGCATATACAATTGGGATGCCAAACCTTTTCGGCAGGTTAGCATTCAGACGTATTTGTCATGCAATGTAGCCTTTTCCAATGAAACAAGGTTGGACGGGGGAGGGACTCAGGAGAGATCAGATCCCGTTGCATTCCCGCCCAAAAAACCTGAGGGAACTGCGAGCCTAGCCCCGTTTGCCCTTTCACTCGCGATCGGGAAACGTCGGAGGCGTTGCTGCCCGCCCTCCTCTGAGCCCGCCTCGACGCGACCTACCGCGAGAGGAGCCTGTGGGCGGGCATTGAAACGTCGGGTTCTTTCGCTTCGGTTTTGTTCTTGTACGCGCGACCTTTGCGGGAAGGTTAGTCCGGGCTCCCCTCGCGTCGCTTCTCTCTTGCTTCCCCCCGCCCACCCTTCAAGTTGCCTTTTTAGCGGGAGGGAGACTGGAAATAAACGAGCTTGGTTTGGCTAACGAATTTGGAATGGCGACGTTGACCCAGATTTGTTTTTAGGAGAAGAATTTCCGGAGGGAAATCAGAATAGGTTTTTTGGTTTGTTTTTTTTAGTTGCACAGGTAGCACGGGGACTTTCCGATTTGCATACTGTTAAACACGCATCTGGCAAGTGCATGGATCTGGCAAAAAGTCAGGCACAGAAAACATGCATCTGGCAAAATTGTTCAGACACACACACCTTTCTGCCTTTCCCTGGCTGAGCCTGATGGGAGGTGGCGACGAAATAGGCGAAGCCGTTGGGTTGCGCAAACCCCCCTGCTTGCGCCTTTGGTGCTTCCCTCCCCACTTTCCCTATGCCTGAAATTCGAGTTAAAATGTCGCGATGAAGCATAAACCGGTATCGGAGATGGGGTTTGTACAACCCATTCGGCTCTAAACGTGCGGCCGATGCTCCGCGACCACAAGCCACGATTAATTTGCTAGATCAGTTGTCAGACATGCGAACCAGGTTGGCGTGTAGCTTGTCCAGAAGCAGCGTAGAAAGCATTCTTGAGTCCATCATACATATTTGGATCTGGGTCAGCTGCTTTTGAAGAATCGCGTGTCTTCCTTCCCCTGGCTTGCTAAAGTTTTGGAGGAATTTAGCTTTGTCCCGAGATTCGGTGTTTTTTTTTTACAACGGAATGTGAACACCTTTTTTTCAGCATAGGTAAACATTGCTCCGTCTTTTTTTTTAAGTCGGTGGTATGAAATCTTTACAATCGGTTCACCCGAAAAGAAAATCTGAGGGGTTTTTTTGTTTTTACAAATTATGGATTTGGTATTTATTCATATTTATGTTACAGCATGAGTGTGGATTGGATTGGCTATGGTTATGCTGCATTGGTTGCTTCCGGTGGAGTAGCTGGCTATGTAAAAGCAGGTATAGTATCCCCCTTGTGTTTTCTCCAGCTTTCATCTTCTATCAGTTTGTGGACACAATTGAAGTGCAATTTTTATTTATTTGTCATGTTTATGTAGTGTGTATTGGAGGTGGTGACCCTTTGAGAGCTGAATGCAATGAAATTTCATTTTAATGTATGCTGATTAGTGTACATTCAAAGTGACGATAAAGTTGGTCTATGTTTAAATGTATTTTGGAATGTCTTACTTCATTACAGCATAAGATAACAAAACTGATTACTAGATTTGTCATTTTGCCAAAAGCTTGGAGTGGGTTTTAAAAGTATAAGCAGTGCATACTCCATTCTACCACAACCCAAGCTCATCCTCAATTTCTGGGCATTCTAAGAACTGCAGCCCATAATTTCAATTTAAAATACCTTAATTCCCAACCATTAACTGCCAGAATGCTAGGAACAAGGACAAAATTCTTGGGCAAAAATGCAAATAAACAGGCAAGATTTACTCTTCAAAGCTTGCCATCATAAAGAGAATTACACTTGTTGCAGATTTCTCCTTGCAACAGTTTTGTAAATGAAGCTTTGTAAGCCCTGTGTAGCATTGCCCTTATTCCTGATGTGTCCCTCCCCCAAGTTCTCTTTTCTCCAAAGGGATGGTTAACTTGTGGCATTGATAAGGGAATTCCCTTTTGCCAGAGCTTATCATGAGACTTAATTTGTGCTTATCATGAGGCTATAATTTGTGGTGAACAAAAACTCAACGCAGGTCTTTGCATTAAGCCCTTTTATGACCTCCCCCACTAGAATAAAGTTGGAAGAAATGCAGTAGTTCATTGCATTGACACATTTCATGTTGTGATCAGGTTTTCTGTTGTCTGCTTAAACTAGGTAGTGTCCCTTCTTTAGCTGCTGGTGTCCTCTGTGGTGGGTTAGCAGGATTGGGTGCTTATCAGCAGTCAATAGATCCAAAGAATATTTGGCTTTCTCTGGGTAAGTATTTTTCTTGCGGTGCTATTCCAGAGACATGTTTATATCAGTGTATGTTTGTGTATGCACCTACATTTTATGAGATTACCTTCAATACATGTATTCCTTTTGCCTTTAACCTGTCCTAAGATTCAGTATACTTGCGATCCACAATTAAATTAATGGCAAAAACACAGAACGGGGGGGAGGGGCTGCCATGTTTGCTCCCAATAGCTTGCTGCACGCAGCTTGCCTTTTTTATACAGTGTTCCCAGCTGCAGCTAATGAAGGGAATCAGGGCCCTTTCCTCCCCTCTAAGCCCTGCAACCCACGTTGCTCTTCTCTCTGTTCTTCCCTGCATGCCCTAGGATGAAGAGGGGGTAGGCCTGGGTCTTCCTCTGAATTTCCTCTCCTTTGTTCTACCTCTCCCCTGCTCTGCCCAGCTGGACTTTGCCCTTCCCCAGTTTCTTCCACAGCCAATGGAGCCACATTCCCACTCCTTGTCAGCTGTTTGGCTTCCTCCTCAGAGTCAGGTTCCGACAGGGCCATGACACGTGCCTTTGCACCACATTTGCGTGTAGGCAGCCTTCACTTCCTGCCACTTCGGGTTGGAGCTCACACCTACCACACTCAGCCGAAGAGCTGTGGGTGGGGAACATGGCAAGGTGATGGCTGGAGCCTTAGTGCAGAAGTGAAGTGTCCTTGTACTTGCCTTCCTGCCACATTTGCACTCAAGGCAGCCCTCGCCTCCCACCACACAAGGGGGGAGGAGAGAGATAAGAGGGAATTCTCCCCTTTTCTCTCTTTCATCTCTCTCTTTTGTACATTGCCACACACACAAGCAGGATACCCTCCTGGGCTGGGATCATGGTGGCGGCAATGGTGACTCCTCCCTCTGCTGCCACTGCACGCTCGCATGAATAGCTGGCTGTGCAGGAGAGCCAGAGCTGTTTTCTCATTGCATTTGATGGTGACGGCCTGAGCTGACATGAAGGGTGGCTGCCGCCAAGCTGCCCGTGAAGGAAGTGGAATCACAAAAAGCAGCCAGTTGCAAATGTACTGCCCACAACCGGCTGCTTTCTGCGACTCCGTGTCCCTTGTGGGCAGCTCAGCACCAGCCATGGTCCCTTTCATGTTGGCTCAGGCTAGAGAGAGAAATGAGAAAATAATGGAGGGAGAGAATGAGAGAGAGGGAAATAAATGAGAGAGAAGGGGGAAAGAAAGGAAAAGAGAGGGAGTGAGGGGGTGGAAAAAGAAAAAAAACAAATGGGAGAGAGGGGGATAGAGAGAGAGACCAATTTCCCAAGAAAACAACAGGAGCAACAAAACCTGGTTGTGGCTGGTGGTCATGCGTGGTATTGAGTTGGCCATGCCCACCCAGGCAGTCATTAGGGCAGAGAGCCCCTTGCTACAAAATTTGAAGCCCACCACTGCATAGAACCATAAAGTATTTAGCTATCTCATGATGTGTTCAAATTTTCACCTGTGAAATCTTTTTTTTGTCATCTCTCTTTGTTCACCTTGTAGTTTATGTGCATTTTAAGCTATCACTTTCTAAAGCATGCAGACTTATGACCATTTTTCAGTTACAACCTTTGAAGCATCCCCATGATCATATGATCAAAATTCAGATGTTTGGCAACTGGTTTATACTTATGATGAGCAATGGGGAAGCCAGATTCACTTAACAACCAGGTTATTAACTTAACTGCAGGGGTTCACTTAACTGTGCCAAGCAAGATTGTAAAATGCAGCAAAACTCAGTTAACAAATATTTCACTTAACAACAACAAATTTTGTGCTAAATTGTGGTCATAAGGACTACCTGTAATTGTATAACTAAGATGTAGTAAAAAAAATTCCAGATTCATGATTCTAAAAACAAAGTATGAGGGCAGGAAGTAGAAAATTTCAGTATGTTCCATACCCACATAAAAGGGGCTTTCTTATAGCATCAACTCTTTCCTTACACCATGTTTTTATTTGGTTGCACATAGTCTCCCTTAAATGTCGTAATTAAAACACAATAATTTGGGTTGTCATTTTTTTTTCCTAGCTGCATCGGGAACCCTGACTGTCCTGATGGGAATGAGATACTATAACTCTAGAAAATTTATGCCTGCAGGGTTAATTGCTGGTGCCAGGTATAATTCCTATTTTCCCATTGTTAATTGTGGAATTGTTTGGAAACAATAAAAAGCTAGAAACAGAAAATGTGGTGGGTTTTCTTTGGATAAACACAAGACATTGCCAAGAACATATTTAATGTGTAAGCATTTACTAGCAAAATTTACTGACATGTTAATTTATTATTCAGACGGTGTATTAATGGTGGATTTCTGTTTTTATTTAAACAGTCTATTAATGGTAGGCAAACTTGGACTACAGATGATGGAAAAACCTCTTTAGCCATAATTGTGCAACAACAAGCAGAAAGAGACCTACAGAGGACTGCCCTCACAATGCCTGTTCAGAACGAAACTGAAGACAATATTAATGCTTTTTAAAATTGTACAATTTGCAAAGTTTTTAAACTTCAAATTATGCTCAGGTTTTGTAAAGTGTCAATCATTACAGAATTATAGTTTTCATATCTCTTTTCTCATGAATGTATTTCTTGTCACAATTCCAGACATCTTATGATGATGAAATATGGTTAAACAGTGCTGATGCCTTGTAGGAAATACATTTAATTTTGTGTCATCCTATTTCCAAATTTTGTGTCTCTGTATATCTGTATGTAAGATGTTCCACTCAAAGCCAAAAGTTTAAAAGTTCCCTTTACAATTGACTAAAACTTATTAAATGTTTAGAAGCCTCTTGAATTGTGAGACTTATTTCCTAATTTTAAACGTAATTGAATTCCAAAATTTTAAGCTGTAATCTTTTGGGATTCAAAGCTAATTAGGCTAATTTTATGTGTACATGGAAACAGACTGATATTTTTATTGGCATTTCTCAATGAGTACCTATCTTCAAATATATTACTGAATTAATTCTGAACATGCATATAGAACAGTAGTATCTGTACCCACAGATCTCCTGATCATTCTTCACATTTTTGTACAATTGGAAGTAGATAAAAACATGCTTAGAGTAGTTCCATTGAAATAAAACAACCAAGTTAATCATGTTTAGTAGTTTTACTCCAGATATAAATAAAAGAGTCCAACTTACTGCTTCTACAAAGCTTGAGAACATTTCACATGATAAGTCTTCATATGGCCAGCTGAGTCTCTTAAGAGAAATGGGCATCCCATTTGAAATTACTGAATGCTATATATGTTTTAATGTTGGCTTTCCACACCCAGCAGTTCACTCAAATGTCATTTGATTTTGATCATTTTAGTAATGTATATAAAATACAAGCAATTATCAATAGGTCACTTCTATTGTAAAGAAATCTCCTTTTCCCAATATTTAGAAAGTAATTGTGTTTGAAAATGCAGGCTTCTGCTTTTCTCATACACCCAGGGGGAAAAAAAACTTTTGTACAAACTTAGATTTTCAACAGTAAACATTGAGGTAACACAGGATTCATTGCTGTATGTCAGATGACATGATAATGTCCTTCTGTGAAGTGTTTAAAAACATTTTCAAATCAGAAATCAGTATTACAGGTAGTCCTTAACTTATAACCATAACTGAGCCGGCTAATTTAGTTGTAATTTGTGATGGTAAAGTGGGTCATTGTGTGTGATCAACCCGATTTGACCAGGGTTTTTTTTGCAGCAATCATTAAGCAAATCAATTGTTAACTGTGGTGCATTTTCAAAAAATAGAAGTAAAAATAAATTTTTGACAACATTGTAAATTATTGTCATGTTAACTGTGGTAAAGCTGCATATAGAGTCATAAATGTGGGGCTGGTTGCCAAACACCCAAACTGCAGTCATGGGATTGCTGGAAGGGTGGCCTTCAGAACCAGGTGTAGAAGTAGTTTTTGCGGGGGCATGTTATAACTTTCAATGGGTGCTAAGTGATCAATCATAAGTTGAGGACTACTTGCACTGTATTTTGATTAATACTTTATTGGATAAGAGCAAGAGCATGGATTAATTTAAGCACAAGCAAGGCCTTCTTTCTCAGTACAGAATTCCATGTCTTATTTAAGGAAAAAAGCCTCAGTTCAGCAAAAGCGAATCTTTGGCATATTTGGAGAAAACACTCATGTTTTAATAAAATTATGCAAAAAAAAGTAACAACAGAGTTCTTTGCCACAGTAACTATCCTGTAGTAATTTCTTCCCATTTACATAACCAATTTAAACTTTATTTTACGTCAATATATGCAAAAGGATATAAAACACCAGGATTAATTAACATGTCTATTTTTCAAGAGTGTATAAAAAGACCAGTTAGTGCAGAAGGCATCAAGTTAAGCTGTTAATCACATGATACAGAGATTATTCTTGGGTGTACTGAAATATATGCACTGATTATTTTCCAGGTGCCATTGAAAGGGTGTTTTAAACTTCTTAAACCTAATATGGTTTAGGCCTGATAATCTGAGAAATTACCTCTCTCTGGGCTTTAGAGATCAGCAGAGAAGACCTCACAAAATGTCTGTGACTTCCAAAATCAATTCATCAGGCACATGCTTTTCCATTAGTTCCAGACTATGAAACATTATTGCAGATTTTGTGCTTGACTTTTCTGCTTATGAGAAAAGAATCAAGATTTTTCTCTTCAATCAGTCTTTTGAGCTGCCTGGAGATTAGTTTCTATTTGTATAAATATATTTTATATGAATAAATTGTTGGTTGTATTTTTTATTTATTTATTTAGCCTACCAATCAGCTTCAAAATAACAAGATAGAAAATCAGGATGTACAAACAAATAAATATTCAACTATAAATAAATAAATCACTTTTTCTGGTGGAAGACTTCTATAATATGTTGTGTTCCTGAGAAGTTCACTTTATTACAAAACAAATTATTTTCAGTTGAAAACCAGTCCAGTTGCAAAGGCAACTTTGTGGTTTTTTTGTATGAAACTTTTAGGTAGATTCCTTTAAGACAGCATTTCTAACTCAGTGAATTATATAAGTTTTGAGAGACTGAAATAAGTCAGTTTAATATTTCTGCTATTCTGTATTGGGATAAAATATTGTACACATAACGGCAACTTTAAAAATTATTATCATTGGCCTTTATATTATTAATTCAAGATTTCATTATGTAAATACACTTAGCAGTAAATCCTACTGAAATTGAGACAGCATATTTATGTGCATTCTTCCTTAAGTCTTAATTCAAATCAAATATGTCCTCCACAACAATAGTGTACAGTTTTTAAAAATAAAATACATAAAATACTTTTCAGTATGCAAATAACATTTTACAATTGAATAATATATAATATGTGCTATTTTAACAAGTATGGATTGTCAATTTCCATATAACAAATATATTTAGCAGTTGGAAAAGCATAGTTTTAAGAGTGACTTCTGTTAGATAAAGCGAGTTTTTATATATTAAAGAAATCATTAAAATATCAACTTGAAATATCCCATATATTTTGGACCACAGTATACTTATGACATTCAAAATATGTCATAGGCCAGATAATGCTATCTATGCTATACAACAGAATTAGGTTTGAAGAATAAATTCTGGCAGTTATTACCAGATTTTAAGCAATTCCTTTAGGAATTAAAAGAATTCTGGAGTTATTCAGCTCTGGTTACCAAGTGAAGACACTACAGTTAAGTTGACTAATTCTGTGATCAAATTCAACTAAAAAAATTAAGCAAAAAAGCAAAGCTACAAAGTTACTCAGACCTCCTGAAAACTATTTCCGAAATACCATCAGAATGCCTTCTTAGAGAGTCACAAGTAATTATTTAAATGCTTATTTTCTGTTAAATAATGCTATCTGACATTCTTCCCAGGAAAGGATCCTTCCTGAATATGATTCACTCATAATATTTCCCAATTGCAAGGCCAAATCTGTATATAATGCACTGGAAAAGTTTCACATCAAGTAAATGGCTCCACAGATGCATTAAGTTTCTATTTTCCAAACACTTCTGCAAATAAAAGTTCCCCTCGTTTCAGAATCAACAGTAACAGTTGATATATGTATATAACAATATTTATGCAATACAGGATAGCCTGTAAGCTCTTGGAATCAGGACCAATGCATAGCATAGATGAATACCTTTCTTTGCTACCTATAAGTTCCATAATCACAACCAGAGACAAGTTGTTCACAGATCAAAGGAAAATGGTTTAACACCTTCATGTGTATATTCACAGGAATCATATACAAGAATAATCCTACCCCTGGAAAATCTAAAATAGAACTGAATCTTAGGGGTACACCACTTTTTTACAATACTAGTAATAGTTGGTTCAGTGACTATGTCTTCATTCTCTGCAATCAAAAGAAATAAAGGGATAAGTCAAATCAAAGGCAAATTAGTTCAGCTTTAGTTTCTCTGATTATAGTTGGGCAATACAGTGGAAAATTCATCTATTGCTAATTTTTTGCTTTTATTGCTCAACTCAGTGTTATTGAAGTACCATTTCTTGAAAGTGACTCTTTATTTTTATAATTTATTGCCTATTTAAATTAGCCACGATGTCCAATGGCTAATATCTTTACGTGCCTTTGTATTTTTGACAGTTTTTCAGAAGAAATGATCAAAAGGACTGCAAACCAATTTCTGTTCATTTCAGTAAGAATATACAAATTTTTAGTTTTGGCAAGGTAACTTTA
Source organism: Naja naja (assembly GCA_009733165.1). NCBI lineage: Eukaryota > Metazoa > Chordata > Lepidosauria > Squamata > Elapidae > Naja > Naja naja. Next base: position 149,990,816 of record CM019150.1, read on the forward strand.
TAGAGAAAAATTCATAATGTAAGCAAAACAAAAAAGCCTGTCTCAGAGGCACTATTTTTGAAGAATATTTGCTAAATAAACGTATTTATTTTCTATATTTCTCCCTTAAGAGATAATAAACTACAGGCTCTCGTGTGGTTCCAGAATTGTTATTCTATTAGTAGAAATACGCTTTAAAGTGCCCCAGAGGCAAAGAAATAAAGGATATAAATAGTCACGGTATGCATACGTGATGCAGGAAAGTACTTTTACCGATGCCCTCCGTACTTGGCTACCCAGTCAGTTCTTCCATGCACAGGTTGTGCTGGTGGTGGGTGAGTTAAAATGTTCATGCCTTTTGTGGCGGGGCTGTAAGTAGGCCCTGGCAATTGGGCACGAGAAGCTTTGGTTTTCCAAGCATATTCTGAAAACAAAATTACAAAACCAATAGAAGCCAATCCACTGATTATAGATCTTGCTAATACATTATTTCCCTCTTAAACAGAATCAAGCTAAAATTCATAGCATATACTTCCAAGTAAGGATCTTTATAGATAAAACTATGCTGTATTCCAAAAAGATTAGAACATAGTGATAAGAAAGGAAAGAAATACATTTATTATTGAAGAATGTTTTTGTTTCTACAGTCATAGTAAGCCTTTGTTACTATAGCTATAATAGGTTAAGGAGCTCAGAAAGACAGCAAAATGGAAACAGACTGACTTTATCAGAAAGTGTCAATAGCATGATTCTATATACTGAGCAGTGGCAAAAACTTCAGAATAGCATATATATGCTTTCAAATATAGAAGTGTGACAGAAAAAGTGGTAAAAGTCATCTATTAATCACCCAGATGTCCAGAGAACTACTATATGTATGAACAAAGAGTTTGAATTGTATTCTGATTGCATTTGTGATGATCAGCCTTAAGAATTCATTTTGTATTTCAAAATGATGATAATTAATACACCATGGAGATTATTGAAGTGCTGAGCCACTAATGTGTTTATTTTATGAATTCAACAGTACAGAAATGGGTGTTCTTTGCATATAATGTCAGTTGACTAATTCACTTGGAATGGGGGAATTAAATTCTATTAAGTTTTCCTCAATATGCGTAGTAAACTGAATGTGTTTTCCCGATTTACCAAAGACCAAGCAGAATAAAAAAAATCAGGTCTTGTCATCTCATATTGCTGCTCCAAGGTTCCCTACCTCAAGACTGCTCTGCCTACACCCTGGGTCCATGTTCTCTTGCTAAAAATCCACTTCCACAGCCCTTATATCCAGGTGGAGGTAACGAGCCACCTGCAACAGCGAGTCAGTAAAAGACAGATTTTCTAACAAAATTGTCACTTTCTAAAACATGGGGTTTCAGCTTGGGTTTTGCCATGCACCTTACTCCCTTTGACATTTAAGCTTTTTTCAAGATAAAAAAAATTCCAAATAAATGTATACTATCCTGAACAGAAGAACATAAAATAGTTTAGGGATGAAATGGTGCAGGTATTACAACAAATAGGCAAGACTATAGGTGAGAATTTGAATCTTGTTCATTGACTCTGACTGCACTGATATGTCTGCCCATCTAGTAAGGGTCAATTGTCGTGCAATTTTAAATTAAATATAGTATTATTTATGAATCATAGCGTAACAAATTACTAAAACACAACTTAATACAGTGCAATGCATGTCTGCTATATTAACATTTGGGATATATTTAACAGGAAGCATTGGAAGTATTTTGAAAGTTGCCAGTAACAAAAGAAATGATTACTATATTTATCTGAAAGAAAGATGAGCCCTCCCAATGAAGAGCAGTTAAGAGAAAAAAAATCTTACAATACAGACAGAAGTTATACAGTGTCCACTTTTCACATCTCATTAATCCTAGCTAAAATCCATCCTTAATATTTCCCTTCCTGAATAAATGCATGCTTGTAATGCACTACTGTATGTCTGTATTGTTAAATATGTGCACTTTTATTTCCTAAGGGGCCATATTTTTTTAAAAAAGGAAAATAAAACTGAGCTCCAAACTCAGCAAAATAGGTCTGATTGTGGTGCTCATCTTTCCATATGGTTCCCAGCCATCAGAGGTTTGTTCACAGATGTATTTTAACTGGATGCTACAGACAGGTCAGAATAGAGGTTTTTCTTCTATGGATTTGGAAAGAAACAAATTTTGTTCTGGAAAGGGAAGGTCAATTAAATTTTGGATGATGATGAGGATAATGATTGATAGGAGTCTCCAATTAAACCTTGTGTAATATAAATTTAATTTAATACATTATATCCCAAGTATAATTCAGCAAATCTACCTACCTAGGCACCAACCCAAATCCTTTTTAAAAAGCACAACAGATGAAGAAATTAAAGCTATGTAACTTCATTTATTTCAGCACAATATAAGTAAGATCATTGCGTACCTGTAACTGATGGCCCAAGTGGTGCCAATTGTATCCTCTGACCTGCTGAACCAACCTCTTTTTTGTGAAATGAAGGGATATATCCTCCAGGAGCATTGTAAGTAGCACCAATAAAGCCAGCATTTCCTACAGAGTAATAAACAAAATAAAAATTCAGGAGGAGGCTTGATAGCAAAAACATCCTTACAAATATCTGGAATGAATGAGTAAATAAACCAGTCAATCAATATTATAATACTATTCATAAAGAATCTCTAATATACTCTTTACTCATAATTAATTTTATTGTGTGATATGCAATATACACATTTGTGTAGTATATAATTTTCTCAAGAAAGTTTTACAACAAGAATGTGCAGATTGTCATTTTTTGCATGATGATGGTCTCCCAGTTTCTAGATTGGTGCCTTAACCAATAGAGTAGACCAAACCGGCCCTCAAAACCTTGAGCTATTATACACAAAATAAACAATATCAATCAATAAAATAAGGAAAAGTCCCTCCCATAAAATATAAGGTTCAAAATTCTTCACCCTGAGTTAAGTTTTCCTCCTACCAAAGGTAGAACACAGAAAGTTAACTATAGCATAGTTTTAAAAAATTCTACCTCCATTCTCCAAATGTTGGCTCCCATTACTACATCTTACTAAACATTGTTATCCTTTGAAGATAAGCTTTTGGCAGGTTCTTGCAAACAGGATTTTTGCTGTGCTAATCCAGTCAAACTGATTTAATAATATACAGGTAGTCCTTGACTTGCACCATTCATTTAGTGACCGTTTGAAATTATGACGGAGCTGAAAAAAGTCCTGTCCTCACATTTATAATGGTCTTCACACTTATGATTTTTGTACCACCAGTGGTCACATGATCACAATTCAGATGCTTGGCAACCAGCTTGCATTTACAACCCATTATAATGCCTTGCAGTCATGTGATCACAATTTGCAACCTTCCCAGCTGATTTCCGACAAGTCAATGGGGAAAGCAAAATTTGCTTAATGATTGACTGAAAAACCATGGTGATTTGTTTAATGTAACAAAAATGATCATAATGACCACCTCACTTAGGTGTGGAAGTTCTGGTCCCAACTGTGGTCATAAACACTATGTGTATTCTTAGAATGCATTCTATAAACAACAGTAACAGAATAAGATGATAGAATTAATCATCTTGGATTAGCAAACTGACAACAGAAACAGATATAAAGTGCAAATAAGGGTTTTTTCCCCGTATTTTGGAGGTATTCCTCAAGGGTACAATAAATTATACAGAACAATGGTGAAATAGATAAAGTAAAAAAAATCTTTATTACTGTATATATAATACACAAATCAACAAAGCAGTTTTTGTTTTTTGTTTGTTTCTGTAGTGAAGTGGCAATTTTTTTTGCATTAGGAAACTAAAGATCTAACTGTTCTCACAGTTCAAAAAGACTGTTAAGAGATGCAGATTAAGACAAATACGTTATTTAAAAAACTGATGGGATTTAAGCAGAAGTTGAACAAATAGAAGATAATGCGGTTGAGACTGATTGCTCAGACAAAAATCAATACAGGGAACTTAAAAAAATAAACTTCATGTCAGGGATCTAAAATCATCTGGCTATTCTTACAGCCAGTAGTGTAATTATTTTATACAAGAACAATAGGGGTGAGATGCTACCGGTTCTGCCCGGCTCTATAGAACTGGTAGCTCTAAAGAGCAGCAGACACTGAACCAGTTCTGTGTTTGCTGCTCTTCGGCCCACCCGCCTGCCCGGGCTCTTACCTCTCCTTTATTTCCTGCTTTTTCAACCTCAGCTGCTTTGCACGGCACAGCTGAGGTTGAAAAAGCAGGAAAAAAGAGGCTTTTCAAACACTGTGCACCTGCGCGCTGCACTTTTCAGCTGTCTGGTCTGCACAGCTTAAGGTTTTTTTACACGCGCGCACAGCGTGTAAAAAACGTAGTCACTGAACCGGTGGTAACACCGGTTGAATCTCACCCCTGAAGAACAATATATGATACAGACAAAGAAGTATCCAATTTGGAAAATTGGATACTTTTTGGGTCATCCCACTGCAAAAAATTACCACATAGCTGAACAGTAAGCATAAAACAGTAGATAAAATGATAAGGAGATTGGTATGCTTGCCATTGAAGAAAACCCAAAGGCCAAAAGAATTTGATGTGATAGTATTTACAAACTAACACTGGATAAAAATGGACAGATCAAAGGTGGGATTTCTATTGTATACTAGAATCTGGGGCATCCCAATGTAATTTATAGCAGTAAATCCAGGACAAACGAAAGGAAACATTTCCCTCACACAATTGATGTGTGACAGTTCACTATTAAGTATAGCTGTTGACAGAAATATGCTTAATAGTTCTTTGATCTGATGTGAAACCTAAAAAAGATATTATATATCCTTTTCATTCATCAATATATTAAATGAATCCTAGACAGGTTAAAAAATTGTGGCACTTTGGTTATTACGGTTTACAAAAATGAAACAGAAACAGAAGAAATATATTTGGAAGGAGTCAGCTTCAGCAACCTTACTTTAGAGATACTGGCCTTAATGTTTCATTCAAACTTTCCACAAGTGTAAAGTGTAACCAGATAATTATAGAACAGCATATCTGTAAATGTATGCATTTAATAAAGCACTTATTCACTACATATTTCTAAATAGTTATGTATTTATTTATATGCTGCTTCAATCATGAAGTAATTCTAGGCAGTAAGAAGGCAACACTACTAAGGTTAAGAAAACATAAAAGCAATATATACTATATTCTATATAAATTAGAATAGAATATCGGGGAATAAATTACTATGCACTACCCAATGGCCTGCTGCAAGAGCCAAATTTTTACAGTTATGCAATAGCCCAACAATGTCAGGGCCATTCAAGGGAGGAGGGGAGATGCTTCACAGGGTAAATGAACCTACAGAGAAAGTATGCCTCATGGTGACAATATTTTACAGCCTGGGTCCTGATGTTCTTTCTTCCAATGCCTAGACTAATTTCAAAACCAAACCTTCCTGAATTATTGTTGTCTATATCATTATCACCAAGGCAGAATACTTTTTCCCTGTACTAAACACAGTACATTCTCATATATTTATGTCACTTCTTTCAAGTGTGTTGGGGAAAAAGGAATAAATAGTTGGCTAGCATCTCCCTCAGATCTCAGCGAACAAGGCAAGGAAGCAAACAATTTACTGGAACGGAACGTGCCCTCTTAAGCTAGTTCTTTGAAGGAATTTTTTAAAAAGAGTAATGTCAAATTAATTGGGCCCCACATAACATTCATCTCTGATCCTAATGACCTCTCCTAAATTCTTACGGTAAAAGGCAAATTGTGGAGATTCAAGGAAAACAACGAATTTCTATAAGGAATGTAGAAGACCTTTCAACTGAAAAACAAAGCTTGCTTCTGCTTCTGAATTCCAAACGGAAGCACAGTAAATCCATGTAGATTGGGGGGGGGAGAGCTAAAGAAGTTAAAATCTATGTATGATTTATATACTTCAATTCAAATTTAATTATTTAATGACTATGCATGTCATCCTTTTTGGAGAGGGGGCGGCATACAAGTCAAATTAATAAATAATAAATAAATAAATCCAAGGAGACTCTTTTTAAATACTGATAAGGAGTCCAGGCAGGAGAACTGCTTACTCTTTGCAAGGATGTCAATAAATTTTTAAAGTGCTGCCTTTCCCAAGAAAATCAAATAAGGACTTAGAGGATGAAATGGAACAGCTAATATATCAGTGACCACACACAGTATTTGCTGGTACAGGTTCTTTATAAATAACAGCATGATAGCAAGTACTCTTATGGACACAATACATAAAAATACACAAACGTTATGTGTAATACCTTCATTTCGATAGCAATGTTTTTGGCAAACAGAATGGGGTGTATATTATTTTGCATTTATTAAATGGTATAGGGAAATTTGCATAAACATACTAATCTCTTCCGTCTTTGTGGGTTTTCTCTTCTATGTTTTCCATTTAAACAAGGAAGATGGTAAGAAAATGGCTATTTCAACCATAAACTAAAAAGTATCAGACTACTACTACTACTACTACTACTTCTTCTTCTTCTTCTTCTTCTTCTTCTTCTTCTTCTTCTTCTTCTTCTTCCTCTTCCTCTTCTTCCTCTCTCTTCCTCCTCCTCCTCTCTTCTTTTCCAGCATAACTCTGGAAAGCCTCGAGCAATTTCAACCAAACTTGGTATACAGATGACTTACCCTCTGGAAACAAACACTGTGGGAGTAAGACACCCCTAACACCCCTCAGGATTGTCTGTGTGTGTGTATATTCCAACATAACTCTGGAACGCCTGAGCCGCTGAAATGAAAGGGAATGAATTAAATCTATAGTGTCAAATCACAGTACTTTTGACACTGATAGTGTGATTTTGGATTCAAGTACTGTTAAGATACAGCCTGTTGTGCCTTAAAATGGCTTCTACTGAACTGCACAGTGCAGCTACCATGGTAACGGCCTCACAGTACTTCACAAGGGGGCTTCTTCTGGTAAGGGGGATTGGTTCTTTTTAAAAAAACAACAACACCCTAGGCCCTCAGCTTCAAGCAAAGAGGAAAAGTTGTCGAGGAAGGTCCCTGTTAATGCAGATGATCACCTCAAAGGCTGTTTCCTATAGAATGTTTCCAAGGCTGATCGCCAGGGCAATTAGGTCTCTAATTCTCACTACAATGGTTGAAGTAACAGGGCCAGGCCCAAGTGTCTTTTTCTTACATTTACGTTATTGTATTCCATAATAATATATTTCATTGCTGTAACAATGCCTCCAAGGAAATGTCAGGCGATTGGTCAAGTGCAATCAAAGGCAACAAAAATGAAACACCAGCGTAGACAAGAAACTCCCGAGAGGAATAGAAGATTTGCGATGCTGCACGAGAGAGCTACTACATCTAGAACTTCAGAGACAGTACAACAGCATGAAGCCTGACTACTATAGATATAACTCATTCCTTTTCCTGTCTAATACAGGATTGGGATAAATAAATACCCAGGCAATGCCAGGTTATTAGCTAGTAAAGAAATAAATGATTACTGTATCAAATGGTGTGAAATCATATATCCATAGTTTTTGGGTAGCACACAACAAAACAAGTAACTAGAAGGCGTCTTATGACTTGCCAACCAATTAAGTCTATCAACTACATCTCTTTGATCAAAGAATATTTCAAATACTGGTAGTCCTTGACTTATGACTACAATGGAGTCCAGTGAGAAATTTAAATGAGTTTTACAATCTTTCTTGGTACAGTTAAGTGAATAACAGCAGTTGATAAGTTAGTGATCCAGTTATTATGTGAATTTTACTTCCCCATTGACTTTGCTTGTCAGAAGATTGCAAAAGGTGATCATATGATCCTGGGTCATAGCAATGGTCATAAATATGAACCAGTTGCCAAGCATTTGAATTTTGATCACATGATCTTGGGGATGCTGCCAAGGTTATAACTGTAAAAAAACCCAGTCATGTCACATTTTTCAGTGCATTTTTCAGTTGAATTGGTCATTAAATGAACTGTTGTACATTGAGGACTATCTTCTTTTCTGCATAGCACATGAAAGCAAACCAGCAAGAAACAAATGTCTTCATTAAAAGCTTACAAGTCTTTCTTTACAATTAAATCCAAATGTCCTGTACATCACTCATAACAATATGATCTACTGCCCCATTCACAAGTTCAATGTAATTCATCTTTCAAAGTCACAAATGTTACCGGAATGTAGCAGCCCAAGTGGAAGCAGAAATGATATTCCATTCCAAGAACTAAAATTCTCCATAATTAAAACATATTGCAGATATGCAGGAAATGAGCCCCCTGAGTTTTTATCAAATTACAACAATAATAACTCTACCTGATATATTGTTCTTGGTGCAAAACAGTATGAGTAAAATATCATAATGCTTATGTAAAAGAAACATTTTTCAGAAGGAAGATTTTCTATATACATAAAACTGCTAAACTGAAGGAATGTTAAATTATAGATTTTATAACATATGAGAAGTTAATTGTAATTATGCTTAGTTAAAAACAGAACAAATCTGAAAGGAAATAAATCATGTTATATGTAATTGCCATTCATTACCTTTGGGATCCTCTAATTTTTCATTCACTCTTTCTTTGCATGAGAGTTTTTCAATTGGTTTAATTAAGTTTTCTTCTTCAGAGAAGGCAATAAAACAGATGAAAGAAAAGGATGAAAATAAATGCTTTAGAAAAATAGAAAAATTGGATGAAATGAATGGAAGAAATAATAAGAATAAGAAATAATAAAAAGAAACAAATCTGAAAATAAAGTTTAAACAAGCTTTGCAAATTAGTTTCCTACCTACAGACAAGATCAATTTTAAGAACAGCAACCCTAGACCCATGTTTATTGTCATTCCAAATAAGATACATGCATTTTAGATTAGTAGAAATGAAAATACCTATTGTGAGAAGGTATTACTTTTAATAATCCACAAAAAGACTATTATAGAATTTTTGAATTTTTGAAATAGGTTTATGATTCAAAAAGAGTGCTTCAAGATTTTGGAGTAATGTGAACACAGAACCCATCCATGTCTCATTAAAGAAGCATTATCAAAGTCTAGGATCATGCAATGGCTGCAGAGAAGCTTCTGATGCAGTTGTTTGATCCTGGAAATGACTTGCTTAAATGACTAAGGGGCAGATGCTCTGTTAACATTAATTGCTGCCCTGAAGCACTTTTCCTAAGTCATATCACACCATCCGGAGGTTGCAGCTGGTGCAGAATGCTGCCGCGCGGGTTGTGATGGGAGTTACCCGATTCTCCCATATTACCCCCCTCCTGCACGGCTTGCATTGGTTGCCGGTTGCGCTCCGGGTGAGGTTCAAGGTTTTGGCTTTAACATTCAAAGTCCTACACGACATGGGTCCACAATATTTAAGGGAGCGCCTCCTACCGATATCGGGGACCAACCGCCCTGTATGGGCACACAGGCAGGGGCTCCTCGGGGTCCCGTCAGCAAGCCAATGTCGGCTGGCGGTCCCCCGACGGCGAGCCTACTCTGTGGCGGCCCCCGACTTATGGAATCAACTGCCTCTGGACCTCTGCCTGGCCCCTGACCTCCGCACCTTCCGCCGCGATTTGAAGACCTGGCTATTTGACCAAGTCAGACTGTGTTTACCTTACCTGGGGCATGGGACAGTTTTAATTTTTAATTCAGTTTTATTGGACCTTATAGTGATTTAATTTCTTTTTAATTATTTATTGTATTTGTATGTTTTAACTGTGAGCCGCCCCGAGTCTTCGGAGATGGGGTGGCATATAAGTCCAATAAAATAAATAAATAAATAAATAAATAAATAAATAAATAAATAAATATCATGTTGGAAACTGTATAAATAGTCCTATCAGAATATATAATTTACCCCAAGAATGACGAATTCTGTCTGACTCCCAAATTATTGATAAAACCAGATTTTAATGTTATGCAAAGTCTATAAATTCAGTTTTTGTACTGTACAATTTTTGAATGCAGAATGCTTCCAGCCTCAGCCTTTTTAAGTCATCCAGAAATGGATGGTCTCACCTTAGTCCCCATGCACATTTATAAAAAAAGAAAGATATGAGGTGGTATTATCCAATACTTCATTTTGAAGCATTCCCAGTCTTTGGGGAATGAAGGGAAAGAAAGAAAGAACAGGTAAATTTAGGAATTGAGATGGCAAATCGAGAAGACAGAAAAGAATGGAAGGAAACTTAGATGGCAATGTTGTTTGAGTTCTTTACACCTGTTGTTGTTCGGTGGGAGTGATGATATGTAGGAGATTTGATTTAATGAGACATTGATAGTCTCTGGTCAATTTTAGGCAGCAGCTAGAGGAGTCTAATCAACTAATTAAGGTCACAAAGCTGAGCTTCTTAACTTTCCCTTAGCACCTTTTAGGTAAGTACTATGCTGGGGAGAAGAACAGTTCAGGAAGAGATGGACTGCTTAAGCAATCTCTCTGCCTTGCCAGGGGGACAAACATGGGCCAGGCACAAGAAACGATACCACATAAATTGCTGAATGCAACAGCAGCATCCAGTGAACTTCACAGCATCTCCGTCTTTCTGTCACTTGGCTTGCTTAAAGACTGTCACTTAGTGAGCATGTCACCTGAACCAATGGCAGTCAGTCACTAAACAAGGACTACCAGCATATATGTAGTGTGTTTTAATTTGGAAATTTCTACGTTCTTCTCCAACCTGGTTTCAAACCAATGAAAGAATGATGGAAGTGAATTTGTTACATGAACATGGTATATCAGCAATTTTCATTGGCTACAAAAGAAAAGCCCTTCCAGGCTATGTTCAACATTGCACGTAATGTTGCGGGGATAACAGTGTCACAGCTACGGCTTAAATCCAGTTAATCTATTTATGCCATCTAGCAAGAAAGTTACACATCCTGATTATCTAAACTCATAAGCACCTACGCACTCTTATTTTTATACACCAAGTGAGAGAAATAATCTCTTGTGAACTTCAGTATCTATTTTTTTTAGTACTGAATAGCTGAAATGTCATCAAATATTGAAACAACCTCTGGTTACATATATGCTGTGATCATCTCTATGTGAATCCAAACTACTATTCAAAACTATGCATATTAAACTGGGAAACGGCATTATGCTTGAAAATAATTGTGGAAATAATAATAAATGTTATAAAATACATTAAAACTATATAGGATGTGTAATACTGTATTACATTAATTACCTGCATTAACTTGATTGAAAGACAGACCTCCAATTGGTGCTATTGATTTTGAAAACAAAGGATTGTTGCAAGTACCATGGATTCTTTCTTTAGTGACCACTCCTGAGGAAACATTCTTAGGGTTTACACCTTTAAGAAATTATCATGTTAAAGGTTAATATCTATCCATCGCTCAGCAAGTCACAGTATATTCTTTGCTAGATGGCTGCTTCATGAATACAGGAAGTATAAAAAAATACTTCCTATTGAAACTAATTTTAGAATCAGATTTGAAAAAAAGTAATCCTTAAAGAAAGTCATAAATAATTTAAGTTATACTTGCTTAATGACCCTAATTGAGGGTAGAATTTCTGTCACTAAGCGAAGCGGTCATTAGGCAAAACATATGACCACACTGTTTAGCAACAGCAATTCTGGTAGTTTCAGTTGTGGTCATTAAGGCAAGGACTATATCATTGTTAGATGAGGTCCTTATGCTTCTCTTATACTGTGTGAATTGGCAGCGTCATCTCACTGCCTTCTCCCCAGCCAGGAGTGGTGAGTTCCCTTCAGCAGATGAGGTTCCACCACCCTGCCATGCTCACCTCCGCTTCAAATCTCCACGCCCAGATATCTCCACCCTTTTGGTCACCCCATATTCCACCAAGGCCACTTCTCCCTTCTACCCCTCTGCTATTTGCTTCTTCTTCCCAGTGCTCACAAGGCATACTCAGTCAAGATCAGGCCACGGTTTGTGTACTGCCTGCATGTCGCAGATGAGACTTCACTTGTTTGCATGGCCCGGTTTCTGGCATGCCATGGACCGGGGGGTTGGGGATCCTTGATCTTTAATATACAGTTTAATGACTGTAACAGCCACTATGCAAGACAGGCAGGCAGAAGACTAGTAGCGTGCATACATGAACCCCAATTAGCAGTCAGAACACACAATGAAGACTCCTTAATATCACAACACACTGACAGACTCAATCATAGTTTCAACTGGGAAACTGTGACCATCTTAGATCAAGCTAAATTCAAGCTAGGGAAACCTGGCAGTCAGACACATGGGCCACCAATAGACACATAGAGATAAACCATATTTAAAAGAGACAATAAAAAAAGCTGAGAAGGAAACAAAAAGATCAAAACATGTCCTCTCCAGCAGCCTACACCCAGATAAGCAAGGATTAACATCAGACAAACAACCAAGCAGAAAGCAATTCCCTAATCAAGGAACTCCCAAGAAGAAAACCACATTCCACCAACACTGGCAAGACAAGCTACTGTATATAAACAGGGAGCAAACCCCACCAACAAACATCTGCAAGCAAACCACCAAGATCAGAGAGCACCCAGCGCTCCACTTCTAACTGGAATGCAATGCATATGCATGGTGTGTGGAGGCTTGGACCTCTGCTGATTCTTATGAAAAGTCTTCAAACTTTTCAATGAAAGTTTTAAAAAAAATGGAGAACAAACCACCTCCCAAGATCTCAATTACTATCAGTTCAGGGATTGATAGCACCTACTATCAGCTCAGGGACTGATAGCACCTACTATCAGTTCAAGGACTAGGTGCTTCCTCAGCCCCCAGATCTCCCATAAACAGAAACATACACGTCACACTGCTCAGATTTTAATCTGAAAAATACAGGAGAAGATAGCTTCACAGACCCTATATTGCAGATGAAATTACGAAAATCTAGGCCAGTTACTACTGGCTTAGGTCTTGTCCTTAACCTGCTTCACCCAGCTCTGAAAGAGAAAATGCAAACAGCAAAGGCAAAAGGGCAGCTATTAAAGCCTATCTTAGGGGAAAACTACTCTCCTGATGGTCTCCATGACACCTGATTTTCTTGGGCTTTGTTATTTTTAACCATTAATCATCTGGACAGATTATTATTATTTCAGTGTCCAGACATTTTAAAGTGGATTTTTTTTTCATATTCGCTATAGCAAAATATTGCATGGAATGAGATTACTGAATGAAAAACACTTAAGTTGAAAAAGGTAGCAAAAATAAAATAAATGAACACATATGCACATCCGCACACACACATTTTGTTAACTGAATCTGATAATGCGTTAAATAATTGCCTCTTACCAGGAATGTATCTTGATTGTTTCAAATAGTACTGTTTTGCTGAAGTAGTCGATATTCCAGAGTCATTCCTCTTCAGAACTTTGTTTTCTTCCGATCTGCCAGAGGTAGGAGACTTAGACTCAGGAACGCTGAAAATAAACAACACCAATGAATTCTTAGTCTAGAAAAACAAAGTTTTCTTAGGAGCTTGTATTTTAATTCAGCGAAGAGTTGAATAGCACTTTAGCAAGAAATGACACGGGATAGGAAAATATATGAAAGGAAACCTTTTTCCAAATAAATTCATCACGATTTAAAAACACAGCATTTTTACTGTGCCATACAGTACTAACGCAGATCCTTCCTAATCCTGCGGAGAATTATTGTGATGTATATAAATATCACTGTAGGTAGTCTTCCACTTATATCCACAATTGGGCCTGGAATCTCAGTAGCTGAACAAAGCGATTAGTAAGCAAGATGCCACATGACTGCTTCATTCAACAACTATAATCTAGGCTCTCACTGTTGCAGTCATTAAACAGAGTGCTTGGGAGAAGGCTTGGGCCTCTCAGTCCTAGTGGAACAAGAAGAGAATATGGACTTCCCTATATACCTGGGAGTCTAAGCCCTTTCTCCACCCCACCAGGGAGAATGATCATGAGAACAAAGGTATTTGCTAGTGTTTTTGCCAGATTTGAGGTCTGTTCCTCCAGTGCATTTCCTCTTGTTTTAAGTCTGTCACAACTTTAAACAATTGTCAAATAACTGGTTATAAGTTGAGGACTACCTATATTTATAATGTCCTTGGATTTTCCTGATTTTGTTTAAGGGGCAGTCTTAATAAACAGGGTAATCATGTCGCTGATCCAGTGCCAATTCCCTATTCCAGGGCTGAGCAGGGAATAGTGTCAGCTACAACCATGCAGTTATGCCTTTTACAATGTTTATTTGTACTAAAAATTACAGGTCATTACACTGGTTCACACAATGTGGTTACATGAAAATATATTATGCATGAGTTGGTTCACAGCTGCCCTGCCCTGGAGAAAAAGCTGTTGGATATGCTTGTAATTAAACTACAGTTGACAATATTTTTCTTAAAGCCACCATTATAAATATTTAGTCTTCAAGATGTCATATCTTTTACAGTTTCCCCTGGAAACTCAAAGCATTAATTACTGAATTACTGAAATTACAAATCTTTCCAGTTATCTTTGGGTATGCCTAAACAAAACCATCACTTCAGTGTAATGTACTTTTCCAGATACAGTTATATATAATTTAAGCATTAAGCATAATAATAAATAATGTAAAACTTCTCCAAAAACAAGTATAAAGAATTTTACTTTATTTGTACCTAAAGTAGTAACAATAAATGTCTTTCTTATTTTTGTTTGCTTTGTATGAAACAAGGCAAAGATGTTTGGCTTCCCTCTCAGAAAATCTATGCCATGCCTAGATATATCTCTCTTAATATAAAATACTGCAACATTTAAAGCAACCATTGACATTGCAACTGATACAGAATTCATTTTTATTGTGTTTCTAGACTGTTCAATATTTCCTCTCAGTAATGTACAGATAAATTAAAACACTATTTTAAAGCTGTAAAACAATATAGAAAGCAATATAGAATCAGGACTACAATCAAGAACCATTAACAATAATAAATACCTCATAAAACAATCATAATAAAAGTGCTAAAATAGCAAAGTTCTTAAAGCATTTACCAAAAATATTGTCCAGGGATAAAACAAAAGATCTTCACCTGGAAATGACCATAGTGTAGGTCCTGGGTAAGCCTCTCTAGGGAGAAAATTTACAAAGTGCTACTACAAAAAGGCCATTTCTCATGAAACCACCCACCTTGCCTTAAGCCTTAACGTGGAGTCCTTAAGATCTGGATAGGTAAATAAAGGAGGAGATGCCCTTTCAAGTACCCTGGCCCAAGTTATTCAGAAATGCACATTAAAATCAGTCCTAGGAATAAACAAACCCATTATTGCTTAAAGAGACTGGATTAGCCACTTGTACTTAGCCTGGCAGCTATCCTGTTTTGAATGAAATGAAAATTCCATATTCTTTGGAAAAAATAAATTCATATATAAAACACTGATGAAACAAACGTTAAAAAGGTATGATATTTATGTAGTTACTTACCAAACACATCTAAATGATATTAAAGTAACAAAAATATCCTTACAATCCCCAAAGTATGTCACAACTTTTGAGCACCCCTAATCTTTGGAAATTGAAAGCTGAAAATTTTGACACGCCCTACCATTTGTTAGTCCCCCCCCAAAAAAAGCAAATTAGGTAAAGTGTAAATGATTGCAAGTCAGTTGCAAACCAGATCATCAATTCAATTACAGTTACCTTTGAGCTGATAATTATTTGCCCAGGTACTTTTGTCAAAAAAAAGAAGAAGATGCTAGCAAGTATCTATAACTATTTTCATATTCTGGATTAAGCCTGTTTCTTAGCCTAACCACACCCTCTTTAAAAGGCTGGCATCATGTTCACATTCCAGAAGGAGTCACAATCAATCCTACATGTTGGGAAAATATAAGCTATATATAAAACAGCATAAGAAACATATATTTAACATTTATCAGGGCCAGGAGAGACTATATATTAATCACAAATAACAAAAAAATATGTAATACCTTACCTAAAAAGCGATTCTTTTGTTTTCTTTTCATTTAACACCACAATGCTAGGCTTCTTAAAGTAAGAAATTCCAAATTCTGTATCATCAAAATCATCCCAACTATCCATTGTCTTTAACATAGTTTGACCCCACCGGCGTCGATTGTTTTTCATACCCATTGTACCATTTGAGGGTCCTATGGCTATGTGTTTCTGTTTTGATTACAAAAAAATTAGAAATCATTTCTGATATATTTTAGAGGTTTACATTACTATGTTGAACTGGAAAAACTGCAATATGTGTTTGGGGGAGAGGTGTCTGAAAGAGCTCTGAGTACAGAGCCTGTCTTCTCACAGTAAAAAAAAAATTAAATACAATACTTTTCAAATATTATAAGAGAGAATTATAACAAATGACCCACTATAATCATACATTCTTGTGAAAGAAAACAAATGCCAGGAGCATTGCTGCTGCCAAATTAACGTAGGATTAATTAAAATTAACCCATTGCATTTGGAAATAGAAAAAAAAGAGCAGAGCTACAAAGAGGATTAATAGAAAAAAAAAGTTTGTAACAGAGATACAAGAGATGTAGTTAGAGGAAAAAAGAACAAGGGAAAAACATGTGGCATGCAGAAACTAGATGGAGATGATTTTTTTTTAAAAAATGAGAAAAACTAAGGAAAAATTTGTAATAGTTCATGGAGGGGACTGGACAGGGAATGCAGAAAAACTGATTTATGAAGACAGGGATAAAGAAATAATAAGAAAGAGCAACCCAAAATGTACTTCAACATTAACACGTGATGAAATACTTTTGAATTCACAAGAATATATTGTAAAACTACCTCTCAAAGTGGTTTGAACTGAGCACTTCTGGAGCAATTATAGACTTGTTCATAAGTCGTTTCTGAGTGCAACTTACTGATATTGAGTTTTTACTGATGGTTGGAAGGAATGACTGAGGCTGTTGCTGTACTGATGGTTGCTGACTCACTGCATTCTGAGGCAGCTGGATTGACTGGAGTGGATGTTGGTTATTCCTGGATAGACACTGTAGCTTATCAGTTACATCTAGCGAAGACTGAGGTTCTGGCACAGATACAGCTTCTAATTTTGATATATGTTCAAGTTTGGGCACAGATGGTTTTCGTTCTGTTAACTTGGAATATGGCTGTTTCTGATTCATGCATTGTGGAGGTGGTCCTAAAATCTGGCCCACCTGAAAGTAAGGAAACTTCAATGCCTATGGAAAAAGACAACACTAGTAAGTATAAGGCAGCTAAAAGCATGCAACTAAAGGTCTTGCCAAATAGAGGGTAGAAAAAATATGGAAGGTCATATAAAATGAAACCAAGTGGAGTTACTGGAATCCAACAGACTTTTAATTTCATGGAAAACAAGACTACTGTAGTTTAGTGACTGAGAACATAAGCTTGGATGTTCAAATCTCCCATTAACCATAAACCACTGAAGTCATGTCTAAGCCACTAGTAATTTCCCAAAAACATTCTTATAATTTCTGTGAACCAACACTTTACCTATATGGTCTTCCCTTTCTACTTCCATATACCTTGTTAAATATAATTCTTTTCTAGCTCATCATTCCTGCTTCCTGAAGTTGTTGTTGAAGATCAACAGGGAAAGACATACACATATCTTTTAAGAAGTATCAATTCATAGAGTCATTTCAAGCACCAGGAATGACAGATTCCTTGTTAATAACTTTCTGATTTCTCTAAAGCAGGGTAGAAAACATGTAGCCTTCCAGACTTTATTGAACTCCAACCACAGTCATAGATATAGAAACTTTTGTTTCTCAACAGAGTACATCTTCCATGTTATATTAAATAAAACTTCAAATACAGTGCAATACATTTTATAGTTAATCTTATGAAATTATAAGTTTTCCTTCCTTTTAAGATACTTGGTTAAAGAAAATGGCAAAAGTAGTCTACAAGTGTTGTGCAAGTGTTAAAACCATTTCTGATTTTGATGAAGTGCTTGTAAATGACTCGTGAGTTTGTGAGGTGGTGGTTTTTTCTTTTTTGTTTGCAATAATTTGTACTCATTGTATAAGCAAAATTGCCATATTGTTAATACCACAGGTCTGCATACCTGACTTGCTGTTGGTCGTTTTTTTGGATCCCAATTCAACATTTCATTCATGAGAAACAATGCCTCACTGCTGGCATTTGGAATGAGAGTCTTTAGATTTATTGAAACACACTGAGGGAATCGAAAATTCATTGCAGCAGCAAGCTGGTAACCTTCTGGCCAATCACTCTGTAAAGTAGAATAACAAGAGTAGTCTTTAAAACTAAAATGAGTAATTTCTATTATTTATTGTTGAATGCCTGCAACTATTATTTTTGGTTAATTTGTTTAACCAAAACCCAAACTTGTTCACAGATAGTCTTCAAGTACCGATTGCAATTGCAACTGGCAACTCCACATGATCACAAAATGTAATGATATATGAGAATGACCTTGAAGGACAAGTAGGAAGATATGTTGCCTAAGAAAATACCAGGCAAAACATGGGGAAGCCCCCAGTGGCTTAACAGTTAAAGGAAGTAACTTAGGAAAGATCCACCCTAATTGATCTGGTGGTTAAAAGTGATGGCAGGAGATCTGTACCTTCGGACTTAAAAAATTCTGTTAATGTAGCCTAACAATAAAGTAGAATTAATTCATCTAGTTGTGTTTCCTCTCTGGTTTACTTGAAAGGGCTGTCATCAATCTTGCAAGTCTCAAGGTACGCATTTCCATGACTTGTGTCATTAGCACTGATCAGTCTCCGAACGCACAATCAGTGAGGATTACCTGTGTTATATAATGGAAAGTTAATTATAAAGAGTGATAATGTTAATCCCCACAATGGAAGAATGGGTGGACAAGTAACAGAGCTAGCAGAGATGACAAAATTGATTGTTTTAATTAGAGAAAAGAATGTATCCAACTTTGTTTCTCCCTGGAAATTGCTTCTGAACCTGACTTGGAGTGGCTGCTCCTGAGTGTGAGGGTGCTCAAAGGTGCACTCACAGGGAATTGGGGTGGTTGCTGTAAGGGTATGCGAGTGGCGGGGGAGCATGAGCAAAATGGGGCTTGGGGTGGGTATGCATGGAGGTGGAAGACTTAAACTGTGAAACTTAAACAACTCTCCCTGCTGGTTTCCCCACTGACTTTATTTGTGTGAAGCCAGCAGAGAACATTGCAATTTGCAAACACAAGACAATGGAGTACTGCAACTATTAGAAGTAAAAGCCCGGCCATCAAGTGCTCAGATCATGATCACATGACCAGGGCTGCTGGGATAGCCAGAACTCTGATAATCGATCTTAGCCACTGCTCATTAAACACCATCATTATTTCAAGCAGTTGGTGAATAAATGGTCGTTAACCAAGAGCTATCTGTTATTTTAATTTTATTCCCACCAATTGTAATAATACATTTTCAAAATGCTTTACCTTCTTTGGTGTTCCTAACACCTGACAAATTTTGAAAATTTCATCAACTTCACTTGTTCCTGGAAAAAGTGGTCTGAGTGTATATAGTTCAGCCATTATGCTACCAACAGCCCAAATGTCAATAGGGGAACTATAAATAGAAGATCTCAATAAAACTTCGGGTGCACGATACCTGAAAAGGATGAAGATAAATAATTGATAACTGATCAAGAGGCTTATAATATAAGTGAAATCCCCATTAAAACTCATGTGGGAACGCTGTGTGAAAGAGCGCTGTGCCCGGGTGGCTGCGTCAGCAATGAACTAGGCCAAGGGCACAATAGCTAACTGGCAGCCACAGACCCTAGATACCAAAAGGTTCAATTCTGCTAGGCTCAATTCTGCTAGGATTGGCTAAAATTAATTTCACCATATATGGAGATATCACTCGCCTAATCCAATGGGAATAACACTGTAAACGCTTCCGCATTAAACCAATAAAAAGAGGCACCCAAACCTCACTAGGGGCCGCCTCACCCGAGTAGACTTCTGTGTGTGCGTTGTCTTCTTGATGCGTTCTGGCCCCTGAGTGAGCGACCCGCTGGATGCGGAACAAATCCGCAACCTCACACTTACCATCTGGTAGAAACATAATCCGTGTATGGAGGCTGAGATCTTAGTTCTCTAGCCAATCCAAAATCAGCAATTTTAACAAGTTCTGGACCCATACAAAGAAGGTTTTCAGGTTTCATATCTCGATGAAAAAATCCTGTAAACATGAATGTAGAAGAAATAGATATCGATGGAGTGGATTTCAAATTCTACTAATAATAGGAATTTTTATTTTGTACTACATGGATTGCCATAAAAACCTGCTTTTAAATTTTGTTTTCAAACTGCACTAAATACAAACTTCAAAAATTTATCAATCAACTCCCAATATAACTGGGAGCTAAGCTATTTCAGAGATCTGTTACTAACTGGATCAAACTACATTTAAGTCACTGGGTCAAACTACATTTGATCTGGTTATCAAAACTTTAAAATAAATGTTTTTTGAGATACAGAATGAAATTAAGAATAGTATACATTTAGTGAACAAAACAAATAACTAGGTCAGATTTTTTTCATGATTAAAATAAATTTAGCCTAAGCATCATTCAGCCTACATTTAATGTAAACTACTTCATACCCCTTTAAATACATCCAAAATTGTTTCTTTTAAAAGCATAATATTCACAGCAACAATAATCTTTGAAATTTGTTCTCCCCTTTACAGAGTCAATTAAGTCTTGCAATAATATCACAACCGGTATTAGAAATCAGGAACCTGATTCTCTGAAATAGATTACAGCAAGACCAATGTAGAAGTAGGCATAGATCTGATGACAAAAGGATTGTAAAGTATTATAATAAAAAGAATAAAACTGAGAGGAAAAAAATGTCAGGAAGCTAACATTTTAGGATGTAACAAATCAAAAGTTTGTGTTTCTCATAATAAATTTATACTATTCCAAATCCATGCACACTGCCACTAAAGGAGCGTCTTCTATAGATTTCTACAATATTGCACCTCGCTCTACAATTACTGCTGGTGCGGAACACTGTAAAATGTACTGCCTGCATTCTAACAACAACAAATGGACAGGGAAATTTGTACCCTCTAATAAAAATTAGGCAGCCAAACATTATGATATATACAAAGGCACAGAACTACTTTATACAACTTAATACCATCTCTTGGATACTACACAGTACACACTATGAAATATGACAGCCCATTAAATGTCAATAATCAGAAATGTGAATAAAATGAATTAGGATTAGTGTGGTTTTGGAATAAGTGCTGGTCATCAAAAACCTGATCAACACTTATTAAAAAAGTGTCCCCTACAAGAAATCAAACAATTAAACTTAGCCCATACTTCCATTTGAAGTGACTTTTTGTGCCCAAATAAAGCACTGTTCTGGATGGAACCCTATGCCAAGAAATTGTAACATCGACAACCAACAATCAATTAATATAGTTACTGGGATTCAGGTTCCGGAACATTTGATTCTCAAAATAATCTTATTTTTCTCTGAAGTAATTTATTTAGCAATTATTTTAAACTTTTTATCACTGGAATATTGGTACCATATATGTATCACGTCTATTACGCCTCCTGTTTGATAAAGTGTACATTAGCCTATTCACTCTAATACTACACGGTAGCAGCAATATACTATACTCACCATGTTTATGGATAAAAGCTAACCCTTGTAATATTTGATACATAATGTTCCTGATGACAGACTCTGGAAACAGTTTATTTCTGTAATGCAACAAATGAACAAGATGAAGAAAAACAGGATTCTTTTCAGATACAAACAAATATGCGTTACTATTTCAATTATTCATTTATCCAATGCCTTAACCACTTTTTTAAAATAAAAATCATTGTAACAGGTAAGTGACCTTAAAGCATATTTTCAATTTAAAAAAAAGCAGGTCTCTTTAGAAAACAATAAAACTTAAAAAAAAACAGGTCTCCTTCTATTAATTAAAAAATGCTAGAAACCAGGAAAAGTAATTAGTTGGAAAAAGGAGAGAAGTGCATTATTTCCTCTTTTAAAATCCTTCATAACACTTCAGCACATTGGAAAAATGTTTCCATGTTTGGATCACATTGTTCTTATGGCTTATGATAAAGTAGCAATCAAGTGTGTGGCTTATTTGGGGAGAAATAATAAAGAGGCTTAAGGGTAAAAAAACTGACCTTGTTTAAAGAAAAAAAATACCATTCAAAATGCAATATTTTGCTATCAAATACCAATAATATAATCTGAGAATAGCATTGGTTCGAGGGAGGGGGTTTCCCACTTTTGGCTTACTGTATAATATGAATTAATTATGGTTTAGCAACCATTATATCTAACATGAGAGTCAGTTTGATGTAGTGGTTAAGGTGCTGGTCTAGAAACCAGGTAAGTAGTCCTGCCTTAAGAATGAAACGCAGGTCGGATAACTTTGGGCCAATCATTATTTCTCAGGACAACTCACTCATAGGGTTGTTGTTGTGAGGCAAATAGGAGAGGAAGGAATATTATTTATGTTCAGTACATTATTAATAAAAAAAATACAAGTGTGATTTTTTAAAAAAAATAAACATCAAAAATTATACTTTATTAAACTATCGTGTGTTTTGTGATGCACAGAGAATTATTAAACAATGTGAAAACAGCAAATTGGTTCTAAACATACCTGTCTCTCATTAGCTGATACAGATTTTCCTTCATATATTCAAACACAAAATACAGATGGTCATTTTCTCGAATAACTTCTTTCAGCTTTATTACATTGGCATGATTAAGTTTTTTCAGAGACTATAATACAAGACAACAAATAGTTTTCAAACTTGAACAGAAGTATTTACTAATTATGAAAGGCATACAGATTTTATTTCCATTATGACTTAGGATGCAAACTAAGCCTAATGTTTAAAATTTACAAAGTATATTGTCATAAAAACTATGTTAAATTTCTCTGAGTGCCTTTTCTTCCTTGTTTTTCTAATTCAGTGGTAGTCAACCTGGTCCCTACCGCCCACTAGTGGGCGTTCCAGCTTTCATGGTGGGCGGTAAGGGTTTTGTCCCCTACTTTATAAATCACCATTACTGTGGAACCGGTAGGCGGTTAGAGAAGAGTTTACTACTAACAGAGATACAAAAGTGGGCGGTAGGTATAAAAAGGTTGACTACCCCTGATCTAATCTATACAATCCAGATGAAAATATTGCTCACAAAAACCTACGCTAGAGAAGGCTGGAAAGGGGAGAGGAACTTCCATTTTAGCATAGAGACGTCCAATTTTATAAACTCTTCTCCATTTGTATGAAGGAAACCAAACAGAACAAAACCGCAAATTATTAGCCTTTATTCAGCAAATAACTTTCTTCAAGGGTACTTTTAAGAAGTCTTCAACCTATAAATGACTTTTATCAATAACAATTAGCCAAGATTCTAACCTTTTTCTTTCTTTCTAGATATTAGAATAGTAGTTAGAATAGCAAATCTGGAGTATTTGCACTGAACATAATTTATTAGGTCTATATTATTAAAATTATCATACTACCCTAATTACCTTAACTTCCCTCAGATTCATACATTCATCCCAAGAATAGAATTTCCTTTTCATTCTGAAATAAAAGTTAAAAGAAATTTTAAAATAAGAGAGTAATACCCCCCAAAATTTTGTAAAACTTGTTAAAATAAACTGAGTTTTAAAATATTACGGTATTACATAGACTCTTACTTTAAGGCAAATCCAGCAGGAGAAACACTCTATTGTTTTTGAGAGCTTACACTGCGCGGCTCATTTTCGGTCAGGAGAATGCTGCTGGACGCCAAAAACAGGCTGCACAGGGGCCTCGTGGGGACTCCACATGCCCCATTTTTGGCCGCCGGAATGCTGGAGGCCATCCAGGCGGAAAACAGGGTGTGGGGGACCGCACGCGGCCCCCAGCATCCCCTTTTGGCCAGCAGGGTGCTACAGGAGACATCCGTCCCATCTCCTCCCCTGCTCCACACCTCCTGCCGGCCCGCGGAGAACTACAACGCTGATCCATCCCACCAAAAAATCCAGTTTGACCCCCGTGCTTTAAGTTAAAAGGTTGAAAGTAAAGTGTCCTTCAAATTAAGTTCACCTCTTGCTGACCTTATGAAGAAATGCTGCCATAAAGTAACAAGACTAGTCTACCTAAGTGGCATATGTAAGAGAGTATAATACAGCAAAGAAAGTCCCAGCCAGTAAAGTGGGAATAAGATCGCACAATCCTATAATTTGATCTCACAGAGATCTCAGAAGCTGATATGTATAGGACAGTGCCGTTAAGTATTAAATGAATATGAGGATATCATGACACAAACCTTTTAATGGCCACCAGCTCCCCTGATTCATTGCTCTTCCCCATCAGAACACTGCCATAGGTTCCGTCCCCAAGTTGCTTCAGAGTTGTATAACGATTCATTTTGTAAAAAGTAAGGTAGCCAAATGCTCAAAAATCTTGAGTGTTCCTTTTTTCAGAATGGTGCTGTTATACGAGTAAGAAACCTGTCATAGTAGTCATCATAAGTCATCAGTCTTCTTTCAATATTATAACCACTCTATCCAGAAATAATATAGTAGCAAATGGAGAAAAGCTGCCATCCTTACATGGATCCTTGATAACAAAACATATTATATAGGAAATGTTAGGGATTGCACTGGTATAATATAACATACTAAATTAACATTCTTAGTATGTTTTAGGTCCAATCAATGAAGATTGGACCTAAAACAATAAAACTTTCCTGCAAATGTGAAGACAGGTAGTCCTCGACTTATAACAGTTCACTTTGTGATCGTTCAAAGTTACAACTGCACTGAAAAAAGTGAGATTTATGACTATTTTTCAGTTACAACTGTTGCAGCATCCTCACGGTCATGTGATCAAAATTAAGATGCTGGGCAACTGGTTCATACTGCTGACCACTGCTGTGTCCCATGGCCATGTGATCATCTTTTGCAACTTTGTGACTAGCAAAGTCAATGGGGAAGACAGATTTACTTAACAACCAGGTTACTAACTTATTAACTGCAGTGATTCACTTAACAGCTGTGCCAAGAAGCGTCGGAAATGGAGCAAAACTCACTTAACGAATGTCTCACTTAACAATAGAAATTGTTGGGCTCAATTGTGGTCATAAGTTGAGGACTACCTGAATCCTTCTTTACCTCTACAGTTGCACAGGACTCTGTCTGTATTCCAAATCTATTAATACTGGTTAAGGCACCAGGTTAGAAAATACAAAACTGGGAGTTCTAGTCCTGCCTTAGCCATAAAAATCAGCTCCCTGACCTTGGACCAGTCACCTTCTCTCAGCCCGCCCTGCCTCGCAGTGTTGTTGTTTAGGGGGAAATAGAAGGAGGAAAGTATAAGCCTACTGTTTTGAGTTATTTGTAATAATAATAAAAGTGGGATATAAATATTTAAGTAAATAAATAAATAAATAAGCAAGCAAGCAAGCAGACTATACTTTGTGTATGGAATATACCCAACGTAATTATTATACAAATTAGAATTATACATCTATATATGACTGGGAGAGGAGGCAAGGCAACATATGCTTTTAATCTTTATTTGATTTGTTTTAAAGAGGAAGAAAATAAAGAGGTTTAGTCATATTTCTTTGATATATTTTATTCATAATCATATTTTTATGTAAAGCCTTGTTTACCACATCACACCTTGTGTGTATTATTCTCTTGCAAATTCAGATTTCTAGGCCAGTTGTATTTAATAATATGGGAACTAAGGCTTCTACTTTATGTTTATTAAAACAAAGAAATCCATCAATGGGCTGAATTATGAAACACGCATTTCTGGAATATTACATGTTTTATATATTATAATTATTGTAATAAAATAAAATACTAATAAAATGATAAAATGAAAATACTGACATTGCCATTAATCTACACTTGAAATCCACAAAGGAAACTCATCTGTAGTAAGAATTAACTGGGTATATAAGGTGCGAGAAAAGTGAAACAAATATTGAACATATACAGGGTTGTTTTTTTTAAAGGTTAGAACTAGAAATTTAATTTAAATTTCTGTTTTAAAAAAATTAATGCATTTCATTGCAGGTAATGCTATTGTACTGTTTCTCCGAAAATATGATATACCCCCAAAATAAGTCCTAGCCTGATTTTTTGGGGTGGGCCTAATAAGCCCCAGTGAAGGGGTTAGGTGTGACCAGCACAGGAGTTAGCTCAACTGCGTGGCCCCTCACAAACATGGGCAGCGATCCCAGAGGATGACGGCTCCTTCCCTTTTCCAGTCACCTCACAGAGGCTTGGCCCCTTAATCGAGGCCCCCGCAAATCAGCTGAGCCAGCAAGGGCTGGGAACTGCCTCTCATTCTGTCTCTCCGGGTGCCTGGAGGTGTTTCAGCACATTTTTGCAAACCTTGGCCCTGCCCAGACAACCTTGCAGCTGAGGGCCCTTCTCTTTTGCAGCTCACCTTGTGGCTCTGGAGCAGCTCAGGTCTGCTACGAGGCAGAAAGCCATGTGGCGCATTGGGATTTCCTGCTTCCCCCACCTCTGCCTGGCTGCAGATACCCTCCCCCCCACTTGCAGATACCTTTCTGAAAGAGTTTTCCTCTCACTTCCGACCTTTTTCCTTCTCCCGCATGTCAAGCAAAACCAAACTGTGATGAACGAGGTGACCAATAAGATCCAATGAATGCTCACAATTCTGCCTCCGTGCTCTACCCTACTCACATAAACCAGATTTCCCCTCCCATTCCACTCATCAGCTACACCAGCTCTGAACACATGCATATGCTTCGGCATAAATCATCCCCAAGGAAAGGAGGATTGGCAGGAAATTCCCCCCTCCCCCCATTTTCCTGCTGTGGCTAGGAGGGGAAGAGTCCTGCGAGGCCAGCAGCAGCAGGTGCAGCAGACCCAGCAGTCGGGCAGAGGTGGGGGGGGAAGCAGTCCTGATGCACCGCACGGCCTTCTGCCTAATCGTAGCAGCAGTCTGAGCAAGACCTGAGCTCCAGTGTCCTAGCAGCAGCAGGACCAGCAGGGGGCGGGGCAGAGGCTAGGGCGTGCCAAGAGTTTGCTCTGGTTTGTTGCGGCCGCAGGCAAGAAGATGTTGGGACAGAGGGTGGGACCGGCAGTAGCAGCACTCCTACTCCCCGTTGGTCCCCACATTTGCCTCTTCCTGTAGGTGAAAGAATAAGACATCCCTGAAAATAAGACCTAGTTCTTATTTTTCAGCCCAAAAGAAAATAAGACCAGGTCTTATTTTTGGGGAAACATGGGTATCTGTTTAATGACATAACAGAGGAAGTATAGAAGAGTGTATACAGCCTGAAAAAGGGAGCAAGGAACAAAACATAACTATTCATTTATTATTTAATTCCATGCTTGATTCTCCATACTTTAATACTTTTAAATACTCTGCAAGTATTTCTTATTATTATTCTATCAGGTAACCACTTTGGGACCACAGAATATTCTATACAGACCCACAGAGTATTCTATACAACGTCATCAGATTCATATGCAAAACTGGCATATTCCCAAGGCAACAACTTGGAGAAAGAGGGAAAGAGCCTACTGTAAACAACAGATTGTTCCTTATTGTTGAGAACATGCTACTAATAATCTGCTCAAGTAGCTTTAAGGATTACAGCAGAGGACACACAGAGGACATATCAACACAACTCAGAAGTTCCTAGCAGTATGAGAAAAAATTAGGAACAAAACATCATGAATTTGAACAATGAGTTTTAATGAGGATATTCCATTGATAATACTTGTAAGACTATTATCTCAAGATACAATAGTGTACTTATAAAGGAACTTAAACAATTTAAAAAAGTATTTTAAAAAGGTGACAAATTTAATGATACAAACTACAGGTAGTCCTCAACTTACAAGACTTTCATTTAGTGACTGTTCAAAGTTACAACAGCACTGAAAAATGTGACTTATGACCGTTTTTCATAGTTACAATCTTTGTAGCATCCCCATGATTATGTGATCAAAATTCTGATGCTTTGGCAACTGGTTCATACTTATGACTGTTGCTGTGTCCCAGGATCATGTGATCACCTTTTGTGATCTTCTGACAAGCAAAGTCAATGGGGAAGCCAGATTCACTTAAGGTTACTACGTTATCAACTTCAGTGATTCACTTAACAACTGAGGCAAGAAAGGTCATAAACTGGGGCAAAACTCCTTTAATAAATGTCTCACTTAACAACAAAAAATTGAGCTCAATTGTGGTCATAAGTTGAGAACTATCTCTGTTAAAAAATCATTTTAAGCTGACAAGACTGTGTACAAAATAATGCTATACCAAACTGAACCCAGATCTGTGCAATGTTTTAGATCTGAAGGCCAATTCTGCAAATGTTAACATTTTGACCAGGGGGCGCTCGAACAACAATGTGTCTTGCCTTCCCACTTGCCTCCCAACAGGTCAGATCAACCAATCAGACTGCAGAAAGTGCATCTCCACACAATGAATAATTGAGAGTTGGGAACTGTGCGTACCGGCCTATCTGCAATCATCTGCAACCTACGCTTACCCATCAACTCTTTAACAGTAAGTATGTGTTGACACCTAAACACAGTTGCAGACAAGTCTAAATCGAGCTTAAATAGACAAGTCTATGCAGTTTTCCTGACAACGTTCTCAGAAATGGTTTGCCATTGTCCTTTTTCTGAGGTTAAGAGTGAGTGATTGGTCCCAAATTATTCCATGAAGTTCCATGCCTATGGAAGGACAGAACTCAGGCTCTTGGTGCAATACCTTAACCTCTAAATAAAACTATTAAACAGAAGCAGCAAGGAGTGATAAAGTCATTTATTTCTACCTTGTCCCAATGAAAACTTTACATGCAACATTCCATAGCAACTTTGAACTGGGAGAAGTTCAAAGAAAATATTTGCAAACATATTATGGTCAAAGACAGGGAAAGATAAATTATATCCCAAATCTGGATTGTATCACTATGTGAAGAACTATGCATTTGCTGAGCACAGGTTCCACTAAAACAGATTATTCCTAGATTCTGGCTTTCTGTTGGTATAATGCAAAGGCTGATTAATATCATTCTGTATCAATACTTAATGGCATGGTTTTTTAAAAAAAATTGACTGAATTACTGTTTCTATGCATAAAATACATTTCCTTATTTCTGTTTGACTTTGGGTGTGGCTTTTTAATATTAAAACAATAATAAAAACAGCATGTTAACCAATACAGTTATCATATTCCATCATGCTTATAAGATGTTTTAAGATGTATAAAGCATTTGCCGTAAATCTCATGCTGGACTCCTAATGCTTACTCCTATAAATAACTGGACCAGCGAATCAGTGGACTGTGCTATTAACTCTTAATTATGCTAGATTAATACTTGATGGGCCTTACTCACATAAACTTTATTTTTACAAGATATACCCTATGGATGCTCAATTTTACTTTTTATTATACTTTTCATTTTTATATTTTCTCATTGAAAGAGTAAAACAAAACAACTACACTCTTACAAAAGTTTTAATTCTCACAAACAGAAATCAAAGGCAGTCTCCTACATATTATGCAAGTAAAAGCCCAGCTATTCTCATATTGCAAAAACATTTGCCTCTGACTTCAAGAGTGTTCATAATAGCTACACGATGTTCATTATTATTATATTTTATTTTTAATCTGGAAATAATTTTAAATCTTTGTTCAAATGCTAGGACTGATGGACGCTGGCCACAAATGTATATTCATAAAATATACTTTTTAAATATAAGACCAAAAAATTATATTCCTTCAAATGTAAGTATACAATAAAATGCTATGAAAAGGCAGAGCTAGATGCTACCCCCTCAAAACGCTGCTATTAAAGATTATAAATTGGAAGTGTTTTGATTATGAAAAAAAGAAATATATCTGAAATGAGCAGTTTCCTTCAGTCTTCTTCCTTGTTTACTTTTACAGGATAAATTGTTGTTGTTGCTAAACACTGACATGGTGTTACCAAGGTAGTAAAACAGATAATGCACATTCATGCAGTCCTGTGAAAACTAGAGTCTTTTTTAGACTTAAAACTAGATGACATGAATAAAACTTTCTTTTCTTGGTGTCTGCACATCTGTTATTAGTTCTATATTTTCCTGAAAGGTTAAGAAGTTTTTAAAAGCTTTCCACCATTTATTCAACAATATTTTCTTCACTTACTTAAAACTATTTTACTAATTTCAATGGAAGGTACACTTTAATCCTCTGAAGAATTGAGTATACCTATCAAATACTATATAGTTATGCCTACTTATGCAAAATGAAGTCAAAATACCAGATTTAATCCCTTTCAGTAATAAAAATACACAAAGTGTACAGAATCTTTGAAGAAAGTTCATTAACTGAATCACCAGATTATTTAATTAAATTTCTCACCAAATTGGAAGAAATATTTAAGTTCGCAGTAATAAATCTGAACAGTGCAGTCTCAGAAAAAGTAGATGTTTAAATATATTAATATTGTTACATATAAAAGATTAGTGCCATGTAACTGACTGTGCTTCATTCTGATCAAATTATATAAATGTACAAAGGAAAGAAATATCTCTCCTACTATAGAATCACTGCTTCATGTATGCACACGTGCCAAGATCAAAATTATCCAACTCCAAACTTCATGGTGCAATTACAAATAATTATTTTGCAATAACGTTAAGTAGTTCAAAGGTGCTAATTAGACCCACAGAGTTCATCTATGAAAACCTTTTCATTGTAAAAAGCAAAGGCAAAATCTAGACTATTTCATACACAGTCATTCACACATATTTTATACTTACAAAATAAAATCCACTGAGTGCAGATGACTCTAAAGGACTAGAGACATCTCTTATAAAAGAACTATCATATTGTCAGCAGAAGTGTATCATTAGCTTATCAACTAAACCCCAGGGCACCCTTATTCCAACTGCTATTCCAGGACAGTCCTTGGGTAACTTTGTCATTATCACAGATATTTTCCTATTTCAAGAGGAAATAAAATTGAGGAAATAAAATGTGTAAAAAAAATGCTACCTTGCACTTTGTGAAATATAATCAGTAATGGATAAAGTAATGAGAAATAAAATTGGAACGTTATTGCATATATTTAACTGTTGCCCATTGACATTTAAGTTTTAGAAGGTTTAACTTTCGCCACTCAACCCAAACAATTCCCTATCCCTCGGATGCATAGGCTCCATAGGCTTATTCTCAACTTAATAATGGGCTGAGTGGCAAAACTGAAAATAAAACGCTTAAGTCTTTCTTTTGATCAGAGGTGCACAACATCAATAGTACTTACACCTAAGGGCGGGGGGAAAGTCCGGGAATAAATCGATCTGAAGATGATTAAATAAGTTTGTTCTACAGCGAAAGACGACTAGTTAAGTCTCTACAGATGCTTTGGGACTACAATTCCCATCAGCCCCAGCCCCTGCAGCCAATCGTGGAAACCGAAGTCCAAAATATTTGATGGGACGCGCGAGTCCGGTCCCGATCGCGAACTCGAGTCCCGCGGGAAAAAAACCCATCCCTGTTTCGAAGAGCCGTGACCGCCCAGCCTCTCTTCCTTCCCCCCATCAACCCCCTAACCTTCTCTTCGCCCACTATCACTCCGTCCTCCCTGGCCACGCACTCACTGCTGAACTCTTGACCGCCCAGGGAGGGTCCAGGGCCTCCTCCTCCTCCTCCTCCGGAGCCTCCTTTCCTTAGCTGCCTCATCCCACCCGCCAAACCGTCGGCAGCTCCCTCGGCACCAGCGAGGCCGGGCCGGCACCGTCTCGTCACCTTGGCAACAGCCTTCTTAGCGAATCCCCAAGCGAACTTGCCGACGCGAGCGAGCCCACGAACGGAGTGGGCGGGACTTAAAGAGAAGGAGGTGGAGGAGGAGGAGGCAAAGCCAGGCGTGGATCGGAGGGGAAGAAACGTAAGGGAATTAAGAGGGGGCGGGGGGGCGGGGGGGGGCGGGCGCTCGCGCTCGCTTCGAGTTTCTGATTGGGCTGACTCGGAGACGATTCTTTACCCGGCTCGCCCGCCGGATGGCGCCTGCGCAGCACGTGGTTTATTCCTCGCTTCAAGCTGCGAGGGAAATTGAAAAGCACCAGGAATTGTTGGGTGATGATTTATCACGAACTGGTTATTTGCACAAATGTAATCAGTAGAATTAACTTTACGTACAACTTTCTAGATTAGGGGTCTCCAACCTTGGCACTCCTCCCTCTGGGAGTTGAAGTCCTCCAGGCTTAAAGTTCCCAAGGTGGGAGACCTGTTCTAGATCATCGTTTCTCAACTTGGCAACTTCCCCAGCATGCTGGCTTAGGGAATTCTAAGAGCTGAAATCCAGGCAACTCAAAAGTTAAGGTAATAAAGAATTTTTCAAAAAGGATTATAAAGCAGTGACCAGAGAGAGAAAAGAAAGGTGGAAATAAATGTAAGAGGATTTGAATTTTGATAGGAGCTAAATTGAAGGAGGAAGCTGGAAAAAAATTGGATAAACATGATTTTGGCACTAAATAGGCATAATTAAATGTTGAACTTGAATGTGCCAAAAAGAAATAATTAATAATTTGGATTTATTGAATTATTGAAACTTAAGAGCCTCAAACAAAGGGGAAAAAAGTGGGGGGAAAGGATGGAACTTGGTTCTAACAGAGTGCCACCTAATGGTAAAGAAAATTTTTGGTGACTTTAAAAAGTGCCTAGTTTTTTTCAAAATTGGAACTTGATACAAAATAAGAGGAACTTTGTTACAATAAAATAGAAACCTTGAAAAGTGGCAAGTGAAAACACAGAATATTAAGATAAAAGAAAGAAGCGTGAAGAAATTACCTTGGGATTGTTTGGTGATTTTGGCACAAATTTAAACTTATGGATATTGGATTATTTGATGACTGGAAAAAACTTAAAGAGGAAGTAATAAAAGCTGATCGTTGGAAATAAACATCAAAGATGCTGGTTGAATTAAATTAGTGGACAATTGGTTTGGACTTAAATACCAAAGAAAGGGATAAAGAAAATATAAAAGAAGTGTATAAAAATGGCAGAACCTTTCTTGGAACTAAAAATGGAATTGAGAAACATAAGGGAAATGTTATATGAAAGAAATGAATCATGCTGTACTGCCTTATATTTAATAGAAATGGCGATTTTGGAGAACAAAGAACAAGGAGTGCCAGAAGGGGTGGAGCTGATCAAAGAAGAAGCCAGCTTCAATGAAGAAATGGAACAGTGAACATTAAAATGAAGGGAAAAAAGAATGGAAATTAAAACTTGGAGGTTTGAGGGGATAATTAAAAAGGGAAATGTTTTGAAAACCAAACAAAGAAAGATGAAACAGCAGAAAAGGGAATCATAGAAGAAAATTTTAAAGAGGGAGGGGGATTAAAAATTGGAGTAAGAAACAGAGGGAAAAAATGAAGGAAAAAAGAGGTAATAAGAGAGAAAAAAAAACCAGAAAATAAGGAGATATGGAAACCGAACAAAAACATTAAGAAATTGTTTAGTTAGGAGACATAGAGATAATGGGTAGATAAAGATTAAAGAAAAGGTAATGTGTTGTAATATATAAGAATGTAGTTTTTAAAAGCCAATGGAACTGATTTTTTTAAATTGGCTTCTTTTTTAAGGATTATTATTAATTTATATATGGACATAACTGAAATAAATGCAAAAACCGGAAGCTATGATAAGATGAAGAATTATATTTAATAAAATAAAGAATACATCTAAAATGAATTATGAGGATTTTAATGAAAAGACTAATATTAGTTTCTATAATTAACTGAATAGATCTATATATTTGAAATAATAAACGAGTTAGAAAGTAATTGAGGGAAAGAATACCAGGCGGAATCTTGCTTAAAATATATATGTATGCATATGTGATATATAGTAGTTAGGAGAATATTGTTATTAAACTAGAATGCGATAATTATACAGTGATTATATTAGGATAAACTTTGATTATGGATTAAAGGGGAATAAATTGAGGGATGTATAAGATAAAAGAGTGGCACACACTAATTGGTGATTAAAGGGGGAAATTTTTGGAATTATTAAAGATGAAATTTACTGAATAATGAAACAAAAATATGTGATAAAATTGCAAATGTGACAGATAAAAGTATAAAGGAATAATGAATTTAGAATAAAAAATAAGAATGTCAGACTGTAAAACAAGATATGAGAACATTTAAAGAAAAGGGAATTAAGATATAAATTGAAAATGGATTTAATAAGTGTAAAGAAAATAAGAATATTGGAGAAAATTTATAATGTGAAAGATAAATATATCCTAAGGTCATGTTTGTATTGAAGTGTAAAAACCTAGAACCACACATTGTTCATGGGAAGAGATGTTTTTAAAATGTAAAAATAAAAAAATTATTACAAAAAAAAAAGTTGCCAAGGTTAAGCCACACTGATCCTAGATCCTAAACCACGTTAAAGGCAGTAATTGGGTTCTCCCAACACACTGACCTAGGAACTATCTACGGTACTAGGTGCTCGTCGCTGGTGGTTTTTAAGAAGAGATTGGACAACTATCTAAAATGGTACAGGGCAGGTGCTCCTGCTTCAGCAGGGGTTGGACTAGAAGACCTCCAAGGTCCCTTCCAACTTTGTTATTCTGTTACTGTAATCACTTTTAGTTTGGCATGTTGTGCAAAACTACAAAAAAAAAGGTTGATTAAATATGTCATCAGCCATGGTTATTCGTGGATAACCAAGTCATATAAGTACGGCTATTGAGACTTCTAAACTTAATTGTAACCAATTGCAGAAGTTAAGCCATTTTGGGCTTTGGATTGACTGAATAAAGGACTACCAGTAGCCTATTCTGGGAAATCAGAAAGCACTCTGGAATAAGGCAGCGGAAAACCATTTCTAGGCTACTGTAAAAACAAAGGGGAACAAAAGCACCACTGTACGAAGTCACCAGCAGCTCAGCTTGACTCAAGCCTTTCAAAAATGCATTTGGAATGGCAACGCCAGTCATGTCCCATGGAGCCCAGGATACTTTTGGGAGAGCCTGGCCCAGCACAATCTCCTGCCAGCCTGAAGCACCACTGTTACGAGAGAATGCTGAAAGGCTCCAGAGATGCACTTTTTCCTCTGACATCGCAGATATACTTGCAGTACAACAGAGGAATATTTGCATTGGACAGGGAAGAACATAGAAGCTGGATTTAAATAGTATACTAGCCAAACCAAAAGGGCATGAGTAATTTATTCTTCTTTATATTGTGGGTACTTAGTCATTCTTTTTAGCTCCTTGTATCAACTAACGCACCAAATAAACTGTATTACAATATGGCTTATTAGTTTAGGCATAGCATCCTGTGCAGATACAGGAGTATCTACACAGAATATCCTAAACTTTCCTTGATTGGGCTGTTGTAAAGTGTCTGCAGAGTTGCTTATCTTCCTTATCACAGAGTTCAACTTATGTTGACAGATGAATTGATTCCACCACAAGTCAACTGTGTAAAAAAAAACACCAGATAACAGACTCCATTCTCAAAGTCTAAACTGTTGAAAACATCATCTCTTTTCAGGTTAAAGAAAGTTCAAAAGAAACTTTATAACTAATGCCATAAGTTAAATTAAGTGTGGAGCATTCCTGCTATTGTTTACAGAACATGCTTCTAGATTTAAGTCCTAGCTTAATGAAGAAGGAAAAAAATAGACTAATTTGCATTCAAATAATAAAGAAGAAATACATTGCCAGTTATAACGTATCAGGTAAGCTACTTGTAAGTGCAACATGTTTTCAAAATAGGTATATGCAAAACTTTATTCAGGGAATTTCAGAAGGTTCGTTTCCCCATCTAGTCACCTGAACTTCATATGGACTGGGCCTTTTGTGGCAATTCTGTAAATTGGAAATTCCATATTCGGAATTGAAAGTGGTTCAAAGTGTTCCAGGCTCCAAACAGAACTGTTTCATTTGGCATGCCATGTCTAAGATCTCTTGAATTACTTCCAGTTGAAAGGATTTGTTTTTTTGGAAAAGATTTACTTTTTGAAAACAGGATTTCCCCCTCAATGGCATGGCCCACAGTGGGAAATACAACAGTCTAGAGATCTCCATGTTTGTTTTGGTTTGTTCGTTCAACTTCTGTGGCTGCTCATCTCAGTCAATAATTCTGGGCAGCTTACAATTCAGAAAATATACTATGATTTAAAATTTAAAAATATTTTGAAACAGTAAAACCAGTTTAAAAAAACCCATCCAATTCAAGCTACACAAGAGCAAGATATTTGGCATTTTAGCAAGATAGCTAGTACATTCAGCACCCCAGGATTGGGAACATAATCAGGTTGTTATAAATTATACACCACTTATTTGCTTTTTACAAATTTGGAGAGAACAGCATGTTCCTTCCTGTACTGTGGCTAACAACATGTCTTATCCAGATATTATCTAATTATTAGATAATTAATCTCAGAACCTTTTCCCACTTGCACCGAACCATAGCCAAATATAAAATTGCACAATGTTGCCTTCATTTTTCCCCAGCCCATGAATATGAAATGTCATAAGTTGTCAGTAGCAACTTTAGAGTTAGAGTTTTCAATAGCCAACAGAATACAACAACAACTGTGAAGCGTGTAAAATCTCTTCTGATTATCAAGCCATTACATTGGAGCTGAAATTAATGAGTAGGAATAGATAGGATGAGAGATGTGTCTTATTGGCTCCTTACTTCAGGCTAATTATGGACACATATCCCTCCCCTTCAATCTCTAGTTACCTTTGTTTCCTTGGAGAACTGAACTTTACAGGGGTTATGCTGGTGGTTATTTTGATTTGTGGAAGAGCTGTCCTGGCATACAGAGTCTTTTTGCTGTTTTCTCACAGCTTACTCTAAATTCCTGCCACAAGCACAAATGTACCTATGTCACAATGTTTCATCCAAAATGGCATAAGCAGCTGATAGCCAGTAAATGGAAATGGTAGTGAATATGCTATTCTGTTCAGGTAGCAGTGCTGTGAATGTGCAAGATAGTGGTTGAAAGACCAATGCGTACACATTTGCACAGATACTCCCCCTACCCATTGCCTCCTGAACAACAGATACCCACATGCACACATGTACAATGCCTTCCAAACAAAGAAGTAGATTTGGAAGTCAACATTTATTACCATATAGAAGGGAAGGAGGGAGGAGGATACCCTAAATAAAAGTGCTTTGTGATTCAGATCCTTTTATGACTCCATTTTGATTGTTTTGCTTTATTTGTCATATAGATATAGGACATAATATTGCAATCAGATCTACCCCTTTTTCTGTAGGCTGGTAACATGCTGCTGATGGACAGTAGCAAAGTCAGAGGAAGTAACTGGTTCCTTTGCTTAAGCATTGCAGATGCTTAATCAGGACAGCATTATCCAAGAGTGACTTGGATCAGATGCAGCAGAGGCAGGGCGAGCATGATGCTTTAACCAACATACTGTGGCAATATAAAGCCATATACCAATAATATATTGCCATAAAATGGCTCAATGGAATTATTAGCCAACAGTACAGATGGTCTTTCACCCAAAATAGTTTTATACATGTTGCTTAAAGCATTAACAAATCAGATGGTTGTAGGGTGCCACAATCTATGTCTTGTTTCCTGCCAAGTTTCACCATCTGTAGCTGGTGAGGCTGTGGGTTATGAGAGTTGTAGTCCAATATTCTGGTTATAATTACATGCTATTGTTTTGGAGATTTCAGAATGAGCATACCAATAAACATGATAGAATCCAGTGTTCTTTAGAATTGCAGACCAAAAAGAATATGTACTTGGAGTGATCTTGTACAAATCTGCAAAAAAAACAGTTGAATTTAAGTGGATTTATTTTCAAGTAAATATGTAAAGATTTTCTATCTCACTCTAGACCAAGAAGGATACTTATTTTAGCTTAATATTCATAATTATTATTAATTGGATTTTAATGATGCCTGACTCAAAGAAATATCTGGATGGCTTACAATATTTAAAATATGCAATTAAAAACACAATTAAGGAACATAACATAAACGACAGCAGGGGTTCCACAAACACCTTAACCCCAAGCCTGGGAAAGAAGAACAAGTATTAAGCAGAAGTTCTTCAGAAGGTTTATCCATCAATACAATGCTGATAAATGTAACCTTATGCACCCATGTTTACTTATATGTGTTGTTCTTTATAGATGGTATGTTTGTCTCCTTTCCTCACTATCAAGTTTCTTTTCATTTTTTCCTATTTGGTACTAGTTCTTAAGATTCATAGATAACAGCCAGCTTGACCTTAGATGGAACCTCCGGTTATTTGCTGAAAAAGTGCAGCATTTCTCAAAGTAATGGGATGAACAACATGTCCTGATCAGTTAGCACATCTTTTACCTTTATAGCCATAACAATAGCAGTCGACCTTGTTCTTGCTGTGAACCAGGAAATGAAATGAAAGATAATAGGCAAGAGCTAAAAGATCCATGAGCAGCAATGCAATTTCTTAAAAAAGAAAAGAACAAAACCCCAAACCTTCAATATTGTGACAACTCAATACATAGCTTCAGTAATTTATCTGATACTTTGACACCTCCACAGGTCAGCTGCAGGATGATTCCAGTTAAATATATTGCCTTCTCAAATGCAATGGCTTTCCGGTATGATTAACCCCATGTTTAGTGGGGTTTATTTCAAATTAAGGGTATTGACATTGTCATTTTAGGCCCTGTCACCATTTCATTTTTTTAAACTGGCATTATCATTTCCCTGACGTCACTTTTCCTTATTCGCCTTTAAATGTTGCATCTCATCTTGTCCCCATTCGTGAGTAAAACTGTTTTGTTATTAAATGGTATTTTTCCCTCTTACTGCAGCTTCAGGCTATATAAAATCCGTAATGTTTTGCCATCTATTATCTTAAGGGTAAGGTCAGTTGACCGGAGATGATCATTGGTGTGTAAAGGAAATCTTAGGAGCTCAGGCATTCACTCTATTGCTTGTTGAGTTCTGCTTCATTTTCCCTTTTCTTTAGCACTGTATTTCCTGAGTTCCTTTTATTATCTGTTACCATCTTCTTTCCAATCTTCCAACAAGTACAAATAAAGGAGGTACATAAATATGCAAAAAAGGCACCATGACTCAAGCTAATCTTGTGGCAGACTTTATTTATTTACCTGTTTATATTTCACATTTCTGAACTGCCCTTCTCCCTCAAAGTGGGACTTTGGTCGGTGTACAATAAAACATCAAAATATAAAATAGTATATTAAAAATTTGAAAGGTTAAAGAGTTAAACTTTTTAAAAATTATAAAAGGTTTTAAGGAGGTAAGAATAATTAATCCTGCTTAAAAAAATAGGTTGTCATGGCAATAACCAACACCATGACTGTGTGCTTCTTTGGGCTCCCCATGCAAAGCCACAGAGTGATGCTCTGGAAGGCCAGGAGAATGGGAGCCCACCTCATGTCCAGGGGAAGGAGCTTTACTATCAGTATCACGGGTAGAAAATTGCAGCATCATAAATTATATAACTGATCTTTATTTTCAATCTGTTCTGTATTATTTGATTGTGTTTTAACTTTGGGGTTTTAAATTTTGTATTTGACTTGTACCTCGTTTAATTTGTTTTTAGGTAATTATTTATTGTTATGTTTTAGTTGTGAGCTGCCCTGAGTCCTTTTGGAGAGGGGGCGGCATACAAGTCAAATTAAATAAATTAATTAATATTGTTCCCCAGACATATACGCCTTTGGCACAAAACCAATAATGACATCTCTTCTTAATATTCTTAAGTATTCACCTAATAAAGCATATTCAAATGCACTGTTCAGTGTCTCTCTCTCTCTTACTTGAAAAATGGCATTTGAATTACTAACTCAAAAAAACCCCCCACATTTTATTAAAGTACACTTTTAAAAGTTTAATTTTCTTTTAGGGTGCCGTTTGGACATCTGAGTCATTGAAGATTAATTTTCGAAGCATGATTTTATGCTGTCATACAAAAAGAAAAAAATATTTTTGGAACAGGCTCTCACACATGTTTATCTAATGAGAACGCAATGTTTTGCTGTACAAAAGCTCATCAGAGAATGAATGCGTGCTTTCATTCTCCATACATTTCAATAAAATATGCGCAACTGATACCCTAATGAAAGTATGGGATAGTACAAAACAGAATTAAGATCAATTAAAACGGCAGCATTTTCAGTCTGCTGTATGTATTATAATTTTTTCAATTCTTCTTTCCCAGTATGTTAATTTTATAATATCTTCCTTTATTGATATGTCCTCTAGGCCACTCTTGTCAAAAGACTTTGAACAGCTTACAATCTGTTTACAGTAACTGTGAAAAAATTAAACTCACAAGAAGTATATTACTTTCACCATATCATAATAGAGGTACACTAGTTCAACATTTCATGTCATCTCCAAACGTTCTCCAGAACTGCCAGGTTTTCAAGGGTCTTTCAGAGAAAAGGCAGTTCTTATATTTAGGGGAAATTTATTCCACAGGAGGGAATACTCAGGAATGGCATTTCAGAAGGAGACTCAAAATTCAGCCTGTTTTTGGAGATATTTCCTCAGCTGGAAAGCCTTACTGTGCCTCGTTGGTCAGATTCTATTGATGGCTGGGCAGATTTGAGGCCCAAAACATGTGGCCTCAGAGAAATCAATGACCTAAGTTAGGGAGGGACATCCAGGACCTACAATTATCCTTGGAAGAATTTACAATCAATGCATTTGCTGCAGTAGAGGTGTTATACCAGCTGCGCCCATAATAATCTACGCTATGTCTCCCTATGGTGAACCAACTACAGCTTATGAATAGTCTTCAAGAGCAGCCTCATATATTCCAAATTGTAATAATCCAGATGCAGAATGACAAAGGCATAAGTCATTATTAACCAGATGTAATTATGCAAAAGCCTGGTGGCCTCAGCTTCAACCTGATGTTTTAGCAGCAATCATAAATCCAGGAGGATCCCAAATTTTGAGCCAAATGTGTCTGAAAAGAACTACACTATCTAGAGCTGGAAATAGACTATCTCTGGAATTGGTCAATTTCTGAACCTACAGGCACGCTGTCTGCTAGGATTAAGCTTAAATTTTCACTGTTCTGTGTCTTGTTATGACTTTATGTTTGATTTAGAACAGGGGTGTCAAACTGGCAGCCTGCAGGCCAGATGCATCATGTGCAGGCCACACCTACCTCAGCGCCACAGATTAGAAAGACATCACAAAACTTCACGTGATGACAACGTGACGTGGCAAGTTTGACACCCTTGATTTAGAATGAATAACTTAGCCAGCCAGGTCAATACAGCCAAGTCAATACAAAGCCACCCAATCAATACATTACCAGAAAAAAAAATTGAATGACTATTAATAAATATTATGCTTTATATTTACCTCTAATGATACTGCACTTTGGCTTCAGTATTTTCAAATGAGAATGTTGGTCCTTCGTAACCAATGTAGTTTCTTTCAGTACCTGGACTATTGTCACAAGTATCCACTGCTACTACATGTCCTGCTTTATTAGGAGTCATCAAATGCTCACCAGTCAAAGTTGATTTGCTCATTGCCCAATCTTCTTCTAGAATGCTGATTTCTGAGCAAAAATTCCCTGAAATGTCTGTTACTAGGGGACAACTAAGCATGTCCTTTGTATCACAGAAACTGTCACCATATTGCACAGCAGGAGATTTATAGGCTTCAAGGGACATCTTTGTAGTTGCAGTTATAACAGTTTGCATAGTTGGAACATTCAGAGAGGAATGACTACTATATTTATATGCATATTCTTCACTATAATGAGGATAGTTAGCATTGGCTTGACATAGCCCATAGCTAATTCTTTCTCCATAATTATTTTCTCCTAAGGACTGTTTCATCCCCTGATGCTCATGGACACTGAGTGAAGTTGCATGACACTGAAGTCCATTCAGCAAGAGGTGATCAGTGTCCATTGGAATATCCATTACCTCTTTGTGAAATGTCGGATATAAATTGGAATTGACATAACCAGGAAATGCACAGTCATAACCACAACTTGATTTAGATGTGTAGATTTTGGAGGCTGGATAGTTCTGGAGTGGTGATGCTATATCCCCTTGAAAATTGGCTGCATCGTAAGTAATGTGGTATGCTTCTGAACTTGGAAATAAGTGAGACTGAGCAAGGAATGGTATGCTGGCATCTGTGAAAGTGCTGAATTTTTCTGGTCCTTCTTCATATGATAGAGGATGGATGTAGGGAAAGTGATTACCATTCTCACTGTATGCTGTTCCTGTCTAAAGAAAATATTAATGGAAACAATTAATGGGGACACACACACATAACTTTTTACTAATTGTTGACTATT
This sequence comes from Naja naja, assembly GCA_009733165.1. Taxonomy (NCBI): domain Eukaryota; kingdom Metazoa; phylum Chordata; class Lepidosauria; order Squamata; family Elapidae; genus Naja; species Naja naja. Next base: position 150,033,107 of record CM019150.1, read on the forward strand.
GTTTAAATTACTTTTCCAGTATTTTTATCAGGATGTTTAGATTATATATTAGATTGCAAGTCAAACTAATGATGTTCATGTTCCTGGAACTTCCACAATACATGTAATATTTAATTACAAGAATAAAAGTTGTGTAGGTCTTTATTTCTAATTGAAAGGACTATCAAAGAACAGTGTTTAATGATGCCTTCCATTTAAAGGATTCCAATCCAAGAGAAGAGGGATAAATTTAGTTATGAGTAATTAACATTTACAAGCAGACTCAGCAAACATTTTGGTCATGTTGCCAATCTCTTCCATAACAATGAGATATATTGTATTTCTATCTGAATCACAGCAATTATTTTTAAATTTATATTGATATGAATTCCACCCCATTCTGAGGGGCAAAATGTCACTCTGTTAAATATTGACTTGATGAATATTTACAACATGTATCTGTGGGATGGACTAGGAAGAAATCCACATTAGTCATAACATAGACACGGAAATTAACAAATTATTGTATCATACAAGTGAGAACTCCATTGAAAAATGCATGTGTGACTATAAATTTAGTTTTCACAATGATCTTATGATGATTTGATTCGTGGTCAGAAATAGCAACTGACTACTCAATGTCATGTATAATATAACAGCATAAGCCTTAATAACATCACCTGCTGATCTTACCATTAGTTCTGCCATAACATTTGACATGGTTTGTTATATATGTTGTATTTAAGTCTGCCAATAATAGTAAAGTACCTATTAATAAATGCCTGACCTACTTGGAAGGTGACATAATATAGGTTTGATATGGCTATTATGGATGCTGTTATATAATGAACAGTACAATAAAATATAGTCAATTAATTCCATACTACCGTCTCAACAAAGGCGTAAGTACTTAGCATATAGTCTACATTCTCAGTTCCATAAGCAATGGTTAATGTTAGGATACAGCTTAGTTATATTAGTTACTTTTAGCAGAGCAAGAAAGAAGTCAAAATTCAGACTGTTTGCTAAAATGATTTTATATTAATCCATGTTATGGATTTCTGGTTTTTTAATTTCTGAGACCCTATCATATTTGAAGAGCTAAAATTCTGAATTCATTATGGCCCAATGAATATAAATGAATATTCACATTGTGATATTTCACATCAACATTTCTGATGACACAGCAGACCCAGTTACCTGAAACTCGAGAAACCGTTTCTTCTGAGATGTGTGAGATGATGTTTGCTTTTTAAGTGCACTTCTTCTGATCTCAGTTTCTGATTTACTTTCTGGTCTAGGGTGATCATGAATTCCCTTAGCCTGAAGTAATATTGACACAGGAACAGAATAGAGCATTAAAAAGCCAATATATAACAAGATAGACATTAATCATCTATAGCAGTGGTTCTTAACCTGGGCGATATTGCCCCCAGGGGACGATTTTGTTTTTCAGGGGGGCAATGGAATGAAAAGGGGCAACGTGGGGGTGAAGGAATGGAAGCGGGGTGATATGGGGGTGATGGAGTGAGATATATTGGGGGAGAGAGAGAGAGAGAGGTATTGGTAGATAGGCAGGTAGGTAGGTAGACAAAAAGACAGACAGGTAGGTAGATAGGCAGGAAGGCAGGCAGGCAAACAGACAAACCTTTTGGATGGATGGATGGACGGACGGATGGCTGGACAGACAGAAGGAATGTGAGAGCGGCAGCACTTTGGGAAAGCGGTGGTGGCGGCTTTTCCCAACATGCTGCTGCATTCAAGGCGCCGGTTCAGGTGCGGTACTACAGTCAATGGGTGAACCTGCAGGGCCGGAGCCTCGAACACCCCCCTGCTGCCTCTTAGCCCCCCTCTGCTGGCCCCCTTGGGGATGCTAAGAGGTGGCAGGGGGGCGGTTATGTTGGGGGGGGGCGATGACAACTTCCTCAATGGCTCAAGGGGGCGATACTTTCAAAAAGGTTAAGAACCACTGATCTATAGTAACAGACAGCAGCTTTCCTGGGGTTACAGAAAGAATGGTTCCTAACTTCACCTGTAAATATTTGAGGCTTGAATTTGATGCTCCTAGTCTTCAGAGCACATGTGAACATTTTTCTTATGTGGAGAATGTGTGTAACATATGGAAGCATCCTGGAAATTTCATGCACTAGTGAAGTTTAAAGCTTGGGTATGAATCAGAAAAAGTCCAATATAATTGATTTCAGGATCCAGTGACTTTTCATATTTGCACAGCATCCTACACTGCAAAGTGCCTAACATACTGCAAGAGCCTGGTCCATATCTTTAGTCATTCTGTTACGTGAACCTGGACCTGTAAGCACTAATGTTAAGTCTTTCATGTAAACACATCTATAGTCTTCTTTGGATTGCCCAGGAAGCAAGGCTTTTAAGTGTAACTCCTTAATTTAAAGCTCTTTTTTTTGTTAAAACATGGCACAAGTAGTACCGTCCTTCCTTGTTTTAAAACCTTGAATCAATGGCTTAAAAACAAGTCTGATATGCAATAGATTGAGCAGCCAGTCAAGTCTCTTGGTCTGCAGGCTAACAAAAGTTGTGAGTATCACTGAGTGCAATACATTTATTTTATTCAGATAGGAATAACTATTATCAGATAAGGGAAATCCATGTCTTTCCAGTTTCCATTAAGTTATACATCATAATATTGTTTTTTCTTAATTAGAAGAAATCTATAGAGATAGCCTACTTGGCATTTGTATTTTACCTGGAAAAATATTGCCTTGCCCTCATGTCTCCAGAAGTTAGTTACTGGATAGCCACTATGTCCTCGGCAAGCAATCAGTTCAAGAGTTGAGCTGCAGTTGGGACAATGCTTTTCTGCAAGATAGACAACTACATTTGAAATATATAAGATTGAAGACATCTATATAGTGAGATAGAAATACTGTATAAAAAATAATGTGCAATATATTTTGATTTTGCATGATTTGGGAATTATACACTGGCACATTTTCACATATTTTTTCCTGTGGGGAAACAATGTGGTTTCATGTGTACTTTTTCCACCTGCGGTAGAATCTTCAGTTACAGGAATGACATTGATAAATTGTCCCAGGAATGTCAAAAACATTGCTTTGCAAAAATCTTTCGGGTACCGTAAGGTTCACTTCTTGCAAGGAGTTTTACCTCTCCTGGCTTTAGGTGGCAAATGCCTGTTATAAATAAGTATCTGGCATATATGTATATACATATGTATAAATAGGTTAATGAATAACTTGGAGATTCTATTTTTAAGCAGTAAGAGCTGAGTAAAACTATACTAAATTTTGAAATCTGGGGAGGGAGGAAGATTTTTGCTTTGTTGAACTTTTCGCTAGAGGGGAAGGCTGTTGCATGGCTCACTTGCCCCCGATTCTCACTTTGTTGCTTTTGTCGAGCCTTATCACAAATAGCAGGCCGAAGTTGCAGCTTTGTCCCATCAGGCAGGGTGCAGTTTCTGGCACACACCACCACACCAAGGCAGGATTTCTTGAGGATCTGGCAATTGTGGTTGTTGGTGTTGCGCATGGCCCAACCGCTAAGATGCCTTTGTGCATTTTTATCTTCAACGGCATAGATATATCGCAAATACCCATCAGGCCATTCCTGGAAAGAATCAAAGTGTTTGGGCTCCTGTATAGGAGACAAATACATAAGAGGAAGAAGGGGGAAAAAGGAATAGATGTAGAATCTATCTATATGCTACTGAAACTGTTCTTCCCATAATCTTTAACTGGACAGAACAGTGCATTGTAAGGTAATAATTTTTGAACCAAGAACCAAAATGGGCTAAGAAGCGAAATGTGTCCCAAATCTGGGACGCACAATTCCTGTGGAATTGAAATTTAGCAAATTTTATAAAACATTTTATGACATAATACAAAACATCATAAAACATTTCCTGTTATTTTACTGGGCTATGCAGTTCAACATGGGCTATATTCAAGACAGATGCATCTCTGAATGTATCCAAACTTTTCCAGTGAAGGCAGCACATTACACGTTCTGTCATTTGTTGAAGGCATTAAGAAATCTGATGAAGATCTGAGAGGCTGACCCAATGGGACTAATGTATGAGCAGGATTGAAAGTAGCCAATTCTCTCCCCCCCCCCTCTTTTTTAAAGCGGGAATTAGGGAAACCAACTGGGTATGTACATCAATACATGCAGTGCATTCATTTACTACACATTCTGATTCCATTTGAACACAATGCTAAAACTTAACTCTCATTAATAAACACAACTCCTATATTTAATTGATAGCATGCTACAGTATGTCTAAACAAATACACCCTGCTATGAATCTGGTAAGACAACAGTCTGGTGTCAGTAACATTCTGACCCCAAACCTACTCAATCCTACTTTTTGCTTAGTCTAATATGTTGTGGAGTCCTAGTGACAATGCATTCATAACAGATATAGTGGCTGGGTTCCCTGCTTTAGTGTGGTGCGGAACGCATCCAAAAGCCTCTTCTATGCCGTTCCTCTTTAGAAACTCCTCTGATATTGAGTTGAGGCACTAGCCATCCCCCCTGTAAATGAGTACAAAACAATCAGGTACAACAGTGAGATACAGAGAGTATATAACTTTGTCATCCTTATTTCTAATCTTTGGTCTGCCTTTGCTGTGTCTGTCCAAAAACACTACCAAATGTTGGGACCTGATTTGTGAGCTTGTCAATTAGCATAGGCTCTGTCAGCTCCTCTGGCTTTGTAGCTGTCTCACTTCAGTAGATTAGCTCTTTTCCTAATGAGAAAAACACTCTGCCTGGGCATCTCCTAAGTTAAAGAAATGCAGACGAAAGAAAATGTAGGAACAGCTCAGGGAAGCAAGAGTCCTAGGCTCATCAGCATACCCTCATTGCCTGTTTCTCCTGCCTCTGGAGAAAGTTTACTACAGTTAGGAGGTGTGCAATGTTTCACTGGACAGAAAGGACTTTGCAATTAATTCCCAAAGCCAATCTAACGACTCCATACCTACTTTCCAAACCTCCCTCTGCCCTGTACCTGTGGTAGCTTGGGATCATTGATATCCCAGGTTAACTTCATTCCAAAGGAACAGATGTAGTTAGATTCATCAAAAGGTCCCTTTGACATTTTCACCATGAATCTAGAAGAACCTATTCATTAAAAACAAAAACAAAAAAAGATATTAGGTACTTCTCTCGTTCCATCATTTGGAGAAACCGTTTCATTTCAGATTGCTAAGAAAAGCTCTGTAACATTCTTTCTGGTCATAAGATTTTTCCTGAATTATTCTGTTTAAAAACATAAGGCAAGTTCTTTCCACTAACAAATAACATATAAATCTATAGAAATGAAAATGATCATTAACAAATAACATATAAATCTATATTAATGAAAATGATAGTTTTTCCTCAAGGGTCCAAAGCACAAGTGCACAACAGTTGCTCATGATCATAGTTTAGTGCTGCACATCAAGTTGGTTTTCATTCATGCATCCAGTTTACAATGTAAAATCATATAGAGAATATCATATATGACAATAATTTATGTATATATTTTACTGTATATACACACTGGAAGTTATGGCAACACATGCACACACACATACATACTCATGCCCAATTTCATGCATGGGCAAACTAGGTCATCTATAATGTGTGAAACTTTCCTGCAAGTTGTAATACTAAACAGTCCATAAGAATGAATTCATGTGTCAAAACATGCCCACACTACATATTGTCTGGAACAAGTCTCAGGAGTGGTCTAGTGCCTGAAAAAAATAGTAGCTAATTTGCCTTGAGGCCACAATTACATTATAATTCAAATTTCCCTATATATATATTTAATAAATGGATTGTGACTGAACAGTTGTTCATTTTTTAAAAACCTACCTGTAGCAAATTTAGGTCTCTTTCCCTCAGTGATAGTTACCAGTCATCTAGGAAAGTATTGCTGTCATCTGCATGTATAACTAAAGGTAAAGCACAGGCAATGAAATCTGAGAAAACAGTAGTTTTCCTAAATATAGGTTGTGAATTCATGACTAATGTGAAATTTGAACTGGCTTCCATTTTCGCACCACAGCAGTTTCTCTGAAATACAGATTAGTATGAGGACATAGGATTCAGATGAATCAAACTCAGATCTGTACTTATAACTTCTCAGCAAAATCTATGCCAGAACTATGAGGATAAAAGATAGGAAGGAACAAGGAACAGAAATGAAGGCCTGTGCAGGGAAACCACCTTCAAAACTTTAAAAAGAAAATGGGAAGAAAACACAACTAGCCAGTTTGGTCTAGTGGTTAAGGCACCAGGCTAGAAACAGGACAATCTGAGTTTTAATCCTGCTTTAGGCATGAAAGCCAGCTGGGTGACTTTGAGCCAGTCACTTTCTCTCTCAACCACACTCACCTCTTTGTCTTGTTGTGGGAAACAGGAGAATGAAAGAGTAATAGATATGTTCACCACCTTATTAAAAAAATAATGAAAGCAGGATAAATAAAAATAAATAGCAGCAGCTCAGTTTCTGGGGTACATGTATAGTGTAAGGGTATAATGTGAGAAAGGAACAATAAAGTATTTAGAAAAAAAACTTTTCCAAAAGACCCGAGTTAGAATATATAAATGCTTCTTGGGAATAACTGACATAATAGAATTTCTTCTTAGTAAGCATGCATAGATTTGCACAGTATTGTACAGTATATCTTTGTGAACTTGCCTTGAAGTTCTGCAGCTTGTTATCCTCTTACCCTTTCATGAACGCCTTGTCTCTGTCCGCTGCCACCAGTGCTGAAATCAGCTGGAGATTGCACTTCCCTTCCTGAGCTTGGCTTCAAATCTGTTCATACCAGCAAGGGCATCTTTTTTGTCCTCAACTTTCACCCTCCCACATACCTTTCTCTGCTGTGTTGAAAGCACGTCATTGGCAGCTCCTCCCTGATTTATTCCACAAGTCCTCAAGCACTAAGTATTGCTGATCCACAAACCAGCCAGCTAGAGTTGTGTCACCTGAGAGGGAACTCATGATCCTGACCCTGCTTTTCACAAGTACATTGCTTTTTCATAGCTAATTCATGTATTTAAGGTGTGAAGGCCCCAAAAGGAACATAAAGAATTTTTCATTGTGAGCCACAAACAGTTTGACCCTTAATACTTGGGTGTAATTATTGGTTGTTCCAGACCTCGTTTACACCTTGAAAACTTGAAGGCAGGCCACAACTGCTTACAACTGAACATCTCAGATGTATTGGGTTATCATTATCTCCAATGAGCAAAGTCATTAAAAAGCAAGGCAAGCTGAATATGCTATGGATAATATAAGGTGTGGCTTTATAATTAATTATAATTGACTGGAAAAGAACAAGGAAATGGCCTGCAAGAACTTAAACATATTCCTAATTCCAGTGTATGTATATGTAAAAGTGAGGGTCATATTGACTTCAGTGGGACAACTCACAATTCTTTATAATAGTTTTGGGGGCTACCTGTTTTTTTAAATTCCCAATAAATATAAAATGTTTGTAGGTTCTCAAATACTACATCTGTATAGACAAAGTAACTACTTAATGATACAGTAGAGATGGGTTTTAAAGAACAATGCAATTCCTCCAAAACTTGTTTCTTCTCTTTCTCTCTCTCATACACACACACAAATACACACATAAATTAACTTTTTTTATAAGAAGCATTCAGAAAGCATCAGAGATGTAAATGAAGGAAAGACTTGAATAACTTGATAAGGAGAGAGAGATTCTCTTTTTACTCTTTAATCATTACCGACTTTTCCAGGAGTATCAAAACACTGAAAAGTGTAGGATGCAAAGTATTAACCTCTTAAGTAAACCTCACTGACTGTATTACATTGTCTGTTTGGCAAATCTGGTAATTTTACAATGAGATTAAGAGCATTATAATCTTTAAATTTGAGATAATCAGTAAACCAGCAGATACAGAATTGTACCCTCCTCAGGAAGAAGAAAGTGCCAGTTCTAAAAATAAGGGTGGAAAATCTAAATTGTATTAGAATAAATTATGTAATGAATTTTAAGCAAATCTAATTAGAATTATGAGAGGCAGTTTGGTACAGTGGTTAAAGGCATCAGGCTAGAAACCAGGAGACTGTGAGTTCTAATCCTGCCTTAGGCACAAAGGCAGCTGGGTAACCTTGGGCCAGTCGCTTTCTTTCAACCTTTGGAAAGAGGCAATGGCAGACCACTTCTGAAAAAAACTTGCCAAGAAAACTGCAGGGACTTATCCAGGTAGCCTTTAAGAATTGGACATGACTGGAAGAAGGAAAAAAAATAGACTTTTTAAATCTTCAGGCCTAACAAGCATTTTTTACATGAACTAGAGTTGTAGTCGTCAACATTTTAAAGGAGATAAGATCAGTAAAATATTCCTATGCAATTAATGACATGAAAGATTTGTAGGCTTTCTTGGCTGCTATACAATTCTAATGGTGCTTTTGTTTCAGAAAGTTTGAGTCCATCTAAAATCCTTTCCTCCCTTGCTCCCTCCCACATATATCTTAAATCTGAGAGTCCAATGTTCAAAACACGGTTCAAATGAAAAGTTTGGACATGATCAAATGATAGCTTTAGACAATCATAATTTGTAAACCTGGACAGAATTCCTACAAAAATAATGGGGAGGGAGCAAACACACAATGCAATACTAAACACCAAGGCACTCCTAATGAATTGAACGTGGCTCATTTTACATCAGATTAGACCATATTGGCAACTCCATTGTTTCCCTTTGATCACACAATGCTGGCCTTATCTCAGATGTTTTCCCTCCTTCTGTTCCCAAAAAGAATGACTTTTCTTGGTTGAAACCTAAAGGATCTCACCGCAACCAGAAACCACTATGCGCTTCTGGGCAGAAGAGGTCAGACGATCTGTTGAAGAGGCATGATTTGACCTCTGACACAGGCAGGGGAAGGAGAATACCAGTCATGGCACTGGCCAGTGACCAATTATTGGCCTGAAAATGTTAGACTCCGGCCTATGAGGACAAGGTGATTGTTTCCAAAGCATCGCTAACACAGGCCACAAGCCATATTGTACAATCCAACTAACGGCACTCATTCTTTTACTTAGAGCCAGTTTGGTGCAATGGTTAAAGACAATAGGCTAGAAACCAGGAGACTGAGTTCTAGTCCTGCACAAAACCAGCTGGGTGTCTTTGGACTTGTCATTCTTTCTCAGCCTTGGTAAAGAGGCAATGACAAACACCTTCTGAAAAATGTCGAAGGTACCCAAAACAAAATTCACTACTAGTGTGGATGTTGGATGGCATCTGTAACTGCTACTGAGATAAGACCTCAAGTGTGAGTGTAGCTTCATATTAACTAACTAATGAGCAGTAGAGCCATTAGCACTTCTGATGAAAACTGCAGGAGGTCCAGATTCAAATTACCACTATGTTGTTAGGGTTATTGAATGATGGGTTCCAACTGGCCCTTCTCCTAAACTATGACATATGTCCTGTGAACAAAACAGGCATGACAAAGTAGGCACATGCACAGCTTCTTTGAAAGATAGCAGAACATATAAGTAATAAATAAGAATACCAGGAGAGCAATAATAATTATAATAATTGTATTCAATTATTATACTGTGCCATTCCATAAATTAGGCTGGGAGACCAAGAGACAGTTCATACCATTCTCATATGGAAAAGCTGTCCCAAAAATGGAAGTGTGGCAATATTATTATTCAATTTGCAATTAAAAAAATCTTCTTTAATTCTGCAACAAACTATTTTGTGTTAATATTCCCATCACACTAATGGGAGCAATGTCCCTCGGATAATGAAACAAAAATATCTTAAAATATTGGAGAATATTTGGTTGAAAAGACAGGCTTATTTATTTGACTGAATCAGCATCTGTAATTTATCTGTGATTCAAGAGTGTTTTTACATTTGGATATGTCATATATTTTTCCTGCAGGATTTTTCTTGCTGATTTATAGTCTTGTGTCCCACTATATCCAATAACTTCCTAAGCATGCCTACTTAGAAGCAATTGCTATCAAATCCAAAACTACATTTTTTCATAGGTACATGCAATTGCATTTTAACTGAGGGTAACTTCACTGCATTTATTGAATTCCTTTATTATAGCTACACCTACATTGCGCTGTAAACGAATTAAGCAATTATTGTTGCTTAGAACAATAAACTGGAAGAAATGAATATCAGCTGTGGCTCCTTTTCCTAAGCTATGACATGTGTTCTGTGAACAAAACAGGCATGAAAATATTAGACTCCATGGCTTGAAGCTTGGATTTGTTTTTTTTTAAGTAAGTTCTGATGATTTGTGGTTATTACCTGGGACTTGTAAGAAATTTTTTTTATTCCTGTCATCAAGTTCACAAAACATACTAGATTAAAATATTGATGGTTACTTTGCATTTACCGTATCTGTTAAACTTTCCAATGAACCATATTTTGCTCTAACAGTGTACTAATCCAACCTAACTTTATTATGCGGCAAATAATCACCAGGGACCACAGTGCTGTGTCAAGAAATAAAATGTGCTGTGTGACCGCATGCAATTAAATCTTTTATGCGTGCATTTCTGCAGACGGCACCAAACTAATGCCGAAGTACTTGTACAGGCGCAAAGTCCCCCGCCGCGAAGCCATTTTGTCTAAATATTTTCTACCGATACAGCTGCAACCAGGGTTGTTGTCGAACTTTTTGTGGTGGGGATTAAGAAACGGCATTATTCATTCCATCCCTCGGAAACAGGTAAATAAAAAGTCCATTCAAGTCAGCGGAGGGATGCAAAACAAGTTGGAATTCCTCCCTACGGCTCAGGCTCTAAACTGACATGCCCACCTCCCATAACGTCAAGTACTGCCATCCTAAACTTAGAAATTTAAAAAGTCGGTCCTTGGACTTTAAACTTTAGTTAAGCGCGAGCAAGGAAGGACGTGCGCAAAGCGGAGAAACCTTAAAACTGCACGAGCGTTCTTCGCAAAGAGGCCTCGCTTAGGATCCAACACTGAGCATGCGTACCCATTCGGCCCCAAGCTGAGGAATTTGGGCCCCGCGAACTGCAGGAGCCGGTCGCGGAGGCTGCACTTGGTGAGGTGAAAGCGCGCGTGGCAGCGGCAGCCTTAACCAATGTTGCAAGTCAGTTGTCCGGTACGGGACACACACACACACACAAAAACAAAAAACTGACTGGGGTAAGCCATGGTTAAGTATGGATAAGTACCCTCCTTACCTTAATGCAAACAGTTTGAATCAATTTATTATTTTGGAGTGAGGTTGGCAAAATCACGAAGGACTCTCCTACCATCTATTCCTAAATTTAAGCATTGGCTGGATATTGCTAATTTTTATATGCATAGAAGTAAAACTTTTTTTCTACTTTTTTAAACCAAAGGAAGAAGATATCGGAGAGAAAGAAGAAGAAATGCCAGACAAAACTGAATATTATGTAAATATAATTTGATTTAATTTGATTGGCCCCTGACCTCCGCTCCTTTCGCCGAGGCCTAAAGACTTGGTTAATTGAACAAACAGGCCTGAACTGAGGGGGGGGCTTTCGTTTTAAACGTTTTGTGGTTTGGGTTTTAAATATTTATTTGGTCTAATTAGTTTAATTATTTTTAATGTTTTTAACTTTTGTATTGGGTGTTTTTTATGTGAGCCGCCCTGAGTCCTTCGGGAGATAGGGCAGCATATAAGACCAAATAAATAAATAAATAAATACATTGTTAAATCATTTTAAAGATAAAAGTATAAACTGTTTTGGATTTTTTTTAGGATAACTTATTTTATTTTTTTAATTATTAATTTTTATTCTAGAAAAAACATTTGACATACATTTAAAACACAAATTGACATATATATATATATATATATACACACACACACACACACACACACACATATACATTTTACAGCATATATTGAACAATGGTTAATTTTTTTTCTTTATCTTTATCATTGACTTGATCTGCCTTGTTACAATAACTCCTTTGTTCTTTTAATGTTTTAATTTCTCTATATAGTTTGTAATTAAATGCATGTCTCCTGTCTTTTTCATAATTTATCCAAATGTCAAATATTATCTTTTCTTTAACCACTCATACCAAATGTTAGGATAACTATTTTAATATGGTATAACTATTTTAATAGTATTGACACAGATTTAAAAATTCAAAAACAATTTGATTCAATTGAGCTAACATGGTATCTATCACAAGACAGGCTCTTCTATTCAGTGAAAAGGATTTACACTTTTTTTCTGAAAAAAAAGAATGATAAAAATATGATGGCAAAAACACAAGGGTTGCAAAAGAAAAAGAAATGTTGTCCTCTAATTACTTTCTAAAATTCTTCGAATGTCAATGGTTAAAAGTTTCAAAGAATTCTGAGTTCTTCTATAATTTTTTTTATCTTTCTGTTCCTATTACTATGAATAGACCACTTTAATTCTTGAATCTTAGTGGAAGGTTTTGTTGATATTTTTACATGTTACCCCAGGCTTGTCCATGTACATTTTTTTTTCTTGGCTTTCTTGTTTTGATTGTAGAATCCTATAATTGAAAGAGTTCTCCAAAGTAATTTAATCCTACCTCTTGAGCCGATTTCTTTATCCTAGAAATATGGCCACCCAGTCTGGATTGATAAACTTCTACTGAAAGAGAGGCATTCCTTTCATTAAGTCCTATGTCCTCTGTATTTTGTTCTGGCAGAATGATCTTGAGATGACCTGGGGACTACCAAAATGAGGCTTTGGGTCTGTGGGATTCCCACCATTATTAAATGTTGGTTTCCAGCTTTGAATTAAAATACCTTGTGCATGGGGCTCTCCTATCTATGTATATTATGCCAGTCTTGCAATTAAGATGGTAGGCTAAATTTGGGGAAATCTCGGTTCTAATCCACCATTAGCTATGAAAAATCACTGGATGACTTGTGGTCAATTGTCCTTTTTCAAGCTGAGCCTACTGTACAGAGTTGCTATAGTGATAAAATAAAGTCCCTGAAGGCTTTGAAGGCTTGAAGAAAAGATTCAGTTTAAAATCTAATAGTAATAAAGTTCAAAATCTTACTATAGCATATCATGCTGCTGGAGTAAAGCAGGTGTTATGTAAATTTGTCATACTTTTCATAGATTTTCTCAGTAACATTGTAACCTCCCAGAGTCACTCTGGATATTGAGATGGATGGCATATACATTTTAATAAATAAAATAGAAATGATATAGGTGCATGTAGTGAATATGTACAGCAGAAAGAACCTTAAAAAAACCCTATAGAAACGGTTTTTAGAGGTTAAACAGGAATACATTCATACAATGTTTTTTTTATAAGATAAATGAGTTTTAATTCCAAAGGAGTATTGAAGTAGATCAGATACATGCAAATTAAATAATTGAAACTGAGTTTTGTGGGCCTCAACCTTGGCCATTTTAAGCTGTGAGGACCAATTCCATCATGCTAGTTAAGGAATTCTGGAACCTTAAAGTTTATAAGACTGAGAAACACTGACCTAGGTTAAGGCTTTTTCCAGTTGTGTGAAACAACCATTCTCATTGGCGGCAATATTACCAGATTTATAGTCCAATTCAATTAGAAGGGATTGGTCTGGAGAAACTTGGAGAAGGGGTCTTTTTATTCTTCATATTATTCTTTCAGGTGTAGTGGGAAAATTAAAAGCAAATTTGTGATACATATACTAGAGTAAAGATTATTTGTCAGCAATTAAAGGCTCATATTGAAGTTTTGCTTTTTGTCTTCTAGCTAGAATCATTGTTAAGAGATGCCTTCAAAGGGAAAGGATTTCAGAAAATAAATGTAATGATACAAAAAAAAGATAAATATGTCCATCAGAAGTGTAAGAAACAATTATTAAATCAACTTGACAAAGCTCTTAAGAAGGTATGTAGGAAATTCTTAATTGCTGAACATTAAATCTATTCAACTGTTTAGGCAGTCACACATGTGAAATTATTTGCTTTAGGAATTGGACAAAAATGAATTTTCGAATGTTTCCCTACTGTTGAAATGCATTCAGCTGTACTGTAGAAATGATCCTCCGGAAAGTAAAAATCTGCTTCTTCAGCAAGGATTGATACCAAAGATAAGTAACCTAATACATTAATATCTTTGTTACTAATCAGTAACATTATCATATTCTAAAACATAGTTGCCTGGCTGGAAGTGTCTATGAAGGTAAATGTATTTTTCAACATTCCTTGTTGCAACTAAAACTTCATTCTCATTTACTTTTTTATTGTTAAAATTTCACTTTACCTCTCTATGCCGATTGTGATCAAGAATTGCAAACTTCCTATTTACTGTATATGTTAGGGGCGGAGTCCAACTGTTGTTCAGTGCGAAAATCCAAATTAAATACATCCCACAAATCCAATTTGTCCTTGAAGGCATTTAGCAAAAGGGGAGCCCTTTCCTTTCTTATGTAATTGATTTCCTTCCTCCTAGTATGCAGTTTTCCCTAACATTCAGCCAAAATCTACCTTTTTATAACTTCCGGGACCTGACATTTGAAAGAATAAAGAACAGGCTTGTCTCCTATAAGATTCTTACTTCTTCATGCCCTTGAGAAGAATATTACCAAACCCAAATCTCCCTTTGTAAACTAAATTATTGTCCTTATTTGTATTTGTTTCGGTTTGTCCGAATCCTTTAAAGTGTGTCCAGAGCTAAATACGGTTCTCAGTGTTGATCAGTGTAGAATACAATCTATTGATTCACATGAGTTGTAGATGGAACATCTCTTGATGTATCCCAAATGCAATAACATTGATTCATATATATCCAATAAACAACTATAATTCCTTATTCCTTTTCATAATGCCCCCTCTTTTGGGGAGAGAAACAAATTTAACCAGATCTCACAGGGAATGCATTATGTGTAGCTGTGTGTTTCTTGACTAGAGAATAGAAAAAAGTGCAAGGTATGTACTTCCCAGGTCAGTTGGAGGTACCTCTTTAATCGCCTACAGAACCTCCATGGAACTTGAAAATATAATTAGGGCTGTCTCAAGACTGAGAAGCGTGAAAGAGCACCCTCCTTCCACCAAGTCAAAATGCAGACTACTGCGAGTTCTTTTGTTGTTGGGGGCTAAAGATTTGAGAAATATCTCCTGCCGTTTCTAGTGATAAAAGTACAACAGCAATAAATTAAATAAAACTTGCTGTCCTTTCAGGACACCCAACTTTCATATTGCCCAGTGGTAGGGTAGACCTTGTGATGGTGTTGAAATGTTTGCTTGCTTTCATGACCAACCTCCAGCAAACAGTAGTCCTGAACCATAGGTTTTTGTCATGGTTTGTTGACTGAACCATAATGAGCAGAAGATTTTGTAGCACTAAATTTTTTTACTACAAATTCTGTGGGCATGGCTTGGTAGGCATGGCAGGGGAAGGATATTTTAAAATCTCCTGTCAGAGGTGGTATTTGCTGGTTTTCCAAACTACTGAAAATTTCCGATACCAGTTCTTCAGAACCAGTCAGAACCTGCTGAATACCACATCTGCACTAAGCCATGATAATGAGGGAAGGTCACACGAATCACATTGTTTCTTAGTGTGCTCGTTGAAGCTAGCAAATGAATGTGAGCTGGATGCACTCATTGTTGCAGTAAATCTATCTCCCCATGCCCTTCAACAGAACACCAACAGTAACAATATATGTTCTGCTAGAGAACATTGTCATTTTACTTATTGTTGAGCAAGCACACAGTAATGTTCACTGATTCCAGTAAATATAATTCCTCTATAATATAATTCCTCTATTAAAATTTGGTGTGAAATTGGCTTTAGATGCTCATTTGATTTTTGCTTGCATGTGTCTTCTGTTTACATGGTTACTTGGTTTGAAAGGACAAGAGAATTTCTGAGCCTGATAGAAGCCAAAGAAAATGAACACGTGGTAAAGCTTGTTCAGGACTTCTTTAATACAATCTTGGTAAGCACATAGAAAGAACAACAGAACGATTATCTGATGGCCTTTCCCTAATAATACTTGTCATTATGAAGCAACTGACTTACAGATCTCTTCTTTTCTGACAGCCTTGCCAGTAAGTGGGGTTGAAAAGACTTTTGGGGTCCATTGATTTCTTATTTGGTTCACTTTGGGAGTTTGGCACAAATTCATCTTCTAGTATCATCAGACCTAGCATGCTCCATACTCATTACCTGCTATATATAATATATATCCCATCTTTCTATTATAGCAAATACTCTGGGAGTGCTCACTAGAACATTGGGAGCAGTTGTCAATGATAAATATGTTATTAATGATGTAGGAACTGACTCTTGAGTTATCATGCAATGAAGTCTCATTTTCACAGACTAATGTGGGAAAAGAGCATCAGTTGTTGCCACAAACTATTCAATTGAAGAGTTCATTATTGCAGCAACACAAATTGAATTATTTACGTGATTACATACTGATAATATTAGTATATAGACTGCATAAAATATCACAATGTTTGAAACTTCTGTATTCTTGCTAAATATCATATATTGACTTTTAATATCTCCATTCTATCTCCTGTTCCTTCCTTCCTCCTCAACTTGTTTGTAGGTTATTGGCAAAGACAGCACTGAAGGTCAGCTACTAAATACTGTTATAATTACTGAATAGTCAAGGTGACATTCAGAATTTGTGATTGTAGTCTATGCATATTGAGTTAAGTAGAATCTACATTTGAGTAAATGTAGGATGAGTCTTTGTGTATTTTATTGTTGGGTCTGTGTGAAAAGGTATTATGAGATATTTTGAGGGGGGGAAATAATAAATAAGGCTGCAAATGTTATTTAGCTTAATCATTAAAATGCTAAAACTATTTATTCCAGTGGCCCTTGCTCCAGCTAATCAGTTTGATTATAAGGAGTTATGGGGGAAATTTTTTGTTCCATATTATAATGTTACATTACACAGAAAGTATCTTAAAAAATTCAACCATGGATTTTTCTTCTTATAATTTGACTTGTTTCAATATCTCAAAAGCTGCACTTCTGAATTAAACAGTGATATGCAGTTATGAGTTAAAAGGAGACAATTGGCTAGAATTTAACATTTCATCATAGCTTTAGATGGAAATACTATTTAAGGTGAAGGACTAAAAAAGTAAACCTCATAAAACTGTTAGAAATATTAAAAATCAATTAGAGAAATAGTATGTGATTGTTAATACTGTCAATCCTGTCACATTTTGCCCTCCAACCTATGTAGGAAGAAAGCAGTTGTTTGACTTGTTCATACGACACCTGGGATATTTAGTCACAGAACCTAATGTGAATTGTGTCCTTCAACAGGAGGTTAGTTTAAAAACCATGTGGCAAACTTTAAGGCATGAAATCATTATCGATTTTTATCAGCTTGCAAACTTCTATTACGTAGGAGAGCACCTTTGATCAGATTGGGGTAGCTGAACTTTATTTCTTGTCTTTTTTTCTTTATTTTCTTTTAATCACTAAAACCAAGGCTCTAAGAACATTAAATACACTGTTAGCTAATGTCACCCATAAGGAGAAGAAGGCCTTTGCTGTCTCTGAAGACATGTGCTTGCTTATGTAAGTCAACTTTTCATGTCAGGATTATATTTTTATTTCTTTTTCACATTTCTTTACCGCCTATCTCCCTCAGAGATATTTGGAGGATATCCCTTTTATCTTTGACTTCATTTCCTGCAATAGCATTTAAGAGACAGGATTTCTTAACCACCGCCATGAGTTACTTGTAAAATTAATAACAGCAGGCTATATAAATAAAAAATCTTATTTTCTGTCTTAATTGGTTATATTTTCCAGTTTCTCAGGGTTTTTCTCTGAACTGCAGAAGAAGGATGCAAATCAGGATCTTTAATTATGATTAAGCCTGGAACTGGCTCATTTGTCTTGCTTCTCTGCTTAAATTATTGGATAAGCAGTTAAATAATTAATAGAGACCCAATTGGTCCTAGTTTTTTTTTTCAAAAGTATAGCAATACATCCTTTGCAGTCCATTGGGTTATATTAGTTTGTTTTCAATTTTGACGTGTTTGCATTTTACTTTGAAAAAAAATTAATCTCGAATTACTGCATTACTTTTCCAAGACATCAGTGTTATTAATGGTCTATGTTGTTTCAGGAAGGAATTTGTGAAAACTATTCAGGATGTTGGTGGTAAGAAATGTTTGATATCTTGATCAGAGCTGGGGAAATTCTGAATTGAAAATATGGAGCTGGAATTTAAGATGGTAAACAGAGAGGAAGAGAATTGCAGGAGAGTCAGGAACTTATCTGTCTCTCACCATGTCTTACCTAAGAATTGGAAATGCAATTTTTACCTTTAATTTTCACTTTATTCTTCTTGGCGCACTATCTTAGTACATTTAGTAGATTGACATTTGCCCAAAAGGTAGTAAAGACAGCACTGGAAATCAGTATGGAGCAATGGTGAAGGTGCTGGGTTAGAAACCAACAGGCTGAGTGGCAGTAGTATTACGCTCACCACCTTGAGTTGGGCTGAGAGCCAGTTTGAGGTCAAAGCACCAGGGTAGAAACTGGGAGATTGTGAGTTCTGGTTCCACTTGGACACAAAACCAGATATGTGACCTTGGGCCAGTTACTTTCTCTCAGCCCTAGGAAGGAGGCAAATCCCTGGAAAAACTTGCTAAGAAAATTTCAGGGGCTTGTCCAGGCAATTTCTGAGAATTGGATTTGTTTGGATGGAATAAAAAAAATAATGTAGGCAAAAAAGTTTTCAATTTAAATTTGTGATGCAAAAAAAAAAGCAAAAAAGTTTTCAATTTAAACTTGTGATGCTGTGATAGAAATGAATCTCTTCCTGCTTTGAAAAGATGATTTGCGGGCTGAGGTGGGGGTAGCTAAGCTTGTTATTTTGAAAAAAAATCTTCCTTTCCCTCCCTGCAGATTATGATATTCAGGTTGCTCTTGTTGAAGCCCTGTTTAGGCTGATGTTGAAAAAGTGCCGAGATGATATGGTGCACAGTTGGTTTGAAGATCAATATGTCACTGAAGTTTTTAGACAAATCAAGGATGGAGACTTTGAGACAGTAAGGGTTTTTGTGATTCATATCAGAAATAAAGTCATGGTTTTCTCAGTTGGGGAAGGGGAGAAAGGAATCAAACGGCAGGGGTTGCTTTTAAATTTATAGGTCAGTAATACAGAACATACAATGGTACGTTGCTACTCATCATTAATTGGTTTCCAGGAGGCACGATGAGTACCAAAAATAATGAGTTCCAAACATTTTACCCCTATAAGAAATAATGTAGTGAGTCATCAAGGCAGCCAACATTGACAAGTTTTAGCTTGGGCATTGAGTACCAAACAAACGCTGAATACCGGGACAGAATTTTCACGGCAAAATGCGTTGAGTACCAACTTCGATGAGTTTCAAAGCAATTGAGTGCCAAGGTAGCTCTGTATAACAATCCAGATTTGAATTTCACTTTTGGGTATTCCTCACTTTTAAACTGAGGGAATAATGGTTCAGGAGAGTTTCACATCCCTGAAAAAGGCTATTCATAATTCACTTTTAGGATAATTCGTGCTAGTGAACCTAAGCCAACTAGTAGTCCATTATAATTATCACATAAATTTTTTGCAGTGGTTAGAGGAGCGGGATACGGGGAGTCTGGCCATTACGTTTTGGGATGAGTTCGATCCTGTTTCCGAGGATGAAGTGGACGGGATTATGCGGCGCCTGAGTTCCACCACATGTTTGTTGGACCCGTGCCCCTCCTGGTTGGCTTATACCGCCAGGGAGGTCACCTGCGGCTGGATCCGGGCAGTTGTCAACGCTTCTTTGAGAGAGGGTGTCTTTCCCTCCGCCTTGAAGGAGGCGGTGGTGAGGCCCTCCTGAAGAAGCCTGCCCTGACCCGACCGTGTTAGACAACTTTCGTCCAGTCTCCAACCTTCGCTTTTTGGCGAAGGTTGTTGAGTGTGGTGGCCCGGCAATTTCCGCTTTTCCTGGAGGAAACGGACTACCTCGATCCATACCAATCGGGCTTCGGCCTGGTTTCAGCACGGAGACGGCATTGGTCGCACTGTTGGATGATCTCTGGAGGGCACGGGACAGGGGTTTTTCCTCTGTCCTGGTCCTATTAGACCTCTCAGCGGCTTTCGATACCATCGACCATGGTATCCTTTTGCGCGCCTTGTGGGGTTGGGGGTGGGGGGCACTGTTCTTCGGTGGCTCTCCTACCTCGCGGGTGGTCGTCGGTGTTGGAAGGGGGCAGAGGTCGTCCCCAAGGCTCACTTGTGGGGTCCCTCAGGGGTC
This sequence comes from Naja naja, assembly GCA_009733165.1. Lineage (NCBI taxonomy): Eukaryota > Metazoa > Chordata > Lepidosauria > Squamata > Elapidae > Naja > Naja naja. Next base: position 150,053,341 of record CM019150.1, read on the forward strand.
GGTCCTCTCCCCCCTCTTATTTAACATCTACATGAAACCGCTGGGTGAGATCATCCGTGGTTTTGGGGTGAGGTATCATCAATATGCGGATGATACTCAACTGTATATCTCCACCCCAAACCAGATCAGTGATGCCCTCTCCGTGATGACCCGGTGTTTGGATGCGGTACGGAACTGGATGAGCGGGAACATGCTTCGACTCAACCCGGCCAAGACTGAGTGGTTGTACATACCGGCATCCCGTTCCAGCTTAGAATGTCCATCGTTGACCATAGGGGAGTGGTGTTGCCCCTGTGGACAGGGCGAGAACCTGGGGGTCCTCCTGGATGCGGCTCGGTTGGAGGAGCAGGTGGGAGCCGTCGCCAGGGGGCCTTTGCCCAGGTCCGGCTGGTTCGCCAGCCGCCCGTTCTGGACCGGGATGCCCTGCGATCACTCATGCCCTTGTTACCTCGGCTCGACTATTGCAACGCTCTCTATTTAGGACTGCCCTTGCATACCATCCGGAGACTGCAGCTGGTGCAAAATCGGCGGCGGGCAGTGATGGGAGTTTCCGGTTCTCCCATGTTAGCCCCCTCCTCGCTGCCTGCATTGGTTGCGGTTGCCCTCGGGTGAGATTCAAGGTTTTAACCTTAACATACAAAGTCCTACATGACATGGGTCCTTATTATTTAAGGGAGAGACTGCTGCCGACATCGAATACTAGCCGCCCTGTACGAAGCCACAGACAGGGACTCCTTGGGGTCCCATCAGCCAGGCAATGCCGGCTGGCGGTCCCCCGACAACGTGCCTACTCTGTCGGTCCCTGAACTCTGGAACCAACTTCCCTGGGGCTCCGCGGCCCCTGACCTCCGCACCTTCCGCCATGACTTGAAGACCTGGTTATTTGACCAAGCCGGGCTGTGACCTATGGGTGGGGTGTTTTAGATTTGCGGCTTTTTAGTTTTGTATTAATTGGGACCATTAATTTAATTCTTTTTTAAATATTTATTGTGTCTGTTCTTATTGTAAGCCGAGTCTTGGAGATGGGGGACATATAAGTCCCATTAATAAATAAATAAATAAATAAATAAATAAATATTTTGCATGTTGTCTTGAATACCATTGGAGAGAACATTAACTTTCAATATAGTAATTCCCTCCTCAACTTAGCAGGAGAGCACTTTTAAAAAAATAAATGTAACAGTCTGTTTTCCGTCTTCATTTCAAGGATAGCAGAAAGTTTCTTAATGAACTAAATGAAAGACTTGGTGATAAAAGAAGGTAAGTGTTTGCTATGAATCTTCCCCAGATGGGCACAATGGCACACAGCTTAGTCTGCCAATAGGAATTTATTAAGGAGAGAGGCATGCTAGCTAACAATTCAATATTAACTATGATTTCAAATTACTGGAAACATTTTTTTAAATTTCACCATTAACTATTTGCGATAGTAAGGGTAAGTAATGCAAGATACAAAAGATTGGCTGCGTTTTTATACAGAATAGCACAATTGATGTTCTTGAAACAAATGATTCCTGTAGTTCTATAATATTTAACACTATAGATACAATATGAATTATTTTAATGCCATTAATATCCTCTTGAATGTTTAAAAAATCTTGAAAACATAAACTTTTAAAAAGGTGAGTGGTGGCTTATGCAGGATCAGGAAACATGTTCCTTTAAAAAATGTGTGGAGATCAAATTTTGAATCACATATCTATGCTGATATTATCAGGCAGTAATGTCAGAAGTTGATTGTCATTTTCCATGCCAGTTTCATTGCCCCCCTGCCACACCAGTGCAGAAAACAACCATATTGGCAAGCTATCTTACTTAATTTGGAGTTTTGATATTACCTTAAGCAGTGCAGAAAGGGAAGTACCTGTCTTAATGAAGTGTGAATTGCTGATGAAGCATGGAATTAGATGTGGGCTTGCTTTATTTTTCACAAAATGTTGACATAAAATAATGCTGACCTTCCCTTAAAATCCTCAAACAGGTTTGCTAGCCCAGGATAAATCACTTTTTCTCATGTTGGGTCTTGCTAAGTTAGATATGTTGCTGAGCAACACTTCACATAGATTTGCTTTTTCAGTCATGAGAAAATTTCATGGATAACATTGGTGTTATGCTTGCTAGTAATGCCTTTTTTCATTTGTATGCTTGAATCATACCTGCCAGCACTGTTCCTAGGAATTATTTAGGAAATTTTTTATGTATTTAGGCCATATTCAGTGCAAAGTGCAAAAGATAAATGTTCTCAAGTTCACTTGTAAAACCACCTGAATGTAAACTTTTTTGAAGCACCTTATTGTCTAAGTAAATACTGTGATAAATATAATTTTAAAAACTCGATCCAGTGTCTTAATGTCTTCTTAACTGGAGGACACAGTACATTGCTGTACAGATCCAGATTGACTTCAGTTGGTAGTTTAGATTAGCTTGAGCTTCTCTGGTTTAATTTTTGCTTATCATTCAGGCTTTTACAACTTGAAAACCTGTAGGCCTGAATTCCAAGCCATGCCCACTATATCTGTTCTAGAAGCAGATTGGAATAGAGATTGTGTTTCAGGATCAGTGAAAATTGTCTTATTTTTCAGGATCTATTCAATTCCGTGTAAAGTTGCTTATGCTGACCTGATTGAGGTAATTAAGCTAGCAATTACATTGTGATGTTATGATATTGGATGTGTAGAGATTTTAATAGGGTTACAGTGTTTGTTATCCAATCTTTCTAATTTAGTAATGGGATAGCAAAAGTGTTATTTGGGGGAAATTATTTATTTCTTGTTACTCACTTTAGGGAGAGAGAGCTGATGAAGGTCAAACAAGATTTGAACATATTTTTATGTAACTTTGAGAAATAAAAGTTCTTCTATTCCCATCCCATAATTATATTGCGATTCTTTTTGTTTCTGGTTTCTTTTTAGCTGTCGAATAAAAGTGTTGAAAACAGTTCCCAGGAACAACTGATGCATATAATTCCATCCATTCTTGAATACTAGCAAAGTAAAACTTGCAAATAACTTGAAATTGGTGTTTTGCAATTTCTTATTTTACAGCTACTGAAGAAAAAGTACTTGGAACTTTGTGGGACATGTTATTCTTTCAAAGATGTTGATTTATAATACTTTTTTTAGAATTATGTTTTATTCAGATCTGAAGTGTCTCTTGTAACCCACACCTTCAGAAATTGCTTCCAAAATTGCATATATTCTGCTAGTACTAAATAGTAAACCTAATCACCTTTAATTCGTTATGCAACAAGGAGTCAGGTAACTTATAGTTTTTCTAAATAGTGAATTCATTGGGAATTACTAGTTTTGAAGAAGGAAAAACCTCAGGAAATTAAAGCAGTGGAGATTCTCTTGAGGACTCTGTGCATGAGAAGGGGAGTAGCTGAAGCTCTCTAACATCTAGCGTTGTACTACATCACTTGTTGCTTGGGTTTCTAAAATGCAAAGTTATGTTGTACTGGATTTCGTTGGGGGTTAGAAATCAAATTGAGATTGTTTCCTTTTATATTCAAGTTAAAGAAACCTGCTGATGACAAACTAGAAGGGTTTTGGATTGACTTCAATTATGGAAGTGAGAGCATTTCATTCTATTTAGAGAGCCTAGAGGTAAAGTTATGTTTTTTAAAATGGGGCCTTTACTTACTTACTTACTTACTTACCTGCCATTAACATGACTTTTACCTCAAATATTGTGTTTCAGGACATACTTTGGGAGTCAATCAGATTGTCAAAAGAAGACATCAGCAGTTATTACCTACAGGGTAAGTCCATGAAAGATTACTCTCAGTAGAAATATTTATGTTTAAGTTGAGTTCTTGAAAATGTGTGTCATTTTTGGTTACTCTTATTGTTCTGTCCTCGCTACACATTAGTCTGTGTCCAGCTTGACATGCAGCTAAACTCCCCTATCCTCCAATAAAACAGACCATGTGTATAGATCTGGATGCTTTATTGAAAGAAGAGGATATGGTGAAACTGGGGAAAATAGGAATAACATAATTACCGAACCGATAGTAATGCCAGTTGAATCTCACCCCTGATCCTAGTGCCTAATAAATATTATAGGATGCTTCATTGAAGCTATTCCAAGAAAGTTGCTGATTGTGGGAATGACTAGAAAATACATGTGTTCTCTTTTTCTTTTTGCATAAAGAGGAACAAGGAGAAAAGATTCTTACAATCATCATGAGAAGGTCTGTTGTGATCAACAAAGCAAAAGTCACCAAGATCAGAATTCACTTTGATAGCTGGTTTGATGTTTTAACACCACTCCTTAAAGCTATTGGAAAAGATAAAATGGTAAGGAGTTCAAGGTGTGTGTGTGTGTGTGTGTGTGTGTGAATTGCCCATCAACTTTTGTCTGGTAAAAAAGTTACAGGTTTTTACAGTTTTGTATCAAACTAAGCTGTTATTTTTGAATATTGAATATTGTTAGAAATCTCCTAAAGTGTGTGTGTGTGTGTGTATATATATATATATATATATATATATATATATATATATATATATATATATATACAGGTGAAACTCAAAAAATTAGAATATCATGCAAAAGTTCGTTTATTTCCGTAATGCAAATTAAAAGGTGAAACTAATATATGAGATAGACTCATTACATGCAAAGCAAGATAGTTCAAGCCGTGATTTGTCATAATTGTGATGATTATGGCTTACAGCTCATGAAAACCCCAAATCCACAATCTCAGAAAATTAGAATATTGTGAAAAGGTGCAATATTCTAGGCTCAAAGTGTCCCACTCTAATCAGCTAATTAAGCCATAACACCTGCAAAGGGTTCTGAGCCTTGAAATGGTCTCTCAGTCTGGTTCAGTAGGAATCACAGTCATGGGAAAGACTGCTGACCTGACAGTTGTGCAGAAAACCATCATTGACACCCTCCATAAGGAGGGAAAGCCTCAAAAGGTAATTGCAAAAGAAGTTGGATGTTCCCAAAATGCTGTATCAAAGCACATTAATAGAAAGTTATGTGGAAGGGAAAATGTGGAAGAAAAAGGTGCACAAGCAGCAGGGATGACCGCAGCCTGGAGAGGATTGTCAGGAAAAGGCCATTCAAAAGTGTTGGGGACTTTCACAAGGAGTAGACTGAGGCTGGAGTCAGTGCATCAAGAGCCACCACACACAGACGGATCCTGGACATGGGCTTCAAATGTCATCAGAAGCGTCTTACCTGGGCTAAAGAAAAACAGACCTGGTCTGTTGCTCAGTGGTCCAAAGTCCTCTTTTCTGATGAGAACAACTTTTGCATCTCATTTGGAAACCAAGGACCCAGAGTTTGGAGGAAGAATAGAGAGGCACAGACTGCAAGATGCTTGAAGTCCAGTGTGAAGTTTCCACAGTCTGTGTTGATTTGGGGAGCCATGTCATCTGCTGGTGTTGGTCCACTGTGCTTCATTAAGTCCAGGGTCAACACAGCCGTCTACCAGGAGATTTTGGAGCACTTCATGCTTCCTTCCGCAGACGAGCTTTATGGGGATGCTGACTTCATTTTCCAGCAGGACTTGGCACCTGCCCACGCTGCCAAAAGCACCAAAACCTGGTTCAATGCCGTGGGATTACTGTGCTTGATTGGCCAGCAAACTCACCTGACCTGAACCCCATAGAGAATCTAAGAGAAAGATAAGAGACATGAGACTGAACAATGTAGAAGAGCTGAAGGCCGCTATTGAAGCATCCTGGTCTTCCATGACACCTCAGCAGTGCCACAGGCTGATAGCTTCCATGCCACGCCGCATTGAGACAGTAATTGCTGCAAAAGGGGCCCAAACCAAGTACTGAGTACATATGCATGCTTCTAGTTTTCAGAGGTCCGATATACAAGTCCGATGTACAATCCTTGTTTTATTGATTGCATGTCATATTCTAATTTTCTAAGATTGTGGATTTGGGGTTTTCATGAGCTGTAAGCCGTAATCATCACAATTATGACAAATTACAGCTTGAACTATCTTGTTTTGCATGTAATGAGTCTATCTCGTATATTAGTTTCACCATTTAAGTTGCATTATGGAAATAAATGAACTTTTGCCCGATATCCTAATTTTTCGAGTTTCACCTGTACATACATACATACATACATACATACATACGTATGTGTGTGTGTGTGTGTGTCTTAATCTATATACTATGTGTACACACACACACACACCATATATAGATTAAGACTTTTTTTTTAAAAAAGTGTATACTCTTATACATATAATTAGAAATTTATTATAAAATAAGGTCCTTATTCTTTTGGTAACTCTTACAAATAGAAGGGGTATCAGAAGAATAAATGCCTCCCCCCCTTACCTTAAAAGAAATTATTAGTCCATCTACAAACTGCGTCCATGAATGGTGAAAGGGTTTATCTCTGAGAAGGCTTCTAAAAACTGATCTGAGCTGATCAAAAACCTAGTTTTGAGGCAGGATTTAGAATCAGTAAGTGGTATAGGAAATATGTTTGCATTAGCCATATAACCCTGGTAGTTTTGTTTAGCTGAGAAATGTCATAAAAATCCTTGAATGGATGACACCTCTGTAGATGGAAGACAACAGAACCTCTACATTTGGGCACATAGGCCAAAATCTTCTCTTCCAATGAAGAATGTGTGCATGTGGAATGCACATGCCTGATGAAGCTTCTTTTTACTGATGGAGTTGGCCAAGTAAAACTTTTGAGAAGGAACAGCACCAAAATTTTCCAAATCTTTGGTTGATTTCTTAAGTTGCTTATCAACTCTGTTGCATTCTAGTACTAGGAAGTAGTCAAAAATTCCACTCACTCTTCATCTAATGAAACAGCTGCCCTCTGAATTGAACCAAGAGAAATTGTGCCTACTAATTGAGAAAAATATTTTTATTTCAGGGACCCTAATTTGACAACCGAATTCGATAAAAATGCTTACTAGACAATCAGCTAACGGATATTCCTCTGTTTCAATTTAGAAAGCATTCACTAAAACTCAAGAATATAATTACTATACAGACTTTTTATAGGATTGGTTGAATCTGGTTTTTTTTCTGAGAGATACTTCTTTCTCCGGATTAAACTTTTCTTTTCCAATAACTTAATTGGATAGATAATATTGGATGAAGAGGAGAATGCCAACCAAGGGAAAACTGCAACAGGTGAGTGGGAATTAATGCCAATAGAATCCTCTTTCAGGTTGTCTTCTTGCTTGATCATAAGCAAAAAGAGGCAAAATGTGAGCATTCTTGACGTGGCACCTTGCAGGGATTTCCCTGGGAAGAAACACCTAATAGCTTTGATGGTTCCAGATAGGTAGATGGAGGGAGAGGGAGGGAGAGAGAGAGAGAGAGATAGGATTTGGATTGGATGGATGGAATCGCCTATGTTTTTCTAATTTTCTTACATCTTGACTGCTTAGAGACAATGCATTTCTCAAATTTTCAATCTGAATCCTGAGTCTCAACATTATGTTCTTCACTTCCCCTACCTACTTCCAAGTTGCCCACAAAAGAGAAGTTTATATAACATAGTAAGGATTTGAAAAAGCTAAAAAGAAATTAAAAGATATGTAGTAGTAGTAGTAGTAGTAGTAGTAATAGCAGCAGCACTGGTAATAGTGATGCTGATGGTGCTAATGTATTTTGCTAGAGTAAATGTGTCTCTCATATTGGTTTTTTTGTGATAATACTTTAGTGCTCTGAATGTTTTTTTCCCCACTCTTTTTATAAATAGCTGCCTCAATGAATTTCAGCATATCAAACACTCCGGGTAGGTGGTAAAGTTATTCTCAAATCACCATCATGATTACTATAGGGCACACGCATTCATCTTTATGGACAACACTGTGGACATGATGTTCTACTGTCATGTTGTGGAATTTATCCGACTTTCTTGCCTGGCCTACTGTTTTATTCTTTGTGGTTGCCCATGCAACTGCTAAAAGAGCCTGACTTCCATGCCTAAAACATTCAGTCTGATGCTGTCATCCATAGAAAATATAAATTAGGTAAACATATTGAAAGCCATAAATTGATTTCAATAGTCACTATTGTCATCCTTTTGACATATCCTACTGACATTCCATATATGTGAATTCCCATCAGTTCCAGTCAGGCAGTGTGGGTCTCTTTCACTTTGCAGTTGTATTGAACTTCTTTCAACATCTAATCCTTTAGATATCAGGATTTTCAAAGAGTTGAAGCATCCACTTTTCAATCCTTGTTTTCATAACCAGTATTTTTGGAGATTTATTTATTTATTTGTTTGTTTGTTTGGTCTTGTATGCCGCCCTACCTCCCTAGGGACTCAGGGCGGCTCACATCATAAAAACACACAATACAAAAGTTAAGATCATTTAAAAAATTATTAAACCCAATTCAACCAAACAAATCAAGGAGAGGACACAGTATAATAGTCACTTCATGTTTCTGGTTAGAAATAGTTTGCATTCCTTTGCCTTCTTGCTCCTCTGCCTTAATAGAAGGAATGAAAAGTTAAATTGAAATGGGGTCAGTGTTTGTGGCCATGCTTCAATTCTCCTGAGACCCATTACTCTTTCATAGGTCTTGAATCAGCTTGTTCAAGGTGTTGGCTGTACTAATGTATTTTGATGATAGAAATAACCTTGTTTGTGCTTAAAACTGGGATAATGTGAAAGAGCCAACAGCCCATGCCCCACTGAATCAATTTTCTCAGTAGACGTGCGGCTTACAAGTGAAGATGAGTCATGGCAAAATTTATTTATTTATTTATTATTTATTATTTGAACTTATATGCCGCCCCATCTCCGAAGACTCAGGGCGGCTTACAACTAAAAACAAGGAACAATAAATACATTAAAAAACAATTAGATTAAATTATAAGTCCAAACATTTATAAAATAATTAAAAATAATTAAAAATAACCCTCCCCAAAGGGTCACAGCCCAGGTTGGTCAAATAACCAGGTCTTCAACTCGCGGCGGAAGGTGCGGAGGTCAGGGGCCAGGCGGAGCTCCAAAGGCAGTTGATTCCAGAGGTCAGGGGCTGCGACAGAAAAGGCTCATCGGGGAACCGCCAGCCGGCATTGGCCTGCCGACGGGACCCCGAGGAGTCCCTGCCTATGAGCTCGCACAGGGCAATCAGTATTTGACATCGGAAGAAGACGCTCCCTTAAATATTGAGGACCCATGTCGTGAAGGACTTTGTATGTTAACACTAAAACCTTGAATCTCACCCGGAGGGCAACCGGCAACCAATGCAGGCCGCAGGAGGGGGTCACATGGGAGAACCGGGTAACTCCATCACCACCCGCGCCCATTCTGCACCAGCTGCAATCTCCGGATGGTATGCAATGGCAGTCCCAAATAGAGAGCGTTGCAGTAGTCGAGCCTAGAGGTAACAAGGGCATGAGTGATCGTGCAGGGCCCGTCCAGAAAAGGCAGTTGTCGAACAAGGCGGAGCTGGACAAAGGCCCCTGGCAATGGCCCCACCTGCTCCTCCAACCGGAGCCGTACATCCAGGAGGACCCCCAGATTCCGCACCCTATCCACAGGGGCAACACCTCTCCCCTATGGCCAAAGATGGATAATCTTGACTGGGTGGGACGCCGGTATGCACAGCCACTCAGTCTTGGCGGGTTGAGTCGAAGCATGTTCCCACTCATCCAGTTCCGTACGCATCCAAACACCGGGTCATCAGGAGAGGGCATCACTGATCTAGCCTGGGGTGGAAATGTACAGCTGAGTATCATCAGCGTACTGATGGAATTTCACCCCAAAACCACGGATGATCTCACCCAGCGGCTTCATGTAGATGTTAAATAAAGGGGGAAAGGACCGACCCTGAGGGACCCCACAAGAGAGCACCCTAGGGGACGACCTGACCCCCGCCAACACCGATTGCGACCGCGAGAGGAGGAGGAGAACCACCGAAGAACGGTGCCCCCACTCCCAACCCCTCAAGGCGCGCAAAAGGATACCATGGTCGATGGTATCGAAGGCCGCTGAGAGGTCTAATAGGACCAGGACAGAGGAAAACCCTATCCCGAGCCCTCCAGAGATCATCCATCAGCGCAACCAATGCCGTCTCCGTGCTGTACCCAGGTCAGAAGCCCGATTGATACGGATCTAGGTAGTCCGCTTCATCCAGGAAAAGCGGAACCTGTTGAGCCACCACACTCTCAACAACCTTCGCCAGAAAACGAAGGTTGGAGACTGGACGAAAGTTGTCTAACACAGTCGGGTCCAGGGCAGGCTTCTTCAGGAGGGGTCTCACCACCGCCTCTTTCAAGGCGTTGGGAAAGACACCCTCCCTTAAAGAAGCGTTGATAACTGCCCGGAGCCAACCGCAGGTGGCCTCCCTGGCGGCATAAGACAGCCAGGAGGGACACGGGTCCAACAAACATGTGGTGGAACTCATACGCCGCATAATCCTGTCCACTTCATCCTTGGAAACTGGATCGAACTCATCCCAGATAACCAGACTCCCTGCACCCCCTTCCTCAGACCACTGCAAATCGGAGGATAACCCGTCCCGAATACGAGCAATCTTATCCGACAGATATTGAACAAATTCCTCGGCCTTACCCCGCAACGGGTCCGCCCCCCCCTCTAACCGAAGGAGGGAGCGAGTAACCCGAAACAGGGCGGCCAGGCGATTATCTGCGGACGCTATGAGAGTGGAGAGATAAGATCTTCTCACCTCTCTCATAGCTGCCAGGTAAGTCCTAATAAAGGCTCTCAGCTGGGCTATGTCGGATTGGGAACGGGTAGACCTCCACCTGCTCTCTAAACCCCTTCGATGGTGCTTCATCCCCCGGAGCTCCTCAGTATACCAAGGAGCTAACCGGGATCCACGATGCACAAGGGGACGCATGGGGACAACCCTGTCGAGGGCCTCTGACGCAGCCCGTTGCCAGGCTATTGCCAGATCCTCGGCAGAGCTGTGAGCAAGGGAAGAAGGAAAAACCCCAGTTCTGCCTGGAACCTCTCAGGGTCCATTAGGCGCCTGGGGCGGAACCATCTAGGTGGCTCCTCATCCCAGCAGTGGGGGACGGCCTGTTGGAAGACCAGCCGTAGGAGATAGTGATCAGACCATGGAACAGGCAAAGTCGTAATAGTGACCTGCCCTCTGTCACTCCGCCACTGTTCAGAGACAAAAACTAGGTCAAGAGTATTTCCCCCTCCATGAGTAGGACCTTGAATCAACTGGGTCAGGCCCATGGCCTCCATAGAAGCCATGAATTCCTGGGCCAAACCCGACCCCCAAGGAAGGCAAGTTGAAGTCCCCCAAGACCATAAGGTCCGGGAGCTCCACCGCCACCCCGGAGAGGAGATCGAGAAGCCCAGGCAGGGCGCTGCCACACACTGGGGAAAGGTATGCTAGCAGCAAGCCCACCTGCCCATTAGGCCCCCATCTCAGGAGGAGGATCTCACTCCCGCCTATCTCTGCAACAGAGACCTCCCTCGGAAACAAGGTCTCCCGAATAACCACGGCCACCCCACCACCCCTACCCTGGGCTCGTGGCTGGTGCAAAACCCGAAAACCTGGTGGGCATAACTCAACCAGAGGGACACCCCCCTCTGGGCCCAACCAGGTCTCAGTGATGCAAGCCAGGTCCGCAGCCTTCTCCTCAATGATCTCCCGGAGGAGGGAAGATTTATTAGCCACAGACCTGGCATTAAAATACACCAACCTAAGCCCAGGGATCCTGGTTCCATTGCCCCTTGGGAGGAGGCCATAGGGTCGGAGCGCAACCGCCTTAAATGTCGGGTGCGTGTTCCCTTAACCTGATATGGCCCTATGCCTCGTCCTCTTCCAATCCCGATCACCCTGGGAATCGCAGCCCCACCCCAGGGCCCAGAGCCCTGCCGCCCCCAACCCCCACACACTCCCACCGCCCCGGGCTGCAAGGTGACCCCTGCACCCCCTTCCCCCTCCCTAACCCTTTAAAACAACGAATTAAAAATTTTAAAATTCGACCCTTAACTCTTAATTTAAAATTTGGCCCATTGATTGCAGCATGCCACCTCTCGGGATCCCAAGATCCGTCATCAAGGTAAGCTGTTGATAGTCCCCTGGGCCAACTCAAGGACAAGGGCGCAGTCCTAAGTGCCCACAATTCCGAGCGCGAGTAAGATCCCATAAGACAGTTGACAAAAGTTTATAAGGGGTCAGAGTATAGTATGGCAATACATAACCGGGTGAAGTTGTTAAAAAATCCGAATGGAGAAAAGAGGGATACAGGCTACAGTAGTCAAGAATTTCAGTCTCAAACCGGCCTCTCACATCCGTTCCGAGACCAATGATTGCAAAGCGGGTGAGAGGAGAGAATGAGAGAAAGTGGGAGATTTAAAATGCAAAGAGCCCTTGTTAGAAGATTTACTCTTGAGCATAACACAAAACATAGGAAAGCCCGAGGCAACAATTCCTACCTTTGGAAAAATTCTTGTCATTAGAAACTTACTTCTGATGTTTAACTGAAAATGTACTCCTTGTGATTTTTTATCTGCTGGTTCGATTCCTGGTTTCAGGGCACAAAAAAGCAATTCTGCTCTGTCTCTTACATGATAGATGTCTACAAAGTCTCCATAAATAGAGGAGAAACCTGCCTGTAAGATGATCTTGTGGAGGGTGATGAAAATGGTGAAGGGTATATCATTTCTCTGTATCTGCATCATTATGAGATATCTTATTAGTGGTCAGGTCTACCGTTTTGAGAAAATTAGGGAACCCCGATAAATGTCAAAGGAATCATTAGAAATTACAGGTAGTCCTTGACTTACGATCACAGTCGAGTCCAAAATTTATCTCAAGTGAGAATTCATTAAGGATGTTTTGACCCATTTTGCCACATTTCTTGCCACAGTTGTTAAGTGAAATCACTGCAATTGATAAGTTAGTACCCTGGTTGTTAAGTGAATCTGGCTTCCCCATTGACTTTGCTTGTTAGAAGGTCACAAAAAGATAATCACATGTCCCTGAGATGCTGTAACGGTCATAAGTATGAACCAGTAGCATCTGAATTTTGATCATATGCTCATGGGGATGATGCAAAGGTGGTAACTCTGAAAAACAGTCATAAGTCACTTTTTTCAGTGCCGTAACTTTGAATGGTCACTAAATGAACTGTTGTAAATTGAGGACTACCTGTACTGCCCTGGAAGACACATGAGTTGTGATGTGATGACCCAGAGTGTAACACAAATGTAACAAAATCCAAAAAGTAAATAAATGTCCTTTAATGCCTCCAATTTGGCCCCATTGTTCAATAATACTCAGTTGGAGATAAAACGTACTCAAAAATAGTCTTCAAAAGAAAACAATACAGTCCGAACTTAATGAGCAGATAGAGGTGAAATAAAAAACCAAACAAACTACAATGACGAAATTTCCACAACGGAACAGGAGAAGTATTTACCAAATTCACAAGGCACAGTCTGTTGGAAGGACGCCAACCAAGATAACTTCAGTCCAAAATAAAACACGCTTTGTTTCCAGCGTTTGCCAGTATGGAGGTCCAAACTCTTATTCAGTTGTCATACCTGCAGCCCATGAAGAGGATCAAGGCCTTCTCCTCCTGAGGAGACCACGTCTCTCCTTTATCTTCTCCTTCCTGCATGCCCTAGGATGGAGAGGGGGTGGGCCTGGGTCCTCCTCTGACTGCTCAGCCAGCCTCTGCCCTTCCCCAGCCTCCTCCAGAGCCACACTTTCCTCAGAGTCAGTCTCCACCAGGGGTATGACAGTCAAAAATCTAGACCGCAGCAGATTGGAAAGGCTGGTCTACAATAGTTGATCTGGATAAGCTTTCCTGTTGACCATTTTATCCTGTTTCTTGCCCTTGGATATTTTTTTTTTCATATGACAGTAGTAAATAATATTGTTTTATCACAGTAAGCATTCAGCTGGAGAAGAAAGAAGATTGTATGGAAATTGATTCCTTATCAGACATTCTGACATCGCACCAAAGCAATGAGTTGCTTTCTCCTGTAGTAATCGTAAGTATATTTGCAGCTTAGAAAAACTTGGATGAATTAAGATTGCCAAGGTCTGTTCTTTGCTTTGTTGCAAATTACGAATGAAAAAAAGAAAAGCAATTCTCCCAAATCTCCAGCCTCATCAGCCTGCTATTGAGAGAAGAACAGCCATCACTATAAGGCTACTAAGTTGGCAGTCAAGTCATCATCTTCATAATCCCTTGCGGGGTGGAGTCTGGGCAACTTGAATGGAGCTAGCAGAATGTTTTAATGGCCGGATGCCCTTCCTGTTGCCAATGTGGAGTTTTATTCAGCAGATATATTCTCAGTGTGCCCAGAGAGAGAAATACCTGCCTCTACCTAGGATTGAACTCACAACCTCCTGTTTGTGAGGCAAGAGCTCCACCTGTAGGGCACTGCACCACTCCTGTCAAATTTAATGATGTAGGAAAAAATAAGAGGAAACAAGAAAAACTGTAATAGAAATATTGCACAGCAATAGACAGAGACGTAAATCTTGAGGTACTCCAATATTGATCATGCATTCCAAAATTTCCCATTAAATCATACACCTAGGGACAGGCTAACAACCACACAATTTATCCAATCAGTTTCATTTATTTTGGACGGAATTGTCTAAGAAATTCGGAATGAATATTAGCCCACCGTACATTTAGTGGACAGTCAACTTATAAATGCCTTTTTGGGGATGACCCAAATGGAGAAAAAGACCAAGGTATATAGCACTTGATGAGCTGCTTATTGGACAATTATTCATTGGACAATTATTTCCCACTGAGCAGGAAAACAACAGGTTGGTTATTTTGTTATCAGCTACAGAACTGAAAAAGAATACCTGCACTTTCTGGTTTTTAAGAACTATTTCTCCTCAATTTAAGATTTATAAAAACTCCCTGGGTTAATGGCATTAATAATACAAATGGTATTGATTATCCCCTTATCTAGAAGAAAATTATTCCTGCAGCAGCTGTGGTTGATGGAGAGAAAGAGAGCTGGCCGCTGGAAAACAAAAATGGCTTTCAAGGTCAGATGCCCTTCCTATTCTTTCATGTGATTCTTACGTCACAAGACAACCTTCTTAATCACATTAAAACCAAAGAGATTTGTTTTAAAATAATGTCAGGAAGCCTATTGAGTCATATTGGACGTAAAAGTAAATGCTTGTAAAATCTCTGGTTATATGATAGAAAATGCAGCTGTGTCTTTTTTTTTTTTTAATTCCTTAAAAGCCTCCAGCGGTAGGTCTTTGGTTTCTCCATCATACTCAACAAATGCATTGGCCGCTCCTCCATCCACACAGAAGTTGAAACCTTTTTGGCTACAACCAAAGAATAACGCTGAGTAAGTGTTCTAGCTGCACAAACTTCTCTGAAAAGAGATTTTAAGGAGAAATGTTAACGTTTGTAAATAACATAATTTTTACCACAATACCATGTTTATTTGAGACCATCTCTCTTTTTGGAAGTTTTCCGAATGTAGTAGATGTAATAGCATCTTAAATTAAGACTGGGCAATTTGTGGATTTAAGGGACTACGTTTTCCACTAATTTCTACCACGCATGACAGTGGTTAGGAAAGTTGTACTCCAGCATCAGTGGTGGAATTCAAAAATTTTTACTACCGGTTTTGTGGGCATGGCTTGGTGCGCATGGCGTGGCTTGTAGGCGTGGCAGGGGAAGGATACTGCAAAACCCCATTCCCTCCCCACCTGTTTTCCAGCTCTGTTCTCCTATGCAGGGCAACAAAAGAAAACCCAGCCGATCAGCTGGCACTTGGGAGGCAGACAATAGATGGGGGCGGGGGCGGTCAGAGGTGGTATTTGCCAGTTTTCCGAACTACTCAAAATTTCTGCTACCGGTTCTTCAGAACTAGTCAGAATCTGCTGAATACCACTTCTGTCCAGCATACTTTGGAGAGCCACATATCAACTGCTCTACAGATTGATCTTCACACCTGAACATATTTCTCAGTAGGTAGACACTGTGGACATTGGGGGATATCCATAAAGGTTTTCACTGTCCGTGACTGGAGTGATGCACTAGAGGAGAAATGCTTAAACATGTCCATTGTGTGTGTCCTGATATCCTAGACTGTCCAGTAACACG
The DNA here is from genome assembly GCA_009733165.1 of Naja naja. Classification (NCBI taxonomy): domain Eukaryota; kingdom Metazoa; phylum Chordata; class Lepidosauria; order Squamata; family Elapidae; genus Naja; species Naja naja. Next base: position 150,069,394 of record CM019150.1, read on the forward strand.
CAAGTGTTCCAGAGGTCTTTAGAACAAGGAATGTTCCTCTCCCTGCCTTTTATGATCACTTGTTAAGGGAACTGCTGTAACATTTATGCATATTAGTTGAGAGCTGGCTTGAATTCCTACTCAAATATACAGTATATAAATCTATTATTCCATGTCAAAGCTATACCCTGCTTTGGATTTGAAGACAAAAAAATGTTCCAAGTGCAGAGGGCTGTAAACACGACACCTATCTGTTGCTCCTTAGACCAGTGGCTTTATGGTGTTGCTCATTGGTGTCATTTGTATCTCAGATAACAGATAACCAGAGTTGGAAGCCACCTTGTAGGTCATCTAGTCCAACCCCCTGCCCAAGCAGGAGACCCTACACCATTTCTGACAGATGGGAGTCCAATCTCTTCTTGAAAGTCTCAAGTGATGGCGCTCCCACAACTTCCGAGGGCAAGCTATTCCATTGATTGATTGTTCTGTCAGAAAATTTCTCCTTATTTCCAGGTTAAATCTCTCCTTGTTCAGTTTCCATCCATTCCTTGTCTGGCCTACAGAAAATAGCTTGACCCCTTCCTCTCTCTGACAGCCCCTCAAATATTGGAAGACTGCTATCATACCTCCCCTGGTCCTTCTCTTCACTAGACTAGCCAAGCCCAGTTCCTGTAACTGTTCTTCATATGTTCTAGTCTCCAGTCCCCTAATCATCCTGGTTGCTCTTCTCGGTACTTTTTCTAGAGTCTCAACATCTTTTTTATAGTATGGTGACCAAAGCCGGATGCAGTACTCTAAGTGTGGTCTTACTGAGGCTTTATAGAGTGGTATTAGTACCTCACTTGATCTTGATTGTATCCTTCTGTTAATGCAGTATTTGCTATCTAAATACTGACTTATAACAATACATAGTACGAGATGTAGCTGATAATGTATTAATTACAAGGAAGTTTTTCTATGTCAGACAAATCCAAAATGGAAAGATGTTTTTGGACACAGTTGAATTTATTACAGTTAGTCCTCAAGTTATCACAAGTCACTTAGCAACTGTTCAAAGTTCTGATGGACCTACCTGTGGGAGATACAGTATATCACCCGAATTTGAAGTTCTGATGGTCAGTTACTCCTCCTGCAGTCACGTGAACAAGTTCTATGACAGTTTTGTCATAAATCAGCATTTATTCAGGGTTTTTTTGGCAAAACTGTACCCATAGTGAACTATTGGACTGCAGTGTTTCCTTAAGGACAGCTGCCACAAAGGTAATATCTTACAATGGTTACAGCTCGTATAATTTTCAATTAAAACAGTGATAGGCATGCTCCATTAAGGTTTTAACTGGAGGGCTTCCTATATTTCAGTGAGCTCTGCCAACATGTATAACTAAATGTCACCCTTTTTGTACTACTAAAATGTCTCAAACAGACCAATACATTATTTGAAATGGTGTCAAATATTCTCTGCATTTTTACTTTTCTAGAAAGTGCAGTTGGAAACTGTAAAATTTGGTTTTTTTAGTGGATGCATTTTAGCATTGATAATATCAACAATTTTAACACTTTAAAGTTAAACTGATGTAGTTGTTGTAGTGTCTTGAGACTAAAGCATTTCTTTTATTCTGTTCCTTTTTATGGCATGTAGTGAACCAGATGTGGAAGGAGAAGCTGATATCCATCTTAGGGAAACCGACCCTATAAAGGTATGTTGTATCTAGCAACAGTGCCCTTTTCATCCTGGTGCTTTCCTGGTGTGTTGGAAGTCAACTCCTGTAATCTTCAATTAACCATTGTAGGAATTCATACCCAACACATGAAGAGGTCACAGAGTTGAGCAAGGGTGAATGCAGCATAGTTGCTTTGGGGGAAGTATTTGTTTTTATTACTCTATTTTGTATGATAATTATTTAATGGAAAAATAAGGTCGATTAAAACAGTGAGGGCTTGGGCTTTGTAGGTGGCTGGTTAACAGTAATGTGTGTCTGGTAAATCAACAACATTTATAGATACCTGAACCCCATTACTACCAGACTGAGGTAGCAAAGGTAACAGCAAGAATGGAGGTGGAAATTTGCAACAAATGAAGGATTGGTGGCAAACTGGATGATAGATTAGGTAGTTCCAGTAGAAGAGAAATATATTGTAGCTCCACAATACATGAATTGTGGAGTCCTTGTTATTTTCTGAGATTTGTTGTTTGCTGATGTTTCGTTATCCAACTAGGTAACATCATCAATGCAAATGGATGTCAGGTTTGCCAACCTCCCCAGCAGCCAACACCCAAATAAACAGGGATTAACACAAGGCAAACAAGCCAAAAACAATACCCTAATCAAGAAACTACCAAGGGAAAAAATCAAAATTGGCAGGGCAAGCTATACTATAGGATATAAGCCTAACACTAATTTGCATTGATGATGTTACCAAGTTGGGTAATTAAATGCCTGCAAGCAAACAAGCTCAGAGACACCAAGGACACCACAGATTGGGTAGTAAAATAAGGAAGAAATGAGACTGCCAATGAAAAGAGACCACAAGGTGAGATCCTGGCAATTCATTTTTTTCTTTTCAATCAGTTGAACTGATTCTGCAAGAAACTGCTTTTGTTGCTAAGATATAAACAGCTTAATGGTATCTCCAGACTCTGTTTTTGTTTTGTTTCGTTCCCTTCTTCCTAGCATTTTCAATGAGTGCATGGACTGTCTATTTTTGTCCAAAACTTTTTGAAGCAAAATAAATTAAATGTTCTGAAAATGGTAAACAGGTGGCTTTGTCTTTCTGTTCCAGGATGATATCCTAGAGAAGAAAAAACAAGCAAGAGGTTCAAGTAAGCAAAGGATGGAAGCAAAGTAAGGAACTGTTTTTAAAGTTATTTTAAATGGATGCACAAAAACATATGACGTCACAGTATCTTACATTAAGCTTGAGATTTTCATCACAGTATTAGAGGAAATAATGTATTATAGTTTGGCGAGGGTGAACTTTTATTCCTGTTTTAAAATACACAGAACTGATATGTAAGAGGCTTTCATTGTCATTAGTGTCACAAGAACACTTTAGTTGAGTCAGTATCATAATGTAGATCTTACATGATCAGATGGGAAACTACTAGAAATCCTATCTTAAAAGAGCAGCTCACATTTTACAGCCTCCAAACCTTTTCAAAATGGACACAGGTGTCATTTTTAATCTGACAAAGAGAGGAAGTATGAAATATATGGGTGCTAACTGTATCAAATTTAATTTAGTTAAAGTTGCATTTTGTTTTTGTGCTAGTTTATTGACTGTATTATCATGGTCCAGTCTATTCTTTAATAGATCTTCCACCAAATCATTCAACTTAAGTCTGAAAAAGGTTGATGCACTCCATCACAGAGGCACAGCCAGTTTTTCTGTGCACTTCTGGGAGCGTTTTGTTTTGGAGAAAGCCTGATCCTCTATATCCATAGTGCCAAAATTGCATTTGAAAATAATCAGTGACTTACACAAGGCATTTATTTTTTAGGATGCATGAATATGAATTTCACTTTTCATCTGATCAAAGCACACGTGATATGGTAATAATTAAACAATTATTTCAGTGGGGAATGTTTAGAGGGAATTGATTGATGGATTGATCGTTTACATTCGGTCAGATAAAGTTTCTTCAGAAGAATTTACATAAGCAATATTAGTTGTGTTCTTCATCTCCTCTATCCCCGTATTTCTAGTAATTGTTAATGGTTTCAGTCATTTTAAATTCAGTTCTTTTTTTATTTATTTTCCCAGTGTGGCATAAATAATTCATTACCAGTAGTTAATTAGAGAAGAGTTCATAATCAGGTTCTATTATAGCTTAGTAAATGTCTCGTTCTTTGCAGGATTAAGGTTTGCCTAAGACCTTATCAAGAATCTACATAAATATCTAAATCCATACCTATTTAACAATATACTTAACTGTACAATCAGGTTCAAAATGTTGTGATTCACCAGCATTATTTCCATAGATTTGGAAAATATTTATTAATTTATTTTTGATAAGACTTGGACTATGGAATTGTTGAGAACAAATCCTACCAATATAAATTCAGAAGCATGCGTGATTTATTTGTTAATTTGTCTGGATTAAAATTAGGTTTGGCTAGTTGTTGGTAAAGATCAAAGGCTTAGTATTTAAAGAACAATATTATTCTTGTTTTACCTTAAAATCATTGTCCCATTTTTCTGTTTCCTCTTTTTTGAAACAATTTTTATTTGTTTTCAGGTCTCTGAAATGAAGCAAAAAAAATTTGTCCGGAGCACTTTGCACAAGTACGGGCACTTTTTATCATGCTATTGGAATAGAATTATAACCTGCATTAGGTAACCAATGTGGAAAGTCAAAGAAAAAGTGGTGCAGGTAGTCGTTTAGTGACCACAATTGAGATTCCAACTTAGTTGTTCAGTGAAGCAATTGCTGTGCTGCAACTAAGCTTATGAACTTAATAATTCAGCTTTCCTTTGCTTTACAGACCTGCAAAGGAAAGGAAGTCAGGATTGGTCATAGAGTTACTTTTTCATGAGTGTTGAAAGTCTAAATGGTCAAGGAAGGAAGGAAGGATATCTGTTGTGAAAATATTAGGCATTCTTTTTAATACATTTGGATAATTCTCCGTTCTGGAGATTCATGTTGTTCCTGCCCTATTAGAATTTTAGAGACCTCTTAAGAACTTACTAGATTAGAATGTCTATGGAGATCTTGTTCTTTCTTACACATTGGAAAGTGTTCTGAGGGAATAACCTTGGGACTCTTAATTTTTGGAGCTTTTGGGCTTTTAAGTCCTACTTGGCTGGATTATGTTCAAGTAGGACATATTAATCCTAATATAAACCATATTTAGAAGAAAGATAAAGGTGGAGAATATAACCAGAGGAGTTTAGGAAATGCAGTCTTTATTTACTGGGCACTTACGTATAGGATTTTGCAGAAATAATGCTAAAGGTTTTTCTGCAGACACTGTCTCCTTCATTCATAGTCTTATATTGCATGCAGGAGTCTGGAAAAGGGAAATGTGAAACTGAACAAGTTTGAGAGAAGTCTGGTAATGTTCAATTTTCATATTTATTATAGCCTATATTACACTTTATAGGCACTAAGTTCAGACACCCAAATGTTTGTGATTTCAGGGCTATAACTGCTAAATGCATTCTTTCTGAATTTTTAAGACATTTGATTAGTTCTGCCTAACATATTACCCGCTGCTTGAGCAGTGCATGAAATGAGAGATTGGTCATCTCTCACCATCTATGAACTTCATCTAATACATTGTCTTTCATATGTCTGGGTCAGTTTAAGTGCTTTGTTTATTTTTTCAAGAATGGCCACTACTTAACTGAAACTGGAATGAAACTAATCCTTTTGAAGGAGAGATGCCAGGGATGCACTTGGAAAGGAATGTTTCAGTCTCCCCCAATCTAGTCCTCCTAATGAATTGGAAGTACACCTTCTCCTCATTTAGAGGCCACAATCTGTTCCTTAAATTGGAAGTGAAAATGGTTGCTAAACAAACTGTGTGTGTGTATGTATGTGTATGAGAGAGAGAGCAAAGATCTCTGGTTGTTGCCAGTGCAATCAGACAAAGTTATCTTGTGCAACTGTGCCAATGTTATTTTCTTCCTGGCTTGCATTGTTGCCAAGTGCATGAAATTTGATTGTAAGTGAGCACATTGGTCAATTTAAAAAAAAAACAAACGCTGTTGTATTTGCAGTCACTAAAGGAGGCAGTTACTAAAAAGGAATGGCTGTACAGCTTTCAGAATTCCAGTATAGCAACTTTGGTAATCAGTACAAACGGATCTAGAGGATACCAGAATGGGAAACATTCTACTGTTGCTTTATCTTTCTATATTGCCTACTATATCTGTGCTAGAATATACTCTAGAATAGATTTGAGAATAGACATGAAAACCATTCTGTAATTCCAGCTCTGTCTTTCTCCCTTCCCTGAAATGACTGTCAAGTCTGAAGATTTCTAAAATCACAAAGGAACTTCCAGACTTATTATCTGATCAAATTAAGGCTGTGGATATTAAATTCTACCATAAAGAACATGACAACACTTTCTTCATCAAGAGATAAAAACTTCAGTGTGTAGCCTCCTTTCTTCTTTGCCTGTCTTTTGGACTTAACTGTCTTGATCAGATCAGACCAAGCTGGTACCTGCCAGATAAATCCATGTTGCCACACCCATTATCCAAAGATCCACAGGGTTAGAATATAACATACTTTCATTTTATGATGATGAACTAATCAATAGAAGAAAAATACATATGCATAGAACATTAAAAGAAACAATACAAGCTCAGAATTGGTAAATGTAGCTATGAAAAGAAAGGACCTGACACTTATTTCCAGAACCACTCTAAAAACGTGGAACATGTTACTTGAAAGACTTTTTCATCTCTTCTTTCTTGGAAAAAAAATTCAAATCAAGCAACATATATCAAAACTCTGTTGTTACTAATCAGGGTTTTTTTTCTTACTCTAACACTTTTTCATAATTCTTTTAGTCGGTCTCCATGCCCCCCAAAAATCTATGAGTTGTGCTATCTCAGTAGATTCCAAATTCTGAGAACTTTGACCAGGATAATAACTGGGAGGTCCTGTGCCCGAGAAGGCTGGCGTAAGTCTGATGTAAGGAATTCAAGGAACGAAACAAGGAATGCGAAGGCCCTTTTTTAGTTCATTAAAGTCTTGCCTCTCTCAGTTTCATTTGTGATTCAGGCAAGGCCTTTCCATCTGAAGCTGTGATACGATTGAAGGTCCTGTTTCAAGGACTTTATTGACATCCTTGTTTTGCCCAGTGATATCTGCTGATTGTTCCAAAGGTGCTTTTTCAAGAGGCAACTGGACTTTCTGGCTTTTCTTTGAAGAAGTTTCGCTTCTCATCCAAGAAGCTTCTTCAACTCTGACTGGATGGTGAGGAAGTCATCAACCGTGCGATAATTACCCACACACTCGTAACTTCCCGAATCGACTACTGTAATGCTCTTTACATGGGACTGCCCTTGCGGACCACCCGGAGGCTTCAGCTGGTGCAGAATGCGGCCGCGTGGGTTGTGATGGGAGTATCTCAATACTCCCATGTTATACCCCTCCTGCGCAACCTGCATTGGCTGCCGGTTGCCCTCCGGGTGAGATTCAAGGTGTTAGTGATAACATACAAAGTCCTACATGGCTTGGGTCCGGGGTACTTGCGGGAGCGTCTCCTGCCAGCGTTAACTTCCAATCACCCTGTGTGCTCCCACAGGCAGGGCCTCCTTGGGGTGCTGTCGGCCAGACAATGTCAGCTGCCGGCGCCCAGGGGTAGGACCTTCTCTGTGGGAGCGCCCACCCTGTGGAATCGACTCCCCTTGGAGCTCCGGTTGGCCCCTGACCTCCGTTCCTTTCGCCGCGACCTAAAGACCTGGTTGTTTCAACAGTCTGGCCTGGACTGAAGGGGAAGGGGTGGGGTTTTATTGATATTTTAAATTTAATTGGGTTTTTTAGTTTTTATTTGGCTTAGTTAGATTGGTTTTAATTGTTAGGGAGTAAAAATCTTCCAAACATCCCTGCTAATTAGAGGTGATAGACTGTGCCTTTCTTTGCTGTCAACTTTGATAAAATAAGACCCGGAAAGTAATCTAAGAAACATTTTTTTTTATTTATAAAATAATAAAACCTAACAGAGCTACATACCGGCAGCTTAATCTCACACCAAGGCATATAGAAAAAGAAATAAGTACAAAGGAAGTTACAGGAAGTGAAGTAAAAACTTTTTCAGGCATGCGCAGTAAACCAGAAATCACAAGACTGTTTTATCTCCTTACTATGGAGACAAGATAACAATTCTAGCTAGCAAACACCTGCCTGCAAAATATTAGCTTAGGAGCTGAAACAGACAAATCAAAAAAACGTAGTGACATTAATGTATTTTAATAATTGTATTTCCATTTTTTTATTGTAAGTGGCCTTGAGTCCCTAGGGAGAGAGGGCGGCATATAAGTCCAATTAAAGTAAAGTCAAGTCAAAACACCCCTTTCCAACCTCATTCCCCACCATCCAGTCAAAGCTGAAGAAGCTTCTTAGATGAGAAGCGAAATGTCTTCAAAGAAAAACCAGAAAGTCCAGTTGCCTCTTGAAAAAGCACCTTTGGGACAATCATGAAGTGGATGACTGAGAATCTCCATAGACATATCTGCTGATTGTTGCCATTTTTAAGACCAGGGTAGGGTACTTAACCTTAGAAGCGCTGTGTGTATTCTATTTGTTTTTTTTTAAATTACATTTATATGCCGCCCTTCTCCGAAGACTCAGGGCGGCTTACAATTTTTGGGATACAATCCAATGCGTTCAGCAATAGCCTTCATTCCATTGTATATGCCTGCTTATTACTAAGCGGCATTTTTACAAAGTCAGCTTATTGCCCCCAACAATCTTGGGTCCTCAATTTACCTACCCCAAGAGGATGGAAGGCTGAGTCAACCTTGAGCCTGGTGGGATTCGAATCTGCAGTAATTGCAGGCAGCTGGAACTTAAGTGCTAGGCATTTAACAGCCTGCACCACCAAGGCTCTTTTTGAGGCCTTGAACATTCAGTTTCTGCACAATATTGAAAAAGGGATTCCTAAACATTTTAGGCAGTTTTCCCCCTAATGGAGAAATGTGATTCCAAAACAAAATAGGTACACTGGACCCTTAAGGGTTAGTTCAGTAATGTTGATTTGAAAGTGAGCAACACACTTAAATGCTTCTGGAATGAAACTTTGTAGTGGTAGTTGGGTGGCACTGACTGTTCCTTGCATTTTTTTCCCCAGCCTTCTAACTACAAGGCTCATCTCTTTTCTGAAAGGGACTCAGAGTCTCTGAGCAGTCGTGTGAGTGAAAAAAGCTGGATCCATAACTCTCAGAAAAACACATTGCCCAAAGTGGCAGACTACACTCGGAAAAAAACAAAAGTCAAAAGCAAGCTAAAAGGTAAAAAAACAACAACCAATGATTGGAAACTAGTTATTGGTTTAAAATGTTGCTAGAAGTAATTAGTTCAGTGCAACTTGTTTCCAAGTAACTGTAGATAAAATTAAACCAGGACTTCTAAAGCAGAGGTCTCCAAACTTGGCAACTTTAAGACTTGTGGACTTCAACTCCCAGAATTCTCCAGCAATCTATGCTGGCTGGAGTATTCTGGGAGTTGAAATCCACAAGTCTTAAACTTGCCAAGTTTGGAGACCTCTGTTCTAAAGCAAACATTAGGGCTCCTGATTCTTTTTAGCCCAGACTTAGGCTTGCAGCATTGTGTGTGTGTGTGTGTGTGTACAGGTGGGCAGGTATATAGACTTGGCAGTGTTCAGTATCATGTATTAATGATTTCTAAGTTTGCATATTGCATATTACTTCCAACTTGTTCCATTAGTACTGTAATATCTATATCATCTCTGCTTATAATTGCAAACTTTTGTTTATCTCTCCTCTCACAGTATTGCCTTTGTCTTCTCCAAGTAGTGGCAATGATTATGATGCAAAGAAAGTAAGGAAATTGTGACCTTTTCTTTTCTTTTCTGATGGATGTGGCTGCCAGATGCAACGAATATGTAGAATTCTACTTGTGCTCTTTTATACCTGTGCTCTTTTTTTTTTACGTTGCTCTGTCCTTACAGTACGTACACTCTCCTTGTACAATGTTAGAATTTCGATGAATATAAAGAAAGGATCTACAACTGCATTATTGTGGATATCTTCAATTTTTTTAAAAAAAATCAAAGTACTTTAAGTTTCGCATGGTTAAGGGAGAAGAGCCAAGTATAAGGAAACTGTTGGTTCTTATTTCTTCTATTGAATTAATGTTTCAGTAGGCTGTCATTTGCTTCAAGAATGTAGCTGTATTGCCAACAAGCATTAGACTTGTTAATATATATATACATAGGAAGGAATGGAGGAAACGGAGATAATTGATCTAGTAGTAATGTCATTATAATAAGGTTACTTTACCTTTTTGGAAATCTTGGCCTGTAACAAAGGTTGGAAATAGACCAGGAAACATAACAAATAATTTCTGATTTAAAAGTCCTTTATACCTGTCCTAACTTCCAACCTTCCTTTGTGAAGCCAGAGGCAAAAATGTCTGTCAAGGGAGTCCCTGTTCAGTCTTGGGATCCTTATGCTTACTGATACACCTGGGATGAAACAAGCTAGGGATGAGATACATCCCTTCTAGTAGATCTTTTGAAGAGACATCTATATTCAATTTTTCAAGTTCTTTTGTAATAGGATTAGATTGAAAATTTGCCATGCTTTTTTTTGGTCCTAGCTTTTCTAAGGTCCTTTATGTCAATATTGGTTTTTTTCTCGTAGATTTTACATTACCAATGTCTCTTGATTGTAGAACTTTGTACTGTTTCTACATTTAATTTAGTGTATTTGATGCTATTAACCTCCAATCTTCATTCCAGACAATATTAAAAACAAACATAGTAATACATTCATCTTCATTTCAGTTTTATTCTTCAGTGTATTCAGGCAAAGCCAAGACTTTAAACCTTAGCTGTGGTTTTACCAGACTTTGTTAAAAACAAAGAGGGTTAGATTTCCTGTCCTCAGAACTCCCAGCCACAACAAATTTAGATAACATGTACTTTCATCTGAGTAGTAGCATCATCCATGCATGACATTAAGAGTTAAGTGAAAGATTATTAAAATTCTGCTGCAGAATAAATTAACTAGAACTTTTTTCAGGTTGTTGAATTTTTTGATCAGTGCATGTAGTCTTCAGGTGAGGATAACAAATGGGATCAGGAATTGTTGCTAAACAACACGGTTGTAAAGCCCGATGTCTTGTGACCACATCACTTAATGATGGCAATTCCGGCAGCCCTAATTACCATCATTAACCAAGGACCTCACTCAGTTGTGACTTCCAACTTTTTCCCGATTGATTTTGCTTGTGCGAAGTTGGCAGGGAATATAGGAAATCATGGTTGTGACTTGCGTCAGTGTCATAATCGCAAGTTAGGTGCCACATGCCCAGATTATAATTAAGTGACTGCAGAGATGCTGTAGTGGCTGAAACTCTTGAGGACCATCATAAATTCCCTTGTTTAGCACCATTATAACTTTGAACAGTTGAATGCATGGTTGTAACCCAAGGACTACCTGTACATAGCTGCAGTAAATGAAACAACTTGTATGCAGCAGGTCTGTTGCTAGGTGTTTGATTTGATGCTTTCAGTTTCTTCTCTAGGTGGAAAATTCAACAGTGCCTAGGGACAAGATACAGAGAAGAACAAAGTCAGTATCAGAGATGTCTCACTGTACAGCCCATTATCCAGTTGATGTTTGTTCAACTCCTAATTCACATATTAGACAAAGTACGTGCCTCTGTCCAATGTCATTTGAACTCTGTTTGAATCTAAAACTTTATATCATATTCTAGTGGTGTGGGCTTAATCATACTGTAAGTGGCAATTCAGAACTCTGCTCCTTTCACTATTGTCTCAGACTGTGTGTGAACTTGTAATTTTATTATTTAGAAACCTGTGTTATGTAATGTAATAGGATTTGGAATGCTCTCCATTAGTTCTTTGTGAAGACATGGAGCAACTTTTGTAGCAGACCATCGCCATCTTGTGGTGTGCCAGGGGTATGTCATTTTCTTTTAAAGTTTTAAATTGGCCCACAATCTGAGATGTTTGAAACCTCTTCCATTTTGAATGTCTGCATTATAATATTTAAAATTGAAAGGAGTGTTTACATTAAAAAAAAATAAAGCTTGATTTTGTTCGTCACTTGTAAGAATGATATTTTTCTAAAAGAACTCTCCATCCTCTAGTCATAATCCTACATACTCTGTGGCCCGCAGTTGACATTGTAGAAATTATTTAAATCATTATATATTAACGCTTTAATCATCAAAACTACAGCACAGGTTGTGAGGATCCTTGTTTTTACACATTAAAGTTAGGAAATGAGGTTACCCTTGAATGATAGGTGGTGGTAGCAGGAATGACCAAACTACTATCCCAAAATAGGAGGGAGAGCCAAGGTATGAAAATGTAGAAGGCTTCTGGAAGATGAAGTTTGAGAACTCTAGATTTCCATCTTATGGACTCAGGCATTCAGTACAGGTAGTCCTTGATTTACAACAGTTCATTGAGTGACAATTCAAAGTTACAACAGCACTGAAACAAACGACTTACGTTTCCACACTTACGGCCTTTTTTCACTCTTACAACCACTGCAGCACTCCCATAGTCACATGATCAAAATTCAGATGCTTGGCAACTGACTCATATTTATGATGGTTGCAGTATCTTGGGATCCTGAGATTCACCTTTTTGCAACCTTCTGACAAGCAAAGTCAACAGGGAAACCAGATTCACTTAACCGTGTTACTAAACAACAGCTGCAGTGGTTCACTTAACAACTTGGTTGTAAAATGGGGCAAAACTCATTTAACAAATGTCTCACTTAGCAACATAAATTTTTGGCTCAATTGTGGTCGTAAGTCGAGGACTACCTGTATACCTTCCCGTATGTAACTACATCTCTGGTTGAGGATGCAGCTAGGGCTGTCTTCTTGGCATGATGTTCTTTTTGGGAGATAGAATGAATAGCTGCCTGGTCTTGATTTCCTAGCCAGTGGCCTCCAGGCTTTGGGGCGCCCGGGACTGGTTCTGTGGAAGGTGGGTTTTTGGGGGGAGACATGGGCATGGTTCTGAACACTGCCTGGATCCCGTGTGTGTGCAGATGCCAGTCCCCTGCCCTAGCCAATAGCAGGGATTTGATTGTTTGGACCTTCAGTTCTCTATATAATAAAAAGGTCTGAATTATTGCTCCAAAAGATTAAAATGCAAGATCATGAAATACTGCATTTTGGGATGGGATGTTGGGAGAGAATTCTCATTAGCAAATTAATTAGACAAAACTTGAGTAGTGGTAGATATAGTGAAAATGGGGTGTTTGCTGTTACTCATCTATGGCATTTGGCACCAGCAGTTACCTGTTGCACTACTAGGTACTAACGCAAGAAAATCTGACTTTGGGGAGTTGTTCAATTCTCCACAAGGCGCCTAATGCCACATTCCAAATAATGCTACTGAACAAGGGGTACTCAGCACCCACCCCACCTCCAACCTATGATGTTATTTTCAACTTCTAAATTTAGAGTAGGACTAATTTTTAAACAGATGGATGTAGAACATTAAAAGCTAAATTTAGATTAAATTTGGTAAGAGATGCCTACAGGGGGACCCTTGTCATATGCATTGTAAAATCATTCAGAACGTCATCTAATCCTTAATTTATATCATGTTTTTCATCTAGGAATAGATTTTTTTTCTAATCCTTAGGAAAATACCTCTTGACAGGCAAAAAATAAAACATGGATGTAAGATGAAGTTGAATTTTCCTTCAAGGTCTTCAGTAGGATTGTTTTAAGTGTGTATGTATTATGATTGTTAGTATTGCTTTTGCACATGAATTTTTAATCATTAGCTGCAGAAAAGTAAGATGTGAAATAATAAAGGCGGGATACAAATAAATAAATATTTTAAGTAATATTACTATCTTTTGTTTTAGATGGCTTAGAAATGATGGATGCCACTTTCCCGTTAAGTAGCAGTTTTTCATCCTATCCATTAGATGCTAAAACAAGCAAGGTATAGATTTTGGAAACACATGTATAGATGTGTACACAGATGGAATGCGTGAAATATATACTGCATTGAGGTTATTGGTATTTATGGAACTATAAGACAGTATATTATTCCCATTGCATTGTTCCATTATAATACTAGAATCTGTTTGAAAAGTATTGCAATTTGTATTACAGTTTGCAGAAATCCAACCAGCACACAACTAAATAATGTCAGCAAGATTCATTTATAGAAGAAACTTCTTTATATACAATAATATACAGTATGATGCATGTATACAATACCTATGCAGAATCCGGAAGTCATCATCACAGAAGCAATATAAATACTGAAACAAAGATCCAACTCTTATATATACAGCCCAGTTACTCTAAGCCATGCCCAGGCTCCGAGCCGTCTGACATGGCTCACAACAGGTGCTGTTTCTTAGTCACCAGACCATTCCCATTGGCTGGCCTGTTACCATGTCTATTCCAATTCATGAACGCTCATACACTGACAATTTGGATGTTTTTTTTTTCTTTTTCTTTTTTTAATGGTTTCTAGAAATATGAAGCTCCAACTAGTACTCTACTCCTGGAAGATAAAATCTCCAGTTCTAAGAGGAAATTTTCAGGTAAAATAAGTGCTAGCAAAGGAAAATTGGATAAAGAAAGAAACATAGCAACCCTGTCAGCAATTTTTTAGTTTTTAAGGAGAAGGATGGTATCAGTCCTCTCTGCTTTTTCCTCCCACTGTACTTGACAGTTTAATTATAAATATTGAAAAAGCCATGCTGTATGGGTCCAAATGATGTGAACAGAGCTTGGTTTGAATTGCAAGTCCCTTCAAAATTTCAGTGACGTTTAATATGGTGAAAGTCTAAGAAGTCTTTCTCTGTGCCATATAATATATGTGTATATGCATATTTTTTAATTTATTTATTTATTTGTCATGTTTATGTAGTGTATATTGGAGGTGGTGACCCTTTTATATGCAACCAAATTTCATTTTAATGTAGGCCTATTAGTGTAGACGTAGTGACAATACAGTTATTCTTTTAAAGTTATTCTAACCTGGTGAAACTTCCCACTAACTACTGGATATGGATTTTTTTTCCTAGAATGGTCAGCTGATTTCAATAGAAAACACTCAAAACACACTGAAAGGCTACCTAGTAGTGAATTCAGCCTAACCTTTGAACCAAGAAAACGTTTTCCCCCCATAGAAATGGCAGATGAAACACCAAAAGGTAATCACACTAGAACTCTAGTGACAACATTCCATAAAAGCTGGAGCAAAAATGTGTGATCCAGATTGAATTGCCTTCAGATAATGAAATTGATGATGAGGTTATCCATTCAGTTGTGACCGACTCTTGGCGATTCTATGGGCCAGATCTTTCCATATCTTCCAATCTTTTACGGTACTACTACTTTGAGTTTTGCTACACTCTGGCTGGTGTCATCTTTGAGGGCCTGCTTTTAGAATGGATACAATGAGTAATACATTCCCTTTTCACTCGTGTTTTCTCAAAAGGAAAAGCCTGTTTTGAAGGCATTCTGAGGATAAATTTTTGTTTCATTTTTAGCAGCTCTAATTTTTGCTAGCAGCTCTCTTTAATATAGTCTGAATTTGGATACTGCTTTGCGGTGGTTTATAGCTCTCTCTAAACGGTTTAAAAGAGTTGCCATATTGCCCCCATTTTACCAACCTCAGAAGGATGGAAGGCTGAGTCATCGGGGTGAGACTCGAACTGCTGAACTGCTGGCAGCCGGCAGTCAGCAGAAGTAGCCTGCAGTACTGCATTCTAACCACTGTCCCACCTCACCACCTGATTTTTTTAAAAAAGCCTGTATATGATTTTAAGAGTTAAAACCATGGAAGTGTTCAACATTTTCCCTATGCTTCAATCTTCATAAACATTTCCAGTCTATAACCTGTTACACCATCCCAGAATCAAAATATTTAGGAGGTAAGATGGCCTCCTATTAATTTCCTTATGTTAACATTTATATAGCCACTTCACTTCTCTGCACAGTTTGTCAGCTGTTACAATTTAATCAAAAACATTAAAACAAATTAAAATACCATGAATGAACAGATTACAAACTGCAGTTTGTAAACTAATACAGTTTAATCAAAACAAATTAAAATATGAATGAACAGATTATAAACTGAAATTCCCAGATGATGATGATTTTTTTAAAAAAATATTATTAAAGGCCTTTATGAGTCAAGATCTCCATTAAGATGAATTACTGTACAGTAATTCATCAATTAAGATGAATTACTGTACAGCTGTGAATAAGGGGAGGAGGCAGGACTCCTCACAGTAAGTTTTACAATGAAAATTTAAACTTTTGGTAAGTATGGATGAGAGAAATCATGTTTCAGATAATTGGCAATGTTTCTTTGTAGAGGTTTCCCATCTTATATACCATGTCTAGAAAGTTAAAAGAGTTTTCCTATTTGTTCAGTTAAACACAGCTTTGTATTTTGCTGATTATCTTTCGGCTGGTTATTGTAAATGCCTTGTTAGGAGAGTTGTACTTCTTTTTTTTTGCAGGCCAGCCTTTAAATGCATTTGAGAACCAAGTATTTGCCTCTAAAATACTTGGAGAAGAATTTGGTGACTCGGGAATTATTGCTGCTTTTGAGAATTTTACAACCGAGTTGAAGAAAACATTTTGGGTAATTCTGCTTCCCTACAATTAGTGAAGAGCAATTTTTGTACTTGTGAATAACTTCTAGATAGGCTCCCAAATATGTAAACAGATTTTTTTTCCTATTGCCAATTCCCTTATGTGCAACCAGTTCTCTCTCCTTCTTTTTTCCTGTCTTCCCTTCCATCTCTTTTTTATACTGTGTGGTCTTTACAGACAATTTAGATTAGGGTTATTCTTCTTTTATTACTACAAATAATTTGTGATTCTAATCTCCCAGTACTGTGACTTAGTTTAGGTACCAGAAGATGGAGATTTATACACACACAGTCTTGAAGACATCTGAACAGAATATATCAGCCTTGTTGCATCAGATCCATCAGAAGCGGTAAGTGGTACCCATCTTGTGTAGGAAAAGCACAGCGATCTCTTTTCCTGGTAGAGGTTCAAGGACACAGGACTGCTTATGCCTTTGGCAAGACAGCTCATGGTGCATAAGATGAAGCGTTGATGCTGCTCTGTTCACCTAGGAAAAACATACTCATTTCTTTGGCTAAGGAATATTTAATTAAAGTAATGGGCAAACCAGCATAATGTATACACACTTCAATTTCTGTATTTCAGCCCATGATTGTTCTTCCTTTATGTGTCTTGCATTGGAAGCGCGTCCATAAACAACTAATTAAACAAATTAGCATGGCAAGTTAGACATTGCCTAGGCTTATTTGTGTCTTGCTATTGCTTTGTGTGAACTGAGCATCAAGGTAGAATGTGTACAACAATACTCTTAGATTGTGCTGAATACTCGAGACCTTGTAGATGATCCAAACTCTGTCAAGGGCCTTGGAGTACTCATCTCTAATGATCTAAGTGCTAGAGCCCATTGTAACTACATAGCCCAAAAGGCATTAAGAGTTGTTACCTAATCCTGCGTAGCTTTTTCTCCAGTAATGTCACACTACTAACTAGAGCATACAAAACATTTGCTAGACCAATACTTGAATACAGCTCATCAGTCTAAAACCTGCATTACATATCTGATATTAATACAGTTGAGAAAGTCCAGAAATACTTCACAAGAAGAGTTCTCCAGTCCTCTACTCGTAGCAGAATACCTTATGCCACCAGACTTGAAATTTTAGACCTAGACAACCTAGAACTACGCTGCCTTCGGTCCGATCCAAGTATAGTACATAAAATTATATATTGCAATGTCCTACCTGTCAATGAATACTTCAGCTTCAACCACAACAATACAAGAGCACACAATAGATACAAACTCAAGGTAAACCGCACCAAACTTGATTGCAGGAAATATGACTTCAGCAATAAAGTGGTCTGGAATACTCTCCCTGACTCTGTGGTTTCTTCCCCAAACCCCAAAAACTTTAACCTTTAGCTGTCTACTATTGACCTCACCCCTTTCCTAAGAGGTCTGTAGGAGGCGTGCATAAGCGCACCAACGTGCTTACCGTCCCTGTCCTATTGTTTCTTTTTGTTTTTCTTATATGTATCCATTGTATGTATTCATAACTATGTTTATACTTATACCTGTTATCTTATAATCGCTTGACAAAATAAATAAAAAATAAAATAAAAAATAAAGATAATAATATAATAAATTCAGGCAATAGTTGAGGGAAATCTGTGCATTGTGGTTACTTTTAACAAAGCTTCCACAATAAAAAGTCTTGAAGGAAACCAAATGTCCCCAAAATATGGTTCACAAATAATTTACTTCGACTTAGGACCACAATTGAGTCCCAGATTTTTGTTGCTAAGTGAGACATTTGTTAAGTGAATTTTGCTCCATTTTACCACCTATCCTGGTTAAGTGAATCACTGCAGTTGTTCAATTAGTGACATGGTTGTTAAGTGAATCTGGTTTCCCCATCGACTTTGCTGGTGAGATATTCCCAAAAGATGATATGACTGCAACCGTCATAAATCTGAGACAGTTGCCAAGGATCTGAATTTTGATCATGTGATCATGGGGATGCTGCAAAGGTCATAAGCATGGAAAACTGTCATAACTCAGTGTTTTCAGTGCTGTTATAAACGACCACTAAATGAACTGTTGTAAGTTGAGGACTGCCTGTATTAGATGTTTTTCAAGCTAGATTGATTTACTCGTCAGTTGATTTCCTAATCAAGCAGTGCAAACTGATTAAGACCCTTGACAGAAACTGATGAAGTGGATGATGACATTTATATTTTGCACTAGTATATAGCAATATCAAGATTCTTTTTTGCTAATGAAATCAGTATCTTTGACACATCTGCTGCAGGGTGCAAGAATTGGAAACCTTCCACAAGAGTGTTGTTACAGAACTTGCCAATCTTGAGAAGAAAACAGAGTTTCTCTCAAGCCTTGAAAAGGATACCGTGGTATGTGTGATTTTTCTTTCTCCATTGTTCGTTAATGCAATTTAATGCTTTTGTCATCTGACTCACATTAAGAAAATTTGTTGCAGGAATTTTGGACAAACCAATCCCATAAACTGAACAGTAAACTGAATGCATTTTGCATTCATCAGATACAGAGGTATTTTCTCCCGTCTGTCCAAAAAGCACCATTAAACCCTTCCTTTGCACATCTTTTCTCTGGGATGTGGGTTCAAAAATATCTATCTCACTATTTCTAGATTGTGTTGACACTATAAATTGAAAGTAACAAACATCAGGAAATGGATGGTACTTTCTTCTCCTGTGCTATTTGCAGTTTTCCCTAGCAGTTTGAGTAAGCTTTTTTAAAAAAAAAGTTATATAGCAATAGACTTATATATCACTCCATAGTGCTTTACACTATGGTTTAGCATATTGCTTTCAACAATATGGGTCCTTATTTTACTGACCCCAGAAGGATGGACGTTTGAGTCAATCTTGAGCTGTTCAGGATGGAACTCCTGGCTGTGGGCAGAGTTAGCCTGCAATACTGGATTCTAACCATTGCGCCACTGGCTCATTCACATACACAGTATAATTTCCAGGTTATGCACAATTTATTGTGTTGTACCCTGACTTGCAAATCCTATATTGGGCAAAGACCTCCAAATCTGTTACCTCTGATATTTTACCTGACACATTCATTTCTTGCTTTTTGTACTAGAGGTGAAAGACCCTATCCTATATTGCACAAATAACAATGAAATTTAGATTGCAGACTTTTGTTTTGGGTCTGTTGTATGAGTGGAGTGAGAACTAGATAGATAAACTTCACTTCTAAGCAGTTCTGTTTCCACTTTGCACATCTCAGTTGCTTCTGCTTTGCCTTTTATTGCAGGATACAGTCCATGGATATACTGCAGGGAGGCACGAGGGGCCTTGATGGAACCATTCACAATGAAAATGTGTTATAATTCAGTGTACATTTCAACATGAAACTTGAGAAATGTAAGGATTAACAGATTTCAACTGAGTATGAAGATACATTTTTACTGAACATTTCACACAGATTAAGTATCTCCAGTTACCCACATGAGCAAATGCTCTTCAGGTTGACACGCACCCGATCGACATATTGTGGCTTTTTCTGTATGATGGGTTGGTATAAAAACAAATGACATTTTAACTCATGGTTAGTTTTAGTTTCTGTTGCAAGATGTCAACATAAATTGTGAAATGGTTTTCCTTCTTTCCCCACAGGATGGAAACACCACTGACCACATGGGAGCAAAACTTCTACTGGTTCTGCTAACTAACTTACATTTACAAATCACTTGAAAATACACTGGGTGAATATGTTCAATGTGTAGTAGTCATTGTCTCGTTATTCAGCGCAATCAAATTTTCAGATATTTTCTTGGCCAGAAGGGGGATAACACTGACAAGGTTTTGTATTGGAAGAAAAGCCTTCAAATTCTGTTTTGAACCACAGCAATCAGCTACATTAGAGATTTAATATAGATATATAGAAATAAATACATAAAAAACCAGTTTCCAGCAAAAAAAAATGGCCCACGGCAAATAATAGACTTGCTTAACTAATGCAGTGTTTGCTTTACAACTGCAGCATCCACTGCAAAACAAGTTTAAATCAGGTCGGTCACTTGATGACCTGCTTTACAACTATCATGACTTATCATAATTACTAGGCTGAATCACAGTTGTAAGTCAAGGACTATCTATATACAATATCTGGGATGAAACAGACTGGAGGAGTACTAGACTAGGGGTTCCCAATCCCCGGGCCATGGACCGTCACTGGGGCCACTTCATGCCAAAACCAGGCCGCACAAACAAACAAAGCCCCATCTGCGGGATTCAGATAGCACACACAACCATGCCCCACCCCCTGCGGTCGACAGAAAACCTCTCCACCGAACCGATCCCTGGTTCCCACAAGGTTGGGAGCCACTGTGCTAGACTACGACTGCTACTAAACAAATGACCGTTTTCTGTATCTTGTTTTGGCATCCTGTTAGGAATTGGGAAAGATGCACTTCAGCCTGTTTTGAGTACCTTAGAAAAGAATTAATCTTCTAAATCTCCATGAGCTTTAAACATAACTCTGCATTTCACTTTATAAGAAAGTGAATCCTTTCTGTTTCCACTTGTTCATGATAATCCATAGAAAAATAACTTACCAAATGTTTTGCAAGTCTTGAAAATCAACGTGGTATCACTGCAGTGGTTTGGTGAGCCAAAGAGCAAGGAAAGAAACTTAACGATAAAATTGCATTTCTAAAGGAAACACACAGTTGGTACACAGCCATCTTCTACATCTGCTTAAAAGAGTAAGGCTGTTAGAATAAAAAGTGGTATAGGTTTTATAGGGTTGAAGAAACTAACTGAAAGCTAACAATAACTTGCCAGCTAGTGTGTTTGAAGCTATTACAGTACCACATGGACAGAAAAGAGAAGACTTTAAAGTATGCTGCTGTAAAACATTTATTTTCAATGGTCAATGTTTACAAGAAAATAATTTTAAAAGTCATAATCTTGGTTGCGATTCAAAATAGCAGCATTTTGATTGGTTTTTTCTGCATTCAGTGAATACCTGAATGTAGCTTATTCAAATGGTTTTAAATGTTAAGCTGATAACATTTTTTCCAGCCCTTTAAAAGCTTGATTAAGCCTTAATCATTAAGGCAATGTTTTTTTTAAACCATCAAGGTGAGACAGACAATCCTTGTGTAATTTACTATCTCTACTATTCACTGACCTGTGGAAAGGTTTCTAAGAGGATCCCTTCAGGGACTCGTGAACATTGTTCATTATGGGTCCTCCTCATTACAGAGATTTGATGACTTACTTTGATTAAACTCTCTTCCTCATTTGTTACCTTCAATAAACCTAGGTTTCAATTCTCCGCGCTCCCAATCAATCAGATCATGCAGATTGGAATTCTAGAAGTTACAGCCTCATGCAGGGATCTCCAAACCTGGCAACTTTTAAGACTTCTGGACTTCAACTCCCAGAATTCTACCACCTGAATCTGGGTGTTGAAGTCTACAAGCCTTCAAGTTGCCAAGTTTGGAGAGTCCTGGTCTAATGCATCTTTGTGATGGAATATTATTTTTCTAGGGTTTTTGGTGCTGACTTTCAGTAGAGAGTTATGGGAAATTACATGAAACTTCTTTTGGGAATTAGAATACAAAATTGCAATCATACTATTGAACCTTTCAGGGAAATACTTAAGCTGGATTGGTGAAAAAAATGTTTGCAGTGGATCTCTGGCTATTCTTTTTTTATGTCTTCCTCTGCAATAGGAATGATAATAAAGTACTCTCCCAAATTGGTTATGAAGTCAGACACTAAAAATACAGAAATGGTGTGCAAAATAAAATATAAAATGACCAGCCAAATACCAACTGCCCCCCTCATCATTTTACTTTTAGAACTGAACATGTCTCTTGTCTTGAGTTTGTGGAATTACTAGCTTTGCAAATGCTTTGCTCCACCTGTTACCTATTTCTACAACAATAGAAAAAAATTTCAAACTGGATAAATGCATTTAGCCCAGTGTAGAGTTATTTGGGTAGTCCCATCTTCAGTATTTGAATATTAAGCTGAATATAGCTTTTCACATCTCATGGGCTTGAATTGTACTTGATATCCAAAATGCCAAGTTGGCATGCACGGGCAAACCTGTTTTCAGGAAGGCTGAGTTTCCTTGTTGCATTGCTAGTCTCAGTTATAATATTAACGTTAACGTACACTCAATCAGCCATTTGATTTGCTGAATCGGTTTTAGTTGTCTGTAGATGTGGCATAATGAGAATAGAAAGTGTCCCTACTGAATTTCAAAGTAACAATCGACATTTGGGAATAAAACCAACATTTTTGGGCTTCAACCTCCGAAGTTAATAACATTCAGGCCATTGTGATTGTCATGGTGTTTAAGATACACAGATACAGAAACAAATATTTAAGGAGAGATTTATGGAGCTATTGAGCTATTCTTGTTCAGTTTTAAAACAGTGCATTGTAAGAAGATGGCATACAGCCACACTAACGTTCAGATGGTTTCACTAGCTAAACGTGAATTTGTAGTTAATCCCATTGCACTATGTATTCCATCCTGTATCTAGAATGGGTGATAAGAGCAATCTATAGCACCGTCAAGGCAACAACCAAGATTTTGAGTACAAAGATTTCCCCCCTCCATTATAAATCAAGGGAAACTAAGAGAACACAAAAAAGGAGTGAGCTGTGTAGCTGAACAAATAATACATATTGTTTTCTCATAGACCGCAGTCTGGCGCTATTTTAACTTTTTAGATTCTATTCAAGAATATCCAAATCTTCGTTATTAAAGGGAAAGTTCTCAAGGCATCTTCTCTATATTAAGAATTACAGAATGCAGTTTGACTTCAGCCCAATAAAAGAAGTAAGTGCCTTCACCATTTACAAGTCTTATTGTTAAAAAATCAATTAAATAGAGAGTAGAAGAACCAGTTACCACTGAGTTTAAAATTGTACTAAAGTTGTGTATAATAGTTTTGCTTCGTTTTAGAAAAGTGTGGTGAGAGGTATTTGTATTCTACAATGTAATAGTAAAAATATGGTTATTGTGCTTTTTTCTTCAGAGCGCCATTAATTTCCTTTAGGTAGTCTTTATGGAACCCATTCTTAATTTCTGTCACCAGAGGAATCTCTTTCGCACTGGCTTTTGAAGATGCTTTCCGATATGTCTGAAAAGAGAAGTTAAAATGGTGATTATAAGTGGATATAAAGAAGCATGCAGATGTGATTTGTCTAATGTTTAAACAGCACACAATCTCACATCAATACAATATAGGTAATACTAGGTAATTCCCACTTAATTTAACAGTTTTCATACCTTGCTATTGCAAGTTGGTTTGTAGAACTATCCCTTTTGACTTTGTGGAACAGCTAAACAGGCAGCACAAACTGCACCTTTTCTTTGTCCTTTTAATGCACTCCCACCCCACCCTGGACATAGATCCAACAATATTCTATTTGTGAATAGAAGAATTTGGCAGAAAAGTTCTTCCAGCTCATCTTTTGCCCATTATGCAATCATACTTATCCTGATAATTGCATTATTTCTTCTTATAAGACAACATAATGAAAAGATGGGTGAGAATATTTTGTCCTACCATTCTTTCCTACTTTAAAAGACACACAGGCACTAAATTAGCCAAGTTGAGATGTGAGAAGCCTAGCTCTTACAACAGCACTGGGTGAACCATTTCTGAAGGACATTTTCTCAGATAAAGAGCATAGCTTTGGGTACCAAGAGAATGCAATATAATTGTAACAGAAGCACAGCCTTGAAGACAAGATAAGTGGGCCATGTGAACTAGCTAGAAAAAACATACAGGTTGTGCAAAAAAGAAAGAGAATACAGAAGGACTGTTGTATTTCCACAAGGGATTCTATGGGAAGATTTAAATTAGCCCAACATAGCGTACAAGACTATGCTAAGCTGGATAAAATTCACGTAATGGATAACGCCCCTATTTTACAGCCTTTACCTAAAAGGGAGAGTCTATAGAACCGTCTATCCCTTTGAATTCACACACTGAGGAGGTTGCATCCAATAGCCCAAATTAACTTTTTCCATTTTATGAATGCTTTCCTTCTGTTTGGGAAATGATGTATGAGTCCTATATGAGGTTACTATTGATTTGCAGTTAGAACTAGACTGACTAGTTATATTCATCATTTGACTATGTCACTCACTATCAACCCTTAGCATATAAGGCTGTGCAGTGCTTTGAAGTCAAGAACAAAAAGGGTTAGGGTAGGGTTCAGACCATGCAGGAATATGCACGTAGTAACTTAATTTAACATCATATTTCATGGGGAAAAGAAGCATGTCAAAGAGAGAAACAAAATCTCAGACCAAACTAGGTTGGACAACCAATCAGAAGCATATTACTTAAACCCCCAAAACAGAGGTGCTTGTGTTTCAAGCGACAAGTTTCATTCCTTAAAAACAGACCTGTGCCTGCACTTCTCCATTCTCTTGCTCTGCTTACCTTGACATAAAAATTAATGAACAGAACCACCAATGTGGCCATATAGGAGACCTGGAAGATGAGGCATCCAAAGGGAAAACCACAGGGTTTGACAGCTGCACTGAGTGTATGTGTAATGGTGAGCAAAAACTGAATCTGTTAAAAGAAGAAAACATGCACCGGTTGCAGAATGAATTTGTCAGATTAAAATCGATCCTCATAATATGATCATAAGAAATGGTCTGTTCTGTCCAGGCAAGTGATCTGTAGCCATACCATAATTGTTTGGGGAGGGACCTTGTATTGAAGGCTCTGGCATTTGGCGGGGCAGTTTGGAACAGAAAAGGGGAGAACTGGAATAGATCTACATTTACCAATAAGTGTTGCAATGCACATTTATCTTCTAATTTAAAATAACTGCTCAAATATCAAACACCTGATGTTTCTTGATTTACAACTGCTCTGTTTCTCATCAAATCTATTTCCTTTCTGTGTCTCACTTTCTGTGTTACTCTTGGAATAAATGACTATATTTTATAACTCCAGCTTCAGAGCATACTGTGATCTTTCAGATGCTGAAGTACATCTGCCATCATTTCTCATTTCTGATCATGATAGTTAAAGCAAATGGAAGCAAAGCTCCACATTTAAAGGTTCCATTTTGTCCATCACTGCATTATAGAAATAGTTGGATTCAAATGTGCATAAAAGCTTACCATGGAAATTTCGTAAAACTGAATAATCTACCACCCAAATTTATTTTTTCCTCAGTTTTCTTTGTTTCAAAGTGGTTTGTCCCCATAATTCTACCTTGCTTCAACACTTAGGATTTTTACTCTTTAAATGGTGATTTACTAAGAATAAATAAGAATATAACTGTACCAGTTGTGCTTGAGTGAGGTATTTCTTCCACCAAAGGTATTTACGCATGGATGGAATGACCGACAATCCATAGTAGGAATACATAAGGATGTGGATAAAACTATTCAAAGTGGGTCCAAAGAAGCCTATGAAAACATAAATATGTTGTCATATATTTATTATAAAACACTTCTTTCTGTGAAGCCTCATTATACTTAAGCCACAATTTATGACACTTTTAACATATTACAGTTTTTTTAGTACTGAAGAATGCTTCTTGATTTTCCTGCTGCAGTCTTCCATGATCCCCTATTCAACTATTGCCGAATGTTTATTTGGATTCAGAGCCATCTTTCACTCATGTTTACTAAAGGTATTGTTACACCCCCCTTTTTTAAAAAAAATAATGCAGATTGGCAATCAAACACATTCTACAGGAAAGTTTTCCAAGTATGTTGTTTTGCAGTATCTTAACTGACATCTTTAAATACTCACTTTGTCCACAAGGTATCCAGTTCATGACGCACCACCAGATGTTAAACATAGTGGCATGATGATAAACATGAAGAAAAGTTATTTGATTGTTTTTCTTTCGCAAAACAAAGAAAACAGTGTCAGCAAATTCAATGACTTTGGAAAAGTAATACCACCACAACACCCGGGCCACCTGCAAGAAAGAATCTGAAAAATTAATCATCTCATCTAAAGCAACATATTCAGTTAATTTAAAGAAATCATAGGAAAAAATACTAATTCTTTCTGAAGATATTCTACAGTAGCTGAAAATAAAGTTTAATGTTGCTGGAAACATTTGTATTTTAATTATTAGTCTGTCCCTTCTAAGAAGGTGCCCAATGGCTTTTAGCAAAGGCAAAAAATGTTGCGATATATTGTGATATGTCACGTGATGTGATTGAGTTTGACACCTGTGCTCTACATTGACTTCCTACATTGACAGCCTCAGTTTCTAGAAGCAATTATATAGCCTGACAATAACCATATCTCCTTTGAACAGACACACCTAAATGGATGTAGGAGAAAGAAGGTGCTTGGACTATGATGTCAAAGGTGTAACTGCTCACTCTCACCTTATGCACAGTGCTTCTTTACCTAGGCAAGGAAGGACACTGTGGCAAAACGTGTATGGCATAATGGAGCTTAGTAAAACTATTCTTAGGAAAATAATTTTGGTGACGATTTTGCTAATAAAAAGCAAACAACCTGTACAAGAATTTTAAGATTAGGAAAATGAATCTTGTGCACTGCTTCCAAACAAAAAGTAAGTAATAATAAAAATATGGCAAATAAAAATTCCAATCACTGGAATTTAAGTACACAGAAGAGTGGATCAAGAGGTTAGGTGAGTTCTACTGCTGATATGATTTTTTTTTTATGATTGGGATTCTGGTTTGATCTTGGGCACCATGGGTTATATATAACATCTGTTTTTAATCCCTGTACGTCACCCAAAGTCACTGTTGTAAAATGTACAGTCATATAAATCAAACATAGACAATGCAATCGCATACATGTCTGTCCAAAATAAGCACCAAAAAATTCAGTGGAACAGTAACTGCTAAGGCTGTTGAAATCTGTACAAAACTTTATAAGGTATTACAGCAGATATTTTTAACTTAATGCTCTCCAGATGCATTAAGACTCCTTGTGGGGAATTTTAGGGATTCATATCCTACACTTATGCAGATGGATTGTTCGGGTCAGATGCATTAAAGCATGTGCAAAAACATCATTGTTCCCTGCTAAGTTTCTTTTACCCTGATGTCAGTTTCTCCTGCGCTGATCAAGTTCTGACATTGTAAGTTATAATTTCCTTCCCATGTAGAAAGAATCAGCTGAAAGAGAAAACATATTTATTACTCTGAATGAAAATACAATAGTTGTTTTAATAGTTTTTACATTTTCAATGTTTTTTGTTCTTTTGGGTTGTTATTTATGTTTTTAATTTTGTAAGCCTCCCAGAGTCATATATGTGAGATGAGTGTCTGTATAACTAGAACAAACAAACATAAAATAAAAAACGTTAATTATGGCATGCACTTGGGATTTAAATAACTTCAGTTTTAGGCATATTACAAAAATATTATTTCAAATATCCCAGAGATGCTTTTTCAAGAGGCAACTGGACTTTCTGGTTTTTCTTTGAAGATGTTTCGCTTCTCATCCAAGAAGAAACCAAGGTATTGATTTCACAAAGTCAGCTGCACTCAATTCTCTGGCAATCTTCCTTTCCATTTTTATTCAAATGACTGGAACTGTTCAATTTCCAAAACCTATAATTGAACTGAATTATAATACAGTGATGTTTGTCAAAAATATTAACAAAAATTTGCAGCCTAATGCAAAATTAAAATGGTTTAAATTTACCATAATCTTTGAAAAGTAAACTCCATTGTTATTTTGAATGTGAGGAAAGTAGGAATTTTGTTGATCAAGTAAGATGTGTCATCTCTTATGAGATGTCTAAGCATAGTATCATTGTTGATACAGGTTGCTTACCAAAACGTGGATTAGATTTTTGTTGGCAAAGGGAGTAAAGGATTTTGGAATTTTTCAAATAATTTTCAGACCCGTTCGTCTCTCTTTTTAATATTTATTTTTGAAGTAAATTTATTTATTTATTTATTTAGAAAAATTGATATAGCCACTCAGCTCACAAAGATTCAGTTGGCTTTCAAAAATAAAAATCTCAATACAAATGCCCAAAAAGCCCCATGCCCCTGGTGACAATAATCAAACTCAATGGGCTCCATATCACCCTGGGGTCCCCAGGTCAATAGGCAGAACCATATCTTCAGGGCCTTTTCAAAGAGTGTGAAAGTGGGGATCTTCTTTCTGTCGGGATGATGTATCACAGGGAAGGGTCCATCATGAAGGCCTTTCTTCTTGGTTCCACTGATGGACCTCCTAAGAGAGCAGGGTCTGTAACATTCCTTGCCTCCTTGCTCTGGTGGGTCACATAGATAGGACTGGGAAAAACCAATCCTTATTAATAGTTTGATGTATTTGTATTTTATTAGTTATGAAGCATAATAAAGTTAATAAAATAAGCATTAATACAAAAAATGTATTAATATTGATGACCCTCACTCTGTCAAGGACCTTGGAGTTCTCATATTGAATGACCTAACCGCCAAAGCTCACTGCAACAGTATTGCCAAAAAGGTTTTAAGAGTTGTAAGTCTAATTTTACGGAGCTTCTCCTCTGATAATACTGATTTGCAAACTAGGGCATTCAAAACCTTTGCTAGACCAATACTTGAATACAGCCCTGCTGTCTGGAATTTGCACTGTTTATCAGACATAAATACAATTGAGGGAGTCCAGAAGTATTTTACCAGAAGAGTACTACATTCCTCTGTTCACAACAGAATACCCTAAACCACCAGATTTGAGATTCTAAGCTTAGACAACCTTGAACTACACCAGCTAAGATTGGTCTTAAGCGTAGTACATAAAATCATATGTTACAACGTCTTAACAGTTAATGAATATTTCAGCTTTAATCACAACAACACAAGAGCACACAACTGATATAAACTTAATGTAAACCGCTCCAAACTCGATTGCAGGAAGTACGATTTCAGCAACAGAGTGGTCAATGTCTGGAACTCACTACCTGATTCTGTTGTCACCTGCTCAAACCCCCACTCTTTTACCCTCAAACTAACCTCTATTGATCTCACCCCATTCCTAAGAGGTCTGTAAGGGGCATACATAAGCGCACAATCGTGCCTACCTACTGTCCCCAATTATTAGTTCCTATTTCTTATATTTAAACTTACGTTTTTTCATATTTCTATTGTATTGTAAGCTTTTGACAAAATAAATAAATTAAATAAAATAAATAAAAAATCTAGAAATCATGAAACAGCAAAAACTTTAATAACAAGCGGCAGGCGCATTAAAAAAAAGATCAAATGCAATCTCATATAGAGGTATAAATCCACTATTCTCGCAATCTGATGGAATGGCTCATTATTTGACAGTGCCCCTTGCCTTCTTGAAATGAACCTGTTTGGTCTCAGAGGAATGCAGAGGAGCAGATGGAAAGAGCAACATGATTTTTGCCTCTTGAGATATATTTTTGCAGGAACCTAATGGAGTACATATTTCTTAGTCATAATAACAGCCTGTGTATCATTTGTCATGCTTACAGGTGGCACAAAGTCATGAAGACAGGCAAGAAACCTGAGAGTTACTGTTTTGTGGATTCAGCTGGAAAGTTTAACTAAAAAGCTGATAAAGCTAAAATCCTAGAACCAAGTTTGCAAGGAACTTTCTTCCATGTTCCTTATAGTCCTCTCTTTCACCGCTAGGATTAATTCTCTTGTCGTAAACAATTTCCATTTAACATGTAGTCTGGAAGGATGACAAAGACAGAAATCAAGAATTCTTCCTTTCTAAATTGTCATTTTGCAATTATTTTGTATGAGTCAGCAATTTGTTTGCTACAAAATTCTGTTTAGTCAAAAAGCAAGAGTTGTTTATTGCTTTCTTAAACCCATAACGTATATTGCGAACATTCAGAGGGTAGGCCAGCTACCACGAATAAAGATCAAATAAATATAGTCCACCTTGACTTCAGAAGGAACTGGCAAAAGATATAAACATCTGGGTGAGTCACTCAGATTTTTTTCTCTATATTCGTTAGTGGCTGAGAACCACTGACAGAAACCTTCCTGTGTAAATTCTGCTCATTATTGGGTTGATTTTGGCAGGTGCCTAGAGTTGTTATGGAGCTGCTTTAAGTGCAAATGGTCCACAAATGTTCCATAAGGTCTTAGTTTCAAAATGGTCAGCATTCCAAAATACATCTGGACTGTAATCTAAAACTCCAAACTTACTTATCTTACTTATCATTATAATCTCTTTCTGTAATGCATGAACGTAGACAATACGAAACTTTTTTTTCGTTGTGGTATTGTGATGAGGTAGGATAAGACAAGTGTTTCAACCAAATCCATGATTAATTAATGCTGAAAGGACATGTTTTGTTTCTTTTCAGATGGATTCAGAAAAACTGGTGGAGAAAATCATTGCTGAATCCAAAAAGCAAATCTAGGCCAAGAGAGGAGATCCTTCATCATTGCTTTGTTCAAGGAGCAATCCAGATTTCCTGCTCTGCTTTCTATGTAGGTTGCCTATTTTTAGATGTTCTTCAAAGAGCAAGTTTAATCCATGGTTTTAGATGGGCTGCTGAGATATAAGGCAGGCAGCACTTAAAGACCACAGCTCCTCTATCCCAGAAAAATAAATTACTAGAATATAGTGTATGCTATACACTAAGCTAAATAATCAAAATGTGGTGATTGTCATCTATAATGAGAGAATATTATCACACAAAGCAAAGCGATGTGAATTATGTCTAAAACTAGTCATTGTTTTGTTTTTTAATATGTCAATGGTAATTGTTGCTATTAACTTGTCTATTTCACAGTATCCCTAGAATATTCAAAATTCTGACGTTTAAGCACTCAGTGGAAAACTCAGGAAAGTTTTCCTTAGTGCATTTGCCTGCACTTTAGCTAAAAAGGTCTTGTCAATTCTCACATACTCTGATGGCAACAGTCACTGTTTAATTAGGTAGTGGTTGACCTTCAGATTTAGTTAAATAGGAACAGCTATACCCAATTATGTGTTATTGCATAAAATAAAGACAGTGTAGAAAGATTATTTTTAAACAGTCATAATTTCATTAGAAAAAAGCAGTGTACTGGGGATAGAAAGTATCCAATTTGAAACACCCAAATGACCAAGAAAGTTCTCTATTTAGATAGATTAGATAGATGATAGATAGATAGATAGATAGATAGATAGATAGATAGATAGATAGAAATACATACATACCAATAGATGATAGGCAGGCAGGCAGGCAGACAATTTCTTTCTCACTCCTGTAGATGGTGTGTGCCTTCCTCAATCTCACATCCTCTACCAGTAGCATGGGGATTCTGCGCAGTATCTTAGCTCTTCCTAGTACTGCACTTTTTTGGACAGAGAGCTCTGAAGTCGTTCCTAGGAACTGTTAGGAGTGTTTCTACCACCACTGGGATCACTTTGGCCTTTACTTTCCATATCCCCTCCAGTTCCTCCTTCAGAACCTGGTACTTCTCCAGCTTCTCAAGACTCCTTCTTCCTGGTGTTGCTGGCCCTTAGCACTGCTACATCTATCACCACTGTTGTCTTCTGGTCTTTTTCTATTACCACAACTTCTGTTAGTATGGCTTGCTGTTTGTCTGAATCTTTCCTACAGAAACTTAGCCCTCTTATTCTCCATGACCTGTGGAATCTCCCATCTGAATTTGGGAGGGTCTAGCCCATACACTGTGTGGATGTTCCTGTATACAATGCCAGCTACTTTCTTATGTATGCCATCCTGCCTGCATCTTACACCCTTCCATGATGTATTGGACTGTCTCTGAGGTTCCGCTGTACATTTTGAACATTGGGTCCTGTCTAGTGTGGTACACCCTTGCTTCTATGGGTCTAATGCTCAGTGTCTGTTCTTACCTCACTATGAACAATGCCTTGGTGTTGCTTTTTACTCCTATTGAATCATAGAGATCACAGAAATTAAAAGAATAGGCATTCCTGAATGTACAGTATAGAACAGATGCATTTAAAACATCTCTCAATTTCACTTTGAGAAGGCTGAAGTCAAGTTGACCCAAATATTCTTATCAAATCCCAGTCAGCTGAATAAAAAGCCAAGAAAAAAAAATTGAGAATTCTTCAGTTAAGAAGACGTACCTCTATCAGCATGTAAAACGATAGCACTGTGACACCAAAGTTATACACAATAAGAAGGCCCCTGAGTGACAAAGCAGGCCTGTTCTTCATAAACATGGTGCCCAGCCATATGAAGAGCAGATATAGCATGGTGAGAGCAAAAGTAGGTAAGTATGAATCCAGCATAAGCCACCCTCTGACCCTGGGATCTGAAGAAATGACAACAAAACATATCCCAACAAAAAAAAAATTAATCACCATGAGCAGTTCTTGCTTGTTCTTCTAATACCTAATTAAATTGTTATATAATTGTATATTATATTATGATTATAATATACATACTCATACACACATAAAAACACATATTTGTATTTGCACATTAAAAAAAATTAAATAAATGTATGGGAAGCAGCTATCATATCCTAGTCATACTACTATAGTTAAGCTGGTGTTATGCCCTTGGTAGAGTTGGACTCTGAGGGAGAGGAGGAACAGCCGACAGGGAGTGGAGGTGTGGCTCCGGAGGTTGTGAAGGAGGCTGGGGAAGGGCAGAGGCCGGCTGGGCAGTCAGAGAAAGAACCAGGCCCATCCCCTCTTCATCCTAGGACATGCAGGGAGGAACGGAGGAAACAACTTGGCTTATGAGAGAGGAAGTGACCATGATCCCCCTCCTTGGTTGCAGCTGGGGAGAATAGTATATAAGAGAGACGGTTAAAACACAGCATTGCCAGAAGCAAAGCGTGTTTTATTCTGGGCTGAAATTATCTTGGTTGGCATCCTTCCAACTGACTGTGCCTTGTTATCTCCTAGTAATTACTTATCCTGGTCCATTGTGGAAATTCCTTCATTGTAGTTTGTTTTGGTTTTTTATTTCACCTCTATCTGCTCATTAAGTTCGGACTGCATTGCTTTCTTTTGAAGACTATTTTTGAGTACGTTTTATCTCCAACTGAGTATTATTGAACAGTGGGGCCTAGTTGGAGGCATTAAAGGACATTTATTTACATTTTGGATTTTGTTACGTTTGTGTTACACCCCGGGTCATCACAGCTGTCCATCACCGCAGAGAAGGTTATTTGCAGAAAATATTGGGCTTGGGCAAATTATTCAGATACCATACAGATAGTCCTTGACTTACAACAGTTCATTTAGTGACCATTCAAAGTTACAACGGCAGTGAAAAAAGAGAAAAATGAACATTTTTCACACTTATGACCATTGCAGCATCCCCATGGTCATGTGATTTACATTCAGAGGCTTGGCAACTAACTCATACTTATGATGGTTGCAGTAGTGTCCCAGAGTCATGTGCTCTCCTTTTGTGACCTTATGACAAACAAAGTCAATGGGGAAGTCAGATTCACTTAATAACCGTGTGACTAAGAACTGCAGTGATTCACTTAACAAGTCATTCATTCATTCCTTTATTGGATTTCTATGCTGCCCCATCTCCCGAGGGACTCGGGGCGGCATACAATCATAAAAACAATATAAATACTATACAATTTAAAAAGAGATTAAACATGAAACCCAATAATCCAAATTAAAAATAGCACTATTCATTAAAACCCCAAGTGAGGTGAGAAAAGTTGTAAAATGGAGCAAATTCAGTTAACAAATTTCTCTTAGCAACACAAATTTTGGGTTCAATTGTGGTCGTAAGTTGAGTAGTTATTTGATGTACTATAAATGATTTGTTTAAACTTCAGATAGTCCTTGACCTAAGGCCACAATTGAGCTTATAATGACAGTCCTTAAGTTGTTGCTGTCATTAAGCAAGGCACATATGCCATCCCGGCTCTCCCCATTGCAGTCATTTCGCAAAGTATGATAGGCCTCAAGGGGTTGGGGAGGCCCTAGATTGCTGAGCGAATGGTCGTAAGTCAAGGACTACCTGTATAAGGTATGGCTGCTAAATGTATCATCATAAACTGGAAGTAGAAAATAACTTATCAGAATCCAGTGGTTTTGATTGTTAAAAGTTTAAACATACTTTGACGGTGAAAATCCACTAAACCAAAAAATTTTTTATATATCAGTAAAATAAGCTTAGGTTCCTGAGATCTCTTGGATCTACTATTCCTGTTTAGGAGTCACAGCCTTGAGTGCTCCTACCACTCCTGGGGACATTTGGCCTTTCCACATCTACTCCAATTCCTCCTTCAGGCCCTGGTACTTCTTTGGCTTCTCATACTTACACACAAACACGCATGCACAAACACAGTATATGATACATAATAGAGAAAGAGACAAATTATAAATTTATTCATTTCAGGCTTGATTACTTGCCCAATTCTATATAAGAAAGTACATGAAAATTCCTACAATCTTGTCCTAATACATGCTTTATGGTAAAAGACTTTCCTAGTCTTTATACCAGCTGCAAAATATTTTCTTCAATGTATTTGTATAAAAGTGTGCGCTTTGCCCTAATACATACATTTTAATTGACTGACAAATTCTAAAACATATGCTCCAATTGTTAATAATGACAAATCAACCATCCATTAGACAATTCAATATTTCACTGGTCCTTCAATTCAGTCTATTTCCACATGTCTTTCACTAGCATATACTTAATTGCAAAGAAAATTGGGTGCTCCTCCCTTATGTCCGTGTATCGTTGCTGTTATTTTGAGCTGCATGGGTAACTGGTTGGCCTCAATTGAAGGCACTGTTCATCATCCATGGAGCAGTTTATGGCAAAGGGCCTGGTTATCTGAAGGGCCACGTATCTCCAAATTTTCTGCCCATCTGGTAAACCTGGTCAGAACAGGTGTGCTCCAGGTTCCCTCCATTAAATGTTTTCATCTTGTGGGACTGAAGAAATATGCTTTCTCTGCCAAGACCCCTACAGCTTGTCCCCGTGGGCTGAGCAGAGGTAATAATCTTAAGAGACAGAAGGAAGATAAAGGAAGGTAGGGGGAAGAGAATCCAGACTTGCAGGATTATGTTACTATACCTTTATAATAAAAGTAATATTGGCTCACATTACGACTTCATTCTTTCAAGTGTTCTAGAAACCTACTTCTGCTCCCCAACGTTAGGATTAGGGTGCTTGTGGAACTCCGTTGATTTTTTTAAAAAAATATTACTTATGTGGTTTGCTCCTGGTGGTCATGTTTCTTAAATTATGTACTTTCAAATGTTGTAAGGAATCCAGAAGCTTTTTGGGGTCAGGCCGTGTCAAAATCCACCACACACACACACACAAAAAACAGAGAAGAAGTAAACTAGCCATACGAACTGGACCTACAAAATCTGTTTCCTGATCTCTGTCTAAATGAGAGGGAATGGTAAAAAGAATTCCTTTTTTCACATGCCCAAGTGTATTTCTTATCTCTCTTGAACATTCCCAAATTACAAAGAAATGAAGAATTTTGAGGTCAATGACATTTTAAATTATCATAATCATATTTTTCGTTACTCAGCATGGTGGAAGTAAAAGAAAAGAACAGAATTTCTAAGGCTCCCCATCACTTACTGTGCTCAGTCATTTAGATAAAATTTTCAGTAATACATTACTTCTAAATACCTGCTAAATCATTAGGCAGCCAGAAAGCTCCAGAAAATGCATACCTCTATCTCCAAACATATAATCCACAAACTCATTCACTTCTTGATCAAAAGCCTTCAGCTGTTCCTAAAAGGTAACAGAAAACAGAAATTGTATTATATTCTATATTACGTAATGAACTATATTCATTATTTGTTCATATTCATATCAAAGATGATAGATAGATGGATCTATTTTTAAAACAAGTTTTAAAAAGTTTTAAAACAAGCCAAACCACAGTTTTAAGTGTCAATGATATAAAGAAATAAATATTTTGGCTTTCCAGTGTTTTAACACTAATGCATCTGGAAGCTAACAACAGAAACAATTAATTTCTTACCTTTATAATCTTAATAAAAATGAACAGAAATTTGAGAACACATTCAAATAAAAATTGTTGAGTGATTTCAAGAATAGGCTATCTGGCACTGGAACTAAAGAAAGCAACATTTGTCTGTTTGAATACCTTCTTTTAAAAGCAATCTAGGAAGAGTAGAATTTGCACAATAACATTTTAGAAGAGATTGTGATACTTATGGAATTTTTTTAATGGCATTATTGGTTGAAAGGGATCTTTTGCCACAACAAGCATGATCTGATTTGCTCAAGTTCAAATTTCAAATCATTCTGTTAAAGTTTATTGAAATTTTAATGATAGTTCTTTTGCTTGATATAAGAATGTTATATAATATTGAAGATTGATAAGGATTGCAATTGATAACATCTGGTAAACATGAAATCTTCTACTGTAACTGCTCTTATTTGAAACTGAGTTAGAATTTGTGACTAGTCATTTGCAAAATATATTCAGATTACAGTGTTGGGATTCAAAATTTTTTACTACCGGTTCTGTGGGCGTGACTTGGTGGGCGTGGCAGGGGAAGGATACTGTAAAATCTCCAGTCAGAGGTGGTATTTGCCGGTTCTCCGAACTACTCAAAATTTCTGCTACCGATTCTCTAGATCTGGTCAGAACCTGCTGAATACCACCTCTGATTCAGAATAAATATAGTTAGTCAATTATTACAAGGAAAAATCAAAGGAAAAGTAAGAGTAGAAGTATGGTAGAATCTCAAACACCACTTCTATAATTAAGGAGGGTTATTGTTTAGGTTTATTTTGGACTTATTTATTGTACCAATTTACCAGTAGCAAATTAGAAACTAGCTAAACAAGTACAGATTAAATTGGAGCTATCTGTTCTCGGTTTCTATTAGCAACCAAACAGAATTTAGCTACATTATGTAACTTTATTTTTTGAAAGAAGGAACTAGATCTAATGATTGTCAGTTCAAGGGGGGGAAAGGAATCATAAGTAGGACTAACAATAAACTGAAAGAATCACTACAAAGGATACAGCAACAATTATGACCTCTGTTCCACACTCCCAAGGAAATAAGGTTTGCATATATGGAATTTTCTTAAATATGCCCTCTAAAACTGCTGATGAAATTTTTCTATAACATGGGGGAATAATGAGCAAATCAGGATACATTTCTGGCTTAGCACACTACAACTGGCTCCCTAAAATTCATGGATATTTTGTACATTTTATCATTCTCTACCTAAATAATTTCCTCAAGGACCAACCTAGCCCATTCATATCCATCCCAAAGGCATAAAATATTCAAGGGAATAAATCCATGATGCCCTGCTACCAAGTTAATTTAAAGGGTAACCACAAGATGAGGGAGACATTTTACTGTATTTTAAACTGTCTCCAAACCTTCTCCATTAATTGGCCCAATGTACTATACCTGACACGAGTATTAGGATGTAAACTATTTCATTGAGGGCTGGATCAGTATTGTGGTTATCTTCTGGGGGCCGGGGGGATGGTTGTGGCTGACTGGGCATGGGCTGGGGGGATGGCTAGCTTGACGGTGCTCATGTGGGAGGTGCCTGTGTGTGGTAGCCACTGAGATCCTTTGGGTGACGCTAGATGCTAGCAGCACACTGCAGCCTAGCTGAGGGGGTCTCTTTTGCTACTGCATGTTCTCATCCTCTATCTGTAGGGTTGGAAAGTCCCTGATTTTCCAGACTTATAGGTGAACTCATTTACTAACATCACCACTAGTATTAAGGATTGGTTGGGACATTGTACCAATGTGGTTGAGAGGTTTCACCCATGTGGGATCTATTCTCCAATCCAAATGCTGTATCTATGCTACTCTTCCTTGCTTGTAAAAATGGTATAAAAGAATAAACGCTGCCCAGGCAGTCAGACATCTTGGCACTCTGCACAATGACTGGTCTTTGAAACCCATCACCTGTGGGGGCCAGGCAGGGTTGAGGAGGGAATCCAGGGGTCTATGGCAAGTGGGGCAGTGGGCAGGAGGTTCATCCCATGGGATGAGATGGGGCAAGGCAGGGATCAGGGTAGCTGCAGCTAGAAACCGTCGGCCACAACACACTCACCACCCTTTGTGATCGGGGACCAATGGTTTCCAGCTGCATGCCCAAGGGGCGGGGCCAAGGCAGCAGCACAGATCTAAGACTGGCCACAGTCCAGCCCAGATGGCCACACCAGGTTGCAGATCAGCGGGCCAGTCCTTTGTTGTTTCTCAGGAAGTCCCACAGAGTAGATTAAACCACCTCACGGACCAGATCTGGCCTGCGGGCCTTGAATTTGACACCCCTGAGTTAGTCCTTACATTTGCTTCACAGGTTTTCCTCAGGACAGGAACAGATGCATAGCTGAAGTTAACAAAGGCTACTTAAGGCAACAATTTAATATTTTTTAACTAGATGGCATTATACCAGACCTTGTCAGTGGTTTGATGAGTAGCTCTGAAGTTGTTTGCTTCTCCCACTAGAATGCTTCTAGAATGCAGGCAATACAATAATTTCTAGAAAAGATTTTGCTAATAATACTTGACATGCTAATTGGATTATAGTTGCCCAGATGGTCCAATTTAAAAATCACAACCCCAATTTTTAGGGATACATGTCCACAGATCAATACAGATAAGAAGACATGCCAAATTGGGACCCACCATTCTATATTATTTTTGATTAGGTTGCCTTCCACAGCTCTTCCTAGTTGTTTTTGTTGTTTCAGTTACATGTATATATTAAAAAGTGAATTTGAGGGTCCTTTAGGGACAGCCATTGTCTAACCCAACTAAAGAGGGGTAGAAAGGCTCTTAGCGATAATAAATTTTCAATCAATCAAATTGTCAACTCATAAAATATTTCTCTGGTCTTTTAGAGTTGACAACAGAAACGGAGCGGGAAGTAGTGTAGCAGCTTGCAAAACCGAAAGTGCATTCCATGGATGCTTTCATAGATAGTTTCCAGGCGACCGAAGTTTCTGCCCCACAAAATTCTAACTGGAGAGTATGATTGATAGCTCTTGGCTATAGATGTGTCCCATTGGAGAATATGAATCATGATACATCCAGGAGGTGGGGAAAAACCAGGGTCAAGGGTAACAATGAATGATGTGTCTCAGAGTCAGCTACACCCAGGCAGCACCGGCATGTCTTCTCCTAATAAATCTTCTTTGAGCTTTGGAATCCCGGCTAGAGAGTCATGATTTAAATGGGGGAACTACCGGAGCCCTGACACAAATATTTATTTGAATAATTTTTTATTCTGATACTTCATACTCCATGTATTACCCCTGTGGGGAAGACATGCATGGTCAACAGCAGAAAATTCAGTGGTCTTTCTTTTGTTATTCTTTTGGACATTGGACATTTTCTGTTAAATATTAGTAGCAGACTTGGATTGCAGCATTTTATTGGCATTTAAATATAGCATTTCTGATGTCAGATGATACTGTGATATTTTTTTCTACAGGACCCCAGATTATAAACTATTGCATTTCATTCAAGTGCATGCTCTCCGGTAAAAATCAGAATATTTTTTTTCTCTGAAAATCAGCAATCAGCAATTTAGAATAAGTTGACTCAAGATCCACAATTATTAAACAAGTCAGAATAGGAAACGGGTTGTTTTAATAGCTTGGGAAATTACACTGCAACAGAGCAATGGATAAAGGACCGAGAATGGTAAGATGGGACAAGGCTGAATATATTGGATAATCATAAATACAGATTTACTTCTATGAATACATTCTCATGCTCCTGATATACAGGCAGTCCTTGTTAGGGGTTGGCAACTCTGTCATTAGGCAATGTGGTCACTAAGTGAAACTGATGGTGCTTATGATCTTATTTCAGTGCATTAAACGAGTCAGTTGCTAAGCAGAGACTACTTATACTACAATAGCATGTTATCATACAAGAATGCTCTGTGAGCTTTGCCACTATAGATATTAACAAGGTCAGGACAGACAGAGTGCTCTTTAAATAATAAGGTGCTTAAGCAACATATGCTGCTGAAAGACAGGGAAACCATGAAAGTATTTTGAAAGATGCAGCAAATGCTACTAAGTTATATTTTGAAAAAACTGCAACTGTCTTGCTATTATAAGCCACAAATTCTCAGGGCATATAATGTAATTAGGCAGTAATCACCAAACTTGGCAACTGCTGATAGGTTGCAATACAACTTTGGAGGGAAGAATTATGAGCCATGTGATGATCTCAACTGCATTCCCTTAGCTTGTAGCCTTCAAGTACAATGGAGGATACTACCAGTATTTCATACATACTGCCCATTCATACATAGAAACCAATAAATGTTCAGCTGAAACCTGCACTTCTGCTATATATTGCTTAGCAGCCACTCCTTCCCTATTAGTAAATTCATAGTATTACCAATATGGGATTTTGAGTCTTAATCCATATTATCCAAATATTTTTAACACTGTCATAGCAAGACTACTTCATTCCCATCAGATATTTCAGACTCTTGGTGGGTTTGCTTGGAGCAGATACATAGATATACATATACACAAATGTACAAACGGTTGCTGGAGTCTCCTTAATGGTAGCCCTCGAGTTGTAAATTCATTTTCCCATATTGACCTTATAATTGATTTTAATTCTTGCCTTTTGTTTACTTTTACTGCCATTTGCAAGGTAGGCAAGTTATAAAAACAGAATATATCTTATTCTCAAGTAAATATGCCTGGCATTTTAGCATTAATTATGTTGTTCCCATATTGCTAAGTTTTAAAGCACGTCTTGGGTTAGATTATTGGCTTTCCAGATCTAATATTGTTTCCTTTGCTAATCCACCATTTCATATTATAATATAAAATCCAAACCCAATTTAATCCCGAGTAACGGAAAAATCTGAAGTGCTTGTTTGTTCTTTCCTACTAGCATACACTTAGTTTTGTTGCTTCCCGTTCCTGCCCAGATGGTGTATTTTTTTTAATGAATGCCTTAATAATAGATACCGAGCCAATGATTCACCATTAATCATTAATGATAATATGCTGAAATGGAAAGGTATTAAAAATATTCTGACATTTCACAAAAGTGTGTAAAGATTAAAAGAAGAAATGTAAGAAATACTGTCAGGGTTCCAATTTACGAGATATTTACGAGAACGACTCCTCCCAGCATCAAATACCAACTGCCCTGTACGGGTACGGGTCTCCTCGGGTGCCGTCTGTGACTCAATGTCGCTTGGCAGTGACCCGGGGGAGGGCCTATTCTGTGGCGGCTCCCACTTTATGGAATCTTCCACCGGAACTCCGGCTGGCCCCCGATCTTCGCACCTTCCGCCACAATTTAAAGACCTGGCTATTTTTACAGTCTGGGCTGTGCTGACCCTCTGGGGGTTTGATTGTTTTAACTTTGGGGTTTTAATTCTAATTTCGTTTGTAATTGTTTAATATTAAGGGCCTTGGTGGTACAGGCTGTTAATAGCCTAGCACTTAGCTCCAGCTGCCTGTAATTATTGCAGGCTCGAATCCCACCAGGCTCAAGGTTGACTCAGCCTTCCATCTTCTCGGGGTGGGTAAATTGAGGACAGGCAACAAGCTGATTGCTTGGCAGGCATATACAATGGAATGAAGGCTATTGCTGAGCACACTGGGTTGTATAAAAATAGGAATGAATGAATAAATAAATAAATAAATAAATAAATAAATAAATAAATTAACAGACCCAATGCAATCAAACCTCTGAGGCCTAGGTATTCCTCAAAGTACACATTTATTAGGCATGTCATATTGGCACATCTGGTGAAAATCCAACTCTGAAGGTCCTGTGGTTTTCCCCACCTAAATTAAAAGTCAAAGTTCTTTCCCCCAGTCCACATGTCCCTCACATGGTCCAATCCAATCACAGCTCCAACTCCAACTGGTTTCAGTCCTCGCCTCCCCAGCACCTGGTGAGAACGTCCTTGGTTCCCAGGAAAAAGAATTTTATGTTGGCTACAAGTCCTCAGCTATTTATATTCCCAGCTCCCCGTTCCCACAGCTCCAACCAGCCTTGCTGTGGCAGCCCTGAAGATGCTCCAAAATGGCTTCAGGGTTGACAAATACTTAACAATTGAATATGCTTGAAAGTGATTATTAACCTCCAACAATAATTTTCCTGGGTTTTGGTTTTTTTAAATGAAACACAGGTAGTCCTTGTTCAACAACCACTCGTTCCACCACTGTTCGAACTTAACACAATGTTCAATGAGCAGTAGTTAACAACCAGTCTTTACAACTGTATATTGGTTGCAGTGTACCTGCAGTTATGTAGTTATGATTTGAGAATTCAATTACATCATCACAACATCCCACATTCAGGTGGTGACCATGTGATCAGTTTAACGACAAGAAAAGTCAATAGGCAAACTGGCAGGAGGGCCCACATGGCTACCCGCTGTCCTTGCTTAACAACCCAAGGTGATGCACTTTAATTGCCCGAGGTGAGAAGGAGGATGTAGAACTCAGTGGAGCTGGATGAGGGAAAGATAGGAGGGGAGTGGTTTTCATAGGAGCAACCAAGTGCCTGAATTTTGTTCATTGCTTCAGTGGCTGGATTTTTGCATAAACGAAAAGGATTATTTATTGTCTATAGCCACAACTGTTCACACAACCAGCAGGCATGATGTGAAAGCTTGAGGAAAGATATGGAACGTACGCTTTTGAAAATGTGCAATGAGCTGTGAACCTAGTCATTGAAAGAACTGAGTCTTAATTATCTTTCGGAAGCATCAGAAAGCATATAATTCCTTCACTTGGTTATGGTGAGACGATACACAATTAAAGGATATTATATTCCAAGTTTTTTCATAGCCAGTATGTGCCCAGAAGGGCTGTATGAATAGGCTGCATGGAACCAATTATCCTTTCTCATGGAAAATAATTACATTCTTGTTTCACTGTTTATTCAGCTCCCACATTCAACTTTGAAAGAGAGGGGCATGCATATAAAAATTGCAATGTCTGCGTGCATATTAGCACAATTGTAACCAAATGGGGATAAAAAAGACCCTTCAGTTGGCTAATTTAAACAGTGCTGCATAAAATGTTTTCAATATATAAAAAGTGGAGTGAAAAACGGGGGGGGGAGCAAATATCTGATGTGACCCTTTCACTAAGTGGCAAATGCAATTCAACAACAGTAAGAGTTATGTGATGCACACTGCAGCTAGGAATCCATGTTTCACTTATAAAATGATGGGGTCTAGCTGTCAGTGGTCAAACCAAGAAAAAGACCTGGGTCTTTGTAGATATTTCAATGATACCATCTGCACAGTGTCCAGAAGCTATAATGAAAGTAAATTCCATGCCACTTGTTATTAGAAAAGATGTAGACAATACACGAGATTATGCTATGATGTCCCTATCAAAATCCATGGTGGAACCGCATATAAAATACTTAGCATAGTTCTGGTCAGCATGTATATCATGGACACATAGGAGATGCATTTGGGAGCAAGCAAGATGACCATAGGCTTGAATACCTTATGCGGTATGCAAGTACAGGATATAAAAGTTGAGGCCTTTTGGCTTAAAGATCCTTTTGAAGTGTTATGAAGCTTATACGTTTATGCATGGTAAAGAATAGGTGAACAAGAAGTAGGGTTAGGGTTAGGGTTAGAGCCATGGTGGTGCAGTGGTTAGAATGCAGTATTGCAGGATAATTGTACCAACTGCCAGCAATTCCGATTCTTAGTAGGTTGATTCAGCCTTCCATCCATCCAAGGTCGGTAAAATGAGGACCCAAATTGTTGGGGGAAATATGCTGACTCTGTAAACCACTTAGAGAGGGCTTTGAAGCACTGTGAAGTGGTATAGAAGTCTAAGTGCTATTGCTTTTTTTTAAATGACCCTTGATACCAGATCTAGAGTGTTATTCGACATGTAGAAGATTTAAAATTAATAAGAGAAGATACTTCTTTATGCAGGTCCTAATTAACCTTGGGATATACTGCCCCAAGATGTTATGTTGGATGCTAGTTTAGATGATTTGAAAAGAGAACAGATTTATGAATAGCCTTAGTTCTAGGTTGCTAATTCCTTAGTTGTAGGTTGCTTCTCTCCTTGATTAGTTTCCATCCATTGCTTCCTATCCTGCCTTCAGATGCTTTGGAGAATAGGTTGACTCCCTCTTGTTTATGGCAACCCCTTAAATATTGGAACATTGCTATCCTGTCATCCCCCCTATCCTTCTTTTCATTAAACTAGACAGCCCAATTCCAGCAACCATTCTTTATATGTTTTAGTCTCCAGTCCCCTTATAATCTTCATTGCTCTTTTCTGTACTCTTTTTTTCTTTCTGTACTCTCAACATCTTTTTTACATTTTGGTGACCAAAACTGATGCAAATATTCCAAGTGTGGTCTCACCAAGGCATAGAAAATGAGGAAAGAGATAAATTCTATAGCGCATCAGAGATCCTTATGTTATCATCCCCTTCTTTTAGGAAATAAATCACTCTTACAAGATATAACCTGAATTAATCTTTATTTTAGAAAAGGAAAATTTTAGCACATTCAAACATTCTGAGGTGGAGAGTTAAAGCTACATAACTGTTAAAATTACAGCTAGCCTCCCAAGAAAAAAATTATGAACACATCATAAACAAAAGAAGATGCAGATTATTTATTAATTAAAGTACTTCTAATTTTGAGGTACTCTGGTGGAAAAAAGATTTCAAGGCACACAAAACACTCTGAATACCAACTAGCAGTCAGAAGACATGATGGAAAGTCTTTAATTTCACACCATATGGCAGACTTAACTATAGTTTT
Organism: Naja naja; assembly: GCA_009733165.1. Classification (NCBI taxonomy): domain Eukaryota; kingdom Metazoa; phylum Chordata; class Lepidosauria; order Squamata; family Elapidae; genus Naja; species Naja naja. Next base: position 150,114,371 of record CM019150.1, read on the forward strand.
AAATGGGCAGTTGTGACCATCTTGGACCAGGCCATGTCCAAAAATGCTATAAAATTCCTGGAAGCCTGGCACTCAGATGAATCAACCATCACCAGGTACATAGATATAAATAACATCTACATACCATTCAAAAGAAACAATCAAAAAGCCAAAAAGGAAACAAGAAGACCAAAACACCTCCTCACCAGCAATCAACATCCAGATGAGATTCCAAGATTAACACTAGACCAACAATCAAGAAATAAACAATATCTCAATCATGGAACTACCAACTCAGACAAATAACCTAATCCAGGAACCACCAAGACCACTCCCATCAACAATGACAGACAAGCCACTAGTACAGGGGTGTCAAACTTGTGGTCCACGGGTCAGATGCATCACATGCTGGCCCCGCCCTCACCTGGTTTAGCAAAGGGAATAAAAGTTCCGATACATCACGTGACGCCACCATGATACTGCAAGTTTGACACCCCTGTGATAATGAAACATCTGCAAGAAAACAACCAGGCTGAGAGAGCACCAAATTCCCAACACAAAACACTCTATTTACTGAGCACATGCAGACAATATAAATTCCAGAGAGCAGAAATTAAATGTAGTGTAGTTCTTAACTAACTTTCTCCAAAAACCAATGATCTTGAATCAAATTGCTTTCAGATTTGTTACCCAGACAAATCTTTCTACATGCAAATTACAATTTTAATTGGATGTGGAGGAAGGGAGGGAATCTTATTGCTCCCTCCTGTTTAATTGACCTTGGAATGTTTTCGCTCCTTTTCTCTGATACTAAAAGAACAAAAGTTCTTCCAAGCAGAAAGGAGGAAATTTTCCCTTGGGGAATCTCGTTTTGCTATGTTGTAAAGTATCTCTCCCTCAACGAGATGTTGATTTCAAAGTCCGAATTCACAGCTTGCAAGTTGGCACAAGTGACAGGCAAGCAGGCTGAAAGAAGGAATGTGGAGGTAGGAGATTATCTGCCTGTTCCCCACCCCCACCCCCCACCCCCCAAAACTATAAGATTACAAAGATCAGGTGAGAAATAGCAAGTGTCAAATTGTGCTGCCCACAGACGTATTTTCTTGCTAAGAAATATGGCAAATCCTATTTCTATTCTTGACCCTTATGTACAATATGGATTCTAAGATTAATAGAGCACGTAAATATTCAAGCTTAGTTAATTAACTTTGATTAGCAAAATAGGAATAAACCAGTCAAAGCTAGGTACTCAAGGGTACAATTTTTCCCCATCTTTTTCCATCTGCAGGCCGAAGAATAAATATTAATTATGAATATATTCAGTTGGTAAGTGAACGTACTACTGTTTATATATAACTTAGGTTTCTATAATTTAGGTTTTCTTAGATGAATGGTAACAATGGGGAAAATATTCCCTCAAAAGAGGGTTTTCTCTCTCATCTTCTTTCATTTTAATCCATTCTATAATACTGGATGCACAGTTTGCACACAGGATACTTCTGATGGTTCAGAAATAGACCTTTTCAGGATAAAGGGAAAGAAATTCCAACTTTTCAATAATTCAGATCTGAAACTTAAGACAAAGAAAGCTCTATGTTTAAGTAGGTTTCTTTGTTGCTATCCTGGTCGCCTGTGTGTAGCCCTGTGTCCTAAAGATTAGGATTAATTGCCAGAAACTGCACTGCCTGTTCCTGCTGATGAAGTATTTTCTTTTCCACACTCCTTAACTGAAGTTTTGCTGTGCCATAAAAGATCACAATTTATGCTCATCCTTTCTCTGATAATAAATGTAAACTTATGTTTTTAGATACAGGATCACAAGACAGCTAATGATGTTGTGAACACAGGTGCAGAGACGGTAGAGGCTGCTATTCCTAATACCTGGAAAAGTTCAGATGTAACTGAAATAAGGCTATATCAAAAGACTTCAGTAGCAATTATTTTAATCAGTAGCAATTATTTTATTACTTTATCTATCTTCCTCAAAGCGTTATGAAATTTTGCCATTTTTAAGATGCTTCAGTTAGAATATGACATAATTATATGTTTATTATTGCACTGAAACATTTTGGTAACCAGATTACATTTTTATCTCCATTAATGGAATAATGTTTTGTTGTAAATTCCTCAAAGTCCTCATTGGAGTTGGTAAATTTAAATAAATAAAAGGTTTAAAAATTATGGCTGGCAAACACCATTTTTGAAGTACACCTTCCTTTATAAAGAAATCCTCACTGGAAACAAGGTTTAATTTTACAAGTTGGCAAACTTACAGGTAGTCCTCGACTTACGACCACAATTGAGCCCAAAAATTATGTTGCTAAATGAAATATTTGTTAAGGGAGTTTTGCCCCATTTTATGACTTTTCTTGCCACTGTTGTTAAGTGAATCATTGCAATTGTTAATTTAGTTACACGGTTGTTAAGTGAATCTGGCTTCCTCATTGACTTTGCTTGGCAGAAGGTCACAGAAGTGGATTACGTGACCCTGGTACTCTGCAACCTTCATAAATATGAACTAGTTGCCAAGCATCTGAATTTTGATCATGTAACCGTGGGATGCTGCAATGGTCGTAAGTGTGAAAAACAGTCTTAAGTCACTTTTTTCCATGCTGTTGTAACTTTGAGCGGTCACGAAATGAACTATTGTAAGTTGAGGACTACCTGTAATTGTGTGTTTTATAAGTGGAAGGCAAAGTATTCTTTTTACAGGCAAGTTTATTCTGTCTTATTATTAATTACATAGAAAGGAGCTTTAAGAATAAATTGAAAGCCACAAAGCTCCCTGAAATGTAACCCTGAGATGCTTTCAGTTGAGAACAGGAACATTTACAGCAATGTAGATCAAATTAGAAAAAAAACCAATAGAGATATATGAAGTACAGAGCTATTGGAGAAAATGCTGTATTTAGACTGTAATTTTCAGATTATATATCCACAGGGTCGCTGCCACACCCCCAATTAACTTCAAGAAAGAGATTATAAAATAATTTATAGCAAGAGTAGCTATAAAAAGTTTAAATGTCAGTAAGCACTCCATATCTAAACTTTACAAACATATTCAAATGTTCAAGACTTTGATTACTTAGTTGTGAATTATTGCCCAGTGTTACAGTTTGGACCGTACATAAATCTTTAGATTTGGTGAATTTAGTTGGACTGCATTCAGGTAAATGTAGTCAGATGTCTGGGGGCATATAAATGTCTTTGGGGCATATAAAATACTACCTTCCACTCAAAAAATAGAACTAAATAAAACAAATGCTCGCCAGAGAAACAACCACAAATATAATTCATTCAGTTAGTGCATCTACCCCAACGAACCCAGAAGCAAATCCAGCAAGGCTACTGCTATTGAATGCCAATTTCTTGAAAGAGCATTTTTCCCTCCCCTTTTCAAATTGCTGCCAGTCCTTCAGTTCCTACCACTAAGTCACTCTTTAGAAAGTTTCTGTTCAGATTTTAAAGCAGAGGTTGCAAGGAGCAAAGTAATTCTGCCTAAATAATGCTGGCCATGAAAAAAATTTATAGGGAAAGGCAGCAAATTGATTACTGATTGCAATTTGAGTGGATGAAATAAACACTGAAAAATAAATTCTTTCTGCATTATTAAAAACTAGATGAGGCTCGACTGCATCTAAACTTACGATTTGCAAGTAAAATTAAATAGACAATTTGACATTTGAAAAGTGGTCTTGTGAAACTGTTGAAGAAAGTAAAAGTACAGGTTCAGCAGGAGAAACTGAAGGGGGAACAGTTACTTTGCTTTTATTTTGTTATGTGCAACTAGAAGAAGTTCATATGTTCCTGTTTAGCGTAATCTTTCCAATTACCTTATTTCATACCAAATTGTTGATTAGATGGTCACTTGGGTATGGAACTGTCTTTCGTTGCCCTGTAAGGTTGTAACACAGAGGCTAATAACACTAGAGTGTGGTTCAAAAAGAAAGACCCAAAATCTAGAGAAAGGAAATATATTTATTAGAAACAAATTTTCAAACTTCCCAAAACACTTTTCCAGGCATGAAGCTGGGTACTTATTTTCAAATATTTATTCCTAATTAGCAAAATGTCTTCTGTATGTAAGATCTTGCCTCCTCAATAAACTTATTTTATCTCTGCGACCAGAGAGATTTAAACAATTGAAATGAACAATAGTTCCGGACTTTAAAAAAAAAATCTTCAGTGGAATGCTATTTAATGGCTGGGGTTTCAGTTGATATTTACCTAGGGAAATTAATCTATGGACTTCCCTAGTTCATATACTCTAGTTGCATTGCCAGAAATGTGTGAAATATATCCATTCTAAGTCTTGATTTTGTTGAAAAATGGTGCAGTATAACTCAGATTTCTTGTATACGTTCACTATTGGAAAAATATGATACCCAATCATGCATGTGCTATGTATAAATTTCTTGCTTTAGCCAAATTCAAACTCAAACAAATCAAAGAAAAATGAAGCAAATTAATTCATTCCATCCTATTAAAATTCCTGCTGTGCAAGGTAAAAGCAGCAATGCCTTCCACAGGTTATTGCAAAAGCCTAATCTGGAATCCAGAGTGCCCAGTGTAGCATAATGGTTAAATCGTTGGATCCTAACTAGAGAAATACAATTTAGCCATGAAGTTGTAAACCTGAGGCTGTCATATTTTTTTCTTAATCAACTCTATTTGTGTTATTCAAACTATAATTCCCCAAATAATATATAGGCTTTGAGGGATGTCAAGTAACTGATTTTTATTTATTTATTTAGTGTATAACGATATTACATTAACCAGGAGATTACAGTGATAATACAGAGTAGTAGTTTGGCTGCCTAAGATCACTAGCCCTGTTTGGCACATGCTCTCACGCTTTCCAAGCTGCGCCAAAGGGTGTGAGCAAACTCCACACCAGAAAGAAAAAGAAACAGCTTCCTGCAATGTCATCTGAACACCCTCCTTCCATTGAAGCCACCTAACAAATGGGTGTCACAGGATTCTAACCTTACGCATGAAGTGCTGACTCATCTTCCCATGGAAGTGGTACCTATTTATCTACTTGCATGTATCATACTTTTGAACTGCTAGGTAAGAAGAAGCTGAGGTGAGTAATGGAAGCTCACCCTGCCAAACACTGCTAGGACTCAAACTGCTGGAGCAAAGCCCATCTCCATTGTCATTAAGCTACTGAGCCACCACGCTTCTAAATAACTGTGAATGCCAAATATTTTATCTAATTACTTAAGATCTTAATTACTAGAATCAAAATTTCAAATTGTGCAAACAATTTGACTCATTAATAAATGTTCTGAATTGGTTGACAATCATGATAACATGATTAATGTGAAAACTATATAACAGTTATAGTTAGTTATAGTCTCTCCTATAGTTTGCTCTCACATGTAAATATTTTATGTCCTAAAGATTTATCTAGGCTTTTAAATTATTTAAAAGCTGTAAGGAAAAGAGAACAAAGTGTTAAAAAAGATACATTTCTCAATAATGCAATGGCAATTATTAGGAAAATAAATTGCCTACATAAATAATTGACTCTAGGAAGTAAGTTCTTAAGCCTGAAAAGGATTCAGATTGAATGTTTGTTCCTCTCAAAGTAAACCAAGTACATGTCCTCTAGGGGGCTTGTTTAATTTCATTTTAAGAAATAAAATCAATTAGGAATAAATGTATAATTTGCTTTTCCTCCATCTGTTTTTATTACAGTTGTTCTATAATGCAACACTGAGAATTTACACAGACTGCAATCACAAGGCTTCTCTCTTTGACTCCCACCACCCATAGTTGATGTTAAATACAACCCTTGAGGGTGAAAGGATCACCTCCCCATGATTTAGATTAGTTGAAATTAGGTATTTCAAATTTCTAAGTGTTTATTATTTTTTCCTCTGTATATTGATTCTTGCTTTTTTAAATGGCTAGGAAAGAAAGCCAATGCAAGTTTGTGGAGTCCTGGATGTACTGCTTATGTTACCTAGTCAGGTAACAAAATGTCTGTAAGCAAACAACCAAGGTCAGAAGAACATTAAGAATACCTGAGCTACCTATATTCTGTTCTGTTCCAATGCAAGTTTGCTACAAAGGGGACAACTAAAATACGTGTCATTTAACTGACACTTGCAGTTTTCCTCTTAGAACTGAGAAATCATTTAATGTGTACAATTTTTCCCATCTGGTTAAGCTAAACGTTTACATGCTGCAAATATTAAGTGCCAAGCATTGTATTTCCCCCCACATACTTTTTCATAGACCACTGACAGTATGGCCATTCTCAATAACTCTCAAAAGACCTAATGCAGAATCCACATGAGATTAATGCTAATTTATAATGATTCTGAAACACCAATTCCCAGCCATGGAACTGTTACATTAATTAATGCCCAAATTAGGAGTTAGATTCAAACCTTCAACAGTTTACATTTATCGAATTTGCAGTTTTAAACTTTCTTCTGCAAGGTCATCTTCAAAAAAAAAAACCCACTCTCCTATCTTGAATTGGCTAAACATTGGAACTATCCTTTGAGTAGAATGATATGGACCACAAAGAAGAAATAAGTTGAATGGCTTCTTTTAAACTGACCTTTCTTCTCAAAACTTTTTGTTACAAGAGCAAACAGGGAGAATAATTTGGAAGTACCAGTAGTACTGGCAATCAGTGGTTCCTCTGACAGTTCTTCAATTTCTGTGTAAGCTTATTTTAGGGCCAGTTTGTGTTAGTGGAGCCATAGTAATCAAATATCTTCATACATCTTTCTATCAAGTGTATTTTTAAAGCATCTTTAGTATTACTTCCTATAACAGAATGCTATTATTTTTTATTGACTTGCTTTTAATAAAAGGTGTTCAATATATATCTCAAGAAACACACACTGTAAAACAGAACAAACCAGTTCTGATGGGATGCCTTTAAAAGAAATATGAGAAAGAAAGTACAAGAGAGTATTACTGTAAAGACAATAAGAGAATAATTGTTTTCCACTGGGGCGAAATTAACTTGTAAGAGAGAGGGAGGGAAGGAGGGAGGGAGGGGAGAGAAAGAGAGGGAGGGAGGGAGGGAGGGGAGAGAGCACACATTTTTGTATAGTTTGCAGAATCAGTGAAAAAGTGACTATGGTACAAAGCTAAGTAAAGGGCAGCTTCTGTCAGCAGGCTGTATAAAGCAACCTAGATAGGATTTGCATGTGTAAGAAAGGGAAGCAACATGCAACACTGTGTAGAATATTAATGAGAATAGTGTACAGGATACTAGGCAGAGCAAATTGTGTCTTGCATAGGTGTCAAACAGAGAAGAAAGGGCTGGCATGCAGATATAAAACAGAATACGTCAAAAGTGGGATATTACAGGAGGGAAATAATATTTGGAATTTATATGCCACTGAGATTAGCTGATTTGAGGTGGAAATGTGCAGTGAGCAGGTAAAGAAGCACGGTGGGTATGAGACAGAAAACAGCAGGAGCAGAAGAGTAAAAGGAGCGCAGGACTATGGAAAAGAAATACGATCTATGTGCCTTTTTGAAGGAAATGTGCGAAGAATGATTGAAAGAATAGACGTATGGGTGGATGTGAGAGAGAATACAGTGTGTTTGTGTGTGTGTGCGTTTGCACACACAAAAGGCAAGGAAACAGACATGTTTTTTTAAAAAAGAATAGATGTTGCATGCGTGTGTTGCCTGTATAGATTTTGTGTGTGTGTGTGTGTGTGTGAGAGAGAGAGAGAGAGAGAATATGATATAACTACTAGCATTGTAGGCACGTCTGACAAGAATGAATGGAGACGTGTGTATTTGCAGATCTGTCTGCAAATGTGATCCAGGGATCTGCCTAAGCAACCGGGGTGGGAGGCGCTTTTTAGACGAAGGCAGGCAGGCGCTTCGCTGTGTGCCGGCTCGCTTTGCTCCCTTCTCCATCCTTAAAAGAAAAGACAGCAATCCCGGTCGAAGGCCCGCTTTCTCCCATCCCCTAGCTGGCAAAAAGCGGCAGCGCCCACCCAGCTAGCTAGAAATAGGCCAGTCTCTTCACTCACCATCTTGCCCGCCGGGAACTCGTCGGTGGGCGACAGGGCACAGGTTTTTCTGACCGCTGCCGCTGCTGCCCTCAAACGGGGAAAGGCAGAAAAGAAGAGGCAGCGGCGCGATGCTTGACGCTTTCCTCAGTTCCGCGCCTGGCAGGTGCTCGAACGGCTTTAGTCGCTTCTGCCGCTTTCTCCCTTTCTGCAGCTTAAGCAAAGCTGTGGCCGCACCATGCTCCCTCCCTCCCCCTCCTCCCCCCTCCTCGTCTTCTCCACCGCAAGAAGGAGGCGGGGACTTCGGAGGCGGGGGCGGGGCTAGGGAGGTGCGATGCGGGGGGGAGAGTTGTCGCTCGCCGAAGGATGGAGGGGCGGAGGAGAAGGGGGTCTTGGTGGGAATAACGCCGGCCTGAACACTGGCGGCGGAGGTGTGAAGGGTTATCACTGCATCTCTCGGCTGCAGGGCCTGAGCTACCTGAAGTCCCCGGTGGGCTTCTCTGGCTGTCTGCTCACCCTGAGCGCCTGGACCTTGGGCCGTGGCAGCAGCTCCTCTCGCGCCCATTTGAGCTCCCCACACACACACACTTTTGCTGTTTGGCTACCTCGGCTACTGCGAGGCTGCGTTGAGGGAGCCACTTTTCAGCATCCTTTTACAACCCCACACCCCACCCCTTTAGGATAATGGAAATGAAATAGGCATCCTGCTGGCATCATTCTTCTTTTCCTTCCTACAGTCAGATAAATTTTTAGGCTGGGTTTGGCATTTTTATTCATCGATCAAATCCTGCCCAAGCTCCTGGGTTTGGCAATAACAACAACAACAATTATAATTATTATTAATTATCACTTCCATCCTGTGATGATTTCTGTAACACCATCAAACATCCAGATTTGCCTATCCCAGGTCCTTGGTAAGGACTCAATAGGTAGAAATGTCAAACCCAGTCTGAACATCTGGCTGATTGTGCGATTAATAATAATAATAATAATAATAATAATAATGGAATCAGAATGCTCATGGACAAACCATCAAGTGCCACCAACCTGAAGCCTACAAATACCTGGGCATACTGCAGCTGGACAATGTCAAGCATGGGCAAGTGAAAAATGTGGTCAGCAAAGAATACACACAAAGGGTGAGAAAATTTCTAAAAAGCAAACTGAATGGTGGTAACACCATCAAGACTATAAATACCTGGGCCATACCTGTCATCAGGGATCTGCTGGGATCGTAAACTGGACACAGGCAGAGCTGGACAGCCTGGATAGGAAAACAAGAAAACTGATGACCATACACTATGTGCTGCACCCACGTAGTGACATTGACAGGCTATATTTGCCCAGAAAAGCAGGCGGCAGAGAACTTTTGCAAGTGAAGCAGACAGTCGAAGAAGAGAAGCTTGCTGTGGCAGATTATGTGAAAGACAGTGTTGAACCAGCTTTGATGGAGGTCAACAATAGGAAGCTGCTCAAAGTGCAGCAAACTAAGGATCAATATAGGAAAACAGCATGGGCAGTTCCTTGAAAAGATCCAAGGAAAAGTAGATAAGGAAAAGACCTGGTTATGGCTGACCAACGGAACACTGAAGGCCTGATTCTTGCAGCCCAAGAACAAGCCATTAGAACGAATGCAATCAAAGCCAGAATAGAAAAATCTGCTGATGACCCCAAATGCAGACTCTGCAAAGAAGCAGATGAAACCATTGATCACATACTGAGCTGTTGCAAGACAATCGCTCAGACTGACTACAAACAACGTCACGACACAGTTGCTCAGATGGTCCATTGGAACTTGTGTTGCAACTACCATCTGCCTGTAGCAAAGAACTGGTGAGATCATAAGCCTGAAAAAGTGGTCAAAAATGAGCATGCAAAACTACTGTGGGACTTCCGAATACAGACTGACAAAGTTTTGGAACACAATATCCCGGATATCACGATCGTGGAGAAGAAAGAAGTGTGGATCGTCGACATTGCCATACCTGGTGACAGCAGAAAAAATCACCAGATATCAAGACTTGAAAATCGAACTGTAGAGACTCTGGTATAAACCAGTGCAGGTGGTTCCAGTGGTACTCAGCACACTGGGTGCTGTGCCTAATGACCTAGGCAAACACTTAAAAACAATTGGTGCTGACAAAATCACCATTGGTCAGCTGCAGAAGGCCACCTTACTGGGTTCTGCTCGCATAATCCACTAATCATGTAGTCCTAAACACTTGGGAAGTGTTTGTGTGATAGTGATTTGTGATAGGAAACCCAGCATAGTTATCTCGTTTGCTGTGTACACTGTCTTTTGTGTCAAATAATTAATAATAATAATAATAATAATAATAATAATAATAATAATTTGATACCTAGGATGCTGCAGCAACCCGTATCAAACATTAGCACCAGTCAATTATATTTGTGATACATTTTTAAATGTTCAGTGGACTGAGTTTCATGTTTAATGAATAAAAGAGGTAATAATAATAATTATTTATGTCAAGAAGGCTTGCTAACTACTGGAGAGACTAAACTGGCCTACAAGAAAGACCAAATGAAGAACAGAATGGAAGCATGGGAAGACAAAGACTACATGGCCAGTAAATTAAAAAAAGGCAGGAAAAGCAGATAATAATAAGACCTGCCAATGGCAAAGAGCAGAAAAGTTAAAAGAAAGATTTTTGTAGCTGGTTTTTTTCTCCTACATCCATATGCTCCAATACCAGTTAACTTTGTTGATATTAGCAAAGGTGACTGAGATTTACATAGCCACACTTCAATTTGAATAAATTATTCTGAAATGGTTACTATTTACGGTTTGGCATAATCTATTCCACAGAATGAACCTGGAGGAGGTACGGAAACCTAGCAGCCCTGTCTCTGAAAGATGGAAAATCTTACTACATCTCCCTGTTGGCTCTTGAGGGTTATTTTCCCTATTGGCCATAAACTGTACATATAATATTGTTGGCTGACATAAAAGAACTTATGGTTCAAAATAAAATTGAGGCACTCCATCAGCAAAGCAGCCACAGCAAAGGCACTTGGTATGTTATAGATAACTCAACAATTCTAATAGTGTAAGTATATCAGCAGATCAGAACGATTCTGGGTCATTTTCTTACAGAGAAAAGATTTTCTGAGTGGTTGGCAATCTGCTACAGTGGTGGTTAAGGCACCAGACTAGAAACCAGGAGGCTGTGAGTTCGTCCTGCCTTAGGCATGAAAGCCAGCTGGGGTGACATTGGGCTGGGTATTCTCTCTCAACCCAACCTACTTCACAGGGTTGTTGTGGAGAAAATAAAAGAAGGGAGGAAGATTAGGTATGGGAAACTCTTTTAGTCAATATGACAAAACAGAAAATGAAGATCACTTGCAAACAATGCATTCAACAGGATATTGGAGATTTCACAAAGATGTTAAACTCCAATGGAGCATTGAGAGGGAGAATGGGAGACAAAAATTTCAAAAGGCTATAATTCCTGATTGAAAAGCTGAGCGTAGACATAAGGAGATGGGAAAGACCTGGTAAGAAAGGCTTTCTAAGAAAGCAAACTATTGAAAGTAACTTCTGATAGCAACGCCATTTCAATAGAAAAACCAAATTTTCATCTCCTGGCAAAATGCCAATGGGTGGAGTTACTTATAGGAAGGTTTATGATCTCACATTGGGATGTTATGGTTAAAATGCCGATAAATGGGGCATTCTGATGATCTGTGGATTCAAATTTGCTTACAGATTATTGAAATTCGTGGTGATCAGACAATATTGTTCATGTATCCTTTTCATTGCACTTAGTTACATGTTCCTGATGCCATGCCTATAAGGTTTATTTTTTAAAAAATAAAAGGGGCGACTTTTCAATGGGGGAATTGCAAAATGCATGGTAAAGGGGTATATAGAACATAATTATAACACGAATGTATAATTATCTATTGGAGATGGAATTAGAGGAAGAAATTGTCAAGGGCTCAGTGATTGCCTGGGTGAAAAATGTAGGCCATAACATAAATTTGGATGAGTGGGAAAAGACTTGGATCGAGAACTGGAAGCTGACTTTGTCGACGGCATTTAAGGAAAACCAATATAAAATGTTTTGTAGATGGCACTTAGCGCTGGCAAGATGGGTGAAAATGTATCCAAATATAAAACCAGAATGCTGGAAGTGTAAACAAAAAAAAAGGAACGTTTTTCCATACGTGGTGGCAATGTATAGAGGTTAAAAAATATTGGAAGTAGGTACAGAGGCGGCTTTTTGAGATTACAAATTATAGATTGAAACTGGAACCAGAAATGTTTCTATTAGGTATGATTAAAGGGAAATTGAGCAAGGATAAAATATACATTATTGTACACATCTTAACGGCAGCAAGAATCACCGTTGCACAAAGTTGGAAGACCAATAAAATACCACCAGATGAAGCCTTAATTCAAAAAATAATGGATTTTGCAGAGCTAGACAAATTCACTATGGAATTAAGAGGCAAGGATGATCGAGAATATTACGCGATATGGATTAGGTGGTATGAATGGGTGAGGAATAAAGATAAAAATGATGTATAGTAGACTTCCAGTTGGGCGCCACGTCAACACGGAGCTGAGGAGCGGGTCGCCGCTCTGAAGGATCTGGATTTCTATCAGCTGGAGGTTCTCTGGAGTGCGTCAATCCTGGAGGGGTAGGCGTTCGAAAGGGGAAGACTTGGCGATTCCAGGACGGTGCCGCGAACCTGGAGACGGCAAGGAAATCCCCAGAATCCAGCGTTAGAAGAGGGAGATCGCTATGATCAGATCCACAGATGTGGCAGCCCGGCAGATCGAAGAAGAAGGAAGCCGAAAATAAAGAACAACATTTTGAGCACTGGGAAGGCAAAATTAAAGAAGAATTTCTGAACTTAGTAAAAGGAAACTTGGAACTTGGATTTTGCAGGGTGGCAGAACTATTAGAACTATTAGAAGGAGAAAGACTTTCGGCTTTTTGCTGACTAATGGAAGGTGGAAACGGAAGAACAGAAGGGTGAGACAGCAAATTTAATCTTGTAGTGGGAGAGTGAAAGTGGTCTTTTCTAGATAAATAATATTAGACTTTGTGGATATTTTCTTTTTCTCTTTTTGTTGATATATTTGATAAAGAAGCAAAGAGGAATTAAGAACTGTATATTAAGAAAGAATAAAGGAACAAGAAGATCAAGAAGAACTCTTTAGAACTTTATATGACTTTGCAATCTTAGAGAACTTACCTTGAATTGGACATAAATTATAAAACATAAAACACAAAAACTGTAAAAAGACACATATCAAAGCTCTATATAGCAGCAACGAACTAATACTATTGAAGTATAAACAGATACATAATTGTTATACTATCTAAACCAGTTAATTCTTATTGAATATTGAATATTGAATTGAATAAGTGAAAGAAGATTGTGTAAAATATAAGGTATGAAATTCATTTGTTGATAATAGCATAGATTGATAACTTACAAGAGATTAAGAAAAATAGATATTTATACTTAGGTTAGATAAATTTAAAACTGAGAATTGTTTGCAGATAAGAATATAATTAACTTAATGAAATGGTTGATACATGTTGATACATGATTAAGAAGGATTCTACTTTAACTAATATAATAGAAATAAGATTAATATATTGATAAGTTTAATGTTGGTAAGGAAATAAGAAATAAGAATTGATTTAGAAGGGTTATATTAGAAATTGTGTAATTAATAAGGAATACTAGGATTATTAGATGTACTAGATATATAATAGAATTGAGAAGGAGAGGAAAATAGTACTCTATTGTCTAATTGATGGTTGATTGGAAAGGGTTGTTGCAGATAGTGAAAATGACAACAACAACTATAAGTACAAAAGCAGGAAAGAAAACTACGACAATGGCTTCACCAGGGGGGCAGAGATCACTAGACGTGATGCTATTGGCAGAAAAGACGACATCAACCCCAAGTCTTCAGACAGTCCAGACAACCCTCAATATGATGCAGGAAATGATGGTTAAGACCCACGAACTAATAGCAAGAAACCATGATGATATGAAAACAGAGATGAGAACCGAAATAGGTGAAGTAAAAAATGAAATACAAAGCCTGAATATCAAAATCGGAACGATGCAGGAAAAAGTGTTAAAAAATGAACAAAAACTAAATCTTGTAGAGGCAAGAATGGAGAAGGTAGAGAAGAAATTGGAAGATACTGAACAGAATTGGAAAGAACTCTACAGTGAATTATACGAATCAATGACTTATATGGAATTAGAAAAGGCATCATTCCACCTCAGATTCCAAAATGTGGTGGAAGACAAAAAAGAAGATATATGCATGGTGATGATAAATATGATAGTGACGGCCCTACAAAAACCAAAAGCAGAAATTGAAAATGAGGTGGACAAGATATATAGGGTATACACTCATTATGCAAGAAAACACAGATTGCCAAGAGAAGTTCATATCCGTTTTGCTAGGAAACTAACACGAGACCTGCTGTATACTAAAACTAGGGATGACCCTCTTGTTTACAAAGACCATGAAGTGGTCACACTAAAACAAATCCCTAGAAGAGTTAGGGAACAGAGGAGGGGTTATCAATTTCTATCTGCACAACTCATTAGGAATGCTATACCATTTAGATGGCTTATACCAGAAGGCCTACTGGTCTCATGGCAGGATAAAAAATACAAAATAGACTCAATAGAAAAAGCAAAAGAATTTTACGATCGACATATAGGACCAGAAGAAAAATGTGACAATAGAGACACCTCAAAGAGAAGGAATGAGGAAGAACAACTCTCCGAAAAAGAACTGGATTTACTTACTCAACCTTCAAATCCTAGTGAAGAAAAGGAAGACAATAAATTGAGAAGAGGAGACCCCAGAACTAGAAAGGAAACGAAACATGCCCTCCACAACCAATGATAATGATAAAGAAATCAATTTACTTTCAGTTAACATTAATGGCTTAAACTCGCCTTTAAAAAGAAAGCAAACCTTTGAGAAACTTAAAAAACAAAAGGCTGATATAATCTGTATTCAAGAAGTGCATATTGTAGATAATCAAGTAGATCTATTAAGAAATATAGATTAGGGGAAAATGTATTCAGCATTGGCAAATAAAAAAGGGGGGTATTGTGGTATATATAAAAGATTGTCTGCAACATAAACAAATATATAAAGACCAAGAGGGAAGAATGTTATTTATAGAAGTATTTATAAATCAGAAAAAAACGTTACTAGCTATAATATGCACCCCAAATACTAATCAGAGAGATTTCTACTATAAACTACACCAAAAGATAATAGAACTTGATAATAGGGCCTTGGTGGCTCAGGCTGTTAATTGCCTGCACTTAAGTTCCAGCTGTCTACAATTACTGTAGGCTCGAATCCCACCAGGCTCAAGGTTGACTCAGCCTTCCATCCTCTCGGGGTAGGTAAATTGAGGACCCAAGATTGTTGGGGGCAATTAGCTGACCTTGTAAAAATGCCGCTTAGTAATAAGCAGGCATATACAATGGAATGAAGGCTATTGCTGAGCACACTGGGTTGTATCCCAAAAATTGTAAGCCGCCCTGAGTCTCCGGAGAAGGGCGGCATATAAATGTAATTTTTTAAAAAATGACAATATATGTATTATAGGGGACTTTAATGCAATCCGGATAAAGATAAAGACTATAGAAGTGGAGGGGGAAAAAAAGAAAGGAGTACTCTCCCCAAAAACAAATACAAGAACTATTATGGACATATTAGAATATTATGAGGTACATACAACCAGACCGGTGGCACTGATTTTTGTAGACGCCCAGAAAGCATTTGACAATTTGAATTGGAACTTCCTTATAAAACAATTAATAGGTATGAAATATGGTAAAAATTTTATAGGATTTATTAAACAAATATATAATACTCAAACAGCAAAGGTATTAATAAATGGGGAAAGTACAGATGACGTAATGATAAATAAAAGGGTTAGGCAAGGATGTCCCCTAGCTCCATTACTGTACATATTGGCAGAAGAAATACTTCTAACACAAATAAGGCAAAATCAGGAAATTAGAGGATTAAAAATTAAAAAAGAGGAATATAAACTTCATGCATTTGCTGATGACATGTTGTTTATAGTAGAAGAACCGATACAGACTAGCCCCAAACTATTACGAGAAATAGAAGAATATGGAGAGGTCACAGGATTAAGAGTTAATAAGGATAAGACAAAAATTTTGACAAAGAATTGTACAAAGGAACTTAAGGAAGAATTAACAAACATATTAGGTATCCAGACAGTTAACAAAGTAAAATATTTAGGGATCTGGTTAACGGCTAGGTGTTCATCAATAAGAAAAGATAATTATGACAAATTAATATCATAAATAGTTAAAGATTTTGACAACTGGACAAAACTACAACTGTCATTATTGGGGCGCATCTCGACAATAAAAATAAACTTCTTACTGAAATTGTTGCTCCTATTTCAAACTATGCCAGTCAGGTTGGAGAAGAAATTTTTTGTAGACTTAAATAAACATATTTCCAAATTTATATGGCGAAAGAAAAAAGCTAGAATTAAACACAAAATATTGCAGGATGCCAGGAAGAAAGGAGGGTTTGGCCTTCCAGATCTCGAACTTTACTATGAGGCAGCAGTAGCGAATTGGCTTAGGGATTGGGCTAAATTAGAAAAAAGGAGAGTATTAACATTAGAGGGTTTTGATCTCCAACTTGGCTGGCATGCATTTATGTGGGACGAAAAATACTACCACCACTCATATTTCAGAAGGCACCATGTGAGGAACGTATTATCTATTGTCTGGGAAAAATTTAAAAAGAATCATTATTTAAAGGTCCCACTCTGGATATCCACTCTGGAAGCAGTAACTCACTCAAATGTGATGGATTACGACAATATACTTAGATACAAAGATTTATTATATGAATCGGGAGAGCTCAAGAATAGAAATCAAATAAAAATACAAGGGAAAGAGATATCTTGGTGGCCCTTTTTACAAATTCAAACACATTATAAAAAAGATGGACAACAATTTGGCTTTAACATGTTTATACAAGAATTCGATAAAATATGGTTGGGAGAAGAAAAGAAATCAATTCGCAAAATATATAGATACTTCCTGAACCATAAATTAAAAGAAGAAACAACTACTGATACCATGATAAAATGGGCCAAAAATGTGGCCCATACTATTGAAACAGACAAATGGGAATATAATTGGCAAATGAATTACAAATTGACCCTGTCTGTAGCCTACAAAGAAAACTTATATAAAATGGCATATCGTTGGCACCTACTCCCGGTCAGATTGGCAAAGATGTATACCAACTTATCGCCCACAATGTTGGAAATGTAATCATCCACAAGGAACATACTTTCACATGTGGTGGACTTGTCCATCTGCTAAGAAATATTGGAGGAAAATAAAAAGCTGAATACTAAATATGACAAAGCAAAACTTAGAACTAGATCCTGAAATATTTCTCTTAGGTATGATCAAGTTAAAAATGGAAAAGAAATACTACTATTTAATTCTTCACATTATAACTGTGGCTAGGATAGCCTATGCACAGAACTGGAAATTGTCATCTCCCCCCTCAGATGACACAGTAATCAAAAAGATTCATGAATGCGCTGAAATGGACAGTTTAACTAAGATACTAAAAAACAAACAAGACAGTGAATACTACAAAACATGGAATATATGGTACAAATGGATAAAGGAAATGTAATTTATGATATTCTGATGAGATAAGGAAGAGTTAGACGTGTAACTGATAGTAGTGATATAGAGAAATTAATCTATTAAAAGAACGAAGAAGCTACTTTGACAAGGTAGATCACGTTATATTATATGAGGAAGATCTTAACCAATGCTCAAATAGGTTGTAAAATGTATATATGTACATATATATTTGTGTTGTTTTGTCTCTGTGTGTTTTAATTCTTTGTTTGTTGAATAAAATTTATAATTTAAAAAAAAATAAAAAAGATGTATAGTCACAAAACGAGAAACATGTATATACAATGAAACAAACACTGTTAATGGAAATGAGAGTTCTGTATTTTTGGTTTTTAAAGAATAAAAAAATATTTTTTAAAAAGAACATAATGCCATTGTGGTAAACAGTTAAGATACTTCAGATTTTTTCTTTAATCTTTTTTGTGGGAAGAGGGTTGGGGCAAAAGTAAAAGAGTACAGTGAGGGACTCAATAACTGACCAATAGCTGAAAACTGATTGGCTAATACTTCTGCTTTTTTATTGACCCGAAAGAGCATATTCTGATTGGTTGGCAAGTAAAATGGCAAGAATAACCCACTCAAATCCTGCTTCATAATGGTTTTGAAATTAGACTTCCAAAAGAATGGTTGGTCATGTGGAAATGTGCTTAGAGTATATACTATACTAAGGATGCCTAGTAGGATTTTGTTCTTCCTCTGGACTATTATGTTACAACAGAACAACAGCGAGGCATAATTGCTTACTCTCTAACTGTATCTAAGCTTACTGCACAAAACATTTGCCAGATATTCAATGACTAGTGCCTCTCCTATACTGTTTTGCATAAAATCACTGACAGTGCACAAAAATCATGGTTTTTTGTGCAAAATTTGACACCAATAATTGAAATTTCTCTTTTGATTGGCAGAGCTGCAAAATATTATTGTTACATGATTTACTGCAAAGATTTCTGGTCTGCACAGGTGAAATCTGCTTTGGATTTCTAGATATGAATCAAATAAACAAAAACAATTATTTGTTCCACCAACAGAACAATTCTTCTTGGATTCTCTTTTACTGCCCCAAAGAAAATGGCTATTTTCATGCCAGAGTTTATTATACTTGCATACAAATGCCAGAGTTTATTATACTTGCATACAAACTGCATACAAACATACAAAATATTTGATTTTTAACCCATCTCTATTATTTTATAAGTAATTCAAGGCAGCGAACATACCTAATACTGTATCCTCCTATTTTCACCAAAACAACAATCCTTAGAGGTGAGTTGGGCTGACAGAGAGTGACTGCCCAAAGTCACCCAACCAGCTTTCATGACTAAGGCAGGACTAGAACTCACAGTTTTCTAGTTTCTAGCCTGATGTCTTAATCACCACACTGCATAAAGTGTGAATGAGGAATCTTTGAGCCCTGTGAAGCTTCTATGTGTTCCATAGGTAGTACATACCTTTTCATAATGGAAGCTAATAAGCATTTTTGATCAGTGACATCACTTCCACATCCTCCCCGTTTGTCCAAACTCGATATGACATCATAGTCCCTCCCCCAGAAGCTCTTCTGATTGGTACAAGACCCAAAGTATCATTGACCCAAACTGGATATGACAACATATTCCCTCCCCTGGAAGTGTTTTTGATTGGTCCATGGCCAGAAGGGGGGGCTACTTTGGTAAACCAAAATTGATACCATATACCTAGGAAATAAGGGGATAGTTCCCAAACCCGGAAATAATGAGATACAGGCCCAAACTCAGAACTAATGTAGCCCTCCAAACACATACAGCAGAACTAGCAATTTGAATTATGGGAATCCAGAAATCATGCTCTTACTAAAAGCTATGCAATCTCTACCCATACTCCTCCTTCATTTAATTAACAGAACCCTATTTTCACATCCATACATGGATCCACACCCACAATGCTCCAAATGCTTTTTTAATGTTAGAAATGTGGGATTTGACCTCCTTTTCTAGTCAGTTTATGCAGCACTTCCTACAACAGTATTTTTCAGTTATAAAACTGGAAAAAAAACTACTTCGCAAATACACGTAAGAATGCTGTTTATAAAATTATTCAACCCACCAACAAAGTCAGGAAAAATGAATAGGGAATTACAGGGATCCAACAAAAATTTGCAGCCAAAGACCTTATTATGAATAAAATGATGAGGCTTATTAAGGGTTTAAATATAAAATGAATGGCAAAGTGGCAATTCTGTGAGGTGTGTTTAGGGGGTGCAGGAAGACAGCCTCCCCTTTCTAAAATAGTTGATAAAAATACCCTTCCCAAAAGCAAGGAAAAAGGTTCCCCTTGACAAGAGCCAACTCGCATCCTTCCACTAATAGGAAATTGCCCAGAGCAGTTTTTGCAATAAGTCAAAGCACCTGTGAATGGAAAACTTGTATCCATTCATAAAAGTAGTATGATTTTTGTGAATGGAAACTTAGTAGCTGGACAGCTCCATTCATCAATAAAAGCATTGCCAGCTGCAGCCTATTCATAGGCAAATTACAGCCAGCTACAGCGAGCACAGAGAACAGAAAAGTAATAGATTAAGTACGGAACCGAACTGGATTTTACTTCCAACAATTTGGCACCCCAGATGAGACTCCAAGCTAACCTGACCAATGGACCTAGCCTGGGTAAGCCTCCACCTTGCTGGCAGCAGATTCCTTGTGTCTGTGGATAAGTTTCCTGGACCTTGCCCATTTAGAGCAAGGATAGTAAAGAAAGCATTGAGTTTTGCTCAGAAAGAGGTGAATACCACTAAATTTAAATCTTGTGGAAAACCCCAAGGGAGTGAAAGGACACATGTGTGAGTGAACGGAAGGGCTCTTCTCTCTCAATCTGAGCTGGATCATGGATCCTCTGTGCCATTTCTAGCCACACCCAGATCAATTGCTAGTTCCACTGAACCATGACCAATGAGTTTTGGAAAGGAAAGGTGTTTGGCTGGAGTGTGAGACCTTCTGCAGGGAGCAGGAGCCAAGTGAGTGACAGAAAGAGGAATAGTGTGAGATATTGTAGCTGGGGCACTGACAGAAGTCCCTGAACAGAGTCCTATCCTAGGTAGGAAGGGCCCATACCACTACTAAAAGGAAACACAGATCCTCTTGGTCTGAAAACTGTGAGGCAGATTATGGAAGGAGATGCCCGTACTCCTGCTATGGGAAGCACAAATCCTCCCAGATCCCTTTTTGGTCTGAAAACCAATAGGCAGGGTGTTCCCTAGGTAGGATGTGCCCATATCCTGAAAGGGAACCAGAGTCCTCTGTTAGATTGGCGTTGTCAGTAAAATTGAAGGCAACCTTTTAACAGTTAACATTTATTGAACATAACTGGTTACCTGCGGCTGCCACAAGTTAACAAGTTCATGCATGGTGGCAGGCAATAGCTGACATGTCCGGACAGCCCCTTTTATATTGCAGCTGTCAGACCGGCCAGCCAATGAACACAGGCTTCAACTCCCGCCTGAATTGTGGACTGGAAAGAGGACTACGTTGGTACATAACATCCCTTTCCCCCAGCTAGAAACATGCATACTCTTGCAAGTAGATGGGGCGTCACCTGACTTGCCCTGACCTATGCAGTTCAGTTGGTAAAGTCAATGGAAGAGGATCAGCTGTAAGACCGGCTGTCTCCTACAGAGGCGACTTGGGGCACGTGGACACAGGACACTCTTGCTGGACTGGAGTAGCATCGGAAGGTAGGTTCTCATGCTGAGGCTCAGCAGTCGTCAGTTTGGGTTTGGGATTGTTGGTCTCTAATTTGTTGGTCAGTTGCCAGGTCGTCATGGTTTTTTTGCATGCCAATCGTGCCCCTCCATCCTTCCTAGGGTCTCTTTGGCAGACCTAATTGCCCTCTCAGCTTGGCCATTCGACACTGGGTGGTATGGTGCAACCAAGGCATGTCAAATGCCCATTTCTGCTAAGAATATTTCAAATGTATTGGATGTAAATTGGGGCCCATTATCAGATACCAACACATTAGGTAGCCCATTGTTGTGAATACTCTTGTTACCCTTGCTTTTATTAGGGTCTCTGATGTCACCGAATGCATAAGTGTTAGTTCCACCCATTTAGAATACGAGTCCACTATTATTAATATGTACACCCCTTAAAGGGGCCCGCCAAGTCAATATGCACTCTCAACCAGGGGGTTCTAGCCGATTCCCATTCAAAAGGAGTGGTCATGGGTGGTGCAGGCCTTGACAACTGACAAGTCTGGCAGGCCCCAACTGTTTCTGTTATTGCTAGGTCTAAACCAGGCCACCAGACATAGCTTCTAGCTATAGCTTTCATCTTGGCCACCCCGGGATGCCCTTCATGTAGACTTCCCAAAAGTTTTGCGAGAAAAATAACCCGAGTCAGAAAGACTAGAGATGAGCCATTAATATATAAAGACCACAAAATAGTGATTCTGAAACAAATACCTAGGAGAGTCAGAGAACAGAGAAGAACTTATCAGTTTTTGTCAACTCAACTGATCAAAAATGGAATATCGTTTAGATGGCTCACCCCAGCGGAACTTTTAGCATCTTGGCAAGATAAAAAATATAAGATTGATACGCTTGATAAAGCACAAGAATTTCATGATCAATATTTAGGACCCAAAGAAGAACAGGAAAGCAGAGGGGACCTAAATGTGAGAAGCCAGGAAGAACAACTCTCCGAAGAAAAAGAATCAGAACCACAACCAGAACCCCAGAGTACCAGAGAGGAAGAAGGTGATAACAGACCTAGAAGAGAACCAAGAACAAGAAATGAAACAAGAACAATCCTATAAAGGCAGTAGTATGGACATTCACTTAACATTAATGGCTTAAACTCACTACCGAAAAGGAATCAGACACTTGAAAAACTTAAAAAACAAAATGCAGATATAACATGCATATAAGAAGTTCATATCCCAGAAAACCAGGCAGATCTTCTAAAATCCCCCAATTTAGGCAAAATGTGTTGGGCTCTTTCAAAACAAAAGAAAAGGGGCATTGTAGTATATGTAAAAGATTGGCTGCAACACAAACAAATATATAAAGATGAAGAAGGGAGAATGCTATTTATAGAAATATTAAACCAGAAAAAGATGCTATTAGTTACAATAAACGCGCCAAACATAAATCAAAAAGAATTTTATTCTAAGCTTCACCATAGGATAAAAGAAACTGAATACACAAATATATGCATAGTAGGAGACTACAATGCAGTTCCGGATATGGACAAAGACTAAAAGTTCTAAAAAGAATAAAACCAAAAGGAGAATACTCCCTTCCACTTTTAATAATATGCCGATAAAATTAAACTTAAAGGATGCATGGAGAGAGTAATCCCACCAAAAAACAATATATATTCTTTTCCAATCTGCACCATTCTTGGTCAAGAATAGACCTGATATGGATGGATACGGACCTAATGGAGAATATTGAAAAGATAGAAATAGCACCAAACGTATGTCATATATTATTCAGATGGATAACACCAGAAGGAATGTTGGTGTCATGGCAGGGGGAAATAATTAAAGTGGATACGCTAGATAAAACACAAGATCTCCATGACCAACTTATCGACTTAGAAGAAACAAGCAGTAGCCAAGAGGAATTGGAGCAGACAAGTCAAGAGGACCAGTGACAGGAAAGGAAAGGCAAAGAATAGGAAGAAGAGAAGAAGAGGGAAGAAGAAGAGTTTCAAGAGGAAAGAGGAGTGAGAACAAGAGCCCAAAGAGGTACAAAAAGTAATAGAAAACAGCAAGTAACATAAAAGCAAGGAAATGGAAACTAAATTGAAATTATTATCTTTAAATATAAATGAACTCAACTCTCCAATTAAACAAAAACAAACATTTATGAAATTGGCAAAGCAAAAGATGGACATTGTGTGCCTCCAAGAGGTGCACATCAAAAACCAGGACAAAAAATATTTACAATGTAAAAAACTAGGAGAATTTTATGTATCTTTGGCAGATGAAAAAAAAGAGGGGTGGCAGTGCATATTAGAGAAGGAATAAAAGCAGAAGTAATATATGCAGACTTAAAAGGGAGAATATTGATGATAGAAGTAATATTGGAACAGAAAAGCATATTGTTAGTGGTTATATATGCACCCAATAGTGGACAAGGAGATTTTTATAGGAAAGTTCACAAGAAAATAATAGAGACAGGCAAAGAGGATATATGTAATATAGGCAATTTCAATGCAATCGTAGATATAAAGAAGGATATCCCTAGCCAAGATGGCGCCGACAATGGCTGCCTCAGTGAAATGCTCTCTAATGGTTTCTTTATTCTTTATTATTATCTGCAAATCACTATGGATTTCATACTCATAAGACCATCTGCTAAGAATTAGGCAATGTTTCCTTAAGGAGCAGCTTTCTGATTCCTCACTCCCCCTGTCTTTGCAAATGCGGAGGAGATTCTAACTAATTCCCCAGTGCTATGGATTACAACAAAGGAAACAAGCGGCAGTGCCAAAAAAGGAGACGAGATAAACGAGCAGAAATTTTAAACAGACTAAGGAATAGGGGGGGAAAAACCTCATCTCCTTTCAATCTTTCTGACTAATTTATGCTCACTTGCTAACAAGATGGATAAAATACATCTCTTAAATAGATGGAATTCTGATTTCTACAATTCTACAGTTCTTTGTTTTATTGAAACCTGGCTTAATCCACAAATTCATGGGGACAACACCATATACATCCCAGGATTTCAAATATTTAGATCAGACAGAATTGAAGAGACCTCAGGTAAAACAAAGGGTGCAGGCCACATTTGATGGGAATCTGGACTGGGTGGCGTTATTCCTGAGCCAAGTAATCAGCTACTTGGGTCTGTATGTGGGGTCCTACCATCCCAGAGGGCTATGGTGGTGGCTGTCATCAGAGTTTTAGAGGGTGAGGCTGCTGAGTGGGCAGCTGACTTATACAATGAGAAGGCATGGGAGTTGGTGGATGTGGGGCTGTTCCTTGAGGTACTCAGAGCCAACTTCAAAGATGTCTTGAGGGCCCAGAGAGCAGAGGAGGAGCTTCTTGAACTGCAACAGCATGGCAGGCCAGTCAAGGACTACGTGCAAGAATTCCGGAGGCTTACTGGTAAGCTGTGAACATGGCCAGAGCACTTGTTGGTACACCAGTTCTGTGGGGTTTTGGACAAGGAGATATGGTAGGCCTACCTGTACCAGGGTCTCCCGAACTGGTTGCTGGACTGGTACTGGGCAGCAGTGGAACTGGAGACTGGCTTAGGTGAGTTCCGGGGGAGTGGGGCCCAGCATTCAAAAATTCCAGGGGAGCACAACCCTCAGTGCATGGACAAGGATCTGTATGTACCAGACCCGGTCTGGGTCCAACTTTGACCCCAGTGCGACAATCGAGGCCAGGACTACAATGTTTCCGATGTAACCTATGGGGACATGGAGCAGTGGAGTGTAGGGCCCCAATTCCCTAGCCTATGATGGGGAAAGCAACAACAGAGGATAAGGATGATTGGAAGAAGGAATTGCAGTCTGCTTTGGCTACTGATCAGTGAGTACAAGCCAATGTAACCAAGTTTACCGAAAAGGACAGATTGATGTGGAAAAATGGCAAATTGTATATTCCTCCCATACCCAGAGTTTTGGCATTAAGACTTTGCCACGATGTCAAACAGGCTGGTCATTTTGGTTTTCTAAAAAATTTACATTTGGCAAAATGACAGTTTTGGTGGCCACACACGAAAGCAGATATAGAAGAATATGTATGCGCCGACCCACTGTTCCCTCGCTCGTGTCATCAGATCTGTTTAGCCGACGTGTACCCTGACAGACACCCAGAAGAAGCCATGAAGATGTATGTGATAGTGGATAATCAGAGCACTTGCTCGCTGGCCAGATCCGCATTCTTCGACCTCTTTGATGTCCAAAAGGACGAAGTGCACTTCATGATATCAACGTGCACTGTACCACAATGCACGGTGGGGAGGAGAGCCACTGGACTCTGTATAATGCCATTAGATGGGAATTCCCAATTCCTACTGCCACCTGTGTTGGAATGGGATGGGATACCAAGTGACCGCAGCCAGATTGCAACATCAGAGGTAGTAAGCAACATACCTCACCTGAAGCACTTGGCTCATCACTTTCCCACCCTAAATCTGGAGGCAGAGATTCTACTCTTGCTGGGAGTAGATGCCCCTTATGCTTTAGCCTGCATTGAATTAGTCATGGGCCCGACATACGCCCCATTTGCCTTCAAAACACAACTAGGATGGGGAATCACAGGAGTAGTCTGTGTCGATCGGCTGCAGGCCCCAACCCAGGCACATACCTTAGCTACTTCCGTTCTCAAGAATGGAAGACCATCCCATCTGAAACTGTGCCAAGAACACTTCATGCTTTTGACAGTCAAACCTGTCTTAGGAGTGGCACTGTTTCAGACTACCAAAGAAGACAATGTCTATAGAGGACAAAAGGTTCCTACAGCTCATGAATAAGGAATTTCAACAGGATGCAACTGGTAGCTGGGTCGCTCCACTACCTTTTTGCACACCCAGACAACGCTTGCCAAACAACCAACGAAGCCATAGCAGGGGTAAAACGGTTCCATGAGTACCTCTATGGCAGGCGATTCGATTTGGTCACAGACTATAAGCCATTGCTGGGCATCCTTGCCAGGGACAAGCCGACACCAAACATCCTCTCAGTCCGCATGCTGCAATGGACAGTGTTCCTAGTGGCCTACGACTACCGATTAATCCACTGACCAGGCAAAGAAATCTCAAATGCAGATGCCCTGAGCCGCTGCCCCCTCCCAGGCATTGCGAAAGACCCAGCACCTTCCACGGCCTTACTATCGATAGAGGGCCTCCATGCTGGACTGATGACATCGACGGAGATTTTGAGACTCACAGCAAAATATCAAACCATGGCGCGGATTTTAAACTGGGGCTGGAGGGGCTGGCTGGAAACCATAGAGGGGGACGATGTAAAACCATACAAAATCAGACAGACAGAACTGTCAGTACTCAAGGGCTTCCTGATGTGGGGAGAGATAGTGGTCATTCCTCCATCATTATGGCAAAGTATCCTGAAGCTGCTGCATAAGGGTCACCCCAGAATCGTCTTGATGAAGGCCCTCACCAGAAGCTATGTCTGGTGGGCAGATCTAGACAAAGAGGTCGAGGCCTGGGTCGCCACTTGCAGCCCCTGTCAGGAATCATGACCAGCACCCCCCACAGTGCCACCCACAAAATGGGAGAACACCCACAGCCCCATGGGCCCGGATACACATTGACTTCTCCGGACCCTGCCAGGGGCAGACATTTTTTTATAGTGGTGGATGCCTACTTCAAGTGGCTGGAGGTCATTCTCACGAAGTCCACCACCACCAAAGCAACCATTTGGGTGCTTAGGAGACTGTTCATGACCCATGGATTACCAGATGTGCCAGTGTCCGATAACAGGCTGCAGTTTACAGCACAGACTTTTTAGGGGTTCCTGGCAGGATTAGGGATCTGACAGACACTCTCAGCACCAGCCCACCTCACCACCAATGGGAAGGCTGAGATAATGGTCAGATTGACCAAGGAAACACTCAAGAAGATGGGCCCTTAACATCGGAGAAACAACCCTCTATCACGAATGCTAATATTCATTCGACACTTCTTACCCTACAAGATTCTATGTGAAAGCTACAAGAAATAATGCTGAAAAACCATACAGAGACAAGAGTAGATATAAATGAGCTAAAAGAAGAGATGGGGAAATTAAAAGCAGAAATGAAAGTAGATATTTCCAAATTAGATGAAAAAATTGGAATAATACAGCAAACGCTGGAGAAAAACGAATTGACAATAAAAGAGGTAGAGAAAAGGACAGATCAAACTGAAAGGAAACTGGAAAGGGTAGATGAACACCTAAAGATTGTGAGCAAAGAAATAAAAAATTCCCTGGTGTATTTAGAAATGGACAAGGCTGCAGCATATCTAAGATTCCAAAATATAGTGGAATCAAAAGAAGACTTAGAACAGGTGATGGCGGAAATATTGGCGGAGGTACTGGAAAGAGACAAAGATGATATTTTGAAAGAGCTAGACGAAGACTATAGAGTAATGTTGTGGCCCCACCTCCTGAGCCTGTGCTGACAGAGGAAGAGGACCTGGATGATGAAGAGGAGGAATGGGCAATGCCTTTCTCCCCAGGACCTTCCTCCCTGGCAATGCCTCCCTCCCCAGGACCTTCCTCTCCAGGACCTTCCTCCCTGACAATGCCTTCCTCCCCAGGACCTTCCTCCCTAGCAATGCCTCAGGTTTCTTCGGAAAGCCAAGAGGAACAGCCTGAGAGACGCATATCGGTACGGCCATGGCTGGGGAGTGAGGAGGAGGATTCTTGGCTTGATCCCAGGCAACATCGGAGGGAGAAACGTCAGCAGCAATGTAGGAGGCATGGGAGGGCCAGAGATTGAGCTGGACCACACCCCACAAGGTATAAAAGTGGGTGTGCCTACGTTGCAAACTCTGTGCGTGACAAAGTTTGAACCATCCAAGAATTCTGTTCGTGTTGTATCTGGAGGAACTCTTTGTCGTGGACTTTGGGAATAAAAAACCC
The DNA here is from genome assembly GCA_009733165.1 of Naja naja. Lineage (NCBI taxonomy): Eukaryota > Metazoa > Chordata > Lepidosauria > Squamata > Elapidae > Naja > Naja naja. Next base: position 150,142,680 of record CM019150.1, read on the forward strand.
CTTCTGGCTCAGTGAGTAATCTGATACCTGACAGATCTGAACTTGGCAGTCAGAGCATGTGTGATTGCCAAGAGTCTTATCAGCTGCAGCAAATTGGCTTTTGGAGACAGGCCAGCGTGACTCTCTGTGCAGGTGTTGGTGCCAAGTTTCCTTACCTTCTGGAGAAGGGAAGGGAAGACAGAACAGAGTAAGCACTAATTATGCAAGATGTCATAAATGTCCAAAAGAAGTGGATGTACGTTTTGCAAGAAGGAAGGTCTGGACATTATATATAAAATATCAAGAGAAGAAACAATTAAGTATAAAGATAAAGAAATAGTCCTTAAACAAATCCCAAGAAGAGTTAGAGAAGCAAGACAAGATTATAAATCCCTGGCAGCCCAATTAAACCGAAAAGATATTATATTTAAATGGCTTGTTCAAGAAGGGATGTTAATTACATGGGGAGAAAGGAAAGTTAAAGTAGACTCTATGGAAAAAGCCCAAGAATTTTATGAAAGACTGGTAGGCTCCAAGGAGCAGACCAGCAAGGATGAATCAGAAACGGATTTCCAAGAAGATCAAGACCATCAAAAGAAGAGAGACGAGATTCCAGAAAACCTGAAAAATACCCAACAACAACAAGAAGAAAGAGAAGAACATAAGACACATTACCAATCACAAGCAGAATTTGGAGTAACTACAAGTCAAAGAGCGAGAATTAACTAAATAATGAAAGAGGAAAAGAAACTACTATCAATCAATATTAATGGTCTAAATTTCATGATAAAAAGGAAGAGGACAATAGCCAAATTAATTAAACAAGATGCAGATATAGTATGCTTACAGGAAACCCATTTAAGGAAATCAGATGAGAAATATTTAGAATGTCTGAAGTTAGGGAAATTATATACTGCACCAGCAGACTCCGGAAAAAAGAAAGGCATAGCGGTATATGTAAAAGATAGTATGAAAGTAGATTTAATATGGATGGATCCCAATGGAAGAATTCTGGTTCTGCAAATCTGGATTAACTCTATCCCAATGCTACTAGTGGTAATTTATACCCCTAACAAAAAGCAAAATGAGTTTTTTAAACAGCTACATGAAAGAATAGGATTAGAAAAGAAAAATATTTGTATCTTAGGGGACTTTAATGCCATTGTGGATCATCAAAAAGATCATAGTAGTGGGGGGAACAAAGGGAAGAAAAAGAGACAGCTACCAAAATCATGTGTGGAAATGAAAGTCTGAACTCAATTTGGTAGATATATGGAGGAATTTAAATCTGGAGAAAAGACAATTTACATTCCATTCTAATCTGCACCAACTCTGGACCCGGATCGATATGGTATGGATGAATGGTGAAATAGCGAACAACTTAAAAGAGATTGAAATCCTACCTAACGAATGGGCAGACCATAATCTGATTCAAATATTGTGGAGAGGTAGAAAAAAGCCAAAGAAAAGATGGATGTTAAACACCTTATTGATTAAAGAAAAAGACTTTATGAATAGACTCAAGGAGGAACTAAATTACTTTTTAAAGGAAATAATAATGAGGAAACCACGAAACAATATATTTGGGATACCATATTTGGGATAAGGGGTATAACAATATCATATACTGCTAAGAGAAACAAAGAAAAATATGCTCAGCAAAATAAACTTCAACAAAGAATTAGGGAATTAGAGATTAAATTACAAGGTACCCCAAAAGATTCCAGATTGCAAAATCAAATGACATTAACTAAACATAAATTGAACCTAATCAAACAAGAGGGAATGATGGCAAATTTGAATATAACTAGACAGATATACCTTGAACAGGTTAACAAACCAGGGAGATGGCTGTCCTATAAACTCAAAAAGGAAAAAGAGAGAAGGTTAATTTACCAATTAAGAGATGGAAATGGGGATATCCAACAAGGGATAGAACAGAAAAAAGAAATTATACATGAATACTTTGAAAATTTATACAAAAAGGAGGAGGTAAATGAGGATAGGATAAGGAACTATTTGGTTAAAACAAAAGATAAAATAATTGGGGAGGAGATGAAAGAAATACTAACTAAAGATATTACTTGGTCTGAATTGGAAACAGCAATACAAAACCAGAAAAACAATAAAACACCCAGACCAGATGGAATTCCAGGGGAACTCTACAAAGCAATAGCAGAACAAATAGGACCCCGCATGGTGGAAGTTTATAATGATGTCTTACTGGCAGCTAAAATGCTCATGGAGGGAGGCATTGATTTCATTAATTCCAAAGGAGGATTTGGATCCCTGATTTATTCAAAATTACAGACCAATCTCTTTGTTAAATACGGATTATAAAATACTCGCTACATAGCAAATAGACTAAAAAGAATCTTGAATTAATATATACATAAAGATCAGAATGGATTTCTCCCTAATAGACAAATTAGGTGTCACAACTCCAATGATGAATGAAATGGAGCCAAGACAACTGAAGCCTGATGTGGCAGTAATCCCTTACCTCGAGGAATGAATTTGACTGTGTAGCAATGCCAGCGATTCAAATAAGAAATTCCAATGCTTAGCGAATTCTGATGACCTCATACCACATGATTAGATGACGGCCATGCCTTGGGCAGGAGTTATGCAACAATGAGGATTCACAGCTAATGATCACGATGAGTAGAAAAACTCACGAACTCACGGGTGGTGGTGAAATGAGGTGGTGGGACAGGGTGAATGTATGAAAAAGGTGTATGAAAGCACTGATATGGGGCTGAGAGTAATTAGAACATTTAGATTAAAAGTTAAATGATTAAACATTCTGGATGTTGGGCAGTAGTGGAGTCTGGAAGGTGGCTGTAATTATTTAGCTATTATGTAGTTACCTAATGAATGATATGTATAAATACAGCTCTGGATTGCAATGCAAGCTGACTTTAATGTATTTCGCTCGTTATTACCCGTTGTTTTGGCACGAGAGGCAAATAAACCCTTAACTGAATCAACCTGAGTGAGTGGTGGTCTCTTAATGGCCCCTAACGCCAGACGAACAGCTGAGAGAGGAAAGTCGGCATTAATAGATACTGGGTGTACTCAATGCCTGATTAGTCAACATGTAGTGGATGAATTGCATTTACAAGTGGAACGCTTTCCTACCCCCATGAAATTCAAGCAGGTTGATGGGCCCTTATTAGGGGGGCACTGGCTGTAATGATGACCATTCCTGTTCGATTAGAAATTGGAGCCCATTGGGAACGTTTAAGATTCATTGTAGTGTTGGAAATGCGAGAGGCTGATATTTTAGGCTTAGTATGGTTGGATCGATGGAAGCCCACCATTTGGTGGGAAGGGGGCTTCTGACATTTAAGGCTTATTATAGGCCCAGAGCCACCGCAGCAAGAACCGGAAGTGACTCAACAGAATTCAGTAACGGAACCAGTAACTACGATAGCGGAGAATAGTGACTCTTCTTTCCCATCAGTATATCAGGATTTGGCAGAAGTATTTAGTGAAAAGAAGTGCAAAGTTCTACCACCACACTGCCAAACAGACTGTGCTATTGAACTGGTTCCAGGGGCAAAATTACCAAAGCCTCATATGTACGCAATGACACCAAAGGAGATGGCAGAAATGCGGAAATTTTTGGACAAAAATTTAGCCTGAGGATTCATCAAAGCCAGCCGATCGCACATAGCTGCCCCTGTATTGTTTTGAGAGAAAAAAGATGGTGGCTTACGGTTGTGTGTTGACTTCAGGGGGCTCAATGCAGTATGTGTAAATAATTTGTATCCATTACTGTTAGGAATGTTGGATACCTAACTATTGGGTTGTCAATATATCAACCAGCAGTGCAAAGTGATTGTATGTAACTTTAAGAGCATGCCGAAATGTGATTGGATGAAGTTACTGCAACCGGCCATAAGATGGAGCCAGAAACCTGGTTCATTCTTCTTCATCTTCTTCGTCTTCAGTTTTGGTCTTGGTTGCTCTTCGATCCTTGGTTTTTTGCAAACTCCGTGTTTATCGAACTGTGTATGATATTGGTAAGGAAAAGGACACCGCTATTTGGAATTATCGATTTGACTACTGCCTGATATTCTCTGTGTATGACTTGGACTGTTTTTGGACTCTGCTTAACCATTTACTGGAAGTAAAACCTACATTTCAGTATTCAGTATAATTTTTGTGTCACGTGTGTTATTCATTATCTCTCTCCTTTCACTTCCCTGGCCATACTCATTCTCCTAATGGAGATATATCTTAACACTGGTTATGGGCCCAGTATAGTCCAGAGTTCAAACAAGTGAGAGTTGGTTTGAATACTCAACACTGTTTACAGGACACAAACAGCTGTTTACTGGTTAATTGTGGTTTACTATCCTGGTTAAAGATGGCTAATGATCCAGCAACAAGTCTATCACTGATAACCAGATTGGATGGAACAAACTATGTTTCCTGGTCTATGAAGTGCAGTCTACTTCTGTGTAGAGAAGAGTTATGGTATGCAGTCAATGATCCATCAGATGTGAATGCATTGGATCCAAACAATGAAGATGATGCCAAGAAGATTGCTGACTTTAAACGAGATAACGAACGAGCTCTCTGTATAATTGGACTAACACTGAGTGACCAGCAGCTTGTCCATATTCATGGGGAAGAGTCTGCTGCTAGGTGTTGGAAGAATTTAAAGAAGATTTATGTTCATGATAGTGTTGGTGCACATATACATCTTACACGTAAACTGTTTAAAACACGTCTTCTGAAAGATGGAGATATGCTACATCATTTAAACTTGTTGAAGAGATTTTTTTTTTAATTACATTTATATGCCGCCCTTCTCCGAAGACTCAGGGCGGCTTACAATTTTTTGGGATACAACCCAGTGTGCTCAGCAATAGCCTTCATTCCATTGTATATGCCTGCTTATTACTAAGCGGCATTTTTACAAGGTCAGCTAATTGCCCCCAACAATCTTGGGTCCTCAATTTACCTACCCCGAGAGGATGGAAGGCTGAGTCAACCTTGAGCCTGGTGGGATTTGAGCCTACAGTAATTGTAGACAGCTGGATCTTAAGAGCAGGCATTTAACAGCCTGAGCCACCAAGGCTCAGGAATTACATGAAAAAGAATTAATTTTTTCAGAACTGCATCAAGTTTACATCATACTTTCATCATTGGATGAAAGTTATGATGACTATGTTTCTTCGCTGCAAGTTTTGACCAGAAATGAACTAACATTGACTGACATAACTAGAAGATTGTTGGAAGAAGCAAGGAGGAGAAACGACAGACACCAATTGAGAGAGAAACAACCAAAGGATGATGATTCATCTTCAACTGTCTATGCTGTAAAAAAATGCTTTTCTTGTGGGGCTAAGGGGCGTATAGTAAGATTCTGTAAGAAAAGTAAGAATACTGGTAATTTTAAAAGGCCTAAACAGAATGTTAATTTAGCTATGTCTAACAAATCTACTAGAAACCATGATTTGTGGGTTGTTGATAGTGGAGCCTCGCAATGCATTACAACAAATAGAGAACATTTTGTAAAGATGTTCAAAAGTAAACAACATATATCATTGGCAAATGGTTGGAAGATGAAAGCAGATGGTGAAGGTATTGCATATTGTTCATTTTTAAATGAGCATTTATCTATGTTGTATGTGCCTAAACTGAAGTTTACCTTGTTATCAATAAGAGCTTTAGTTAAAACTGGTTACGAAGTAAACTTCAAGGGAGATCAATGTATAATAGAGAAAGAAGGTAAATGTGTTACCGCTAAGTTGGAAAATGAGTTATATATTATACGTAATGACCAGTTACAGATGGCTAACTCGCTTTATAGTAATGATAAGCCACATGATGAATGTATTCATTTACTACATAGACGTCTGGGGCATGTTAATTTTGAAAAGTTAAAACAAACTGTAAAATTATCAGAGGGAGTAAAATTAAAACCTTGTAACAAATATTTAAACTGTAATGCTTGTAATCAAGAGAAGAGCAAGGTTACTCCCGCAAACAGGGTTAATGGATTTACAACAAAAGAACCTTTAGAGGTGGTGTTTGCTGATTTAATTGGTGCTATGAAACCCAGTCTGGGTGGTGCCTGTTATATATTGAGTATTATGGATCATTACTCAAGATATGGTTTCTGCTATTTAATGAAAACCAAAACAGAAACATTCCTGAAATTCTTTAATTGGTTGAAATTTGCCAAAAAGAAAAGTAAGCACAAGTTAATTACTGTTGTTACTGATAATGGGGCAGAATTTGTTAATAAGGAATTTCAAACAATGTTTAAAAAGTTAGGTGTAGAACATAAATGTTCTGCTCTTTACAGACCTCAACATAATGCGTTCATAGAACAGAGAGGACAAACTTTACAAGCCATGGCTCGTACAATGTTAACTGATGCTGATTTGCCTAAAACATTATGGGGAAAAGCTATAATGTGTGCCAATCATTTGTTAAATAATGTCATAAACTCAACAACAGGTGAATTACCATTCACTCTTTGGCATGGTAGAAACCAAATTTAGACTATCTTCATACATTTGGTACTCCTGCATGGGTACACATTCCTTCTCAGATAAGAGTAAAAGGGCAAACTAGAGCTAGGAAGTTGATTTTCGTTGGGTATAATGCAAATCATAGATCGTTTAGATTTTGGGCACCAGGCACAACTAATATTCAGAATAGTGCTAGTGCAAAATTCCTTGAGCATGGTGGGTGGAATAAACTGGAATCCACTAATGATATTATTATTGAAACTAAAGTAGTCCCTAACAAGGATACGGTAAAACCAGTAATTGATATTAAAGAAGAGGAACAAGCACGAGGTGATATAGAACCACAAGAGCAGATTAAACAGGAGAATCCACCATTAAGCCCTGAGTTACCTAGATGATCAACTCATATTTCTAGGCCACCTGATAGATATCAGGCCAGTATTCCATGCCAAGTAAATACAGTTCCGTCAACTTATAATGAATTAAAATTGAATCCTGCTAAGGATCAGGCTGCTTGGCAGGAAGCAATGAATAAGGAACTACAATCTTTAAAAAAACTGGAGGACTATGAAAATGTTAAGTTACCTCTGGGGGAGCATGGAATAGGGTGTAAGTGGATTTACAAAGTAAAAACTAGTATAGATGGGACTGTTACCCATAAAGCCAGGTTAGTTGCACAAGGTTTTAGTCAGTCAACCAACGACTACGATGAAGTATTTGCACCTAGTCTGAAAGCAACTACATTACATGCAGCATTAGTGTGGGCAGCAAAATGAGTTATCTAATAACTCATTTGGATGTTGAAACAGCACATCTGCATGCACCATTGCAACACAATATATATTTGAAAAAGCCTCTAGGTATAAGAGATAATAACAGAACTGATTGCTGAAGATTAAAAAAGAATTTGTATGGCTTGAAGCAATCAGGTTATGAATGGAATCAGTGCATAGTGAAGGAATTAGAAAAGATAGGTTTTGTAGCTGGCATAGCTGATCCATGTTTATTTAAAAAGGAAAATGATGGTCTAGTATCATTATTGCTATTATTCACTGATGATATAGCATTAATTACTAAAACTGAAAAAGAAGCTACTGATATTATTTCACTATTGGATAAGAAATTTAAAATTAAGAATTTAGGTGAAATTAGGCACTATCTTGGTTTAAAGATAGATAAAACTAGGGGAGGCTATAAAATATCTCAGGCAGAAAAAATTGACCAATTATTTAAAAATTTCAAAATGGAAATGTGTAAACCAGCGAAAACACCTATGAGCCAGGAGTTTTGCAACACTGATATTGAAAGTCCTGTATTTGATAAGAATATCTATCAATCTTTAATTGGTAGTTTATCTTATTTAAGTAATTGGTCTAGACCAGATATTGCTTATAGCGTAAACCAGTTAGCTAGATTCAATTCTGAACCAACTGAAAGACACTGGCAAGCCGCTAAGCATGTATTATGATATCTAAAACATACAATGCATTATGCATTATACTTAGAACCTAATAATGATATAAAGCTGACTGCTTATGCTGATGCCAGTTTTGCTACTGATATATCCACAAAATCAACATCAGATACAGCAGTATTGTTGGGTAACGTATTAATAGGATGGTGGTCTATTAGACAAAAACATGTCAGTTTGTCAACAATGGAAGCTGAATTTTCATGTTTATCTGTTATGTACAGATTTATTATTTTATAAGCAACTGATGAGTGATATGGGTATTAAAATACAGGAACCTCTGACTGTATATGAGGACAATCAAGCAGCAATACAAATGGCTTCTAGTCTTGCTGTAGAGACTAGATCTAAACACACAGATACACGTTATTTGAATGTAAGACAATGTGTGCAGAGTAAAATGATAGTTTTAGAAAATGTATGTCTGAAAAAAATACTGATAATTTTACTAAAGCACAAGGCACTGTGAAACATAAAACGTGTTGTGAAGGATATGGCATTAGAATGTAAGGTTGTTTATATTGGTCAACCCAAAGGGGAGTATGTTAGGAATGTTGGATACCTAACTATTGGGTTGTCAATATATCAACCAGCAGTGCAAAGTGATTGTATGTAACTTTAAGAGCATGCTGAAATGTGATTGGCTGAAGTTACTGCAACTGGCCATAAGATGGAGCCAGAAACCTGGTTCATTCTTCTTCATCTTCTTCATCTTCAGTTTTGGTCTTGGTTGCTCTTCGATCTGGTGTGAGGTTTTTGCTACTGGTTTTTTTTTTGCAAACTCCATGTTTATCGAACTGTGTATGATATTGGTAAGGAAAAGGACACTATTTGGAATTATCGATTTGACTACTGACTGATATTCTCTGTGTATAACTGTTTTTGGGGACTGTTTTTGGACTCTGCTTAACCATTTACTGGAAGTAAAACCTACATTTCAGTATTCAGTATAATTTTCGTGTCATGTGTGTTATTCATTATCTCTCTCCTTTCACTTCCCTGGCCATACTCATTCTCCTAATGGAGATATATCTTAACACTTACCATTAATCAATGAGCTATTGGCTACCTTATCAAACGGACGTTTCTTTACTAAATTGGATTTGCACAAAGCATATTATTGGGTGCAAGTAAGACCAGAGGATGAATGGAAAACAACATTCAACTGCCCCTTAGGTAGCTACCAATTCCAGGGAATGCCTTTTGGATTACAAGGGACCCCCACGGTATTTATGCAGCTTATTAATTGTGTACTGCATGAACATTTATACCACGGGGTGCTAGTATATTCAGATGACATACTGATTTATATAAACACCATGGAAGAGCACATACAATTGGTACGGAGTGTATTAACCAAATTATTAAATGCCAAACTATATGTAGAATTATTTAAGTGTGAGTTCCATTGTACAAAACTGGACTACTTGGGTTATCAGATCTCTAACACAGGATTGGAGATGGATCCAACTAAGGTAAAGGCTATAATGGACTGGAAAGCCCCCCAAAGAAGAAAACAAGTACAGAGTTTTATGGGCTTTGCAAATTTTTATAGACAATTTATACCTCAATTTGCCCACATTGCATTGTCATTAACTGAGTTGTTAAAGACAAAGAAACAAACAGAAAAGCCAAAACCATGGGCAATCTGGGAGAAGGAAGCATTTGCCATCAAATGGGCTCTCAGCACGTGGAAACACTTCCTGGAGGGAGCACAGGAAATTTTTGAAGTATGGTCTGATCACCGAAATTTGGAATCATTACAAAAACCAAGACGTTTATCTCCTAAGCAAGTCAGATGGGCTCTGTACTTTAAACGGTTCGATTTTAAGTTAAAGTACATACCAGGAGGACAGAATTTTATGGCGGACACATTGTCTCAGTTGCCTCAATATCAGTCAATGTGAGATATCATTATTCAACCTCTGATTAATTATGGCTTATCCGGGAATATTGGACAAGTGACTCATTTGAAGGAAATAAACCAAGACACTTTACGAAATCCTACAGCAAATGATGACTGGCTTGATAAAAATCCACATATGTGTTCATATAAGGATGGGATAGCCTGGAGAGGGGATAAAGTGTATATACCTCAGGTAAACCATTGGGTTTATTGCAAACAGTGTCAGAGCCAACACGTCCATTGCAAGATATTACCATGGATTTTATTGTTGAACTACCAGACAGCAAAGGGTACACCATGATATGGACCATAGTAGACCTATTTTCAAAACAGGCACACTTTGTCCCCTGTAAAGATCTTCCATCAGCAGGAAAGTTAGCAGAGATGTTTGTTAAACATGTGTACTGGTTACATGGGTTGCCCAGAAGTGTAATATCTGATAGGGGGGTGCAAATCACGGCACGTTTTTGGAAGGCATTCCTCGTTTTGCTGGGTTCTTCACAGGGACTCAGCTCAGCATATCACCCGAGCACAAACGGAGCCACAGAAAGAGCGAATGCCATGGTCAAACGGTATTTAAGATCATATATCTCATACCAACAGAGGGAGTAGGTGGATTTATTACCATTTGCTGAAATTGCCTACAGCAGTACCAGGTACAGTCACTTCTATGTAGTACATGGTATTGAGTTCGGGCCAATTCCGGACTTTACCTGTAAAAATGAGGACCCAGTTAGTATTAAAGACTGGTCGGAAAAAATCCAGGGATATTGGCGTAATGTACAAGAAGCATTAGAAAAAAACTCAATCTAATATAAAACCCAAGCAGATAAAAAGAGACAGAATCATAAACCCTTCCAAGTGGGAGATAAAGTGTATCTTTCGACCAAATATATCAAATTAAAGTTAAATAGATGGAAACTGGGTCCGAAATATTTAGGCCCTTTTTCCATAATGAAAATAATCAATCCTGTGACAGTTAAACTCAAATTGCCATCATGGTTAGGGTGGATTCATCCCGTTTTTCATACAAGTTTACTGAAGACTAGTGAAACTAGAGACAACTTGACACATATGAAACCAGTACATGGAGAACCGGACCAGGTTGAGATAGATAAAATAGGCTGCCATCCCTGGAACAAATGAGGTGCACAGGTCCAGTTGAACCCCACGAAGCCCCACCTACCTGCATGACAAGCTCGGATTGGTGGAACTACGACTAAGATGGGAGGGGTGTTGAGTATTGCCTTATATGGCCAGCTGAGGGGAACCTGAAGTCAGGCTTCCCCGATTGGCTCAGACACTGGTGGGAAGAATAAAATCCCGTCAGTGGCCGAAACATTGGACTGCGCCGGCTACATAAGCTGGCTCCAGCCACAGTTTTGCAGCTTGTGTTTTAAACCAAAATAAAGAAGTTACCTGGCCATTCTGTGTCCACCTCTTCACTTGCGCCCATCTAACAAGAAAAACTGAGTTGGACATTGAAAGGAATCTTCCTGACTGCTGGACACTGCAGCAGTACAACAATTTAGGGAAAATTATGATGGACTGGAAGTTTACAAGCATTGCAGAAGATTTGAAATTTCAACCAAAGAAAAAAGTATCTACGGAGCAAAGGAATGGAAGAATTTACAGACTGAACCATCAGGAAAGAGTAAAGAAGTACAGCAAGCTTCTCTCAGAAAAAATTGAAGAAACGTTTCTTATCTAAAGCTCACAGCATTTGTACAGAGAAGTTGAAGCAATGTGAGCAGGATGTGATAAGCAAAGGGTTGTTGTGATGTGGACTTTTCCACATCAGAATGGCTTGAGGCCTTGTTAATTTTCTTCATGGCTGCTGCTGAGGACTTAGTGGCTTCTGCTGAGGAGGCCTCTTCTATGGCTTCCTTCAACGTGATCTTAGGTTTTAATAACAATTTGCTCTGAAGCACCTTGTCTTTGAGGCCTAGAACAAATCGATCACGCACGGCCTCCTCCAAGTTGTTAAACTCGCATGCACCCCCAATGTCTCTTAAACTTGCCACGAAGTCATTTACGTTTTGCTTCCCTTGATCCCGACGGTAAAACTTGTGTCTCTTAATGAGGCACGATACTTGTGGGGCGTAATGGGCTCTTAACAACTTTTCTAAGTCAGGCCATTCCATTACCTTCATGTCTGCAGCTCCCGCCAATGCCTTCGCCATCTCGAAAACTGCCAGACTGCAGTGCGTGAGAAAGACCGCTTCTCGAAATGTCGGCAAGATCGTTTCCTTCCAGATACATTTGGAAACGATCTGCATACATCTCCCAGTCTTCTGCCATCGGATCAAATGGGGCTGGGGGGGTGTTCAGCACAGCCATCTCTCTCTTCTTCTGTTCTGTGTTGCCTTCTTCTTCAGGAGATCCCATCCTCATCGCCAGTGTTAAGTTTGCATGAAGAGACAGACGCGGAGTGCTTCAAGCTCTTTGTTTATTAGTGACTACAGCTCAGAACGAACCCACTTTGGCTGGGCTGCGGCTGCTACTTATAGCCAGCAGCCACAGTTGCCAGCCAATCAGAGTGCAGGGTTTTCCTGCACTTTTTAAACCAATCATTTCTTACATTTTACAAGAACAGTTCCAACTAAACCAATGTCTTTAAACCTGCATACATAACATAAAGAATGTGTTTTGTTGCCAGAGTAGGGGTAGGTGGGTGGGGCTTATTATTTTTATTTTTATCTCTTTTATATTGTGATTTTATGTCTTTTTTTTAAGATGGCGACATCAGCTGTATTTGTTTGTAGATGATACTCTGAAGTGTTCTGCAGAGAGGGTTTTGGAAAGTTTGGAATGTAGAGACTGGTATGTGGGAGCGGAGGAATATTTAGAGAAAGGCAAGAGGGAGACAGGCATCATAAGCTTACTGAGAAGCTGGAGATTTGTTGAAGAAACAGAGAGGTGGACAAGCAGAAAGACAGAGAGCTTGAAGAGTGGAGAGATCGGAAAGGGGCAGCTGGATAGTGAAATGGAACAGAGGAGGTGGCTGATTTATGACTGTGTCTTCCCTGGACTCCCCCTGGATCTCTTTGAACTGTCTTCAATGTGACAGGCAGGTGGACTCTGGCATTGATTAATGCTTCCCTACAGGAGGGGGTAGTGCCTCAGCATTTTAAGGAGGCTTTAGTCTGCCCTCTTCTTAAGAAGCCATTGCTAGATTCCACCTTGTTGGATAATTTCTGACCTGTCTCCAATCTTCCCTTTTTGGGGAAGGTGGTTGAGAAGGTGGTTGCATGGCAGCTCTAGAGATTTATGGATGAAATGGATTATCTAAACTCCTACCAGTCAGGATTCAGGCCTGGATATGGGACAGAAACAGTGTTGCTCACGCTTTTGGATGATCTCTGGCGGGAGCGGGATGTGGGTAGTGCATCCATTCTTGCTCTACTTGATTTCTTGGCAGCTTTCGATACCATCAACTATGGTATTTTTCTGGAGTGGCTTCTGGGGATGGGAGTGGGAAGCCCTGTGCTATCCTGGTTCACTTCCTTTCTCTGCAGCTGCTCTCAGTCAGTGTTGATAGGAGGGGAGAGATCCAGCCCTCGCTCACTGCTTTGCGGGGTTCTGCAGGGCTTGGTACTCTCTCAGTTCCTGTTCAACATTTATATGAAGCCGCTGAGTGAGATCATCTGCCATCATGGACTGAGGTATCATCAATAAGCTGATGATATTCAGCTGTATGTCTCAGCCTGTGGTGAGTTAAGTGATGCCGTATCCTCCCTCTCACAGTGCCTGGAGGCTGTTAGAGGCTGGATGGGGAGCAATGGGTATAAACTAAACCCTGGCAAGACTGGCTCTGGGTTTGGGGTTCTTTGGCCCAGGGAGAATTGCCACCTTTCCTTTGGTCTTGGATGGGGGGGGGCACTATTCCAAATAGATCCTGTATGTAATCTGTAGGGCTTGATGATCTGAAGAGTTTGGGGAATCTGTCTTAAGTGAACATTTTATCCAGTTTATCACCTCACTTAAACACATACACCATTTTTTGTTTCCTTCTACAGCAATCTAGGAAGACCCGCTCCCTTTCCAGATTAAAATATTCTTAATATTAAAAAAGAGACAGGATGGAATATTTCCCTAAAGGAGAAATGGAGAAAAATATTAAGAAAGGCAGAAAGCAGCCCCAGTTTTCCTACCATCAGAAAACAGCTTCAAGACTTCTGGTGGTGCAGAGAAGGTGAATGGTGGTGTAGAAGCCTAGCTCTGAGGCTTCGAAAACCACTTTGTTGTTTGGTGCGACCCCCTGGGGGTGAACGGCTCCCGGAGAGAGCCATGTCGAAGAAGGGAGACTCAGGTGTTGGTGAGGGGGAAGGCAACCCCCCGCCGAATGAAGAGAGACCCGGGAGAGCCCGAACAACAATAGATCATCAGCGTTGCCGCGGCGATCCCATAGCCTGACCGGCCATCAAAAGGGGAAGTGAGTGAAAGGCAACCGGCGGCGGTGAGTGATTCGATCCAAAAGTTTGAGGAGGAATTCCCTAAGTTCCCAACCGGGGGAGAAAGGAGAGAGAGAGAGAGAGATCAGAAGTGGCAAGGTGTCGAGAGGAGCCTGATTAACGCGGCGAAAAAAAGGGAGAGTAAAAGTAAAAGGGCTCTCTGAAGGAGCTGAAGATAAAGCATTGCGGTGGAGGTGAGAAGGCTCAGATTGAGAGAACCTGCTACTTGCTTATTATTTGGGCAAAATTGATAATTGGTCACACAGAGGGTGGGATTTTGTTCTGTTTTGCTTTGATCTGCGATTGTCTCCAGCTGGAAAGAAAGGAAGAAGGATCAGGACATTGTGGAGAAAGGGAAAGGAACTGAAATCGAAAGCAGACTAGAGCTTGATGAGTCACGAAGTTACAAAGTTACAAAGAATCTAGACGATAGACTTAAAGCCTATAGACAGAAAATAATCAATGACTGGAAGAAGCCTGGCAGCTGTTTTTGGATAAATGAACTTTTGTGAAAATAGGAAGACAAGAGAGATAAACTTGTTAAGTGCATAGAGATCATTAGACTTAAAAGAGTGACTCAGCAACTCTTGGCAGCTGCGGAAGCAGGAAAATAGACTGATATGACTATTTGAATATTGAACATTTCTCTACGGCCTTATATTGTTGATTTTGCTTGGAGGGGAAAAAAAGAAATTGAAGAAGAAAAGAACTTTAATAGAGAGGACTTGGATCAATTATATAATATAATATTATTATTGGGATGCATAACTAATTCAAACTGAATTTCTGTGGTTTGATTTATTGATATTTATAAAAAGTGTTTACATATAAATATTTAAGATTTATATAACTTGGTTTCCGGTTAGCTGTCAGAGAGAAGGGACGTGCGGGCAGAGGACTCTGCGGAGCACGAACCTTCACTTACCGCTCGTGGGGGCTTAATAGAGCCCAAAGGGAGCTTGGAGAGCTCCTGAAGGAGAGGGGTCCCTGGAAAGAAACCCCAGGCGGCGGTCTGCGGCGGAATCGGGGTAACCAGAGCGAACAAACGAACGAGCGGAAGATCGGGAGGCTAGCAATGGCCACCCTCAATGCTGACAGCCGACCACACTAGCGGTGACCAAGCAGAATCTAAGGTACGGCTTTGAGATTAAGCAATATCCAATAAGCAAAACAAACAAAGATAATTTAGATGCCAATAGACAATCTTGAAAATATTTGAAGAAAAGATTAATAGCTCTAATCTAAAAAGCTGACCAAACGGCGAGATTCATGACGAAGGAAGAAGAGAATAGAAACGGAAATTTAAACTGTTAGAAGGAGAACAAGAACAATATATATAAAACTGAACAAGTACATATTATTAAAATATATATACAACTTCGGGTCGGACTTTAACTTAGACCTTAATTTGAACCGAAACAAGACATAAAGATTTCAACTTAAAGATAGCAGCAGAGTTGATTGAAAACGGATGCTGTGGATTCTTTACAAATTAATCAACTTGTCAACTGCGGAAGATTGAGACTGAAAAGAGACGACTGAACAAAATACCAAAATACTTGGATTTGGATTTTACAGATTTTACCGAATTTTTCTTTTGACCTACCTAAGAAAGACAGTTGAGCTATACAGATCTTTTCAAAAAAAAAAGAAAACTTTTCAAGATCGCAGCTAACAACAAAGAAGGAAGCAGCAGAAGAGAAAAGAAACCTCCTGAGTCACGCTGCAACAAGAAAGAGCGGAAGTGAAAGTGATACTTTAGATACATTAGACTTTCGAATTACTTTCCTTTCTAAACTTTAAACTTGTAACTCTTACATAGATACTTTCTCTGATTCTGTTTCTTTTCTTTCCTTTCCCTTTCTCCTTTTTATACTTGAAAATTTTTCTATAATTATACTCTTACCTCTTGTCTTCCTATTTTCTTTCTAATCACTACTGTATATTAAGAAACAACTGTTAATATTTTGCTAATACTTTTTTAATATCTTAATATTTAAATAACTATTTACCTAAAACTACTGAATCACATAATTATATAATTGATAAGCGTCTCACTAGAATTGTTGACTTAGGAAAGAATTATTTTTTATGTTCTAAATATTAGAAGAGATATTAGATAAGTATAAATAAGTATTGAATAAGTATATCTATGTTATATGTATTAAGATAATTAAGATAATTTTGTCTACACTAAAACAAAAGAGGGAGGAGATTGGGATATAAACTTGACTTAGGTGGAAAGAAACAAGGGGAAAAAGTGAATTTCAACTGATATTGTGAAAAAACTCCAAGCGAAATTTGAAAAATGATGAGTACTACCAATATTTCTAAGACTGGCACAGTTAGGAAAGCTCCTAACCAATTATCAACTACCATGACAGTGCAGAGTCCCTCTGCACAAAAGACAATTGAGGAAACGCTCCCTAAAGAACGTGCAAATTCCTCTAAGGACCTACAAAGTTTATTGTTAAGCATGCAGGAAATGATGGTAAAAAATCACGAGGAGATGAAAGAGGAAATTGGGTCAGTTAAAGTAGATTTGAAAGACAAGATACAAAAGATAGATGAAAAATTTGAAATATTTCAGCAGGAGATGAGGAAAAATCAGGAAAAAATATTAGAAATAGAAACAAAGGTGACCAAAGAGGAAAAGAGAGTAGATGAGCTGACAGAAAAGTTAGTAAGAGAGAATAAAGAATTAGAAACTGCAATCATCCATCTCGAGTCAGAAAAAGCTGCATATTATTTAAGATTTCAAAATGTGAAGGAAGAAAGGGAAGAAAATCTATGGGAGGTTATGACAGATATTTTAGCTGGCACACTAGAGATGGAAAAGAAGATTTAATGAAGGAAATTGACGAACTGTACAGAGTCCAAACCAACTACGCTAGGAGATTTAACCTACCAAGAGAGATACATGTTAAATTTGTCAAGAAATCTCTTAGAGATGAAATTCTACATAGATCCAGAGATAATATTCTACAGTATGCCGATAAAACAATAATAATTCTTAAACAAACCCCCAAAAATAAGAGATTTGAGAAGACCATATCAATTTTTAACGACCAAACTGATAAAACAAAATGTTAATTTTAGATGGTTAGTCCCAGAAGGTATAATGGTTACCTGGCACGACAAGAAATATAAAATTGAGACTATAGAGAAAGCAGAGATGTTTTTGACCAACACTTAAACAGGGAGGGAGTAGATGAAGACAGGGAAGAAGCTAGGAGAGCTGAAAGGAAAAGATTAGAGACATATAAAAAGGTAAATATAACTGACAGTAAAGATGATAGCAATGGGAAACCAGAAGTTCCAGAAGAACCCATGGACATTAGAATTACAAGGAGCGCTAAATATAGGATCCAATAAAAACGCAAATCTATCCGATCTTATATCTTGGAACATAAATGGATTAAACTCACCGGTAAAAAGGAAAAAGGTTTTAAGCACCTACAAATTCAAAAAGCAGACATTATAGCACTACAAGAAGTCCATATCACCCAAAAACAGAAACATCTATTAGAGAATAAAAAATTAGGCAATATGTTTGCGGCTTTAGACCAAAAAAAAAAAGAGGAGTAGTACTTTATATAAAAGATAGGATCCCTGCTTCATTAATATACTCTGACAAAGATGGTAGGACACTTATGGTAGAAGTTGAACTGGGACAAATTAAATGTTTATTAGCGGTAATTTATGCACCAAATGGCCCCCAAGAATTCTTTTTTCAGAAATTATATGATAAACTTAAAGAATTGCAATATCAACAGTTATTTATCATAGGAGACTTCAATGCAGTCGTAAATAAACTATTAGACTATAAAGGAAATAACACCAATCTGGAAAAAAAAAAATTACCAAAAATATTTTTGATCTCATGAAGGAATTTAATATTAGTGACGTCTGGAGAGAGAGGAACACGAAGAAAAACAGTTTACTTATTATTCTAACCGCCACATGTCCTGGTCAAGACTTGACATGGTTTGGGCGACCAAAAATTAAACTCAGGAATTCTAGATATAACAATGGAACCAACTACACTAGCAGACCATAATATGATTAGGCTTAGATGGGAAGGACAACAACCACAATCAAACAATTGGATGCTCCAGAGGTCGATTTTAAAAGATGAAGTTTTTAATAATATATTGACAAAAGAATTAGAATTTTTTTTTCAAGAAAATAACCCTCAAGACACCTCCCTTCAAAACAATTGGGATACTGCCAAAGCAGTGATGAGAGGAGTGTCTATTAAATACATGGCCAGGAAAAATAGAGAAAAAAGACAAAAGAAAATAAAATTACAGCAGGAATATGATGAATGGCATGAAAGACTGCAAGCCACCCCACAAGATGAGCAAGTCAAATTTCAATTGGATAAGATTAAACATAAAATAAATTAACTGAGAAGGAGGAACTAGCTCAGAAACTAAAGAGGACAAAGCAATACCAATTTGAAAATGCAAATAAACCAGGACGTTGGTTAGCCTCTAAACTTAAAAACAGAATGAAAAAGATGGATTACTAAATTAAGAAATGAACAAGGGGATATATGTTATAAAGAGGAGGATAAAAGGCAGATTATTCAAAAATACTATAAAGATCTATACACAGAGACAAGTCATGTTACAGAAGACCAAATTTTAAAATACTTAAAAATACAGATCTCACACAAATTTCAGAAGAAGATGAAAAAGCGTTAAACCATTTTATAACCCTTCAAGAAGTCTATGAGGCTATCAACAAACAAAAATAGATAAAGTCCCAGGTCCAGATGGCTTACCAGCAGAGATTTATAAAGCACAACAAGAAATTTTAGGAAAGGAAATGGTAAAAATTTTCAATGAAGTTTTAGACAAAGCGAATTGTCCTCAATCATGGCAAGAAGCTAAAATATCCATCATTCCCAAATCAGGCTCGATCTAACAGAACCAGGGAACTATCGGCCAATCTCTCTCCTTAATGTAGATTATAAAATCTTTATGACGATCTTGGCAGAGAGATTAAAAAATACTTAATAAACTCATATCCCCTGACCAAAATGGCTTTCTCCCTCAGAGACATCTTAGAAACAATATCAGAGTAGCGTTGGACATATTAGAGTATTATGAGGATCGGAGTGCAGAACAAGCTGCATTGCTATTCTTAGATGCCCAAAAGGCATTTGATAATGTGAAATGGGACTTTATTCTACAACAAAGTGAATATTTGAAGTTAGGACCTAAATTCTCTAATGTAATTAAGGCTATCTATCAAAAACAATATGCTACAATTTTAATTAACGGGGACTTACAGAAAAGTTTCAAATACAAAAAGGAACGAGACAAGGCTGTCCATTGTCACCACTGCTGTTCATTATGACATTAGAGGCTTTAATTAGGACAATTAAAAAGACAATGATATAAAAGGACTAAAAGTAAAAAGGGAAGAATTTAAATTACAGGCATTTGCAGATGACCTTCTTTTCATTCTGGAAGAACCTCAATCTTCAGGACCTAAACTTTTACAAAAATTGGATGAATTTGGTTTAGTAGCAGGATTAAAAATAAATAAAAAGAAAACAAAAATGATTACTAAAAATATGACAAGTAAACAGAAAGAATTACTGACCTCAACAATGGGCATTGAAATTGTTGAAAAATTAAATATTTAGGAATCATTATATCCCCAGATATAGCACACTGAAGAAAGACAACTATGACCCACTTATTAAACAAATAAGGGAAGACCTAATAAGATGGAACAATTTAAAATTATCCTTTATGGGCAGGATAGCCACGATTAAAATGAATATCTTACCAAAAATTCTATTTCTCTTTCAAAACGCCCCCATAAAATTAAAAAATCCTTCTTTGATGAATTAAATAGATTAACATCAAATTTTATTTGGCAAAAAAAAGACCAAGGATAAAACTAAAATTACTACAAGATGCAACTGAAAGGGGGATTTGGCCTACCAGATTGGGAGCTGTATTATAGTGCTGCAATTATGACTTGGATAAAAGACTGGATAAATCACACAAATACAAGGATACTAACATTAGAAGGCTATAATCTCCAGACAGGATGGCACTTTTTCTTAGACAAGATAGTTTAAAGGGACACAGCTACGTTTTGAAACACAAAGTAAGACAGACACTTCTACACACCTGGTTCAAAATTAAGAAACAAATGTATATTCAAATACCAATCTGGATATCAACATTAGAAGCTTTGATGCATCCACACCTGCTAAGATACGATAAAATTATTACTTATGAAGAACTGTTAGATGAAAAAGGAGATTTACAAACTAGACAGCGGTTGAATGAACAGGGAATAGAATTGGAATGGTGGGCCTATCTACAACTCCAAGCTAAACATGCAGAAGACAAAAAGGAATTGGGTATTAGTAAAACTAGGACGGAATTAGATGAAATCTTGTTAGGACCAGATGTAAAAATGATTAAAAACATACCAAGTATTATTACAAACTAAATTGGAAGAAGAAACAGTCAAAGAAACAATGATACGCTGGATGAGAGATTTTGGTCACAGCATAGCTTTGAATGATTGGCAAAATATTTGGACTAGAAATAAAAAATAACCCTTGCAATTCCATTTAAAGAAAATCTGTATAAATTATTTTATAGATGGCATATAACACCAACAAGACTATCTAAAATGAATAATAAATTTTCCTCTCTTTGTTGGAAGTGTAATAAGGAAAGAGGTACATATTATCATATATGGTGGAGTTGTGGAAAGGCCCAGGAATATTGGAAAGAAATACATCAATGCTTACGAGAAATTTGTGATGTAGAGATTAATTTCAAACCAGAATTTTTTACTGGGAATCACCAATAAGACCTATCCGAAGGAAATCTTTTATTTAATGATCCATATTATTACAGCGGCAAGGATGGCCTTTGCACAGAAGTGGAAAAACACTGAAACTCCAACAGAAGCGGAACTTACGAAGAAAATAATTGAGTGCGCAGAAATGGACAAATTGACAATGGAAATTAAAAATAAGGAAGAAACGGACTATTACAAAACTTGGAACAACTTCTATGGATGGTTAGATAAGAAAAAGACTTAACAGACTTTCTGAATTGGACTTAACAAATGATGGACAATGAATGATATGAGCCTAGCCGTACTAGGTTCGACTGTAACATATGTTTTGTGTTTGATTACGTTTTGTTTATGTCAGTGTTTGTTTGTTTGGTTATGTTTAATTACTAAATAAAACTAATTAAAAATTAAAAAAAAAGATTTATATAACTTTAGATAAATTTAGAATATGGGAGTAAATTGTTTTTCTAGAACTTTAGGATATAAGTGCATACTTACTTATAGTATAATATAATATAATATTTAGAGATATAGAAGTATCTATTTAGATTAGTACTAGGTATTAACTATTTATTTAAATTGGTAATATTTAAGATTGATAAATAATATATAAAGATTGAAGAAGAACAAAAACATAATTAATGTAAAAGGGGATTTAAATAGAAATTATAATAGACTACGCAGAGAACCGAAGGATTAGATAAATTAACTCATAGAACTAGGTGCAACAAAATCAGGGATAGAAGAACTGAATGCTAATTTGGGACAACGTCCTGGATTTACTATACAAACAAAAACAAATCCTAGAAGAAATGACTTCTTTAACCACCACAATGCTGAAGACAGGAAAGAAGTTGACTATGACAACTGCAGCGGCTTCACCTTCAGCGACATCACAAGAAACAATCGAAGAAACTTTGGTAACCGAGAAACAACCTGCCATAACCAATGCTAATATCTATTCGATTTTAATATCACTACAGGAATCTATGTCTAATTTACAGGAGACAATGTTTAAAAATCATAAAGAAACCAGGGCAGACATAAATGAGATAAAAGAAGAAATGGGAAAACTTAAGGAAGAAATGAAAGAAGATATCTCAAAATTAGATGGGAAAATAAGTAAGATGCAACAAGCATTAGAGAAAAATGAAAGGACAATAAGAGAAATAGAAAAATGGACAGAACAAACAGAAAAGAGTTTGGAGAGAGTAGATGAACAGCTAAGAATGGTGAACAAAGAAACTGACGACTCCCTGGTATATCTAGAGATGGATAAGGCAGCGCTATATCTTAGATTTCAAAATATAGCGGAGACAAGAGAAGAAGACATAGACCAAGTAATGGCAGAAATCCTGGCAGAAGTCTTACAGAGAGATAAAGAAGAGATTCTGAAAGAACTGGACGACGTCTATAGGGTTAGCACGGGTTATGCAAGAAGACATAAATGTCCTAGAGAGGTGCATGTATGCTTTGTAAGACGTAAGATATGGGACATTATTTATAAATGAACGAGGGATGGGACAATTAAATATAAAGATAAGGAAATCATAGTTTTGAAGCAAATACCTAGAAGGGTCAGAGAAGCCAGAAAAGATTATAAGCAGCTAGCAACTCTTCTAAACCAAAAAAGGATTACATCCAAATGGTTGGTTCTAGAAGGAATGTTGGTTACATGGAGAGAAAGGAAATTTAGAGTGGATTCGTTGGAGAAAGCACAAGATTTTTATGAAAAAGTGACAGATACAGAAGAACAGACCAGTAAAGAGGACTCAGACCCTGACTCCCTGGACAACCAAGTGCAGTTAAGAAGAGGACAGAAGTTGGTAGATAATTCAGAAAACAAACAACAGCAGAAGGAGAAAGAAGGAGTAATAACTAGGCAACAGGCAAAAATTAACCAGACTCAGACTTGAAGAATAAAAGGATCAAAAGGGATATTGAAGGTTGAATTAATCTGAATAAAACTTGTAATTTAGAATAATTCATTGTGTAAAAAGAAAGATTAGAAATCAATAGCAACAAAATATCTAGAAAGATGGATTTAGAAGTTACACTCTTATCTTTAAATATAAATGGCTTAAACTCAAAATTAAAAGACAAAGGACTTTTGCAAGGCTAATTAAACAAAAAGTTGATATTGTCTGCTTACAAGAAACTCATATGTTGAGAGCAGAAGAAAATTGTTTAGAATGTAAAAAATTAGGGAAAGTATTTTTGGCCTCAGCAGAGGAGGAAAAAAAATGGAATAGCAGTGTATATTAAAGAAGAGATAGAAGCAGCATTAGCATTTGTGGACCCTAGGGAAGATTTCTGGCAATTGACATGCAGATAAATTTTTAAAAAATCTTATTAGTAGTTATTTATGCTCCAAACTCAAATCAAAAAGAATTTTATAAATTTCTGTTTACTAAAATTATTGAATTAGAAAGAGAAAATAATTGTATTATAGGGGATTTCAATGCAATTTCAGAGTACCAAAAAGATTACAAAAAGGTGAACAAGAAGGGAAAAAAAAAAAAGAGGAGAGAGTTATCAAAGATGTGCGGAGAATGGATTGATGAATTAAATTTGAAGGACATATGGAGGAAATTGAACCCCGATAAGAGCCAATATACATTTGATTCAAATCCTCATCAATCATGGTCACGCATTGATATGATGTGGATATCTGGAAATTTAGTAGAAGAAGTAAAGGAGGTAGAAATATTGATGAACACCTGGGCAGACCACAACCCTCTTAAAATAATATGGAAAGGGAGGAAAAAACCGAGAAGATGGATGCTGGATACCCAATTGTTAAAAGATGATGAATTTATAAGAAAAAATAAGGAAGAATTAGCTTTTTATTTTAAAGAAAATAATAGTGCAGATACATCCACCCAAAATTTATGGGATGCTATGAAAACGGTTATAAGAGGAATTATAATCTGCTACTCGGCTCAGAAAAATAAGGAAAAACAAACCCAACAGAACAAATTATATCAAATAATTTAAGGAACTAGAAGGTGAATTACAAGTTTCTCCACAGAACTCTAAAATACAGGAACAATTGATTTTATACAAACACAAAATTAACTTGACAGAACAGGAAGAATTAATTAGAAATATGAAGACAACTAAACAAATATATTTTGAACAAGCGAATAAACCAGGCAGATGGCTTGCTTACAGGCTTAAAAAAGAAACGGAGAAAAGATTCATTTGTCAATTACAGGATGAAAAGGGGAATTACCACCATACAATAGAGAGGAAGAAAGAGATCGTATATGACTACTTTAAAAATTTATATAAGAAAGAGATAGTCAGAGAAGATTTGATAAGGGAATATCTAAAAGGGAAAGGAAGGATGGAAATTAGGGAAGATATGAAAGAATATTTGACAAAAGATATAACTATGACAGAATTAAAGCAAGCACTTACAAACCAGAAAGGTAACAAAAACTCCAGCCCAGATGGTTTTCCAGCAGAATTTTATAAGACATTTGAGGAACAATTGGGATCAATAATGGTAGATGTATATAATGATGTACTATTGGCTTCTAATATGCCCAACACATGGAGAGAATCGTTGATTTCGCTAATCTCGAAGGGGGACTCAGATACAAGAAAGATACAAAATTACAGACCAATTTCATTGTTAAATGTGGATTACAAAATTTTCACTACAATTATTGCTAATAGACTAAAAAAATAATGAGTGAGTATTTACACCCGGATCAGAATGCTTTCCTTCCCAATAGATATATTAGAAATAATTTAAGAATTATATTGGACAGTCTGGAGTACTATGAAGCCCACTCAGAAAAACAAGCAGCCTTTGTTTTCCTGGACGCTCAAAAGGCTTTTGATAATCTTAATTGGCAATTTATGAAACAACAAATTTATGATATTAATTTCGGCACTAAATTTGAAAATATTATTAATGCAATCTATTCGATACAAAATGCAAACATTTTAATTAATGGAGAGATGACCCAAACCTTAAGAATAGAAAAAGGAGTAAGACAGGGTTGTCCATTATCTCCTCTGCTCTTCATATTGGCATTGGAAGTATTATTAGAAAATGTTAGACAAAATATAGGAATAAAAGGATTAAAGGTAAGGAATGAAGTGTATAAACTTCAAGCATTTGCAGATGACATGGTTTTTATTATAGAGGAGCCGATGGAAAGCGGACCAGTACTTATTAGGGAATTAGAAAAATATGGAACGGTAGCAGGACTAAAAATTAATAGGCAAAAAACTAAAATTCTAGTGAAAAATTTAAGAGAACATAAAGTTAAAGAATTAGAAAAGATTTGTGGACTCCAATCAATAAAGAAAATCAAATATTTAGGAATATGGTTGACAGCTCATTGTAAAGCGATAACAGAGAATAACTATGATACCTTGCTAGTACAAACAAAAAGAGATTTAGAAACTTGGAAGAATTTGAAACTATCATTAATGGGCCGAATATAAGCTATAAAAATGTCTATTGTACCAAAAAATTTATATCTATTCCAAACTATTCCAGTGAAATTAGGAAAACCCTTTTTTGACACTTTGAACAAAACAATATCAAAATTTATTTGGCAAGGTAAAAAAGCCAGGATAAAATTAAAATTTGTACAAGATATGAAGAGCAGGGGAGGATTCAGATTGCCAAAATGGGAAACATTATAGTGCAGCAAATTTGGTGTGGTTGAAGGATTGGATTAATCTCAAAAATAAAAGAATACTAGCTATTGAGGGGCATGACCTCCAAAGAGGATGGCATGCTTTTTTATGGGAGATAGGAAATACTAAACAAAAATACTTCCATAGACATTTAATTAGAGATTCGCTGATGTATAACTGGATTAAGGTAAAAAAAAACACTACACGAAAATTCCAATTTGGCTATTTAAGATGGAAGCAACGATTCACCCAAATAATTTAGATTTATGTAAAATGTTAAAATATAGGGATTTATTAGACAATTCTGGAAACTTAAAAACTATACATGAGCTACAGGAACAGGGGCTACGAGTGGACTGGTGGGCTTACATTCAAATATCATCGCGATATAAAAAAGATGTAAACGAATTTGGAATACAACTAAAACCGCACTATCTGGATAAAATCTTATTAGGTTCAGATAAAAAAAACATTAAGAAAATTTAGCAATACCTATTAGAAGTAGAATTGGAAGAAGAAATTGTTAAAGGATGTATGATTGCGTGGGGTCAAAATATAGGGCATAACATAAATTTTGGATTGGGAAACCATTTGAAATAGAAATTATAAAATGACAAAATCGATAACATATAAGGAGAATACATATAAAATGTTTTATAGGTGGCATCTTTCTCCCTCGAGATTAGCGAAAATATATAAAAAAATGAGTCCCACGTGCTGGAAGTGTAAGGAGAAAGAGGGAACATACTATCATATGTGGTGGACCTGCCCAGAAGCTCAGAAATATTGGCATAAAATTCAAATTTGGCTACAAGAAATTATCGATGAAAAAGTGGATTTAGAACCAGAGCTCTTTTTGCTGGGAATTCTCAGGAAAAGATATCTAAAGAGTATAAAATATTTATTAATACATATTTTAACAGCCGCAAGAGTTATATTTGCGCAATGTTGGAAACAGCCCGACATCCCGAAAGATCAAATGATTATACAAAAGATAATGAACTGTGCGGAAATGGATAAATTATCGTTAAGTCTTAAAGATAAAGAAGACTCAATATTCTATATGGTGTGGGAACGTTGGTACAAATGGCTAGAGAGGAGATAGAAGAAGGAATAGGAATTATCAGTAGAGGCATAGATGAAGTATAATACATTCAAGTAGGAGTTAATACTCGATAGAATATATAAAAGATTGCTAAGTAAATATCGCCACAGGTTGTTTTGAACACAATATTTTTAATGTTTTAATGGTTTATGTTGGTGTGTCTGACAGTTTGTGTTTGGTGTGGGTTTATTTGTGTGTTTTTAAGGTAATAAAAGTTAATAAAGTTTTTCTAAAAAAAGAAAAAAAGAAAACAGCTTCAAACTAGGAAGCTTGAAGAGGCTGACCTTTAGTAATGCAGAATTTGTATCCATTCAGAAAGACTAGGCCCATCCTATTCATAAATAAATCGCCTTCAGACACAGCTCCCCCAGGCTGGAGCTGATGGGATTAAGAATTTACATTCCCTCCACCCAAATTCTAAGGACACGCCATGACCTTTAGGACATAATAGGTTTAACCCACCACCATTGAAATAGTAAAAGGTACAAGGCTCACCAGATTGCGCAACCCCCCTGGAGCATCTCAATCACAAAACCCCAGAAACCCTATCAAGATCCATCCACTCACTCAGCCATTTTGTCAGGCACCCCAGAAACATGGTCCTAGCACTGAAATTTCTGGAAATCAAACAAACAGAAACCTTCTTTCCTTATAGTTTGCCTCTATTGATTCCAACCCCTCCCCCCCACTTGAAACTGGACTGGAGTTTTCTTCCAACAATTTGGCATGCCAGATGGAACTCCCTTTTAACCCAACCACTGGACCTGGCCAGGAGTCACCACCCTACCGGCAACACACCTCTTTCATCTGTGGGTAAACTCCATGGACCCAGCCCGTGTGGCATAAGTGTAGTAAAGGGAGTTTTTGAGTCTTGCACTCAACAGCTGATCGAAAAGGAGGTGAGTACCACCAAATTCTTCTTTCCTTGTCAATGCCAGCCTCCATTGATTTTACCTCCTCCCAGCTTGGAACCAGACTGGAGGTTTTTTTTTCTTAGAGCAATATAAAATTGATGTGTGTGTATGTGTGTAGTGCTGACATATCGTCCCCTTTTCTTGACATATTTTCTGCTCAGTTTTGCACTTTAATGGACATTGATTCATCTGATCGTTTAAAAAAAAAGTAGTGTAGGCGGAGTCTCCATGCTTTAGAGCAGCCTTGATTTTGGATTTTGAATGTACCAGAAATCTCAGGGCTTTTCTCCATTCAATGGAAAATGAAACGGTTTGCCAATCCCTGGCTTCAGAGGCTGGGTTGCAAAAATGCGAGCGACCACGAAACGGCAGCGAGGAGCTGTCGAAACCCTTTGGTGTTTCGCTGTCATCGTGTGGGTGCCCGATTACTTCATTAATGCTTTATGCATTGTCGCAGGAGACTTCAACCTTGGCAACGTTAAGACTTGTGGACTTCAACTCCCAGAATTCCTCAGCCAGCAAAGCTAGCTGAGGAATTCTGGGAGTTGACGTCCACAAGTCTTAACGTTGCCAAGGTTGGAGACTCCTGCAAGCAGGTGACAGCTCTCGCTTCTCACATGCCCTCGGTTCCCAGGAGTGTTTATTTTACACCGGCGCCGAAGAAAACAAAAGAATCATCGAAGGATTTTAATAGTAATAAATAATAATAATAATAACAATAATAATAAATATTAATAATAATATTAATATTATAATTTAATAATACATTATTAATATCATTATTATTAATAATAATATTAATACTAATAATAATGATATTAATAATATTAATAATATTAATATTATTATTAATAATAATAATAAAAATTTTAAAAAAATTGCTCGTAAACTCCACGCCACAAACGCCTCTCAGAGCCTCTTAAAACGGATTCAGATTTAGCCCTCATGGATTTCGAAGCCATCGGAACGCTGCTTCTTGGGCGCGCACGTTCGTTCCCAGAGGATGATGGGAAGTAAAGTCCTCCTTGTGCCATTTCCCGGCCACCTGACGGGTACCCAGCGCTCCCACACCGAACTACAAATTTCCACAGATTCGCGGCCGGGCGGCGAATCACATCCGGGTGACAGGAAACGACACTTTCGCGCCCTCCACCACCCCCCTCATCTCTTCCCTCCACCCCACCTCTTCCTCTCGTTCATTTTGCAGCTGCCCGGTTTTCGGCGCAGAGGAAAAAACCATTCTGCACCAGGAGGTGGGGTGGGGAGTCTCGCTTTTTTTTGCCCCTCCTGCCGCAGGGAACAATGGAACCGTCTAAGGATCGGGGCAAGGAAGACGCCGTGCCTGGGTTCTTCTGATCCGGGTGGGGGGGAGCCGCAGTCAATCCCGCCAGCCTTTCCCCCCTATTCTTCCGCCACGGATTGGCTTCGTCGCTCCAGAAAGCCTATGGGTAAAATTCCCGGTCTTCTTCGCTAGTTTATATCAGCCCCTTAGGACTCATGGTGCTGCTGCTGCTGCTGCTTCCTTCTTCGCCTTTGGAACTCCCTGCCTCTTGATTCCTGGCGCAGAGTTCTTGAAAGAGAAGAGCGGAGGAAAGGGAGAACCACCATGGTCCTTACGCATCCAGGTTTGGGGTTTGTGCCCCTTTCCTTCCCACCCACTCTCCTGCTGGGTGGTTTCTAAAGGGGGCCGATTGCCCCCTGCTGCCTCCTTTCTCCTCCTGCCTGCTCCACTTCCTTGTAGCCGGTGGGGATGTCGCGATCGCCTCCTCCTTCCTCCTCCGTCTTCTTCACCCGCTCAGGCAGATCGAAACCGTCCTAAGATCTTCGCGGACCGCAGGGAAGATGTTGCAAAGTATTGGCCTGACTCTCCTGGTCATCGTGGCTACCTTGTTTTTTGTCTTGCTCTTCATGCTCTGTGGTGAGTAACAGACCCGCCCTCGGAGGCCAGATGTTGTTTCCCTAATATAAGATTTAATATTATTATTTCTGTTTCTGAGGATTGTTTGAAGCTTCCTTGCCACTGGAAGTACGTCATATAACTCTTGTAATGCCTGGCCAGTGGCCCCCACCTGGGTGGAGAGTTGTAAAACGTATTGATCAATCCAATAGCAAAAATAAATTTTTTTACACCTGTGGGGGAAATGTTCTGAAAACAAGTCCCTAAAGGAATGTCTTTTAATACTTGTCACTTAACAAACAGGATCTGGCTGGTGGCCAGGTGGAATTGGGGAATGTCATTTGGCTTGGTGAAGATGAATGGTGTGGGTGAAGGTGGGGGTTATTGGGGAGTTTCTGTAAAGACACATATCCAAAGTATTTACTGAAGGGCATTTGTCTTACAAAAAAGCCAAGAAGGGACTCTGTTGCTGAATTAGCTAGTTGCTCAAACCTGGCAAATTTTGTGGTGGAAGTGAAACATACCTGTTAATTTAACCTCATGTTTATGGCAGTGGCCTTTAAATGTAAATGAATATTGTTAATTTAGTGCCAAGGGCCCAAAATAGTGTGCAATAAAGTCATCTTCCAGGCTATTTCTAAATACCTTTGTGGTTATTTAACAGCCTTCTTCAATCTGCTGCCCTCTAGCTGTGTTTCAAGTACAAGTCTTCATTCCCACTTATGGTAGCAAGACTTTTGTGTTAGGCTGCTTACAGACAGTTGAGAGTTTGCAACTGTCAAAGCAATTTCTTGCCCAGGGCTGTATGAAATAATTTATTTTCTTCTGTTACTGAGCTCCACTCAGGCAGTGTTTAATGCAAAACCTACCTTCACCTGGGCAACACTAGGACAATTTTGCATGGCATTGGGCATATATTGATGGAAATCCAGAATGAAACAGTGAGGGCTGATTATACTTTGTCTCTGAAAAGATGCCAGCCACAGCTGCTGGAAATTGAACTACACCACAGCCATTCATCCCGAAAGCTCATCACTGCTTCATTGGTGTAAAAGCCTGCACCAGAAATCCAAAATGTTTATTATCTCCTATGTAAAACTCATAAAGTCAGCATTAAATCACATATATAGAGGTTGTGACTTGGGAGTCCTATTAAAGGAAGATATTTCTTGGAAAAAGGGGAAGGAGAGAAGTTGTGAATAGCTAACATGGGACGATATGTGCCTTTGAATTAATGTGCAGTTAGTCAAACCATGAAATCAGCTATGAACTATTATTTGATGGTATGGAGTTGAGGGGAGGTTTTATTAAATACAATCTTTACCAAAATGTATATTTCTGTCCTCTTTCTATTTCTCCTTATTTATCCCCTATCACCTCTTTCATCAACTCTCCCTTCTGTTCCAGGGATGAAAGAAGTGTTTTCTTAACGTATTTATTAATGACCTTCTGAGGAAATTAAGATGAAGTTAATGGGAACCTCCACTGGTTCCACTGGGAATTCTGTAGTCTAGTTGTATATTAGTGTATTAGACTGCTCATCCTGGGACTTGCTGATTTTACACATTTGGAGGGTTAGTTCCAGGTTGGAAAGGTTGATCAGTGGATAATGCAATGTCATTACACCGAGTTATACTAAAAGAGTTCAACTAAGTCATGACAAATTTTGACTTAAGGCTTGCTAAATGTGCTTTAAATGACTGGATGTATATAGTACACTAATCAAAACCAAATAAACGATTTATATGCTAATGGATACCTTCCCCATCCAGAAGATCATTTCTCTGAATAAAAGACATGTCTGGGCATGCTTCATCCAAATTCATAGGTTCACTGATTTTCCTATGATTCAGCTAAACATTTAGTGTTGGAAACATCTGGAGGACTTCTAATCAGGTCATCCAGGATGCTGATTGGCCAGTTTTGTGTTTCCTTTCTTAGATGCTATTCTCAACCCCCTTAAGGAACACCCCCCCCCAAGATTAATTGTCTGATTTTCAAATTTTCAAAAGAGTTCCAGTTCCAGCTGTAAAGTTTCAGAGAACAATTATCTCATAAAACAAACTTTGCTAAATAAAGTTTGTTGTAAACTGCAGCTTGCCATTTCCGATTCCTTTCTGCTGGATTTTTTAATGTATTGAATTGGGTGATGGAGTTACTTTTTTTTTTCCTCCTAGGCTATGATATGATCTTAGGTGCCAGGTGCAAATGCTTAGCTGATTCTCAAGGAGTGACAAGAAAACTTGGAAAGTGTCCTTCTCTAGACATGTTTAAGTCTGATTCTCACGTGTTCTGCCTGAGGATTATTATAACAGCAATTGTGCAGTGAAGTTTCAGCAACTTGGTTTTGATTCTCAGAGACTGATAGAGAAATCTTTCTTTTCTTGGAGTTGTGTAATCCATCTCTTTTCTATGAACATTCTGATCATTCTTTTTTTATCCCACCCATCCACCTTATCCTGTTGTTTTTCTTTTCCCTTAATTTTGCAAGAATAATATTTTTTCTACCGTGTTTCCCCGAAAATAAGACCTACCCCGAAAGTAAGACCTAGCACTATTTTCTAAACCTGCCCTAATATAAGACCTACCCCGAAAATAAGACCTAGTATAAATCTCCAGTTCCAGGAAGACTTTTCAGGGAGCAACCGTGCACCTGCGAAACACCTCCCCCCTACACACTCACACCCACTATTTGGCACCATAAATATATAAGACCTACCCCGAAAATAAGACCTAGTGTGTTTTTGGGAGCCAAAAAAAATATAAGACAGTGTCTTATTTTCGGGGAAACACGGTATATCCTCATCTGGTCTGAGCCAGTCTGGTCTAGTGATTAAGGCTTCAGGCTAAAAACCAGAAGTCCATTGCTTCTAGTGTTGCCCTGGGCACAAAGCCAACTGAGTGACCTTGGGCCAGTCTCTCCCTCTTAGCCTTAGAAAGCAGGCCATAGCAATCCATTTCCAAAAAACAACACCAAGAAAACTTCAGATACTTGATCAGGCAGGCACATGGAGTCAACACTGACTCAAAGGCCCCCAAAACAAAGATCTGTTTACATCTTATGCCCAAAGCGTGTGAGTTTATGTTTGCAAATCATTTCCTCAAAGAAGCAATCTGTTTTTATGTGACCCAGGACTAATGGATTACTTCTTTTAGTACATGGTGTCTTATTCATCTCCATGTAAGTCTCTAAATCCCATGAAGTACAATAAGCAAAACCTTGCTTGCATAAAGAATTACTGCAATTCATTTAGAGATGTGCAAATTTATTTCAATCTTGCTTCTTTGGTATATTATCAATCTTTCCCTAGATCCCCAAAATCATGTCCTATATTTGTGGACATAGTTGTTTTCACTTCATTATCTGCCATTTCTCCATAGCTTTTTATATAGTTGAATGGAATGTTTTTTTTTAACCTATGGCTGGTGCTTTCCTGTTTAGCAGCTGTTTCAATGCCTGTCAAACCTAATTTTTAATTTAGTTCCTGAATGTATTTTTCCCTACAAATGTTTCAGTTATTCTATAAACTTGTTTATAAAGGATTTCAGTACAGTTCCATCTACCTTTAATCTCATTTGCTGATGTCAAACCTCTTTAGTGCTTGGAAGTTTCTACTTTAGCTATGGATTTTCTTTCTTAAAAGAAATCTCTTAATGTTCTTTTTCTTATTATATTATTCCATTTCTTCACACTCTTGACTGAGATAGTGTTCCTTGCCTTTTCTTGTTTGATATTGAAAGTTAGTATTCAACTATCCTTTCTTCCTGCCACTTGACTTTCTTCTTTGAAAGTTTGGACAGATAGGTTTGACAATCTCATTTCTTCAGGTAACTTATTAGATTGACTTTCACGCAAGCATATGAAATCTGTTCCTTACATTGATTTTTAACATTAGCAATAGCACTATAAGCTATAAGCCATCAGGAAGAAAATGCTTATATAACAAAATATATAGAGCAGGACAGGGGCTCCATATATTTGGTTACATATATTTTCTTCCTGATGGCTTAGATGGAGCCTCTGTCCTGCTCTATATATTCATATATCTTGCCTAGGAACAGCAAGTATAGCAATAGCACTTAGACTTATGTACCGCTTTATAGTGCTTTACAGCTCTCTCTAAGTGATTTACAGAGTCAGCGTATTGCCCCCAGCAATCTGGGTCCTCATTTTACCGACCTCAGAAAGATGGAAGGCTGAGTCAACCTTGAGCCGGTCAAAACTGAACTCCTGGTGTGAGCAGTGAGTTACAATACTGCAATCTAACCACTGTGCCACCATGGCTCTTATAATCTGATAATAGGTTTCTAATGTCATAGCTTACTTGCATGCACACCTATTCCCTTTAATTTTCTATATTTAGCTCACATATTTGATATCATTCATTCGTTATCTCTTCCAGAGATTGTACCTAGATGTACCAGAGCTGACTGGATTGTGTTTGTCTTCCATTTCCTCTCATGCAGTTGATTTGCTTTCAACGATAGCAGTAGAACATGATGTTCAGGTTTAGAATCTGTATGGTGTTGTTTTTGGCCTGGCAATAATGAATTATCTTTATTTTGATGCATATCTATCATTCCAGATTCCTTCATTTCTCCAAATTCTCCATTTCGTGCTTCTTGCAGTTTGTCATTCAGTTTATCAAGATCTTCTTTTGTTGTGTCTCCTACAGGAGGAGGTGCATGTTAACACCCACATTCCCTGAATGTCCACTAACAGTGATATACATGAACCCATCTTTTATTAGATTGTAGGCAAATGCATACATAGCAATGCCAATTTGAGGGGGGGTGTCATTATTTATATTTTATTCCTTCTTCCAAGTTTGATCTTGGAGTTCCTTCTCCTAGGTGGAGAAAGATTGGTTGGTTTTCCTCAGACCTCCAGAACCTCTATTGTGAATTGCTGTTAGCTTTCCTCCTTCCCCTTTGACCTTATCAGCAAGAGTAACCCCTCTTAGAAGCTCTTGTTCCTTCCAGATGTCTCTCTCAAGCTTAACTGAAGGTGATCTTTCAAGAGTCAAATCCATGTAAAATGGGGCCCAATAATATAACCTACCTTGGATGATCAGAGCTACATGTGCCTCCTCACTTGTACATTTGTGAACCTAGCCAGAGGATCACTCCAGATTCTCATATAATTCTAATACAATGGGGAAGAATTCTCTGTAATTACTGTACTTAATTGGGTCCATTGGGATAGTTTTGTTTCATTTTTGCTCTTGCTTTTAGAGTTATCCTTGATTGCCTTATCTGAGATCTTTGATCCTTGTCAGGTCAAAGAAGAGAAGAATGCTAGTAAAACAATAAAATGGAAGAGTTAGAATTTATATTTTTGGAAGAGAGAAAATATGAGCTTGATAAAAAAAAATACGGGTGGAATCCTCCCTTCTTTGTTAATCCACTCCTACTTGGTTGACTAATCTCAGCATTGCAAGATCTGATCTGATGTAGTGCAGCTTCACAAATACACCCATGACCTTAATATCTTTTTGGTGAATTCAGTTGTGAAACAGATACAGCTCGTTTACCTTGATATTTAATGTGACCTTCGGTGACTTCAGAATTGCCTCACTGGAAAATTGAGGATTGCAAAACAATTTGGCAACTGCATTAAATACTGAGCTAGAACAACTACATGATGTTTTGGATTGTATGGCCAGAAGGTTACAAAAAAAATTACCCCAAGAAACTCTTCCTTTCTTGATCAAGCTGGGCTAAAATGAACTGCCACTTTTTAATTCTTATAATCAAAAAATAAAAGCCCAAGATTAATGTGGCTCTGGTAGATTATAAGCTCACTTAATGATAGAGTTTAATCACAGTTGTGCAGTAAGCTTCTATAGGTTGCTAAATAAAAGGTTTTCTTACTCTTCCTTGTGGTATTATCTTAGGTGATTCTTCTCATGCCAGTTTAGATCTGATGACAAGAACCAGAGTATATATTCAGCACAATTTAGTCATGGCATGTTTCTTAAGCCTACTTGATTCTTATGGTAGATCAGTTGGAGTGCGTGTAAGAATAATGTTAGTGGAAACATCGAAAATAAAATAGATGGAAGAAGGGCCTTTTCACTGATATACCAAATTTAAAATATGCCCGAAATAGACTGTAGTAGAGGTCTTAGATTGGAAATACACCACTGTATGCATCTTGAAATGATGCAGTCCAGATAAAATAGTCCTATCGTTTGTTCTGCTGAATGTATACATTGGCACAAGTTTTCTTTGAATAGCCTGAAAATCAAATACTAAACGATCATGATTCCATACCTATGTTGCAACCATTGCAACATGCAGAGTGATTGGGAAGAGAACTTCATATGGGTAACAGTTATAGATCACCTCTATACTTCCTCCTGCAAACAGAGTTGTTCATAAGGGCTGGGTTTGTGCATTTCACTAAGCTACAGATCTTTAGTTAGAAACCACAAATGGCTGGCTTCATATGCAAGCCACGTTATGACTGAGATGGTTAATGAAGGTGGTCACTCTTAAAATCCTTTTTATGATGTAGAGAAGGAGTAGACCAGATGACCAATTTAGTTAGCTCCGGGCCACATGCAACATTTTCTGCCAATCCAAGGACAGCGAGAGTCACTTTTTACCTAATTTGTTCAGCATGTCACAAACCTAACTAAAGCCCAGTTTTACCCCAAACATGTTCACGTATTTTCTCCAGATGAGCTGTTCAAAGCATCCATGACTGGGAGGTGCTTCTGTCTCTTGTGCGATAGGCTGGGCTTAATTCTGAGGACACTCCTCCTCCTCCATGGGACTCCTCCTTAGCGACCCAGTTTTTGCTCAGCCTTCATACGAACAGGCAGCTTTTTCTCTTCCCTTGGCTGGAATAGGAGCAAAGACCTCATCAATGACAAAGGTTTGATTGCAGTGTTTCAGCTACCTTCGGGCTCCATGTGTCATCAAGGAGCCCCAGGGAGCTTCCGACAGCAATTAACATCTGGCTGTCGGAGCTCGTTTAATTTAGCTGAGAGTGCTATCGGTGCTCAGAGAGTGGATCAAGGTGGCATGTTCCTAAACATGACCCCTCATGGTAGGAGAAAACTTCCCTTGCCATTGCTACCAGTAGTTTACAGCAGCGCCGTTGTGAAACAGCAAGCGTGGCTCCTGTTCGTACTAATCAGTAAACGGCCCGAGGCTTTTCCCCCGCAGAGAGAATGCCGAATGGGGGGGCATCAGCGCCTTTCTCCTCCCCGCTCTTTTTGGAGCCGTTTGTGAGGCTTTTGCCCCTGGATTAGCTTCCAGGCGGGATATTACTGCTGAATCAGCCTCAGCGCGCCAAATTAATGGCCGGCGCCATTTCGGAACGCCATTGGCTGCGTGGTGGTGCACTAGCACCTAAAATAAATCAGCTGGTGGGACCAGGGCTCAACCAGGGCTGTCTCTATACAGTCCCAAGGGGACCTTCAGCCTTAATCCCCTACCCCTGGGGTTTCACTGAAAAAATTTAGTTGGCTAAGCCCTCACAGCCCATTCTTTCAGCAGTACAACAGCCAGCACCTAGGCCAAAGTCCTGTGCACTGAAGGTGTTGCAGGCCCAGTACAGACTCACAATAGAATCTTGGCCTGTTTAGGTGTTTCTCTATTTGGTTTAATTTGGTTTAATCTGGTATCAATTTGTTATTAATTGATTCAATCATATAGATTATCATTTAATCCCAGAATAATATTAATATTAATAATAATAAAATAATAAATATATATTAATATTCATTTTTAAAAAAACAAAGGGGGAATTAATATTAAGGGTTCCCTGCACATTCCTGGAGCAGGCCCCTAGGCGTGCCAACCACCTCAAGCTGCAGCCTCATTTATATATATATATTAAGATAGATAGATAGATAGATAGATAGATAGATACTCATTATCATAATTCAAAGGTTACAATGGCAAGCGGTAGTTATTCTAGAGCATCAACTATGAGAGCCATGGCTAGAACCCAGAGCAAATCAAAGGAGTCCAAGAGACCTTCCAAGGCCACTGAGGAGGAATCCAAAAGGTGCCAGAAGGCACTTGAAAAACACATGAAAAAGTGCATGCGGGAGGCCAAGAAGAACAATCAACCTTCATCTCCTCCTAGGCCCACTCCAGTTCGAAGGTCTCCTCCACTTCCTCCCCTGGATCTGTCAGTGCAATCCAGGCAAAACACAGTCCTACAAGACCAACCTAGTACCTCAGCGGCAGTACCTGTACCATGAAGGGCCCCTGAGGCCACATTTACCCCAACAGCGGCAGTTCTCAGTCTGGAGGAATCTCTCCCGGAGGAGATCCTGGTGCAGATGAGAGCTTGGATGGAGCTAGCGATAAGACAAGGTATCGCAATGGGGGGTGCAACAAACCATTCTGGCTAGACAGCAATCAGTTGCTCCTGAGTATGATTTCCAATCATTGCAGTCACAAAGTAGGGCAGAGCCCACTCATCCTCAGGTACCTCCCCAAGGGGAGATTTATACAATCCCACACATGTCTGACCAGGTCAGGGAAGACCAAACAGACCAATTAGAACAGGTTGAGTCAAGTTCCTCACATGGCAGCAATCCGGCCCTGTCATAGGCGGAACACCTAGAGAAGGGCATGTCAGATGATGAGGGTCTAGTCCCGGATCAATTGAGATTTACTGGTTTGTTCTGCCCTCAGCTGTTTAAGTCCCTTTTGTTCAAGGCGAAAAACAGCATGCCTTGACAGACACTCTCCTCTCAACCAACACTAACACAGGAGAAGTCGGAGGACTTAATCTTCTCTCAACCCGTCACCGAGGCGGACATAATTCCAGTTTGGTTCAAAAACAATGGGCCTCCACTTCTGCATATCCCACCCTCACGGGATATGACAGAAAGTTTTACAATCTGGCACCAGATTTTTCTAACTCTCTGAACACTCCCAAGGTCGATGAACCCGTGGTAGCTCTAGCATCCTCCTCCACCATTCCCAGTGAGGTGGAGGAAGCCCTTAAACCGGAGGACAAGAGAGCAGATGCATGGGCCACCAGAGCAGCCACAGCCACATCTTATTTTACCAGATCCTCCCTAAGATGGCTCCGTCACCTGAGAGAATCCATCCCTACCTCAAATACCAGAGCACATCAGGACATAGCCAAATGGACAGCGGAAGCCGAATTTTCGGCGGCCGCAACTTTCAATTTGGTTAAATTCTCATCAGGAGCCATAGCATCCCAAGTCACAGCATGATGATTACTCTGGCTCAGACATTGTCAAGCTGACACCAAGCATAATAGGAGTTCCCAGCCTTTTCAGAGGGGGTCCTTTCATCCCTTTTACCAGGGATCATATTCCCCAAGATTCCATAGACCCTCTGGGTACAGGCAGGGGCAGCAGTCAAAAATTTGGAAACTGAAATGGAAGGGGAGGGCAGACGAGACCTTTCTGCAGGGCAGGAAACAAGGCGTTCTGCCTCCCCAAGTAAGACACTGGCAAGCTGACACCAAGCATAAGTGGAAGCTTGCTTCATCTCCAATTACAGGAGACAAATTGTTTGGGACTGCCCTTGATCCACTCTTAATAGAATCCAGAAATAAGAAAAATCAATCAATCCGATTATTATCAATCCGATAATAGGAGTTCCCAGCTTTTTTGGAGGGGGTCCTTTCATCCCTTCTACCAGGGATCATATTCTCCAAGATCCCATAGACCCTCTGGATACAGGCAGGGGAAACAGTCAAAAATTTGAAAACTGAAATGGAAGGGGAGGACAGATAAGGAGACCTTTCCGTGGGGCAGGAAACAAGGCATTCCGCTGCCCCAAGTAAGACCTCTGCCGAGGCTCCCATTGGCGGACGGCTGAAACTGTTTGCAGATCAATGGGATTCCTCAACATCAGATGCCTGGGTCAGAGAGACCATCAGATCTGGTCTTTCCCTAGAATTCCAATCCACACACCTGAATTTCTTTATGGCATGTCTGGCTTCAAGAGACCCTGTTAAAAGGACTCTTATGGAGACCGCGATCCACCATTTGCTAGAGATCCGCGCAATTCAACCAGTGTTACCAGATCAACCAGGGCAAGGATTTTACTCACACCTGTTTGTGATTCCAAAGAGTTTGGGGGGATGGAGAGCAATTTTAGACCTAAAACGCCTCAACCGCTCTCTGGTATACCGGAAGTTTAAAATGAGCACATTGCATTCAATACTGCTCAGTATCAGAAAGGGTGATGTTCTAACATCAATAGACTTAACGGAGGTGTATTTGCATATCCTGATTAGACTCTCGCACAGCAGGTTCCTGAGATTCTGTTATAGCAACCAACACTTTGAGTATGTAAGCCTGCCGTTTGGACTAAGGTTCTGGCAGTGTTGGCTGCCCATCTCAGGAGTAGGCCAGTACGACTGCAGTGTTATCTTGATGACATTTTACTTTTGTCATCAGCCAGCCAGCAAGCTGAGATAGACACTCAGATCACCCTACAGACTCTCCAACAGTATGGGTTCTCTATAAACTGGGCAAAGAGTCATTTAACTCCATTGACTTGCCTTACTCACCTGGGAGCCATCATAGATACAGTAATGGGGAAGGTTTCCCTCTCTCTCTGGATAGACAGGATAGCATTAGACAATTGTTCAGGGAGATTAGAACACTCAAACGAGTACCCCTGGCCCACTTGTCTAAATTATTAGGGAAAATGATCTCATGCATCTCTATTGTTCCCTGGGCCTGGCTTCATGCCAGAACCCTCCAATGGTTCCTACTCCCATACCAACAGTCAGGAAGGAGTAACTCGAAGTCCAGGATCACCATCCCATCAAAGCTCCTAATATCACTTCATTGGTGGACCACAACAAGTATCAACAAGTGCTGTTGTTTCAAGGACCCTCACAGATTGACTATCACAACAGATGCCAGCCTGTTTGGGTGGGGAGCACACTGCCAGTCCCTCACACCTCAGGGTTGCTGGTATACTACAGAGCAGACTTGCAGCATAAAGTGTCTGGAACTCAGAGCAGTCCACCTGGCTCTTCGCTGTTTCCTCCCACAGATTCAGGCCCAGCATGTCCTCATCTTAACCGACAATGTGACAACATAGGCCCACATAAACAGACAAGGGGGCACACACTCAAGACAACTCATGAGGGAGGCAGAGAGACTATGCCTTTCGGCAGAAAAGAACATAATCTCCATCAAGGCGGAACATATCTCAGGTCTGTCAAACACCCAGGCAGACTGGTTGAGCAGGGCCACTGTCGACCATTCGGAGTGGCACCTGCATCTGAGATTGTTCCAGGAGATGGCTCAGAGGTTCCGTCAACCAGTGATAGACTTGTTTGCCTCACCTCTCAACACACAGCTCCCAAGGTTCATCTCCAGATACCTGTCTCAAGGAGGATGTCAATGTTCTTCATTGTCGCTGGCCCCCAAGCCTTCTATATGCCTTCCTCCCACTTCTGCTGATTCCCAGGGTGGTCCAGAAACTTCTAGAAGAGAAGGCGGAGCTATTGTTGGTGGCACCATACTGGCCCAGACGTCCATGGTTCATGGATCTCAGGGACCTATTTACAGCAGAACCATGGAGAATCCTGCCAGACAGAGTATCTCACTCAGGGTCCAATTCGACATCCGGACCCACAATGGCTGCACCTAACCATATGGAGATTGAGCGGAAGCATCTGAAAGGCGAAAAACTTTCTAGCAAGGTCATCTCTACCATCCAAGCGGCCAGATGCCCTTCAATGAATCATATATATAACACCACATGGACTATTTTCTGTAGATGGTGTGTTAGGTCAAGAATAGACCCCACTTCTCCGTCAGTGGTGCACGTGCTGGACTTCCTACAGGAAGGTTTAGACAAGGGACTATTACCAAACACCTTGCACAGACAAGTGGTGGCATTAGCTTCGGTCACCACCTGGGGGGACCTAAGATCCATTGCCCATCATCCAAGAATACACAGCTTTATTTGTGGGGCCACAAATTTGAGACCCCCAGTGGTGCACCGTTATCCCACCTGGGACTTAAACAAGGTACTCATGGTGCTCATGAAACACCCCTTTGAGCCCCTGAAAACCACGAGTCTCTACTTACTCACACACAAGGTGGTTTTCTTAGTAGCAATAATATCGGCAAGACGAATTTCGGAACTGGCCGCCTTATCAGTCAGACAAGACCTCTGTATTTTCCATTCCAACAACTTGGTTCTTCGTCCAGATCCAACTTTCACCCCAAGAATAAATTTGGCATTTCACAGAGCACAGGAGCTTATACTTCTGAATTTCTGTCCAAGACCAGCTCATGGTCTTGAGCGTCAATGGCATTGACTAGACATGAGATGCGTTCTCCATATATACATAGAGCGCACGGCAGTTTTTAGGAAGATGGAGGCACTCTTCATCTCCTTTCAACCAACCACTCAAGGACGCAAGGTCACGTCATCGACTGGGCAGGTGGCTGAGAGCCGCGATTACTAAGACTTATGAGACTCAGTCATTGCCAGTGCCCAGGGGCGTCACAGCGCATTCAACCAGGAGCACTGCAACATTGGCCGCATGGGCCACACCAGCGCCGATAGAAGAAATTTGTAGAGTGGCAACTTGGGCCTTACCGTCGCCTTTCATCAGGCACTGTAAGATAGATGTCTTTGCATCTGCAGAAGCTACCTTTAGTAGGAGAGTTTTACAAAGGGTCCACAGGGACCAAGAGGGGACTCCACACCAGATGGAGACCCTCCCATAGGACACGCCAAGCTTTGGTATGCCCCAGTCATGGATTCTCTGAACAACTCATCTGGGGAATGGGTGTTGGTACTTACCTGATATGCCCTTTCTCTTTGAGCTGTGAAGAGCATCCAGCCCCACCCAGATTCTGTCTGGTGGGGTCCTATTCTGGCCAAGC
Source organism: Naja naja (assembly GCA_009733165.1). NCBI lineage: Eukaryota > Metazoa > Chordata > Lepidosauria > Squamata > Elapidae > Naja > Naja naja. The sequence goes on from CM019150.1 coordinate 150,185,274, forward strand.
ATTCAAACATTGGTGAAGAAGAAAGAAGATGATCTCATCACTTCAACTTTGCCAACATTGGGGACGCTAAGGAGGAGTCCCATGGAGGAGGAGGAGTGTCCTCAGAATTAAGCCCAGCCTATCGCACGAGAGACAGAAGCACCACCCAGTCATGGATGCTCTTCACAGCTCACAGAGAAAGGGCATATCAGGTAAGTACCAACGCCCATTCTATGCAGGTTAGAATAACTACTCCACAAATTGCCTTGCATGCCAACATACTATTGCCCATAACCCACCATGTTAGGAGGTCGATGCTGCATACCCACACAGACTTTTCAATAAGTCACTTACGAATAGGAGAACAATACTATCCCTTTGGATTTGCAGGCTCTTATAAAGGCTATCCTCCCCCCCCCATAATTTTAATTGTCTTTCATTTAGAGCCATAATGTTTACATCCGGATGAATACAATTTACTTCTTGTGGAATTCCTCCTTTATCCATCCCTCATTACAAAAATCTCTCTTTTATGGATTATCAAATTCATTGATGTTCAAAAAATACGCAAGGTTTTTTTTTTTTTGAGATTTCAGGTCTCTTCATCTGTCAAGACTGAACTGAAAGCAAGTTGAGAGTGACGAGGAAAGGGACTGATGATAATAACTCTATTAGTATTAGTATTAAGCTCTGTGTTTTTACTAAGGAGCATAAAATGGCACACATTCTTTCCACCAAAATAGCATTCAAAAAGCCCAGGTGCATGAAACGGGTTGACTGGATGACCTTATTGTTATGAGGTTATAACCCAGGTGCAATTCCCAGGAGGACCTACAGGCTTGTCTCTTCAGCAATTAGCTCTTTGGAAATGATCTCACTGATTCATAACAGGAACATTTTCAGTCATTTTAGAAGGCCTCCTTATAGTGCAGGGCTGTCAGACTCCTGGCCCATGGGCCGGATGAGTCACGCACTGTTCACACTGACGCCCAGTTTAGCAAAGGGGGAGAAGTCCTGATACATCACGTGATGCCGTGCGTTTGACACCCCTGTTATAGTGGGATCCTTTTCGTCATTGTCCCTTTTGCCTCCTGATCCTTGTTTGGCCATTTTTGATAAAATACTTATATGATTAATGGAAAAAATGTTAATTATACCTTGTTGCTAACATCTGGTAGATAAAAGATGAGATTTGTATTGGTATTTACTTATTTATGTACTGACTAGGTTTACCTGTCCATGAATGTAATAGATCAGTAAGACTTAAATACATTATTAGCTGGCTGATATAGAAAGGAAGTTTAGACCAGGGATAGCAATAGCACTTTGACATATATCTCACTTCACAGTGCTTTACAGTCCTCTCTAAGCAGTTTACAGAGTTAGCATGTTGCCCCCAACAATCTGGGTCCTGATTTTACCCGCCTTGGAAGGATGGAAAGGCTGAGCCGGTGAGATTTGAACTGCCGAACTGCTGGCAGTCAGCAGAATTAGCCTGCAATACTACAATCTAACCACTGCGCCACCATGGCTCTTAGAAAAGAGAGAAAGTAGATAGAAAGTGATCAGTGCACAGGCAAGGTTACTAATCCACAGTAGATGTTTATTTTTGCATTTCCAACTTAATGGTTTTTTTGTAACTTTACTAAGGATTGACATTTTTGAACTACTTTGGACAGTCCTATTTGTATAAGAGTGTGGCATGCGCTGGCATCATACTGTGCTGTATATTTTGAATGGCTGTGGGGTGCAACCCTTAATGTTCCCTTTGTTTTTCCTGGCAACTCTGTAGGTTGGTGCGTGGTCTGGCAGCTCTTCTTATCCAAGTTTAAGTTCCTACGAGAGCTGATTGGAGACGCAGGATCCCAACAAGAGGACAGCGAAAATGCAAAACCAGAAGCTGAACCAGATGCGCTGCTGCTCACTCCACAGAGAAGTAGGCAGAAACCTGCACGTCAGCGAAAAGGACTGGCCGAAGAAGCAAGCTAGAATGAAATGCCTGGGTAATTCCCAAACAATTGATGAGCAACGTTGATTAAATGGTTTGTTTCTACCGATGTCCTAAGCAAGACAACCAAACTATTTCCAAAGAAGTTCAGATAACGTTTTTTTTAAAAGCAAAATGGCAGTAGGGGAAGAGAATGAAAAGCAAGAAGGATCTTATCCTTTCTGGGCAGGGTTACAAGGAAGAGAAGTACAGAAGTAATTTTCTGTTCCTCACCGATTATGCCTAGCTTTTGCACAAGGGTGAACACGATCAACTGTTGGCTAATGACATCTTTATAAGACTATCATTAATAGCAATTAACCTTTGCTCTTTGTGTATCCATTTTGTATAGAAATATGTTTCTTTTATGTATGAACTCTGAATATTTCTAAGAGGTGTCACCCTCCCACAGAATAAGGACCGTAGAGAGGCTCCATCAACCAACTTAAACATAATCAGGAAATGAAATTCGGCATTGGATTGTATGTCTGTTTTCAAGCTTCTTTACAAATGAAAACATTTTGCCAGATTAGTGCATAACTGTAAATGTTTAAGGAAATCCCTTCTGTTTTTCCTTAATATAGAAAAGAGGAGCATCTGTTACAAATCCTCATCTGATACCATTTTTTAAAGAAACTAATCAGTTGGCTTTAAAATGGAACTTTTCCTCTTTTGCCTTTTTTTTTGCACCAAAAATCAACAAACTAATTACTGAATTCCAATGTAGCTCCGGGGATATTTTATTACAGTCTCAATGTTGTGCTTAATGGTTTGACCAAGAACTTTGTAATTAGTGTTGTTTTTTCCAACTTTAACAGCTACATCTGATGAGCACTCACAGTTCTGCTTGAATTATGTATAAAGCAAGCCAGATAGTAGCAATCAAAGTTGTAGCTAAAACTGAACTAGAAGATACACTGACTTTGAACTTTGAATTGGTGCTAAAGAAGAATTATCACGGTCATGATTATGACACCTAGCTGCTTCTTGGACTCTCTGTTGCACTTTTGTTGGACGTTCTTGATGCTGTGCTCCACATTTTTAATTTTGCTAAGCAGAATGCATAGAAAAGGCTCTTAATAGTTCACAGTTGCTAAAAACAAACCCTCCTGATGCCTACAATTGATGGCTCTGTTCTCTTGGAAAGCTTTTTTGACCTTTGGAGGCTTAAATGTGGATGAAGAACTTTGTTGATTTTATTTATTTTCTGTTGGAACAAGCCAAGCGCACTTAGGACACGTATGCGGAAGGGCGCTGCCTGGCAGAACCTGTGTCGGAACCTCTGAGTCATACATCCTGTTACTGTCCCAAAGCTTGCTTGCTAGCAGGCACGTACACATTTTAGGCTGTTTGATCTCCCCATATAAGGAAGTTAGCAGATATGTGCATACTGATTGATACACGTACTCCTTCTTCTTGCAGTGCTGTGGCAACAGCGGATTGGTCGTGTCTCGCTCCTGTATGTAACCACACCTACCTTTGTTACTTTGCCTAATAAAAGAGGGTCTTGGAGTCAGCTCTGGGCTCTCATCCCGAGGAACATTCATGTAGTGTTTTCCTTATTACTTTGGATCCTGACATGAGGAGCCCACCCGGAGCGGAACACCGCAACTGGTGACCTCGACGTGATTCAGCAAAATGAATACATCTCTCAGCGTGATCCGCTCTAGGACGGATACGTCTCTTGACGCCCCTCTACTCACCACGTGGAAAAGGCTGTGCACACGTCTTGTCTGCAACACGACTTGATCTTACGTGAGCATGGGGAACGGGTTGTCCAAAAGGCAGGTTGCGCACCTGCGGGAATTAGGAAGCCTTGTCAAGAAAGCTAATGTAATACAAAAACAAAACGGCACCACCCAATATGCAGTCATACATGTGATCTGATCTGTCTTCTTCAATATTTGGCTAAACATTGCCCAGTATATCCAGAAGAGGGCTCCTTGCAACCACATATGTGGAAACGCATAGGGGCCTGGTGCCATGAGACCCCAGGAGCCCCTGCCACCATATTGACGACATGGAAGGCAGTCATGGCAGCTGTTAACCTATACCATTGTGGAGAGGAACCTACAACCTCCACTACGCCCTCTAAGGAGTTGGAGGCCGTAGAAACTTGCGAAAAGGCACCTCCACCGTATGAGGGTACTATAGCCCGTTATTCACTCCTCTTCCACTCCCACGGCGCCACCTGACCAACCCCCGCCCCCACCCACGATTCCCCCGGGAGGTGCCGTTACTGCTGCCATCCGCTCTGCACTGGCCTCTGGTGAAATGGATTTACAGGATGTACCTTCCTGTTGCCCGGTGCAGATGGTTCCTGATCCCCAAAATCCTCAGAATCAGATTCCCCAGCACCTCCCCCTTGATTATAAGGTAATGCGGGATCTTAAACAAGCTTGCATGATGTATGGACTACAGTCCCCTTTTGTTCAAGGTCTTTTCCTTTCCCTTGCTAATACTTATGAACTTATCTTTGAAGACTGGCGCACTCTCCTTTCTATGCTCCTCTCCTCCTCTCAGTATGTTGTGTGGGAATCAGAATACAGAAAGGCCTGTCGGGTTGCCTATGCCCGCGGACTTCCCGCTGGTGTCTTAATAGACCATTTGTTAGTGGAAGGGACAGTCCTTACTATACAACAAGCCCAATCCCCGCGAGCTGCCTTCCCTCTCACTGCCCAGGCAGCCCTTGCGGCTATTAGGAAAGTAGATGACCCCTCAGCCCCTACCTCCTCTTTCGCAAAAGTCATACAGGGCCCAAATCAACCATACTCGGAGTTTGTAGACAATTTGCAAAAGGCTGTCACTCGTCAAATCGACAATGAGGAAGCTCGTATAGAACTTATGAAAAAACTTGCCTATGAAAACGCAAATAGCGACTGCCAGACCTTGCTCAAACCCTTGCTCTCTAACCCTGCTGCAACTCTTGCTGACTATCTCAAAGCCTGCCGCATAGTAGGCACTCACTCTTACCAGATGCAGTCTCTTGCTGCTGCCCTCCAAATGGGTGGCTCACGCCCCACTGGGAATTGTTTTAATTGTGGAAAGCCTGGCCATTTTAAAGTACAGTGCTGAGCCCCAGGCGGGGGGTGCTGCAAAAACAAAACACGGCAATAAACCTAGAACAGTGTGCCCTCGCTGTAAGAGGGGTTTTCACTGGGCCAATCAATGCCGCCTTAACTCTAATCAGAGCACACATTTGGAAAACTGATAGCGGGGCATTCAGCTAGCCCCGCCACCAAGGCTGAAACCCTCGACCCTCAGATGCTCTCTACATCCTTTGAGATGGTGGCTGAGGAAACTGTGCGATATGAGCTGGTGGGGAAGGTGGACTTCCTCTTCATCCGCCTGAAAAATCCCATTCAACTTCCCCCCTCCCAACCTGTTGTCATTTTCCCGAACCTAGATCTCACCACTAGCGGCGTCCTTGCCGCTCCCTTCCTCTGTAGCTCTGACAGCTTCTCAGACCTGGCTCTTGCGATCACAATCAATGATCCACTTACCATTTCTGAAGGTGATGTGTAGCAACCATGATCATATTGCCTCATCCAGATCCTGTAGAGCCTACTCGAGAGGAGGTGTATGCCATTGAGCAACCTATGAAAACTACCCGGCCCACGGCCCAATTTTACATTAATGGCCACCTCTTTTCTGGCCTTTTAGATACCGGCGCTGATGTGTCAGTAATCCGGTCTGCCAAATGGCCTTCTAACTGGCCCTTGGATGATTCTCCCGCAGTGCGCGGCATGGGTGGCACCCAATCGGCTAGAGTAAGCTCTGACTGGCTCCCTGTATCCTCCTCGCAGACATTGTTTACTGCTTACATTAAACCTGTCATCCTTCCCCTGCACGTCAATTTATGGGGGCGGGATCTCATGACCCAACTAAAGGCTAAACTAACCCTACCGTAACTTAGTGCTTGGAGGATGCCTGTGGTGAAACCTCTGCGTCTTTCCCTAAAAACCACCAACCCCGTTTGGGTCCAGCAATGGCCCCTTACCCGAGAGAAACTCTCTGCATTACATTCCCTGCTGGATGAACAAATAATGAAAGGTCATGTGGAATCTTCTCTGAGTCCGTATAACACCCCAGTTTTTGTCATAAAGAAGAAATCAGGAAAATGGTGCCTCTTACATGACCTTCATGCCATCAATGCCATCATCAACCCCATGGGCCCTCTACAATGTGGCCTCCCCAATCCAAACCTGATCCCTAGGGATTATGATCTTCTTGTTATTGACCTAAAAGATTGCTTCTTTTCCATCCCTTTACATCCACAAGTCAGGCACCTGTTTGCCTTTACTGTCCCCGAACTGAACAATGCAAAACCCACCACACGCTACCAATGGAAGGTGCTACCTCAAGGGATGGTCAATAGCCCCACTATGTGTCAATATCACGTTGACAAAATATTACAGCCCTTCCGAGACCTGCACCCTCTTTTTCTCATTTACCATTACATGGATGATATATTGGTAGTAGCCCCTGGCCCACGAGGTACCGTCATAAAGATACTCCCCCAGCTAACCACCATCTTAACCAGGGGTGGTCTTTTTGTTGCCCCTGACAAAATTCAAAGTTTTCCCCCTTATCAGTACTTGGGTCACAAGCTCCTTGCTTCTTATGCTGCCCCCTCTTTACCTGCCTTGAATCTCTCCCCCCAACCTACGCTTATCCAGCTACAGCAGTATCTGGGGGCCATCAATTGGGCTCGCCCCTACATGGCTCTCACTACAGCGCAGCTATCTCCCCTATCCTCTGCCCTATCTCAAGGTTCTCACCCGGCGGACAGCATTACACTCAATGATGCACAAAATCAATTTTTACAATTGGTTAATGCTGCACTCCAGTCTCGATGGGTAGACCGCATGACCAGAGATGTACCTCTGGATCTTTTAATTGCTAACACTCCTCAACTACCCACCGGTGCCATAGTGCAACTCATTGACTCCAAACTGCTCATCCTTGAATGGCTTCATTTGTCACATACACCTCGTGCTACCATCACTACTAAGCCCATGCAATTGGCCACATTGATTAGCAGGGCCAGGAATCGGACCAAACACCATGTTCCTTGTTCCCTTTCTACTTGGGAAACCCTTTTTGCTGCTTCTGATGACCTTCAATATGCTCTGGCTGACTGGGTAGGCTCTGTCTCCTGCCATCCTCCTTCTGACCCTCGCCTTCACTTGGCCAAAGCTGTTCGCCTCACTTGGACCCCTGTCTGCACCTCCTCCCTTCTCCCTACAGCTATCACAGTGTTTGCTGATGGCAGCAAGACTTTCGGTGCCTGCGCTTGGCAGGACCAGCAGGGTCAATGGCGCTCTGCCACTACCTCTCCTCATCCCTCTGCCCAACGCGCAGAGCTTGCAGCCTCCCTCCTCTCCTTCCAACTTTTCTCAATGGTACCTTTCAACCTCATCCTTGATAGCTTATATGTGATTCAAATCGTTAAATCAATCTACCAGTCCTATCTTTCTCCATTGATAGATACGGACCTCCTTTCACTTCTCCTACCCCTACAACAGGCTATCACGGCTAGAACTCACCCCTTTCATGTGTCACACAAATGCAGTCACCAACCCTTTCCTGGGTTTTTGCAGGAGGGGAACGACATCGCGGACGCTGCGGCATCTGCGATGTCCTCTCCCTCTGCTCTAGTGCTCTCCCCACTCTCCCCCTGGGAAAGTCATTCTTGTTTCCATCAAAACAAAAAAGCGCTCATCAAACAATTCGGCATCTCCAACATTGAGGCTGTGGCCATCATTCAACAATGCCCCACTTGTAGTAAGCAAGCACTCTCACTTCCTATGGGAGTGAACCCCAGGGGAACCAGTTGTTGCGAAATTTGGCAGATGGATGTCACACAATATCCACCCTTTGCACCCTGGAAGTACCTCCATGTCTCTATAGACATTTATTCGGGGTTCATAATGGCCTCCCCTCAACGTGGCGAGGCCACCAAACAGGTCATTAATCATTGCATTCGCTCCTTTGCAGCGTTGGGACGCCCTCAACAACTCAAAACTGACAATGGCCCTGCCTATACCAGTGCAGCATTTGCTGCCTTTTGCAATAAATGGGACATTGTCCATAAATTCGGCATACCCTACAATAGCCAAGGACAAGCCTTGGTTGAGCGCACCAATCAGACACTCAAACATAGTCTTAATCGTTATCTCGGCACACGGGGAAATGCCCCCTGGTCTCCTGGCACTGCAAAACGTTTTAAATATTTGTTTATACACGCTTAACTTTCTCAACCTGACTGGACACCCCCCATCATCTGCAGCTGAACGCCACTTCACAACCACCCCCTCTGCTGCTGCCCCACGCCCTCAGGTCTACTACCGTCAACTTCCTGATCCCTCCTGGCATGGCCCGGCTGATCTCATCACCTGGGGAAGAGGTTATGCAGCTATCCAGCTTCCCGATCAGGTCATCTGGATTCCAGGCCACTGTGTACGCCCCTTCCACCCACTCCGCAAGGATGGCAATGTCTCTCCTCGTCATACTCCTACTCCTTCTTCCCCACATTCCTGCCCAGAATAGGCCTGGCTCCACATTGCTCCTGTTTCCTCGTGTGACGACCGTCGCGATCAATGGGTCTGTCACCTTGACATGCACCTCCACACTTCAGGATGGTAAGCCTGTACTCATGGATTGGAATCATTCTACGGACATCACTGCACCACTTCAGAATTCCACCTACTACTCTCTCTGTAGGCTCTGGCATCCTGACACTCATCCTCACCATCAACAACTTCCACTCTTCTCTTGCTGGCATCTATTGGTGCTTCCTGACCCGACTGTATCATCAAGGTGATCGTATGCACAGCAAAGGAACGTTGGTAAGATCTCAGCTTTCCCAGCGCTCTCGCCGCTCCACTACTCCGGGACTATGGATTAGCCCTCCCAACCAGTTCAGACATTTAGGGGAACTGGCATCCATTACTTGCATGGACTATTCGCAAGTCTTTTGTCCATATGTGTGGAAAAGGGATGGCTTACAACTTCCCCCGTCCACACATTCTGTACAGTATCAACATAATCCATGTGTATTAACCATTTCCTTTCAGGTAACATCACAAACCACAGGCTCCTATACCTGTGGTGGGTTTCAGTTGGGGGTGTATCAGGAAGAAATTGCCCATACTCTGAGGAGAGCCTTACTCGACCCCCACTCTCTGATTGGCTCTTAGCCTTTTTACGCCACAGGGATCTTCCTTACAAACAGAAGTGAGAGGTACCCCCTTCTATTGATAACACCTGCATGGTCTGTATAAAGAAGACCCAGTTAGCTGGGTCCGTGCAGAATACACTAATATATCATATACAAAAGCCAAGAGGATGCACAGCACTGCAGCAGACCTGCCAGCACAATCAGACAATGTACCATCTTTGCAACACCACAACGGGTACGGTCTGCTACTCCCCAGAAGCCCCAATTCGCCTCAGTGTAACAGCATTGGCTGGCTACTCCTCCAATAACCTCTGTTATTTAAACCATACCATTGTCCTTAAGCAAGGTACTACACCTGCTGTTATTATCATTGATGCATGCTCAGCCATGGATAAATATTCCTATGCTCCATGTGGCTCACAGGCGTGGCGATATACCTACCAACACAATCATAAATACATTTGCGCCCCTGAATGGCAAGGCTGCACCAATGATATTACCTGGGAAACAGCGGGAGGCAATCCCATCCCATGTGCTCAATACTGCAAGAAAAACGGTCAAGGCATTTCGGGTTGTTGCTCTGGATGGTCTTGTGTATGTGACTACACCGGGGGAGGGTATTCTGGTTGCCCACACATATCTGAATTCCGTCGTGTACCCTCCTCCAACAAAATCTCTTTCCATTGGAGCAAAACTGCACCCACCTCTTTCACTTTTTCCCTTGGCATAGACGGCACCGGAGCTGATCCTACAACCTTCATAACTATGAAAATTGACACCTTATATGAGGGACAAGAGAAATCCTTGGGCTGGTCAGTATATGATAATCTCAGAAAATTAGATAAGAACCCTCTCCAAATAAGTCCAAAAACAGAAAACCTATTCATTGAACTAGCAGAAACTATAGCCAAACAACTTTTGATCAAAAATTGCTTTGTCTGTGGTGGTACCAACATGGGGGAACAATGGCCTTGGGAAGCCCTGGAAGCCTCCCCCAATGTCCTCAATAACATGAGCGCCGCTGGAAATACCACATCCAGCACTAGGGAAAGGAACACCATCTGGTCCCTCACCACTAATTTAATAGGAAAAAATTGCTTTACCCGCAATGGCTCTTCCCCAGTAGGGCACCCAATATGTATGGGTACTTGGGACCCATCATATGAATCATGGACTTCACCTTCCAACCTTACCCAGCCTTTGAAGTTTGTCTCTCCACTCCTTTCCTATCTAAACGAGTCAGAACCTATCCCCTGGCCTGCCCCAAAAGATATGTACTGGATATGTGGAAGTTTTGCTTATGAAATCTTGCCAGCAAATTGGTCTGGGTCATGTGTACTGGGTTGGATCAAACCATCCTTTTTTCTGCTACCCGTATCTAGTAAACAAACTCTAGGGGTACCTGTCTATGAATCATTGGGTGCACGCAAAAGGCGCTCAGGCAATGCCTTTTCCAATTTCCCCTGCAAGGAATTGGCTGCATATGAAGAGTCCACCACATGGGATTCTGAACGCATTGTTTGTGTGTATGGACAAGCAACATGGGCAGAAGATGGCTCCTGGGGGTATCGCACTCCGATTTATATGCTTAACCGCATTATTAGATTACAAGCTGTTTTAGATCTCGCTGGGGAACGCATAGATAAAGCACTGAATACCATTGCAGAGGCAACTGACCAACTTCGTACAGCAGTATATCAAAACTGGCTAGCCATGGATTACTTATTGGCTAAGGAAGGAGGAGTATGTGGGAAATTTAATTTGAGCAATTGTTGTCTCCAAATTAATGAGGTTGGGAAAGTGGTGAAAAAGCTGACCATGGAAATACGGCAGCTAACTTACAATGCCCCCCAAGAATGGAAAGGTATTAACCTCAGTGACTTATTCAGTTCATGGTTCCCCAAACTACCCGGCTTACAAGCTATAGTTGCTCTCATTGGGATGATTGCTCTTGGCTGCCTTATACTTCCATGCATACTACCCATCTTTGTGCGCACACTAACCAACAGTCTCTCTGCTAGCCGAATGCCATGCTACTGCAATTTTCCAGTAGCATTTGAGTAGGTAAATGGCTTTTAATGATCTGTTCAGTATTGACAAGCTCACAAGTGGGTTTGTAGCTTATTCCCTTCCTCCCCGTGACATCCTGCCATTCAGCTGTATGCAGTGGTTGCCTTATTGTTCATCTTTTTGTGGCTGCTGTTGTTCTTTGCAGCATATATCAAACAGGGTTTAGGATTGCTTGTAGTATTTGTCAACTGGGCTTTTGCCCTTAAAAAAAAAAGTAACATGCAATGCTCAGTCCTTGAATACAAGATCTTACCAATAAACATCTGTTTTTGTTTTTGTTTTTGTTTTAAATAAAAACCACTTCTAGCTGTACATGGTAGAAGTAAGTACTTGAAATAATGCCAATTGTATTCAGTGTATTCAGAGTAATCGGACTCAGGTTTTCTCATTTATCACGGACACAATATTTGCCTTACAGGATTTACATGCTGACATGACATGCTTAATAATGTCAGGGTTTCTTTTTTTTTTCTTCATGCACTCAAAAATGGTTATAGGTACCATTTCTGTTTATCCAAACAAATAACCAGTCTTTTATTCCTCCTGGAATAAAATTTGCAAATGTGAATTTTGAGATTCTAACCCAATGGGACAGGTAGAAGTAACTAGGGAGAGGTGGACCGTAAACTATCTCAGTCCCATGCCATGGTAGAATTTGGGTTACTTGTTTAAGTGTGAAGATTTTCTTTGATTCAGTAAGGTAAAGTAGAATAAGTTAGGGAAGCTTTTTCTCTGTGTGTGTGTGTGTGTGTGTGTGTGCTTATTTTCAAAGGGAAACCAGGAAGCCACTTCTTCCTGACATCCTGAGATACAGCTAACACTGTCCCACAAGTGATGCTGCTGGTACAACTTTGGTACGAATGATTCTGCTTCCCAGAATGTAGTGCCGTTTTAACCATGTTTGCACATTATATATATATATATAATATATATATAAATTTTAAAAGTCACAGATTGATTCACAGATATGTCCTACTAGTGAACTTTGATGAGTTCGCTAGTAGTTTGATGAAGGCTCTGGGGACATTGATGAAGGCCTTTCGTTTTCTTGATGCCAAATTGATGAACATGCATGCAGGACAGGACAAAAAATTAACCATGGTGGCTGCTATCAGGTAATCAATAAACTCTTCCCTCTGTTTATTTGTATCGTGGGGCTTCCCACGGTGCAGTCATTCTACCATCTTGGGCATGAGATACAATGCAGACGAGCTAAGAGCAAAAACAATTTTGCATTTTACATAGGTCATTCCCATCCAAGAGTTTGGGGAGTGAGGGAGGATGGACGGTTTCAAAATTGGATAAAATAATTAAAAACGTACTATGTTACTGCTCTGCACCTGTGTGTCAGTTTTACCTAATTAAGTAGAACTGTGCCAGTCATTTTGCTCCAAAGCTAAAGTTATTCACTGTTAAATGGTGAACTGAAGGTGTGGTTTGGTCCATTTCAATGTATTCTTTCAGCTAATCATGGAATGCAAGACACTAACACAAACTAAAATACATGTATTTGTATAGTTTGAGAAAACAAGTTTAGCAATGTAATTGAAAGGATCCTTTTTTTTAAAAAAAAAGGACGTTTGAAGAATAAACTTATATGTGTGAATTTTAGACAGCAGCTTTATCTCTCGTGATTTTATGATGGATTCAGTGCAAGTCCTATGCAATCTTATTCAGATTTCAGTGATGCTTAGTGGCAAATCGGTGTGTGCTAAACAATGGCCATTATCCAGTTTCTTTGCAGTCCTTTTCTCCCTGAGAAATAGCATTGAATCCGATTGTGATAAATGGCAAAGGCACCATTTTGTGTATGAAACACACAGGTTCACATTGTTTTATGATTAGAGTTTTGCCATTTCTGCGTTCCAAGAGTAAATGTATATGTGCGAATGTTGGACAACATTCAATCTCTCATGTGATTTTATGATTGATTCAATGCACGTTTTATTCAGATTTCAATGATGCTCAGTGGCAAATCGGTGTGTGCTAAACACTGGCCATTATCCAGTTTATTTGCAGTCTCTCCCTGGGAAATAGCATTGAATCAGATGATAATGGCAACAGCACCATTTTGTGTATGAAACACAGATTCATATTGTTTTATGATTAGAGTTTTGCCATTTCTAAAATGGTTCTTAGGCTTGATGCTCAACAAGGAAACAGTTTATTGTAACATGTGTTCCTTTCTTGGACAAATGCTGCATTACACGCAAGGTTAAGCTTTTTCTGTGCTCCCCGGTATATGGAAAAAAACTATAGTAAATGCTTCTATGCTTTCTATATTCATCATGTTATTCTTTTTATTTAAACTGACTCCATTAAAACATGACAAATAAAATGTTAATAAGCCAACTTGTTGTAAATGCCCTTCTTTCTGCGTGTCTATTATAATGGTGTCCACTGTCAAAAGATTTAAAATGAAGCACAAAATCACCCAGACCAAAATCCCCAGCAAATGAGAAAAATCATTAATCTTTAAGGCTGAGGTGCTAACCAAATAAAAAGTTTATGAATTGTTTGCAACTTGGAGTTGAGGGGGTCTTGATAATAAGTGAATGTATTTTTAATTTGGTATAGTGCAATGTAAAAGGGAGCAAAGGATCAGACCTGAACTGGTAATAGGACATGAAGTTTGTTTTTAATTTAACTTAAAAAGGTTATATCTGTTAAATATTTGTTTCAGCTGCTATTTCAAATGACAGTCTCATACAGGCCTCTGTGAGGCACAGCCAAGCTCTTGCAAAGAATGGCTTTGCAAATTTGTGAGCAACGTGGAATAATTCTCAAAGGCTTAGACTGAATTATTTCTATAATGGAATTATACATTTTAAATGCAGAAATACAAAAAACATTGAGGACTGAATATCTTTGTCTTGATTAATTTGTTGCAAGAAAATAGTTGTTGCCATGCAAATGTAATTTATAACTTATAGAAGCAGTTCCTAAGCTACTAAGGATATTTATTTGAAGCCAGAACTTTGGGCTTATTTATTTACTATATTCTGTTAACCATTCTAACCTTATGACTGTGGGGTATACAGCACAGTAAACTAACCAAAGATGACACAAATGATCAGATAGAAGTATAATGAACACAAATGTATGTAGAGGGATATATCTGTATACCAATAAGCTATAGTTAAAGGCTTGCTTCCTAGAGCAAGGGCTCTGGACAAAGCTTCTGCACATCACCATTAACAGATGATTATTTTGGTTCATGCATAAACCTCTATAAGATTCAAAATTCATCACCGCATGCAAGGCTGCTATACCAATGAGATTCCAGCCCACAGACCAGTGAGGCTGATCTTAGCCCCTTTCTTGGTTTAATTTGTATATAAATTCACTTGTGGCCAAAGTGAATCAATTTGAAACCACCCACCCACCAAAATTAGCAAACAGGCATATTGCTACCTTGTTATATGCAGATGACATAGTACTTCTGTCACAAACATTAATTGGACTTAAATGAGCCCTCAATGCCTTGACCAGGTAATGCTCAAAGGAAGGTTTTGAAACCAATCCTAATAAAGCCAAAATTATGATGGTGGTGGAGAGGTCAGAATATTGAACAAGTTACAATCTTCAAATATTTGGGCATGATTTTCCATAGTTCCACAAAATGCAGTACACATCAACACTGCTATACAAAAATGCTATAAAAAAACCCCAATGGCTGCAATGCAATCTTTATTTTACTAGAGGAGCACAGTATATACCATCAGCACTGAAGCTGTTTTCAATAAAGGCTCATGCATAACTACTCTTCGGTGCCCAGTTGGCACCCTATTCCTCTTGTCCCTCTCAAAAAGACCCAGTCTAAATTTCTAAGGCCCACATTGCAAGTGAGCTCCCTGTGTTTCTAATGCAGATCTAAGGAGGGAGGCAGGGTTGTTCAAAATCAAAACTGGTGCATGAACTGCATTATAGCACATTGGGAAAACTACTCTTTGTCTCCTCTCTGTGGCTGCGAGAGTCCAGAGAGATTGGGTAGGCTCCTGACCTTGCTGATTGGACTGAATCTGCATAATTGATTGTAGCTTCGGCCTGTGCTGTAGGTCATGCCTAGTTTTCGACTCAGTCCCAGCCAGGATGGATGTGAGAATTGGAACTCCACTTCTGTTCAAGGAAGTGGACTTTTTTCATTAAAAAACAGACCAGATCAATGATTAAAAGCCACAGCTGAGTGCCACAGGCAACAGTTCTAAAAGAATGGCCCAAAAACTTGGAGGAGAGGGGATTCCAACAACCCCCAGCCAAGGTGGTAAGAGCTAAGGGCAGAGGCCCTAGCGTGCAGATCATGACCGCGTGGGAACAGTTTGGGCTTTGGGCAGATTGGCCCGATAAGGATCAGCTGTGAAGTGCAGCAGCACAGCAGTGGGCCACGCAATCGACAGGTGGATTGGCCTGAACACCAGCTGTTGAGTGCAACTGTGTGCTGCTGGGGAGGAGGAGCCTCAGATTGCCTCCTCCAGATGAGTCAGCTTTGACTGCACAGGCTCCAGTATTGCAAATTGAGCCTGGGCCTGCCCCTGTATGTAGGCCTCAGTTACAGGCCTGGTCCCCTGATGAGACATTAGACTCTGCTAATCCACAGTTAATGGATGTGGGTAGAGATTATGATTCCTCAGGCAGTCTTCCAAGATGAATCATGGGAACAACCACATAAAAGGCCCAGACCAAGGGTGGAGGCCACATTCACACCCACTGCTGCAGGCCAGTGTGATCCTGAAGTTTCTGAACAAGAGGTGCCTACTCATATGGAGGCAATCATATCTAATCATATCTAAGACTATCAGGAGAGGTATTATTGAAAGCCTACAAATGTTAAGGCCTGAAGAAGGCTTCTGATCATTCTATCAAGTCAGATACTAATCCTTTCCTTCACCTCAGAGGTAGGCAGGGATAGGATTTAGCCAGACCCATCATTGCATAGCCATTCTTCTATGGCTCCTGAGGAAGACAAGAGAGAGTCAGACTTCTCAGAAGATGAAAGCATGATTCCAGATAGACCAGCCTTCACTGGCCTCTTCAAATCTAATCTGTTTCGTTCCTTGTTATACAAGGCTAAGAACACAGCTCAGTTGGGGCTGGAAGCAGATGTTGGGGAAACAGTGGGAGATGCACCAGCCCCTCTGGACCAGTTCTTTTCTGAACCAACCATGCGCACAGAGATGGTGCTGGCCCCAAGACTATTTTTAAATGTAGTAAACAAATAACTAAAATCCCCTGGCACAGTGCCCATGTTGTCTGCTAATGAACATCGTTATTTTGCCATGGGTCCTGAACTTAACAGACCCCTGCAGGTGCCAACAATAGATGGCCTGGTAGCTGCCTTGGTGTCCTTTTCCTTGAATCCAGTAGATCCAGAGGAAGCCTTGAAAGCAGAGGACAAAAGAATAGAGCAATCCCTTCAACGAACACATCAGGCAGCTGCCTGGGCAGTCAAGGCTTCATCTGCTGCATCCTTCTTTACAAGAACCTCCTTGCGCTGGCTCAGGCAGGATCCCCATTACTGATGTCCGGGCCTATCAGGACATCAACAAACTGGTGGCAGCAGTGGAATTCACAGTGGATGCCACCTTGAATAGTGCCAGATTCACCACTAAGGCCATAGCAACATCAGTAGCAGCCTGCAGGATGGTCTGGCTAAAAAATTGGCAGGCAGATAGCAGGTGCAAATAGAAGGTAGCGTCTGCCCCGATTCGTGGGGATAAGTTGTTTGGGGAATCTTTGGATCCTCATCTAATTGAGACTAGGGACAAGAGGAAGTTCCTCCCCTCTCTGTCTAGGCATTCCGTTTACAGAGCAGCTCTATACTCCTGTAGATTGGCCTTCAGAGCAGAAGCCAGTCCGGGGGCCCAAGGGTCGCAGAGGCAAGCTTTTACTCGCCAGGAGTGGCCACAAGAACTGCCAAGGACAGAAGTCAGTACTCAGGCAAGCGGCCCTTTCAAGGGGGAGGAAGTCTCTTTTTCTGACATTCTCATTAAATGTGGTGATAATTCTCCCATTGGGGGCAGATTATCCTGTTTTGTCAACCGGTGGGAAGCTACAACATCTGATTCTTGGGTACTAGATACAGTTAAATATGGCATTTTCTTGGAATTTAGATTATAACCTCCCAGATTCTATGTGCCTGTATCGAGGGAGGCATCACGAAGGGAACTTATGGAACAGGCTCTTCAGCATTTGCTGGATATTCGAGCCATTCAACCAGTTATCTTGAGTCATCAGGGAAAGGGATTCTACTCCCGCCTTTTTGTCATTGTCATGCCCCTGTCCGAATCTGATTCTGAGGGGGACACTGAGCAGCTGACAGGGAATGGGAGTGTGGCTCCATTGGCTGTGGAAGAAACTAGGGAAGGGCAATGTCCAGCTGGGCAGAGAAGGGGAGAGGTAGAGCAAGGCAGATGGAATTCGGAGGAAAATCCAGGCCCACCCCCTCTTCATCCTAGGACACGCAGGGAGGAATGGAGAAGGGAGCAATGTGAGTTGTGTGGCTTATGGGGGAGGAAAGGGCTCTGATTCCCTTCATTAGCTGCAGCTGGGAACACAGTGGTTAAAAAGGTGAGTTGCGCACAGCCAACTGTTGAAAGCAAATCGTGAATTATCTGGTATTGTTGAGGCTTATCTAGGATCCTGGCATCTTCCTAACTGTGTGTGTTTTGCTGGCCTTTCAAGTCTGCAATTCCTTATCCTGCCCTGTCAAGTTAATTACTGCAGCGTGGTTTGTGTGGATTTTTATTTACAGTTTGCATGTACTTTGTTTTCGGACTGAATTTCCTCAATTTAAAGACTGTTCTTGGGAGAGTTTTTTCTCAAGCCGAAGATAACCTGGACATTGGGGGCAAAGTTGGAGGTATTAAAGGAACTCTTCTTATTTATGTGACTGTGTTGCCTTTGTGCCACACCCCGGGTCATTACAGTCATTCTCATAGCCTTGTGGGGGGGGAGCTAGCGTGCTATTCTATATCTTAAAAGGCTTAAATACTTATTCTACAAGCGTTCAAGATGCATTCACTGCAATCCATTCTGGACAGCGTTTGGGAGGGTGACTTCCTCACCTCAATTGATCTTACCGAAGCATACCTGCATATCAGGATTTGCCAGTTGCAGAGGTGTTTCCTGCAATTCAGCTACTCTGGGAGGCATTATCAATACAGGGCAATGCTCTTTGGACTATCTTTGGCCTCTAAGATCTTCACGAAAGTGCTGGCAGCTCTGGCAGCTCAATTAAGAGTTATTCCAATAAGGGTGCAATGCTACCTGGATGATATTTTAATCCAATCATCCTCGGAGACCAGGGCCCTGAGAGACCTCCAACTGACAGTTTCCCTTTTACAAGCACATGGTTTTTCAATCAATAACAAGAAAAGTCATTTCATCCCCACTAGGTGTTTGGGGACTAATATTGACACGGTCTCTTGTAGAGGTTTTCTCTCCCAAGAGTGCAGGGACAGCCTACAAACACTGGGGAACAGGATTCGGAGAGCAGATACAACATCTTTGGCCCTCTTATCTCAACTTCTGGGCAAGATGGTGTCTTGTATATCCATCGTGCCCTGAGCATGGTTACATTCCAGGACACTGCAGTGGTTCCTCTTGCCTTATCAAAAGGCAGGCAGGAACCACTCCTCATGTAAGGTCAGGGTCCCCAGGTCAGTAAAGCAGTCCTTAAAGTGGTGGCAATCCCAAGCAATTAACAAAGGACACCTATTTAAAGAGCCCCCTCGATCGTCATCATCACAGATGCCATCATCACAGATGTCTCTTTGGATGGGGGGCTCATCTTCAATCACAGATGGCACAAGGCCAATGGTCATCAATAGAACAAAGAAAAGTATTAATTGGTTGGAATTGAGAGCAGTAAGATTGGCTCTCAAGCGGTTTAGGCCCTTGATACAGGGGTCTCATGTACTGATTTTGACTGATAATGTCGCCACGAAGGCACACATAAATAGACAAGGTGGCACCAGATCCAGGTCCTTAATGTTGGAGGCGGATTGCCTGGGTCTCTGGGCAGAGAGGAATGTCTTGTCTATTAGGGCAGAGCATATATCTGGTGTGGACAATGTGCAAGCTGACTGGCTTAGCAGGGCCAGGATGGACCATTCAGAGTGGAGTATTCACCCTCTTCTATTTCAGGAGCTGACACAGAGGTTCGGCCAGCCAGTAGTGGACCTGTTTGCTTCTCCAAGCAATGCCAGACTACCCAGGTACTTCAGGTTCGTGGAAGGGACCAATGCTCTCAGGAGCAGGTGGCCCCAGGGCCTCCTGTATGCCTTCCCACCTCTTCCGCTTCTGCCAGTGATCATCTGAAAGATACTGGAGGAGGAGGGAGAGGTCATACTTCTTGCTCCTTATTGGCCCAGACATCCCTGGTTCGCAGACCTGGTGAATCTCTCCATCTCCAATCCGTGGAGGATCCCTCCACCAGGGGGGGTGATAGTTCATGCAGAGCCTCAGTGGTTTCAACTGACCACATGGCGATTGAGTGGGGCGCTCTGAGACAACAGAACATTTCAGAGAGGGTAATCCACATGATTCTAGCGGCCAGGAGACCTTCCACTAATCGCATTTATGAGGCCACTTGGAAGACCTTTTGCCAGTGGTGTAACAAAGCTGGCATTCGTTCTACAAGTGTCTCAATAGCCAATATCTTAGAGTTTCTACAGAATGGCCTAGACTGAGGGATCTCAGCCAACACCCTTCGTAGGCAGGTGGTGGCCCTCTCTTCAGTACTTCACGTTCACAGAAAAGGGTCCTTGTCCCGCAATCAGACTATTGGGCCTGGAAGCTAATAGGAAGCCAGTATGAGTATCACTGGAAATTTTGGATCATTTCCAAAGGCTATCCCACAAATATCACAATTGCAATAGTCCAATCACATAGCAATCAAGGTATGAGTTTCTTACAATGCATCCTGGTTGAGGTAAGGCACAACAGGTGTATAAATCAAAGTTGAACAAATGTCCCTCTGCCCATGAATTCTGCCTCCTGTTTAACTAGAGGCTGTAAATATAAAAAGCTCCTTGTTGAGGTCTACCCATTCAGGTAAGAGCATGGTCTTATCCAGAAATAGAACTGGAATCTTTGTTACTGGAGTCCTTTAATGTTATTGATGAAAAACTATTTCATCTTGGAAGGGCTTAGTTTGAGCTTGTTTTGCCCCATTCAAATGCTGACAAGTCTCCAAGGAGATGTATATTTTAAAAGCATTTATTAAATGTATTGTTTGTAGTAAGATTTTAAAATATAAAAATATCAGTGATCTATCTAATATCCAGTGAGTCCCACCCATGATATTCATACAGTCATATCCATTGAGAAACATTTTACTAGATCAAAGAACAAAATCTATTTTTGGATAGGCTTCTTGAATATTTATGTCTAAAACAGCAGTTGGTAACTTTTTCAACTCAGAGAACTATTATATACTCTCGTGTTGTTTCAGATGCCATAAATAAACACCATGAGCTAATTTCTCATAAGTTCACCCCTCAGATTTCAGACATTTTAAATGTTTTAATACATATGTATTTAATTTAGAGGTTCTGGAAACACTCTCTGGAGTACTTTAAGGGATCCTGAAGTTTATGGGGGAAGTGTTGCCAATCTCTGGCCTATATATTGCCCTTGTAGCAGGTCTTCTATCTTCTTGCCCTGATGACCTCAAGAGGCCCTTCAACATTCGCTGTTTACCAGAATTTTATGCTGGGCTGTTGACAGAATTCTGCCAACAGCAGAAATGCAGCAAACAAAGTTTGAGAGAGAGAGAAAATTTTTTAAAGGATTTATGGAATTTCTTGGAGGAAGAAGAAACTTGACACAAATAAGGGGGTCATCCCCGAATTTATCTTTTGATACATTTTTTTAAATTACATTTATATGCCGCCCTTCTCCGAAGACTCAGGGCGGCTTACAATTTCTGGGATACAACCCAGTGTGCTCAGCAATAGCCTTCATTCCATTGTATATGCCTGCTTATTACTAAGCGGCATTTTTACAAAGTCAGCTAATTGCCCCCAACAATCTTGGGTCCTCAATATACCTACCCTGAGAGGATGGAAGGCTGAGTCAACCTTGAGCCTGGTGGGATTCGAGCCTACAATAATTGTAGGCAGCTGGATCTTAAGAGCAGGCATTTAACAGCCTGAGCTACCAAGGCTCTCTTCACGTCAACATCCTCACTAAAATTAAGAGATCGGTTCTTGCATATTTTCGCCACAAGGAGGCACCTCTCAGCCAGGTTTGTTAATGTGTCATCCCTTCTGAAAAGCAGCAGGCTTTTTTTAGCATGAAAATTCCACTGGTAACATTTCCTCTGTCTATTTTAAAAACAAACAGTGAACTAATAATGGGCACACTACATTTCAATTTGCAGCACTATGTAGAGTTCATTCCCTTCTTCCCCCAAAAAAGGCTTGGATTGTTTAGGATGTAGTTCAGGCCCTTATATCAAACTCCTGTGAGCAGGGAACGTTTCTTCGTTGGCCAGACCATCCCTGCCAGAGAAGCCCCAGGATTTCTAACATTGTGAACCTGCCTATCAAGCTGCGTTGAGAATGCTCTCCTTCAGTCTTCAACTGCCAATTCAAGCTGCTGCTAGAGAAGTTCACTTCACAATGTGACATTTTGGTAACTAAGGTAATGGAGGTTGCCTCCAGCAGCAAGGGAAGTCAGAAAAAAGATGCAGCTTGAAACTTCTTCAGCCTAACAACACATTTTGGAGTATATAGGTACAATCAAGGCTATCCACTATTGCAAGACCCTTCCGTCCAAGTTTTTCAAGGTTATGTAAAATAGACTGGCCCAGGCCAGAATAATGGCCCATTAGCAAAGGTTGGGGAGGGGTGAGCTTCTGCCTCTGAGTTTCTACTTTTCTTTTTAGGGGAAAATATTCTGTCTTTCTTTGAGTATCCTAAAATATTTCATTTTCCTAGGAAAGGGGTGGGTTTTAACTTCCAACAATAGTCATGCTCCGTAAAAGTGTAATTCTGAATTCTGATCTTCTTGTGGTGTTGGATGATCTGGGTTTACCTAGTGGACTGATGCTCCCTCAGAGAGTTTTTTTTTTTTAAGGTGCGGTTTTCTGACAAGCCTTGAATCACCTTGTTTACTTCTACAAGCAGTCCTCAACTTACAATGGTTTGTTCAGTGACTGAAGTTACACCGGTGCTGAAAAAGTGACACAACTGTTGCAGCATTCCTACAGTCAAGTGATCAAAATTCAGATGCTGGGTAACTGGCATTTATGATGGTTGCAGTGTCCTGGGGTCATGTGGTCACCTTTTGCACCCTTCTGACATGTCAAGTCAATGGAGAAGTGGATTCACTTAACCATGTTACTAACTTTAACAATTGTAGTGATTCACTTAACAATTGTGGCAAGAAACGTGGTAAAATGGAGCAAAATTCATTTAACATGTCTCACAGTAACATAAATTTTGGGTTCAGTTGTGGTCTTAAGTCAATGACTACCTATACTTTTGTAGAAAAGAGGCAAACAGACTTGCTACTGTTCAAGTCTGCAGCTGAATCAAGTGTTTACTGTAGCTTTTCTTATTATCCCTCCCAAGATCCATTTCCTTTCTTTGCCTGCTGGCAATTTTGTTTTATCCTGCTTTTATTGTTGTTGTTTTTTTAAAAAATAAGTCAAGGGGGTGGACATAATATTGCGTCTTCTATTTTCCCCACAATAACAAACCTGTGAGATAAGTTGGGCTGACAGAGCGACTGGCCCAAAGTCATCCTTTTGGCTTTCGTGCCTAAAGCAGGACTAGAACTCATTCCTGATTTCTAGCCTTGAAGTAGAGATTGAGTTTAATGGTAGAAGGAGAAACTAGATAAATGAATAAAAAGAACTTCACCTTGCTTCTCAATGGTAGATTTAGAGGTAAAGACAATTGAGTAAGGGAAAGAGCTGTGCTTGGCCCTCTTTTAGATGTTCCTGGGGGCAGGTGAAACAAACTTCAAACAGCAATTAGATCCTAGATTAGGAAATAGGTAAAGTTGGTTTAATTTTAACAATAGGAGTAGATATTCACCTATGTGAAATTTATTGGTGAAAACATGAACTTAGCCCCTGGAAAACAAGAAGGTATGAGAAAGAAACTGAAGACTCCCCTCCTTTGGACTTCGTTTGGTGAAACAGAAGTCAAAGAGAAATATGCTATCAAGACGTTCCAAATTCTGTTATATCCTATATCAGTCAATAAAGTATTCTATTATTTCTTTTGGTGCAAGTTTCCTGGTCTACCTCCAAGAACTGATGGGAGTAAAAAAAAAATTAAGGTAGCAGCTGCTACCAATTGAAGAGCTTTTCTTTTTTTGTTCAGATTGCAGCAAATCTTTTTAAAAAGGCAGCTTTTGATCCTAGATAGGATCTTGATTTTCTAAACTACAACTCCCCCCCCCCATGCTTTGGGGTTGGGTTTTTTTTTTTAAATTCCATTTTCAAGAATCTTTGGAAAAAGGCACCATGGTTAGAAAAATGAAAGGCAGCAGACTAGCAAAAGACAAGAGGGCTAGACATTGTGATGTGAGCTTACAATAACTCAAAAAAGAAAAGAAAAGCCACTCCTGACAGATGAAGAGGCAAAAAGGCCTGAATCACTGAGCAAATTCTAATTAAATGTATATAGATGTAAATTGGATGTAGTTAAGTTCAACAGATATATTTTCTTTCCCATATACATAATGCTTTGTATCTTCTATGGTGGTAATTTTGATAGGCTCTGAAAAACCAAACCCCTTTCAATGGCTACTTATGGCCTTTTAAGCCTCAGGTCCTACACCACTGTGTAACAGGCTCTTTTACATATACCCAAATCAACGGGCTCTAAAACCTGAGCTAACATATGAGTCAGGTCCCTAGACACATATATACACAAGCACTCAAAGGGTAGTTAGTACTCACTACTCCCTTTTTTCCTACTACATTTACAACTACATCTACTACTCCTCCAACTACTGCTTCTTACAAGTCTTACTGCTGTCGAACAGTAGCTTTGCTTTAGGCTGCTTCAGGAACAAACACACACTTCCTTTCCCTCCCTGTCTCCTGCAACTAACACAACCACACCCATTTGCCGCCCTGCTCAGCTTTTATAGGCAACAATTGCCCTGCTGACTAGGAACAGGCCTTAAAGGGACAAGTCGACAGTAACACAGGTGCTGGCCATTTTGTAGGCAGCTTGTCCTCCAGCACATTTTCTTTGCATGGGAATGAATATTAACTAGGTTAAGCATCCTGCATTAGGAGGCTATAACTTGAAGGATTGTTAGATGATAGCATAGAATTACTTTTTTTCTGTAGCTTTTAGCCATTTGTTGGTTGATTGGATTTTTGCAGCCTGAATCTGGTTAAATGGCAGCTCTAAAAGCAAATTATTATTTTTTTAAGGAAAGGGGTACATTTGCTCCGCCTAGAGCAGTATTTCCCAACCTTGGCAATTTCCAGTGGTGTGGACTGCAACTCCTAGTATTCCACAGCTTGCATAGCCATTGATGAGAATTTGGGGAGTTGCAGTCCATACCCTTAAAAGCTGCCAATGTTAAGCTGTTCTAGAGGCTCCTAAACTATAGCTTACATTAACCATTGATCCTAATGTCTAGGGCTGCAACGGTAGTAGGGTGAAGTGCTCAAATTCTCCCAGAAGGAGAGAAACAAAGAAATGATCCTGGGCACTTTTGATTTGAAATACAGTAGTGCTACTTGACCAAAGTCCAGAAAATCAAAAGAGTTTCTGTGTTGTGTAGACAAATCTATTTGTTTTCAGAGACCCTGTCCTCTTTCTTTTAAAAGCCAGGACTAAACAAACCACCAAGGTTATTTTTAATTCTTGTTTGAAGGCTCATTGATAGCCAGCTCAAGTCTGCCTCAAAGATAAAAGCTTTTGTGGAGATTGCACTTAGGCATTTTTCTGTCATCTTTCAAAGAAAGAAAATCTTGCAGGATGAAAAAGCAATGAAAATCCATTTCTCTCTTTCATGTCCCTCTCCCCTGCCTGGGTTTTTCCATTTCTACATAGCTGCAGGCAGAGATTTCAGATTTAACTCAGAAAAGAGCCCAGAATAGATTGCTCAGAAACCACAGATTGTGACAACATGATTCGTGATCCCTTCTTACGTAGTCAAGAACACAAACTTTTACAGAATTTCACAAGGTTTACTGAGTTCATTTGGTGGTGTTTTTTTAAAACATGGTAAGCAAAGAGGGGAAAAATATATATATTATTGGTTCAAAATTTTTGAAAAGCTCAGGCTGAGTTGAATTAAGTAATGTACACACAGGGATGAAATGAGATTAAATCTATGGCTGTCAGAATACTTATATATTTGACTGTAATGCTTAGTAATTTTGAAGCATTTACATAGATTGGTACAATGGGAATTGAAAGCTGGGGTTGGTTTTCAGAATGAAAGTCTGAAGTTTGAAGATTTGGAAGTGTCCCTTTTCAGAGATAGTGCCAGGCTATAATTCTTTGGTGAAAATAGAATGTGTTCCAGATTTCCCATCCAAATAGAGATTACTGTACAGGAGGCGTGGGATGCTACCACGTAACAACTGGTTCGGTGATCGCCCGCTTTGCATAAGTTCACATAAATAGTTTGATCTTTATTCCATAGCTTGCAATAAGGAATCTATTGGAATCAAGTCTGTTTATTGTCCGGGGCAAGAGTTGCAAATCGTTTGTTTGATTTGCAGGTACATTTTAAACTGTATTTAATAGAACACAATGTACAGTATAAGCAGCTCAGAACTGGTTATGATTGGAATATCACATAAGTCAGCTATCCAATCAACCAGCTAGGAAGAATTTAGCAGCTTTGTATGCTATGAGCTACAAACTCAAAGTGATATGTAAGCAATGTTTTCTTGTTCCATTCAGGGATCACAGATAAATGGTACTGAAGATGGAATGAAAAGTCATACATACTTTCAAGACTTCCAAAAAAAAAAAACATTCATCTAGCCCTGGAATGCAATGAAGGCCTTGAAACCGACATTCAAAATCATGCTTAAGAATGTCTCAGTTTCAACAGCGAACTTTGTAATTAGGGTTTTGCTGAATTGGGTCATTTATTTACATTTCAGAAAAATATTACTCCAGACATACTTTGTGGAATAAGTCTCAGTGTTATAAAACCACCCCATTATGTGAGATAGTGAAATAAATGAATTACATTTGTAGTCTATTTGCAAAATGATCTTAATGTTATGCGTGTGCCAAATGAACCTTTAAGGCTTGGAATTTTTCCTAGGGAACTCCCATTAGCATTAATGGGAGCTTCCTAAGGCTGAGGCTGAGGAAGCAACTGTGGCATCCAGAACAACTTGAAATGTAATACAATATATTGTATTGCCAATATATTACCATACTCCCTCCAAAAATGCATAGTGTTCTTTTTAAAGTTTTTTAAAAAACTTTTATTTCCAAGTTTCAGATGGTGCATATACAGGTAGTCCTTGAGGTATGACCAGGGGTGGGATTCAACCAGTGTTACTATCGGTTCGGTGACTAAGTTTTGTGCACGCATGCTGTTGTAACTTTGAACGGTCACTAAATGAACTGTTGTAAGTCAAAGACTACCAGTATGTATCTATGGGTAAAATAAGCAGATACACAGTACAAGTCTCAATTCAGCTATTTGGGATGACTCTCAATAGCTGGAACTTGCACAATGCAGTAAATGGCTAATAAATTTGAATGAATGAATAAATATGCTTATTTTACTTTACTGTTATTTTTTGTTAATTTGTATTTTTAGTGTTTTATTCTTATTATGTACATGTTTCTGTATTGTTTAATTTTTTAAAAACATTGTAAGCTGCCCAGAATCACCTTTGCGTGAGACAGGCAGCAAACAAATTTAACAGATGAACAAAATTGTCCTTCTCTCAATAATAGCTTGTAGAAAAATGGTCAATCTCAGCCAAGCAACTTAATTGGGTGAAAAGTTCTTGGCACTCCCTGAGCTTGGTTGTGCGCCTACAGATGTTTCATCACCCAGTTAGGTAACATCTTAGCAATAGCACTTAGATATATATACCGCTTCATGGTACTTTACAGAGTCAGCATTTTGCCCCCAACTATCTGTCTCATTTTACCCACCTCAAAAGGATGAAAGGCTGAGTCAGCTTTGAGCTGGTGAGGATCGAACTGCTGGCAGTTGGCAGAATGAGCCTGCAATACTGCATTCTAACCACTGCACCACCACAGTGCACATTTTAAGTGTGTGAGGCTTGCTGCCTGTTTATATATAGTGTTGACTAAATGGGCCATTTTTCAGCTCAACCTACCCCACTAGGTTGTTAGGGAGATAACATGCGTTACTTATGTAAGATGTTGGATACCAACTAATCTAACAAACACTAAACAAATAACAATTGTAATTGTTACGAAACCAAGTGTTATAACTGTTATAAGAGTGGTCAATGTTTGGAATACTCTACCTGACTCTATGGTTTCTTCCCCAAACCCCAAAAACCTTAACCTTACACTGTCTACTATTGACCTCACCCCTTTCCTAAGAGGTCTGTAGAGGGTGTGCATAAGCCCACCAACGTGCCTACCGTTCCTGTCCTACTGATTTTTTTTATTTTTATTTTTCTTATATGTATCCATTCCATGTATTCATAACTATGTTTATACTTATACCTATTATCTTGCAAGCTATTGACAAATCAAATAAAAAAATAAAAAATAAAACTGGAAAGCAGCAATGAAAAGTACTCCTCATCATGTTTTGTTGGCCAGTCTTAGATTAAGCCTACCAGTTGTAGAAATTAGTATGTAAGAGAACAGCAGGAATCTCTTGGCTGCAACTGGCACCCACTAGATGTAAGTCAACAGGAATAGGATTGTAATGTAATGTAAAGCACTACCTGACAAATAAATATACTGACTACAAAGACCCAGACTACAAAAAAAAACATGCTGTTGCGTGCGAAAAAGACCTGTAGTTTATTTAAGTTGACAAATGATCACAAGGTTGTAGGTAACATTTAGTTGGCAGCAACCTGCTGCATAAGCAGCGTGCAAGAGTTCATTTAGCTCAAATGATCACAGAGCAACAGAGACAGAAATGCCATTAAACTTTCAATCATGACTGAGCATTGCTAGCACATTGGCCCTTTAATTCTCACTGCTGCAGACTTTAAAGTCACCCTAACTCTACTGCGTGTCAGTAATTGTTACTGCTAAAGGAAAAACTCTGGAGCAGGAGGCGGTTGTGGTAGCACCATTAACGTAGACCTGGGGTGTCAAACTCGCGGCCTGCAGGCTGGATGCATCACACGCTGGCCACGCCCACCCTGGTTTAGTGAAGAGGGTGGGCGGATATGTCATGTGACGTGATGTGACGCCATGAGTTTGACACCGACGTAGACTATTGATGAAGCACCTGTAAGGCATCATGCAAGGAACTGAGAAATGTATAAATGTTAATCAACTGTAAATACTCAACAAGATTCATATTGATTTTTTTCCCTTGTTACCCAGAGAGGATAACTCAGTCTGCAACTGCTGCCTTACCACAAGTTTGTGGTATAAGTTTGCCTTGCTTGCACAATTAGACAATGTTCTATCAGACTCGGGCCTGACCATTTGATGGAAGCTCTGCCCCACGGAGTTTCACAGTAGCCTTTTTCAGTTTCTCCACCTCACATTGGTAAGTGCAGATGCTACAGATCATGCACTCTTCAACTGAATCATATCTATTGTCTGTCTTCCTGGAACAGAAAGATATCTAATCGCTGATTGTGGTTTATAGCTCCACTGTTTGACTTTTTCAAGCATCACTTGGTATACTTTTCACCCTGTATTATCTGGTTCCTTGTTGCTTGAACTCAACTCAGGGTGGATTCTGACCCTGAACATTATCAGATCTTCACAAATGGGGAACCAGTGTTTTTTGTAAGGTAACCAGATCTGGACTGCTGAAAATTGGAATAACCATGACAAGAAAGGATTAGCATTTGGTATGCCTTTGCTTTCATCTAAAGGCAACCCCGATTTTTGAGGTCCAAATTACTGACCCTTACTCTTGCGGAGTGTACAATTTATATCTTTCAAAATGTCAGTCTCCAGAATCTAAAGTAAAATTAAGACAGCCATTCTGAGCGTGTGTCTTTTGAAATGAAATGCTTGGAAATATACATGCTTTCATTTCCAAATAAAATTTGAAGAGCATTAGTGTTATAGGAGGTATAGTTTATTTACTAACAATTATTCCAGATAGGGTTTGTTAGCATCTTTCCTTTGGACGTAAAACAATATTTACTTTAAGGGTTGCCATAGCCTTTAAAACATTGTCTACATGACATAATTAAGCTAAAATAAAATATACATTGTAGACCCCGAAAGGGAAAAGTAGCATCAGGTTAATGGGTATCCTAAAATTAAGCCCCTATATACATCACAGAACTGATGGATGCTTTTGTTAAGGTGCTGACATAATAGATTCTATGAAATGTCCCCACATATACATACATGAGACTGCATTTAATATTTATAAATGTATATCGAAACCAATAAACTGAGATTGCTGAAAATCTTTGTAATTTCTAACCCATAAAATGAATTTAAAAATTTCCATATAAAAACATCTACAGAAAAAAAATACATAATGAAGTTTAAAATCTGTACATATTATAAAAGACACGTTCCAGTTCCTTGTTGGGCTGAGTCCTTCCTGTGCATCTCAGTAAGACGCCATGTGAATCAAAGAACACTTAAACAACTGCGCATAGTGGGAAAGATCTGTCACACGGTCCACCATATCCTGCAACGTCGATGTGCTAGGATAATTCAAGGCAGCCACCTTGGTTGACATAACAATGCTTTTGAGCAAGTCGCACAGCTGGTTGCTGGAATTCATGATGCTGTTGCGCATTTCCTGAGTTGTCAACTGCCGAGTCAGGGTATCCCCAATGAAGACCAGTTTGTGAGCACTTAAGATGACAAACTTGCTATGAGCGACAAAGATCCTTGGGGGCTGCGCAGCACTGATGCAGCTGAAGAAGGCATCAATGGCGTTCAGGAGGGAATTGAAATGAGTTTCACATTGTTCTGAATAAAACAAAAGAAGCTGCCTCTCTTGAGTGGCTAACAAGTTCTTTGTTGGGTGAAGACTTTGAGGTGACTTCCACTTTGAGATGTCATTTTCTATTGGCTTTGTGATTTCTTGTTCCAATCGCTGGAACTGATTCAACTGAAAGGCAAATAGGAAAGTCAACACCATGTAGTTCTACGAGCAATTGATACCCTTCTTTTTAGCATATTACTGACACCTGATAAGTTCAACTTAGGATCAGTGGGCTACAGTGAAAAATCCCAGGACGGGAAGAAGTATAAAACATTTCTTAATGTTGATTGATATGATCTTTATGTTACAAGCCTATAGACTGTCATATGCAAGGAACACAGATTCAGGAATGTATCAATGAGCAACAATAATCTAAATTCATCATGACTGTGGTGACTTAAAAAACAAACATCCTCAATGGGTGTCCCAAAGGTGCTTTTTCAAGAGGCAACTGGACTTGTTTTTTTTTTCTTTGAAGACATTTTGCTTCTCATCCAAAAAGCTTCTTCAGCTCTCACTGGATGGTGGGGAATGGACAACAGCTGATCACTTGAAGAATGCAAATTTGAAGAAGCAAAACGTCTTCAAAGAAAAATCAGAAAGTCCAGTTGCCTCTTTAAAAAGCACCTTTGGGACAACCATGACCTGGATGACTGAGAATCTCCATAGACATCCCCAATGGGTGTTCCCCAATCATCCAGAGAAAACTGGAGAAACACAAACGGGCATGAACTGTTGAGTGGCATTTGGGAAAAGAAGACACAAAACTATTGTGGGTGAGGAGTCAGAGAGTAAACTGATTATTTGAACTCCTTATAGTTTATAGTGTTCTGGAGAAGATCACTTGCAATCAATGGAGGCTTTAAAAAACTGTTTTTTTCCATCCACAAATTCATGCACATTTTTCTCAAACATGGTTCCTTGTAAGAGTGGGGAGAAGACATGGACTCTTCCAACTCCATGCTACATTAATTCTGTTCTGAAGCAGAGAAAATGTAGCCAGGAATTAGAGCAGTATCACATGAAATGTACTTATACTTTATCTCTTTTAAGTAAATATATACTTGGAGAGGTTGCTTTCTTTTATTATTATTCATTTATGTATTACATATATATGCCAACCATCTCATTGTCTAACTGACACTGGGCAACACAAGGTTTTGAAAAAAACCTCCGCTGATGCAAGTTATTTTTTTAAAGACAACATTTCTACTTCCCAGAATTCTAGGGTCCTTGTCTTTCCATTTTGCCTTCCTGATTGTTTGGATGCTACCTGTAGGGTTCTTTACCTGATGATGCTCCAGCTGCATCTTGTTCTGTTTAACAATGTTTTCTTTTTCCAGCAACTCCTTCTGTTGCCTTTCAAACTCTTCCTTCCCCTAATCAGAGAAAAATTGGCATACAAAAAAAATGTCCAATCACACAAATGAACACCTCTTCACATGGCAGTTAACTATGTATTTAAAGAGCAGGCATTTTATTATGTTTACACTCGTGTTTTTAATCGGTAGTGAGGAAAAAGTCAATGAGAACAATGAGAACTTATAGTTTGGCAATGATCTTAAATAAACAGGAGTTGCACAACCTGGGAAATGGCAGGAGAGGCGCTAAAGGGTCTTGTGCATTCTGTCATATGGCTATAGAGCTTTTTCATTTTTATTTCTATTGACCTGATGACGGTCCAGCTGCATCTTGTTCTGCTTAATAACATTTTAACTGGAGAGAGAGAAAATGGCTGGTTTTCCCTGGAACCCACAATCCGACTGGCACACCTTGGTAGACAATTTCCATTCTCTGCTGAACAAGTAGGGAGAATGGAGTAGGGAAGGACAATAATTACTCACTGGCTAGAAAATGAAAGAGATGGTAGATCCAACACAGATCTTAGATATGTTCCAATATTAAAAGGGGTTGCCATAAAGAAGAGGGAGTCTACCTATTCTTCAAAGCAGGGGTCTTTAACCTTGGCAACTTTAAGCCTGGAGGACTTCAACTCCCAGAATTCCCCAGCCAGCTTTGCTTTGAAGTCTGCCAGGCTTAAAGTTGCCAAGGTTGGAGACCCCTGCTTCAAAGCACCTGAGGGCAGGACAAGAAGCAATGGATGGAAACTAATCAAGGAGAGAAGCAACTTAGAACTAAGCAGAAATTTCCTGACAGTTAGAACAGTTAATCAGTGGAACAACCTGCCTCCAGAACTTGCAAATGCTCCAATACTGGAAGTTTTTATGAAGAGATTGGACAACATTTGTCTGAAATGGTATAGGGCAGTGGTGGCTAACCTTTTGGGGCTCCTGTGCCAAAAATTGTGTGCGTGCTTGCACACTTGTGCTCATGTGCCAGCACCAAGAAGGCAATGCGCCCCCCCCACGCTCCCTACGCATGTGCGCGCAATACCCACTACTACTCATAGCTGATTTTCGGTGGGTTTGAGGCCTTTT
This sequence comes from Naja naja, assembly GCA_009733165.1. NCBI lineage: Eukaryota > Metazoa > Chordata > Lepidosauria > Squamata > Elapidae > Naja > Naja naja. Next base: position 150,218,023 of record CM019150.1, read on the forward strand.
TCAGCCTCCCAAAGGCTTGAGGAAGGCTTCTGCAGACTTTGCAGGCCGAAAACTAGCCCCGTTTCGTCACTTCCAGTACTTTCGGGAAAAGTGATGAAACGGGGCCAGTTTTTGGCCTGCAAAGCCTGCAGAAGCCTTCCTCAAGCCTTTGGGAGGCCGAAAAAGGCCTCAAACCCACCAAAAATCAGCTGTGAGGCATGCACATGTGCAGCGAGGTAAGTTTGCCTACAGCTCACGTGCCGGCACAAATGGCTCTGCGTGCCACCTGTGGCACTCGTGCCATAGGTTCACCATCATGGGTATAGGGTTTCCTGCTTCAGCAGAGGTTGGATTAGAAGACCTTGAAGGTCCCTTCTAATTGTTATTCTGTTATTCTGATATCTAATCAGGACTACAATATCCTGATCTACCTTATCTCTCAATACAGAAAGACATTTTTGTTCCTCAACCATCTATCAGTTTTGGGGCATTTATGACTGAATGACTGAAACAAGGAAGTATAGGTGAAAAGCAACTGACTTGGGAAGTTTGTTTCTAAAGGGTGTGTCAGGGACTTCAGGCCCTGCTTATAAACATCCCAAAAGCCTCTGGCTGACACCTCTAGAAAAGGTAGGTGGTACTCACCTGCAAGTGTACATAATCGTAATCATCCATCCAGCTCTTTTCTAAGCTATTATTGCTGTTGCATTGGTAAGGCTGGTTTTTAGAAAGGAGTGAGGATACAGAAGTGCAGTGGTCCTGGTTTTTATCTCCAGGGTGCAATGTTAGAGCCTGAGGATTATCATATACATAATCAGTGGTAGGATTCACGCTCTCCGATGTGTTTTTTATATAGGAGCTGCAAGGTCCTTGTTTGAAGAGCACCTCCGCATTGACACTGATGCTGGTGGTCAGTTGTTTGGTGTCATCTGGGATCGTCCTTGCCACCATCACGAAACGATCCAGGTCATCACATTTGTTCTGAGGCTTGTTGACTCCTAGGACATTCAAGGACCAGCTGCAGTTACTGAGGTCGTGGCTAATCTGGGTCAAAATCTGATAGGAATCTTCCAACCTCTGCAGCTCCCTCCTCATTTTATTGTAGAGACTAAGCTCTGACAGATAGGATGCATTGGCAGTTGCCCCCTTTGCGAAATGGAGGTAGTCGACCAGTGACTGTTCCACTTTGTCAACCGCAGTATGTATCTTGTTGATATGTTTTTCCATGTTCTCGTACGATCGCCAGTCAGGGTGGACGAAGGCCATCAAACTGGAGACAGTATTTTCAAGTGTGTTCTGATTCCAATAAAGTCTCTCAATGGCTGAGTCAGGATCCAGGGTTATCCTTCTGTCATGAGAAGGACTAGCTGAGAAAGAAGATTCCTTTGATGTGGTGGAAGATGTGGACATGTTACTCCGGGTGCTCCCTGTACTTGAAAAAGACAATCGGTTTATCCCGTCGGTAGCATCCTGTAGCCTTTTGGTGTCCTGAGTGACCTGTGGAGGGACATCATATATTCCTTCTTTTCCGTCTGGATTCAGACTCTCACCAAATGCTAGATGCTGTCCAGGAAAGGGAATTCCCCGAGGGGTGTCATAAATATCTGCCTGGGGAACTATTTGCTGTCCAACAAATTGAGTTTGGTGGCTCACTGGAACATCGTAGAGGCCTTGCTGGAGTGGTGTCAGCTCAGAAGAGGCAGCTGCCTTGGCTATGGGAGGAGGGACATCATATACACCTTTGGAGCTCGCTTCATGCTTTATGCCTGCAGCCAAATCAGGCATTCCTTCTCTAGCATCCATATTATCTCTGAACGAGGAAGGGGGATTGGTACAGATCTGGAATGTAACAGGCAAACTTAAGTTGCTAAAAGTAATAGCAGTAGCATTTAAGACTTATTTAGCGCTTCACAGTGCTTTACAGCCCTCTCTAAGCAGTTTACAGAGTCAGCATATTGGCCCCAACAATCTGGGTCCTCATTTTACTGACCTCGGAAGGATGGAAGGCTGAGTCAATCTTGAACCAGTCAGGATCGAACTACTGACAGTCAGCAGAATTAGCCTGCAATACTGCATTCTAGCCACTGTGCCACCACGGCTCTTCATGACATTAAATTATCAAATGTAGGTGATTACCATTTACATGGACAAGAAGCAGAGTTACTTTGTGGAAGAGCTGTCTCTGGCTGAATGTGGTCAAATCCTAGAAAAATAATGTCGTTGTTTGAAAGTGGCCAGTAAAAGTTAGTATTGTCACAGAAAGCTATTATTTTGATGGTTTTTCTACAGCACAGTTAACCTGACCATTATGAAATGTCAGTGGCTAGAAACATGTGATTTTGAGCTGCAATCTATCATGCTCAAACAGAAGAGCCCAACAAACATCAAATCTTGTACAGTGGATACTTGGCACAAAATGACAACCTTACCCTACTACTTATAGCTCAAGGATACTAAGACATGCTCTGTCCAAAGACTAATGCTCTGTATAAAGACTATACAAATTGATCCAGTTTACACATCAGCCTAGTAGTCACTGATTAAACCCATTCCACCTGGCCCCTAAGTCATCAAAATTATTTCCATGCTACTGTGTACATGCTACTCCTTGAGAATCCTCACCCTTTCCACACTGTAGCTGTTGAGAACTCCCTCCAGATCCTCAGTGCCCTGTCCTTTCCCTTGCTCTTTTGTTGCTGTATATCTAAGTGTGTGTGTTTAAAGCTGTTCCCTAGCAAGATAGCAAAATTACTTCAGATCAGCAAAAATGGAGGAACAATGTCCTTCAATGTTCAATGTAGGAGGAGAATATACCTGCCAGCGAAAACCTTCTGCTCCACTACCAGAGAGAAAAACTAATAAATTTATTTTCATTGTGTTATTTTCTGGAGCAGCAAAACAGTTGATCAACTTTTAATGTTAATTGACTTGGGGTGCACAGACTACAATAGCCCTTGCAAGTTGAGGAGACAGTCAAAGCCTGTCTCTTTCCTTGACTGGAGCATGTGGAAGGGCCCTTACTAAACCAACTGGACAGATGCCACATGCTAAATCAAAGGAGCAACCTTAAGGGTCCACGTGATGTGGGGCTCCAGTCATTGTTATCACAGAAGTGAAGTCCAGACAAACTGATTGCACAACTGATGTGCACCCTGATATTAACCATAGATGGAGATTTCTGCTGACTGAGCCTCACACAAAGGACTATATCTTCTTCATATTTTTTGAACTCCCCTTAGATAAGCACAAAGATACAATCAGTCCATTGCATGTGTACAGATTAAAAAAAACACTAATTACAAGAATATCTTACATAAGGATAATAATTATGCTCGGCAGCGTACCTTTATAACAGTTATATATAAAAAAAACCAAACAAAAAATAAATGGCTTGAGGGGAATGTTAACAGGCCTGGAGTTCAAAGCACTCTGCTATTTCTTCCCGTCTTCTCTTCAATGCAAAATATACTTTTTGTTTAAACATGTCTTCAATCCAGCATGAAATTACATGTTTGCTTTAAATGGAACTTCAATAAACTTACCCCTTTGGTGGGAGGAACATCATAGATCCCTTGAGATTTCGTATCACTCATTTGAGCTGCTTGTGGAGGACTTTTAACTGATCCAGGGGGGACATCATAGATCTAAGCAGAGAAACAATGCATTACGCAAAAGAAAAAACATCTTCGGCCTTGATGAAATCAGTCTGGGCTCTCTAATTGATTCCCTGGCAAATGGCATGTCTCAGTAGGATAACCAAAGCTGCTCCAGCCAATAGCTGTGAATGTCTGTCCAATGTCTCCTGACAACAAACACAATTTGTTTATGGTCTCTCAATCACCCCATTCCCCTTCCGTGAACTTTTGAGGAAAAAAACTGCTTTGGTTCATGAGCCAAGGGGCTCGTTTCAGGGCCAGCCCTAGCAGTAGGCCCAACTGCCTCATAGAACAGAAGTTGGGAAACAGAAGTGGTTTTTGAGAATTCCTCCTGAATCTCCTGGATGACCTCAGGGAGACAGTGCTGGGAGCCTCACGTTGGCCCCTTCAAAAGAGGTCGCTGCTCTTGGGTAGTCTAGAGCAGGGGTCTCCAACCTCGGCAACTTTAAGACTTGTGGACTTCAACTCCCAGAATTCCTCAGCCAGCTGGCTGAGGAATTCTGGGAGTTGAAGTCCAAGAAAGTGCCGGATTGGACCTACTCTAGAATATCGTGGCTTCCTTAGGACTAAAGTCCAGTTCACTTCTGCACGTAAAATGGAGGAGCGGGGGGGAGAGAGAATATCTGTTTGTTCTTTAACCCAAGCAGCAAAATATCTTGGCAGTGGTCTATTGCTGGCAGATTTTCTGCCTCTGATATTTTTAAAGAAACACACCAGAAGCATATGAGTGAAAGTCGCCTTTGATTATCAGGGGTTTAACTGTCACCCAGACTTGAAAGTGCTTGGGGGGTGGTAGTAAGATGTTTTCAGGGGGAGAAAAAAAGAACCAAATGAAGTCAACCAGTCATTTAAGGCTTCTTGGACAGCTCAGCAGGGAGCTGTAGACAATCTTGGTTCTCTGATCGGTTTATGTTTATGACCAAAGATGAAGGACAATACAGTGCAGCAAGCTTAATATGCTGTATTGTTCCCCCACCTCAGATCTGTAATGGAGAAAGAAAGATTTACATTTAAAAAACATAATGTACACAGTGGTTCTCAGCTATAGAGGATAAAAATGCAGGGTTAAGTCCTTTTCACCCTATAAAAAACTGTGAAAGGCCTTTGGTAGGTCAATAAAAAGAGCCTTGGTGGTGCAGGCTGTTAAATGCCTAGCACTTAAGTTCCAGCTACCTGCAATTATTGCAGGCTCAAATCCCATCAGGCTCAAGGCTGACTCAGCCTTCCATCCTCTCGGGGTAGGTAAATTGAGGACCCAAGATTGTTGGGGGCAATAAGCTGACTTCGTAAAAATGCCGCTTAGTAATAAGCAGGCATATACAATGGAATGAAGGCTATTGCTGAGCGCACTGGGTTGCGCTCCAAAAATTGTAAGCCGCCCTGAGTCTTGGAGAAAGGCTGACATATAAATGTAATTTTAAAAAAAAAAAATTTCGGTCCAAATAACTTGATAGTGATGTCTTGTCAAGAAGAAAGAACTAGGTAGAGATACATTTGAAGCCACATATGCAGTCAGGCTCAGGATGATCCCCCAAATTAAAAACAACAAAACAAAACCAGACCTTGATCCTCCTGAAGTATTAATTCTTGTGATTTATCTCAAACCCCACACCTCCGCCGCCCTGTCATCTTTACTGAAATATGAGTGCAGCTGCTGATGGTTACCATGCTTAATCCCCACATTGATGTCTAATCCCCAACAATTTTTACAAGGTGCAAGAACACTCCTCACTGTTGCACCAAGGCCAGCAAAAATATATTCTCCGCTATTTATTAGATGTGAAGCTAGAAAGATTTTATAAGGTTCTGTGTGTGCACGTGCGCGCACATGCTATTTATGGGTTCCTCAAAGAAAAGCTCCAATAATGCCAAAACAGAACCAATTTCATGTTTTGTGGATCACAGTACTAATAAAGTCAGAAGTTACTGAATCCTTAAGGAAAGAAAGACAGACCTAGCCAGTGGTGGGACTCAAATAATTTAACAACCGGTTCTCTGCCCTAATGATTTCTTTCAACAACCAGTTCACAAACTGCTCAGAAAGTTAACAACCAGTTCTCCTGAACTGATGCAAACTGGCTGAATCCCACCACTGGGTTTAGCCTCTCTGAGGCCTTTTTAACATGACAGCAATCTGCAGATATTTTGCATATTATTCTTGTAGCATGTTCCCTTCTCCCTGACTTCTGTTTCAGTCCCACTGGAATATGTTTATTTCAATAAAGTAGACCCCAGATTTCATCAGGACTTGCCCAAATCTCATTGTAGTTCTGCGATCATGAATAAAATGAAACTCGGTCTAGTTACCCCAGCAGGCATTTAACACAGATAAATTAAAAAATCAGATATGTACATCCCGTTACAGTAAAAACTCAATTTAATAGATGCCAGTGATTTTGGATGTAATGGACAAATACTGGGTTTGCAATCAACCTCTGTTTAACAGACTAATGTCTGTCAAGTTTCTGTTAAAGTGAGTTTATCTATTAAATCAAGATTTAACTGCAAATGACACCATTGTGCAAATGACACAAATGTGGATTTAATGGATTCATTCTCTCTGTCCCTACAAATGGTCTTTCAAGTCATAGTTTTAATGTAGTGAATTGATGTTGCATTAATATCAGCTCTATTTATTGTAAATGTTCATGGGAAAAATGGTTTCAGCATTTAGAGAAAAAATTTCTATGCAATGGATAATATTTATCCGTTCACATATTTTTCATGATCAGATGGATTAACTGTCTCTCTTAACAAAAGAGAGGTGGATTTCCTTCTTGTCTGCTTCCCAACTTATAGTGTATTTGTAAAATATTCTGGCTATCTAGAGAGTAAAAAAAGTTCATCTGGTCAAGATTAAAAAGAAAGCAAGTCACATGTTTAATTTAGACTGTGAAAATGAGATATGCGCAGAGGGAATAGCTACAATGTCAAGAACTTGGTGGCCACTTAATTTCAGAGCTGATGACATTTTTATTACTACCTACCCCTTGAAGAGGACGAACTGGTGGGATATCGTAGGTATCCTTCTGGTATTTGGTAGGAAACTCGTAAACATAACCTTGTCCTGACCTGACCGGAGTTACCACCTAAAGGTTAAAAGAGAAGCACAGAACAGTATAAATAGTGAGCATCTGTGGATGCATTTTATCTGGTGGTTTTATTAGTGAAAACTTAACCATCCTTATTTTGGATTGAAAAAATATGCACACCCAACTAGGATATATAGTTTAGCTCAATCATTTGTATGAAATTACATCACTCTGTTTACTTACTTTCCCTATTCAATCTGTACACAAGCAATTAGCTGGCCAACCAAATTCAACGTAGCTGACAGACTGATCTCAGGCAGCCATGGGAAACTGAGGTGTCTAAGACAGGAGACTAGGCCTAAAGTCTCTGAGGAAGAGGAGTGAATTCCAGTGACTTCAGGAGTGCCTTAGGTACTAGATTAGACTTTCCCAATTGAATTTCTTCCAGAATATTGGGATTATAGTGGTACAATTTCCAATTAGTGTTTTGGCTATGCTGACTACGAATTCTGGATTCGTACTCCCAGTGCAGCTGGAGAAAATAAGGTCAGGAAAGCTACTTTAGGTGTTTAAAAGTGCATGTACAAGAAAACAATGTGTGGAGAATAAAACACTTGTTAGGAAACAGGCAATATATGGGAGCATTCATTAGATGAGTTACAGCATCCTACAACAGCTATGGCAAATATAAATGTACCTGTGATTTATGACAGATCTAATTTTAAACCAGTGTTTCCCAACTTTGGCAACTTTTAAGTTATGTGGACTTCAACTGCCAGAAATTCCCAGCCAGCATTCTGGAGAGTTATTTAACATGTGAGGTTGAGGAACACTTTACTAAACCATTAAATCAGCACCCCTTTTTCACAGGTCAGTTAATCTAGTGAATCTTGGGACCAGCCAGAATTTGGGATGACAACCAGGACAGAAGCAGGAACAGCAAGTTGGCATTTGTACGACACACTTGTTCTGGATCATTTCTGGATCAAGTGCCCTGTGCAAACCCAGAACCCTGGTTAATTCAGGGTCTAATCCCTTGGATCAAGCATCTTCCCCCAGTCTGGCCATGTGCTGTGAATCACATGGCCAGACTGGGGGAAGTTACAGGAACTGGGCATGGCTAGTCTAGTAAAGAGAAGGACCAGGGGAGACATGATAGCGCTTCCAATATTTGAGGGGCTGCCACAGAGAGGAAGGAGTCAAGCTATTTTCTAAAGCGCCCAAAGGCCAGACAAGGGATAATGGATGGAAACTGAACAACGAGAGATTTAACCTGGAAATAAGGAGAAACTTTCTGACAGTGAGAACAATCAACCAATGGAACAGCTTGCCCTTGGAAGTTATGTGAGTGCCATCACTTGAGATTTTCAAAAAGAGATTGGACTGCCATCTGTCAGAAATGGTGTAGGGTCTCCTGCTTGGGCAGGGGTTGGACTAGATGACCTACAAGGTCCCTTCCAACTCTGACTATCTGTTATCTGAATTCAGGAAGTGAATCCTTTCTGGCCCTGCCCTGCCCTGTCACTCTTCCAAAGAAATGAAACAGAGGTACAGAATGGCTGAAAACATAAAGCACTTCATTATAAAACTCAGTACCTAGTCTTGATAGCCAAAGAACACGCCTGCTTAAAATTGATTGACTGCAGCACATGCTTTTTTATTTGGGTTTCTTTGTGGGAAAGTGGTAACAGCAGAGGTGACACAATGGTTAGAATGCAGTATTGCAGGCTAATTCTGCTGACTGCCAGCAAAATTAGCCTGCTCAAGGTTCGTTTAGCATTCCATCCTTCCGAGGTTGGTAAAATGAGGACCCAGATTGATGGGGGCAATATGCTGACTTTGTAAACCGCTTAGAGAGGGCTATGAAACACTATGAAATAGTATATAAGTCTAAATGCTATTGCTATTAATGATGTAAGGACCCCTTACATCATTAAGGGGTCCCAGTTTGAGATAAAATACAGGCAGAGCTGGAGGAAGTGGGAAAGAACTTTGTATTCCCCCAAAACAACTTTTGGCCAATTAGCCTGATTATGAGCTGCCAAATTCATCAGAAAGTAGACTATGATTGGATTGAGGCTACCTGAGGTTGGTGTATTGTGAGAATCAATTGGCTCCATTTGGAGAATTGTATGCTTATATGTCCAAGGAACTGTGGACCCATTACAAAATTACAATTTCATGGATTTCCCCCCCCCGTCCCCAGAGAACACTGCAATTCTACTGGATCATAATGAATGGCTCTGTTTGAACATTATTTTTCTTATGGTTAACTTGATCACAGTAGGCTCAATTAGCTTAACTGACATATTGTTCATGTGGCACACTGAACTATCAGCTATGATCACAGATCCAATTCAACTGACATACTAAACTGAAATGTGGTTAATTTGAATTCAAAGCCAGTGTGATTACAATTTGGATTGATCCACCCCACATCACCCTCCCACAATTGCAAGTAGCAGGTGAAGGTTAGCCTTAAGTGTAGAGGTGGAAAACAGAAAAATGGATTAGAAATATCTAATGGATCTAGAAATATTATGCCTTTTCTGCCAGAATCCCAATCTGGAAAGGCATGTCAAATTTGTAATACATTTCTAAAAAGCTAATGATGCAATTGGTAATTGTTTTACCTCTGTTTTAATGTATTCTAAGAAATCAACCTCATAGTTTCATACTAATCTTGGGTAATAAATGAAGGCTTTATATCAAAATTGTCAATGAAGGGCAACATTTTAGTTTTATTTGCCTAAAAAAATTATAAAGCCATCTATAAATAGTGTTTATAGAATAAACTGATACTTCATAAACAATAAACATTATATACTGCACAATGAATTCAAGGACAAAACTAACATATGTCTGAAAATGGATAGTTAATCAATGAATTGCTTATTTTCACAAGAGAGGATCTGGGAGGAATTGCTTTGATTTCCTCAAATAAGAGGCAAAAAACCAGTAGATTTAATGTATGAGTTTAGGGAAAACGTAAGTAGAATTTATTCATAAACCTATTTTTAGTGTGCAGTCACAGTAAACCAATTCACACAAATCAAAAGTAGTTTAGTCTAGTTGACATAAAAATCTATGCCAATAACAATTGTTGGAAAATAATCATAACTGAATCATGCTTTGCTGTTTGTTCACTAATTCTATCTTACCATAAATGGTTATATCTGAATTTGTATACCATATCGGAGAAACTAACCAAACAATTGTTTAATCAACATTGTTTAAATGTAATCATAGATTACGGTTTGGTATGAAAATACAGCATGGTGATTTTTCTGAATTATTATATTAAATATTATGGCTTCCCCCTTGAGATAGGTAGAATGGTTTGGCTAACCATTTTTCAATAAATCTGGTTTTATACTTGAATGATTCAGGTAACAAGAATATAACTTTTAGTGGTTTAAACTAATTCTCCATCCAGCTTTTCAGTGCTTTTGGAAAAAGCCTTCACTATCACCAAATGTATGGTCCTTTTAACTAGCAACGTCAGGTATTAAATTTTTTGCACTAAGTCTGTGTGCAAAACAAAATAAATTGCATTCAATTAACTGAAGTTTGGGTAATTCAAATTTGTTCAACCTGTTTCCCAAAAATCCACAGGAGTAGGTGCAAAAATTGACTTCAGAAATCTGAGGGGAAAGCATTTAATAAACCTAACTAGCAGGCAAGATGGAAATTGTCATTAGAAGTATCAACATGTTTTCTAGCTCCATATATTTTCCAAAACAGATTTCTATCCCTGGGGCAATAGGCACTACTATAAAAGTAGATGCTTTTCTTTGTCATTACCTGATTTAGAAACACAGGTAGCAAGAATGCTGACTTTTCTAAGAAAGGAAGTTTTGTTTGAGATTAGGATCTTCATCTGACTTGAATATGTTTTGGCACTTTAGAGAACAGTTTCTATCTTGCTATTCAGGTGCTAGAAGCAAAGTGCTTGACATAAAACTTGCAAGATTTCCCTGGCCTAAGTTCACACAGACACAACAAAGTTGGAGTCTAAATAAAAGTGACATGGGTAGTTCTGTAAACTGTTCATACATAAATGAATATTCTCAGATCTTTATTTTTGATTGAAATGCGGAAAACAAGGCTGCCCATTAGAGATGATGAAACTTCATCTCAAGGGCTTCACTTGAAGTGCTTAGCTGCATGCAATCATTTGATTGGTCCATCGACTTAGTCAACCAACCACATACTGTGAATTTGTGTTTTGTGTATGCCTTTAGAACCCTACAAATGTGTTAATGTATACAAACACCCAGGAAACACAAATACCTCAAGTTATTTCCGTTTCTTTCACTCCTTTGAACATACAGACAGTTTTGGAGTCAGTCTATTCTTAAGACTGATGTGCAAAATAATACAAGTTAGTCCTCAACTTACGACTGTACGTTTAATGATGGTCTGGAATTATGACAGCCATTGCAAAACATTGCAGGTGAAGGTGATCACAATGTGATCACAACTGCGTGTTTTTGAAACCCAGTTGTTCCACACTTACGACTGGTTGCCAAGCAGTCTGTGATCAGGCGATCACCACCTGCAATCTTCTCTGCCATCTTCCCCAGAAGCTGGCAAGGAAGGTTGCAAGCTGTTGCTTCTTGCTAACAGGGCTTCCTCTCGCCTCAAGGGATGACTAAAAAGAACTGCCTCCTGAGGGAACTGAAATCTTTAGGTAGGATGCAGAAACAGAGTTCAAATCCTAAAGATTTGAGCTCAGCCCTGCACCCCGCCAGAGGAGTTCCTCTCTTTATATGGAGAGGAGCAGAACTCATTTGGTAGGCCGTTCTTTTAGCCAGCCCTCAGTCACAAGAAGGAGCCAAACATTCAAACAGAGAGTGGAGAAGGCGCACAAAAAGTCAAGAAGTATGGGGTCAGATGAGGGACGGAGGTCCTGGGAGGCCTAATACAGGTTGCACGTGAGTTTCTCTTTGCTCGGGGGCTGAAATCCTACTCGGATTATGGCAATGAGGATTTTCAGTTCCTGAGTGGTCTCCCAAGGTCTCCCCCACCCCTCAGTCCTGAGGCACTGTGTGCTCCTTACTTGGGACCATCCACTTAACAACTCCTGAGATAGCTTAATGACTGCAACTGGGAACATTGGGATTGCTGTTGTCTTGCTTAATGAACACTTTCCTGAACGTCTGAGATTCTGATCCCAATTGTGCTTGTACGTCAAGGGTTACCTGTATCCCTAAGTGACAAGCTGCCTGACCTACTAATTCATAAAAAACAAAACACTGCTCTGCCTTTCTGTGCTAAAGAGGGAGGGAGGGAGGGAGGGAGGGAGGGGGAGGGAGGAGAGAGAGAGAGAGAGAGAGAGAGAGAGAGAGAGAGAGAGAGAGAGAACATGCATTAACTCTGGTCTTACAGAGACTCTTTGTTTGCAGCTATTTTTATATAACCAACAAGTTCCTGTGGTGTTACAAACTATCCTTTGGAGGGTAAGAGATAATTTAAAACAAAAGCTTCATCTCAGGGTAGCCTTACATTTTAAACTTTGGGCTAACACAAGTTTTAGTGTTCAGCTGCTAAATGAAGCCATAAAGAAAAATTCTCAAGTCATGGCAGTTTTGAAATCTGCTACACTGAATCCTAGCCAAGGACACTTGTATCATATGCCTTTCTGGATATGAATATTTTCTTAGGAATAAAAAAATGAAAATACACACCGCTTGCAAATAGGGATACTCTTTCTTCCTTGTATCAAGGCTTGCTGTTCACTCTAAGGAGGGCTTCTGGGAGTTAGCCCAAATCTGGGTGAGCATCTAATCCAGGGGTCCCCAAACTTGGCAACTGTAAAACTTGTGGACTTCAACTCCCAGAATTCTCTGGCTAGAGAATTCTGGGAGTCGAAGTCTGCAAGTCTTAAAGTTGCCAAGTTTGGAGACCTCTGATCTAATCTTTTCAAATAGTCAAATCACCTGTTGTGAGAGGCTCTATCCCCATAGAGTTAAGTGTTACGAATACTTATTAGGCTGCTATAATTATTGGTCACTTAAATAAAATAATTGAAAATGATTAAAAAAAACAATCAAATGTTGATTCATTGATCCAACTTCTCTCCTGGGCTTGAAATTATGGGCTGATAGTGCATCACTAGCAAAAAGTCATCCAGGTGGTTTTCATGCCTAAGGCAGGATTAGAACTCACAGTTTCCTGGTTTCTAGCCTGGTGCCTTAACTACTACAGCAAACTGTCTCTCTCCAATTACTGCCATGACTAGTTTTGTAATTCTACAGGACGAGGAACTGCATCTTCAATCTCAAAGCATGTTTAAAATCAATAATCAACAAGTTCTATGCTGTCTGGCACATAATTTTTAACAAAACCCTACTGCAAAATGATCTTCAGTCTTATTTTTAGAAGCACATGAAAATAGTCTACTAGGAATTTTAAATTGTCTTTGTAAATCAACTTGATAGATGCCCTCCAGATCTATAAAAGAAATTTCTTCCAAAAATACAGGACTCATTAATACAAGGCAAGTTTTTCATCCCTTGATGTATAGTGTTTGCAGTTCTTTTGTTTGTTTGTTTCTTAATCCCTACGTATTGGAGTTAAATATTTTCTCACCAAATATTAGCATCTTTAATGAGTTATAATGACTGCCTTTTTGTTCTTTTTCATATAATTTATAAAAGGGCGTATCCAGAGAATTGGAGCTTTCTATCTCCCATGCCTTTGGGTTGCAGTATAAGATGCACCTTTGACAAGTTCTGTTGTTTGGACTGTTTTGCTGATTTATTTTCACTGCAACCCTGAGTTCTGAAGGAGCTGGCAGATACGGTCTGACCACCATTGAATGAACTCTTTCAGAGCTTCTGGAGCACACCAGAAGACTGGAAAAGAGCTGGTGTGGATCCAATCTTTGGGTGGGGAGGGAAACCACAGGCGGGTAAGCTTGACGTCAATACCTGGAAAAGGTCATCAAGCGAACAGTTTGTGAGCACCTAGAAATAAACAAGGTGATCCCTTGAAGTTGGGTTTGTTAAGAACAGGCGACACCAAATATGATTGACCTCTTTGATAAAAAGACTAGTCCTCGACTCATAAGCGTAAGGTGTAGCCTGCCCATGACATTCGCAAGTCATGATGGTCATTAAGCAAGGTGACGAGCTGCCTCAAGAGTATGGGAGGCATCGGTTAGGGCTAGGCACCCTGTGCTTCATTTCCCACTCCCTGGGGACCCTGCAGATATTTGGCCTGCTCCCCCACCACACACACACATACTGAGTCCCTGCAGGCGTTGGGCTGCCACTCCCTCTCAACCCTAGGAACCAGGCAATGACAAACTACTTCAGATAACCTGCCAAGAAAATTGCAGGCAATCACCAGGAGTCAGATGTGATTTGAAGATGTGGACAACTCTCCGAGAGGTTTAATCATATCAAAACTGAGGTTCAACCTTTGTCCAATAATCCTAGAGTAAAAGGGATTGACTTTTATCCCGTATTCATTAGGGGGTGCATCTAAAGCTATAAACCATCAGGAAGAAAATGCTTATATAACAGAATATATAGAGCAGGACAGGGGCTCCATATATTTGGTTATATATATTTTCTTCCTGATGGCTTAGATGGAGCCTCTGTCCTGCTTAAATAGATGGAGCCTCTGTCCTGCTCTATGTATTCATACATCTTGCCTAGGAACAGCAAGTATAGCAACAGCACTTAGACTTATATATCACTTTATAGTGCTTTATAGCCCTCTCTAAGCGGTTTTACAGAGTCAACGTATTGCCCAGAACAATCTAGTCCTCATTTTACCGACGTCGGAAGGATGGAAGGCTGAGTCAACTTTGAGCCGGTGAGAATCGAACTGCTGGCAGCCAGCAGTCAGCAGAAGTAGCCTGCAGTACTGCATTCTAACCACTGTGCCACCATGGGGTTTTGTTTTATATTTCTGGCAAATACCTTATTCAGTGGAAAAAAAAGCCCAAAAATGCAGTGTGCCTCTGAAAATGACTGGTTCAAAGTACTTAGAAGTCCTTAAAGTGCAGCACCAAGACCAGGCAAAACTTCACCAGAACTGTATCTGTTTACCTGGTCATTTACAAAGGCTCTGCTGAGAATACTCAACCCATGAAAGAGCTACATGGGGGGGGGAGGGGAGGAATTAAGAAACATAGGAGCTCCCTGACATAAATACTGTATGGCCCCTTCTACAAATGACTGGGGCAGCCTGCAAGCCCAGTGGTGATGAAATTCTAACACAGAAATGTACTGGAATTTTACATCTTGTTTTATGAGTTGTTTGCACTTCACAATCCTTTGTAAATAAGTAAATCAGGCTGCCAATCAAAAGATATTCTGGAGCTACTTCATCATTCATAGATCCAGGTTTGCTGAATTAAGAGAAAAATCTCTTAAACTATGGTTTTGCCAACAGGCCTGGGAATCCCAGGGAAATAGGGACTCTGAAAAATGGCTGTTAGATCTTGAATGCACTCTCCCATATTTTTGTTCATTTTTATGTTTTAATTGTCTTCAATGTTTAATTAATACTTCGTTTTAATTATCTCATTTTATTTGTATTTGGTTATACAAATCAGATACACAGGCAGACAAGGCTGGTGGATTCCCCTATTCTTTCCAAGACCAAAAATGCATTTCAGGCCCACTTAATTCCCCAGGTCCTGTTTCTGTTCTTAGGTTTCTGCAGTATATCCTCCACCACTAATTCTTAGGGAGACTTTTAAATAAAAAAAATCATCAATAACAGTGAATCAAGCAAAATAAGGCAAAAGTAAAAAAAAGACTTGGCGAAGGTAGGTTAAAAGGCTTGGAAGAAGCTGGGTTGGTTGGTTGGGCAAATAGCTGTGGATTTCTCCCATGCTTGTGGCCCTCTTGGGGGCCTGAAAAATGCAAGCATGAGAAGGATCCATGTTGGTTACTCAACGTACATTTTTTTTCCCTACCAGATATTGCCAGGAGAGTATGAATTCCAGCCTTGTGGAAAAAAGCTTTGGAAATATATGAGATGGTCTTGAGCTTAAACTAGAATTTTTTTAAAATTTTATTAGACAAACAAACACAAACAAAAACAAAAGGAAACATTAAAAACATTGAACACGGTATAATCCTCCTAACCCACATATTTGTCTTACATTGCTAAATCACATATAAAACTAGTACATGTTTACATTCTATATATAATATATATATACATTTAATCATTTCTTGTTGTCTTGATCCTTTCGTTTTTCTAACCAACCATAAAACCTATCCCATACTTTGTAATAATCCGATTCATCCTTATTTTTTAATTCGTCAATTTGTCCATTTCTGCACACATCCAGATTTTCCTAATTATTTCTAATTCACTTGGAGTTTTTTTACCTTTCCATTGTTGTGCATAGGCCAATCTCGCAGCTGTGATTATGTTTATACAATATCCTTGTCATTTCTCCACCTTGATTCCTAACAGAAAAAATTCAGGTCTATATTCTATTTTGATCATACCTATTTCTTCTAACCATTTCTGTATATTTTTCCAAAACTTTTGGGCTTCTTTGCAATTCCACCACAAATGGTAATACGAGCTTGAACTAGAATTTCAACGCCTCTCTGAACCTGGGTTGTAGCTGGGCATAGCTGGCATAAGGATGGGACTGGCACATAACCTCACTTTCGTCTATTGTCTATCGCTTATGGTTCTACCCTCTCTCTCCACACACACACATCTTCTCTCACTAGCTGTCTCTTTCCCTCCCTGCTTTTTGACTTTCTGGTATGCAGGAATCTGTTTCCTGAGAAACGTCAAGGAACTGAAGGTTTTCATTTCTTCCCTTCTCTTTCCGAATGCCTGTGGTCATCTGGTTCTTAAAAATGGTGCATTTCAGACCAGATTTTTAAAACTTGTTTATGCATTAACAAAACCAGATGGTGTACCCACAACTCCTTTTCCTCCTCTGATATCGCTGACAATTGCCAAACGCTATGATAATTTCTTCTGGGCAAAACAACCGGTAAGTGTTCTTTTGATTCCGCTGAAGCAAGTAGCGTACATGTGTCAGTCGTACAGCTTATAGGAATGCATTAAAAAGAAGAAGAACAAAGCTGGTTGTCTATCAGAGTTGTTCCTTCTCCAAAAGTGGTGACTGGGGCTTTTCTGGTGCCAGCTCTGTGTTCTGTTAGCAAGAGAAATGCTGACGGTGCATGTACTGTGTCAGGCATCCAACTTTGTGGTTCATTAAATCCTTTTTCCTTACCCAAGGAAAAGTGAGAGGAATTCTTCCTTTTTTTTTTTGTTGCCTAATATAGAAGAACTGAAGAGCACTGGAGAAATGTCTTGTGAGATTGGACTTATGGTTTAGCTAATCCAATGTTCTTTCAACATAGCTAAGAATCAGTTTCATGGAAAAATGTAGACAAAGTGGACCCATTCTTATTTCAGAATGTTCTTGGTTAGATTTTTTTTCACAATGGAATTCCAATGGAATTATCATTGTGGCGTTAGACAAGAAGCAGCACAAATACAGAAGAGAAGAACAAATATATCTCTATTAAGTTAAGGCTCTGATATGGATCTACTAGCATTTAGTTTAGGCATATCATGGAAAACCACTGGCAATGAGAATGCGTAGCAAGTACAGCATCCTGAACATGCTTTCAACTTTAAAATAGGGTTGTGCAATGTTTCAATTCGAAAAAACACCAAATGTTTTGGTGGCTCATTATAGCTGCTGCAACTTTTATATTTTTGAAACAGCCACGCAATTCTGGAAGCAGATGCAACTGTTGCAGCGAACTGCAAACAGATGCTGCATTTGCATTCTTGCATAGTCCAAAGCATTTCTTCGAAATCAAATCCAAAGAGATGCGCAGCCCTACTTTAAACAGCAACTTACCAACTTCAACAAAACATACGCAAAATTCATCAATCCAGGAACGGATCTTCTGGAGAACTCTAGAATTTTCTACCTCCCTTTGGATCATGCCATGAGAGGGAGAGGGGGTTCAAAATTTTCCCAAACTAAATTGTCCAAACCCATTTAAGAAGTTCTGGACCTAATGTTCTGGATGAATCAGGGCCACTTGATTCAGATTTTAATTCTTCAAACCTGTTGCAGATTGGAAGATTTACTTCTACTGTACAGACTGCTGAACCCCACTCCCTTTCCACGGAACAGTGTAATGCTGGGGGAAATGGACAGCTTTGGATCGTTTAATTTTGCAATCCCTACATTAAACATAGTCACAAAGAACCCCGGGTTTATTTTGCAGGTTAATTACTATTGCTTCAGATCAATGGCATAATTTCTCCAAACCACGAGGCAGGAGCTACACTATAACTGCACTGCCCATCTTACAAAATGTTTAACCGTGTTTTTAAAAAATAAAAGCTCCGAATCGCACAGGATCCCCATAAAATTCTCCCCACTAACTGAGAAAAGGAAAATGTAGCTCTACCCACTTCGCTTGAAATCCCCAAAGTGCAGCAGAGCCATCAATAACTATCCAGCCTTGGACTGAAGGACTGTTACAGCAGAGTTGCAATAAAACAGTGATAACAAAACAAAAGCTAGATCAAGGGACAATACAGTAATAAATCATCACCCTGTTAGTTTCAGCTCTTCTGCTGATATTGTGGGTAAGGGGCAGGAATGGATTACAAACAGCAAGCTTGTTCTCCAGAGTTTATAGCTGCAGTGGACTTTGAACAGGGTTGATTCCCTTATTCTTTTAATCATTACAGAATACTATCTTAGTGTGTGATAACTGTGCAGTGTTGTAGAAGTGGGCAAGTCCAAACAAGGTGGTGCATTTGGCAAGATTAGTTATTTATTTAGACCTCTTTCATGTGTCTCCTAAGAGCCTGTGAGAAGCACCATGGCAACGTTCGACCGTATTCTCTTGCTGATGGAAGGAATTACATTTAGCAGGCCAAAAGATTCCCCTTCTTTTGAAGTCCTCCTACATTCCTCATATCTCATCTAAAGAGCTGGGGAGTCCTCAAAGAAAGATTGTGAGGGCTCAGAGAGAACTGCAGAAGGTAGGGAAAAAAAATAAAAACGCTCAACAGCATAACATAGGAGTAACCTACATCCTTATCGCACTTTTAGTTTCTCCAATCATGTACAGTGATAATACAGGTGTTTCGACTGACATGCTAAGTCCAACTGCAGCAGAAACTGTACCAGACCTTGAGAGATAAACATAGGACATGAGATGGTTCTTATTATCTCTCTAAGCCCACAAATCTTTTTTAAGCCCAAGAGCTGAAGAAGCTTCTTGGATAAGAAGCGAAAGGTCTTCAAAGAAAAACAAGGAAGTCCATTTGCCTCTTGAAAAAGTTCCTTTGGGTCTTTATGCCCAACGATCCCATATTATAATATAATAAGCATTATTGTATGATAATGCTTAAAATATATTGTTTGTTGCACCTGTCTAAAGACTTTCAATAATTATTTGAAGAATAATTCATTCAGGAATGAATAGTTCATTCAGAAGGAAATACTTGATAAACAAATTTTGCTTCCTTGTATTCTTTTAACCCTGTTCAAGGTCAAACGGAAATGATGATATAACGTGACTCAGCAAAGGTCCTTTCTGACTATATGTTTTAAGCAAGAATTGGTATTAGGTTGAAGAGTTTTGGATGAAAGTGCTTTCTTTTATTTCCTGCTATAAGCCAAAGGTCCTGTTAGCAGTTTCTAAAAATAGTACACAATATAATTAAAACAAATTGTTCTTAATGAAAGAATCCAATGTTCTCTCTGGCGTTCAGAATGTGGTTAACACTGAAACATGCAGCAACTTAAGTTGCGTTATAAAACCTAGATTAAAAATCCATTCAATGTTCACTCAACTGGAACAATAGCAAACGTGGTGACATTTGCATACAAAGAGATCATTTTTGATTTTGCAAAATAAACTAATTTACAAACTGCTTTTTCTCTTGCGGAACCTGCGGTTAAATTAGTAAGACGGTTGTTAAGTGAATCTTCCTTGCCCATCGACTTTGCCTGTCAGAAGGTGGCGAAAGGCGATCACATGACCTTGAGATCCAGCAACGGTCATAAAGTTGAGTCAGCCAAGTATCCGAATTTTGATCCTGTGACTGTGGGGATGCTGCAATGGTCATAAGTGTGAACAATGGTCTTAAGTCACTTTTTTCAGTGCTGTTTTAACTTTGAATGGTCACTAAACGAACTGTTGTAAGTCGAGGACTACCTGTATACATCAATGAGAATCCACATTTTATTTAAATTTAACTTGAAAAAATGGTTGATTAACTTAATTGCATTGCTGCCTTTTGCAGCCCTCAGAATCTCACTTTGCAAGGCTCACAGCAAAAAACATCAGGTGAAGTCATCATCAGTTCTGACTCACAGTTAGCCACTTTCACAACAAGTAAAAAAACATCCTTGTATATCACCTAGCCCTAAGAAGAGTTTTATCACCCTAATGGAAGATAATTTCTAGTTATTAAGTTTTCCTTTAGTTTCACATTGTTTCCATGTACAATATATATGTGGGTGGAGTGACAGTTTCCTGGAAGAATCAACTCAGCCACAGCCCACAAGGAAGATTTTTTTAGTACCTCCTTCTATAAAACTTAGTGCAAAAGCCAAGGACTTCCATGAATTTCTTCTAGAGAGAAGGAGAAAAACATGTCGGCCATCTGTTAGGCTAATAGTGTAATGCTGTAGGTGCCAACACAGAGTTAATCATCTGAGCAAATGTTTGTGCCACTTGTCTGAGCATATGTAGCTAGTAATTATGTATATCTGTTCTTTTAGGCATGCACTGCACATGACTGCAAATAAACTACTTGTTTGTAAAGATGAATACAATTCTGTGGAGCTCTGCAAATAGTTACATTATGAAACAGATGAAGAAATGGAACCACATTGACATAAAACAAAAACTTCTCTTCCAACCAGCCTTGTCATTAAATGTTCTCCAAGAGCTGGCTGTGGCCAATGGTATGTCTGCCTCACTAGCAGCTGGATCTTGCTCACAAATGCACTCAGCATTGGCCAGATGTGCTGTTAGATCTCGGTTAACTAACTCTGTTTGGATTGTCCTTGAAGCTCTCGGGAAGTGCTGTTAACTAGAGTTTTGACAGTAAAAAAGTGCATTTATTCATTTTATTTAGATCCAGGGTAGGCAAGTATGGCATCTTTACGTCTATGGAGATTCTCAATCATCCAGGTCAAGGTTGCCGCAAAGGTTCTTTTCAAAAAGCAACTGGACTTTCTTGAGTTTTTTTCCCCTTGAAAATGTTTTGCTTCTCATCCAAGAAGCTTCTTCAAATCCATGCTGGCTCAGGAATACTGGGAGTTGAAGTCCATAGGTCATAGTTCCCAGCTCCTGATTTAGACCCTGCATTTCCTTCAAGGGCTCAAGAAGGCCCTCCTTCCTGCTACTTCCCACTATAGCACACTGTCACAGGAGGGAAGTTGGGCTGCAAAGGAATTATTGGCGCAGTCATCAGTGAACCTCCGGGGCTGAGAGGAAGTAGAAGCTGGGTGTCTCTAAGCTGTCAGTTCTACACCTGATCCAGTATTCCATGGTCTGCTGAAAACTCTTCTACTGAAACAGACATGTGTTTCTCTAGTTGATTAACTTACTTACTTACTTTCTTTCTTTCTTTCTTTCTTTCTTTCTTTCTTTCTTTCTTTTCTTTCTTTCTTTCTTTCTCTCTCTCTTTCTCTTTCTTTCTTTCCTTCCTTCCTTCCTTCTCAGCTTTTTTTGAATAAATAACTCAAGGTAGCAATCATACGGAACATTCCTTCCTCTTCTTCATTTTCCCACACAACAATAATCCTGTGAGGTAGGCTGGGCTGAGAGAGGGTGACTGGCTCAAACTCACCTGGCTGGTTTTTCTGCCTAAAGTGGGACTAGAACTCACAGTCTGCCATTTTTTAGTCCTGGTGCCTTAATCACTAGGCCCAACTGGCGCTCTTACTGGATTGCTAATAGGGTTTTATTTTATTTTGTTGTTGTTCTTTGCTGTTATTTTTAATACGTTCATATTTGTTGTTTCTATTACTTTCATGTATAGCAAGGTGAGTGACTTTTTTGGGAGAGAGGAAAAGCCAGGTAAAATGTCTTCTAAAATAAGAAAAAAAATGGATTGTCTAAATTTCTAAAATAAGTAAAAATCTAGATTGAAAACAATGGAGCTTGCATCCAAGTGAGCATACACATATTAAATACATATGTTATAAGCTGTAATGGTTTTTCATTTCCCTTTCATAATCAAGATAAAAAGTAATTAATGCTCTCTTGCCAAATTTACTGTGAAAATGAATAAATCCACTCACTCAATCACAAAAGACATATTATACAAATTATGGTCTGTAATTCAAACTTTCTACAGTCACATTAGTGAATCACTCCTTATTCCTGGTTGATCGAGTCTTCAATTAGTGGTTTTCTGAGAAAGCTTGCCAGCTAAAGAATAACCAGAGACATGGATGCTAATGGCTGAAATGAATGAGACTGTTCAATAGATATTAGATATGTGGAGCAAATAAAAGATGGAGCATTTCAGATTTTGTTACACTGGAACCAAGCATAATGTAATTAACTGCAGGAGTCTTTTATACAGTACTTTGATATATGGGCAAACCTGTTCACTAGAATTCAAAAATTAACACATGCATGTTGCAATCATCCATAGATCATCAACAAATCTGAGGTCTCATATTATAGTATTTTTTTCCCAACACAGTACCCACTCAATCAGCTTTCTGCATCAAGGATTCAGTTACCTGGTTTGCTTGACACCAAAATTAGGAGTACATGTAGCATTTAGCACTTACACGGTTAAAGTACATAATAGTGGGACATACTCCATTATAGTCATGGTTATAAACCTATTTACACAAAACACTTTTCTCCTCATAATCTGAGGCCATATAACACTCAGGCTGATTACCGCGGACAGAAGCTCAAGAGAACTATGAGGGCAAGAGGAACAAAGCAAGTCATCAACTTTAAGTAATGAATTCATGGATGATACTACAGTATGAATGTGTCAGAGAGAGCAGCTGGGACCAGCAATGAAGAAACACACCATTTTGGGGATGCGGAGTTCATCTTGAATAGGAATACAAACATGCATTCAGAGAATTGCACTATGAAGGAATCAAAAGTCGAAACGAACCAATAGGTTACTTTGGAAATTAATATGTTTGAAAATTGGTTGCCAATTGGTTTGACTCTTTGTTACAACTTAATCATTGGCAACTTCTGAAAACTGAAGGTTCGTTCACCTATCAGAAGTTAATTTAATGGTACATTGAAATGTTAAAGACGTTGCTGAATCATCCTCAGAAAATAACATTGACTGGAAGATGAATGTGTTTGCACTGAATTTCTTAAAGGAAAGAGAAGATACACATTATTCATTAATTCATCTATATTTACTGTAGGCTAGAAACTGGGAGTTCGTGCGCTCTAGTCCCATCATAGACATGAAAACCGGCTAGGTAATCTTGGGCCAGACAGTCTCTCTTAGTCCAAATCAACTCATAGGGTTATTGTTGTGGGGAAAACAGACGGAGGAAAGCGGGCTGGATATATTCACTGCCTAGAGTTATTTGTAAAAATAATAAAGGTGCGATGTAAATAAATTATCCACCACAATCCTGAGGGACCAATAAATGAAAGAGATAGCTGTAGGATCAACAGACAGGAATTAAGAATTGTTTCCTAACTATTATTGAAATGATCAGTGCACCTACATTATACACCTATTTGCATTAGTATAATTTTTGTGGTTGTTTTTTGTTTAACAATCCATTTTAACTGCACATCCATGAGGCAAATAGAACAATAACTATATTAAAAAGTAAAGAGTTCCTCAAACTGAGTTTGGCTCCTGGGATCAACTATTTTATTTTATTCATAACAAGTGAATTGCTCTTGCATTCTTCTAATCTAGCCTTCAGCCCTGGTATTTCCTAAGCATATGCCATCCAAATCCATCCAAATCTAACCCTGCTTCTCATTTTTTGAAATCAGGCAAGTTTGACAAATTTTTGTCCCATGAACCATTAACCAAAGTGCAGACTAAAATCTGTTTCAGGGTTAAGATCAAGGAATGAACATATTAGTCAACAGGAGGTATTATCAGTATCAGATTATATCTAGCAATTAGGGGCATTAATTGTATGTGTAATTTGAAAGTACCTATTACTAAGCACTTCTACTAATGGCTACTGCATTCAGCCTACAATCTGCATTTAGGAGCTGACTTTGGAAAGAAGACCTGGTGGCTGTGATTTCTGGCTTCCATTGGGTCTTTCTCTGTGTCTTCTGCACCCCAAAATTGCTTGATGGAATGTTTTGGAGGATTTGAAAACATGTATCCTTTTTGCTGTTTTGATTAGTTGATCATTAAGAGCATCATTTAGATAGTTTACATTTTGCTGTTAATATGGCCCAACAGTCTGAAGACAATACTTTTGTCACCATGAAAGTGTGAACTTTTGAAACCATTATTTTATAAGATAACCTCATTTTTGCAGAATGTTTTCCAGAACTGAATAAAAGCAATAACTTTGGGGGAAAAAAAACAAGAAATTTAAGCGATAGCAGAGAATTAGAGCATCCTGCTCACCAGAACCACAACTATTTTGGCATATTTAAAATGAGAAATGAAACTGTACATTGATGTTTAGACCTCCTTTTCTAAAGTAAACTTCACTTTGAGAATTATGTAGCAAGAAATTGGGCATTATGCGACTAAGGTTGAAATGAGGGCACACGGGGTGCGGGGTGGGGGGGAAGTATTCTCCAAATGGAAAAATTGGCTCACAATCTAACTTCAAATAGTGCAGATGTTTTTCTCCCTTTGATGTTAAAATATCTTGTGCAGAAAGAACAAACAAAATTTAGCTGCTTTCACCATAACCACAGCCTCTGGCTTTCAAAGCGCATGTGAACAACAGCAGTAAACAATAATGGGCCAGAGAAAATGTTTTGTTTTTTTAATTTTCAATCTTTTCCCCTCCTCTCTCTCTTTCTTAATTGAGGTCGTGACTGCAGCTTAATTGGAAGGAAAGACATGGGAACATGGAACAGTATGGCGATGAGACTCATTACTGAGTGAGCCTTTGCCAATCTCAAATGGGATGGGGAAAAAAGAGAAGTTCCTTTCTTTTGGTAAGGGTTTTATCAGAGTCTCATGGAAAGCACCGTTTTGAACAGTTTGCTCAGAGATGTTTATATGATCGGAGAGATGCTTTTGATTGGAGTTATCTTTCTATTTAGTCTGTGATACAATACTTTAAACACTTGGTAGCCTACCAATTTTGGAAATACATTTTTAATAACAAATTGCAGGCTCTGGCTTTGCTACCATACACAATCCCTTTGTGCTGCTTTTGATGGGGATTTAATTATGAGCCACAGCATATGTTGTCGGTGCCAAGATTCAGACCTGGAATAAACAACATTGTAATAAATGGTGCCATGGACACACGTTCAAGAATGCATTTAGCTTCTCTGCTGGCTAAAATATCCTTTCATTTGAGATAAAATGTCAGGGATGCGGGGGTAGCACCTACAACTACATCTAATTAAGTATTTCCACCTAGTTCATCCAGACTTATTCTTAATAATTTTATTAAAATTATCAAGATATAAAACTACAAATGAAAATGAAAATAGTGGGGAAATGGGAAAGGGAAAAGATGGGAGAGAGATGTGTAAGATAAAGAGTAACATGATTTCCCATCAATCATCAAACTTATTCTTGATAACACTAAACCTTTTAAGGATATGTATGTACATGTTATTTGCTAATCATTATTCTCCATATCTAATCCTAGCAACAGTGATACATTGACAGGCAGTGGAACAATGTCAGAATCAACAAAGCTCTATATATCATATAGTGGTTAACCATTAATTAAACCCATGCCAAATCACATAAAATAGGCATATCTCTATATGGATTCAACCCGTCAAATTTTCTACTTATTTGGGTTCATCTATGATGGACATGCTCAGATTATGTGAACAATTTAGTTGTTTGTTTGTTTGTTTGTTTGATTTGTCAATCGCTTACAAGATAATAGGTATAAGTATAAACATAGTTATGAATACATGAAATGGATACATATAAGAAAAATAAAAAGAAACAATAGGACAGGGACAGTAGGCACGTTGGTGTGCTTATGCACGCCCCCTATAGACCTCTTAGGAGGTCAATAGTAGACAGTCTAAGGTTAAAGTTTTTGGGGTTTGGGGAAGAAACCACAGAGTCATAGAGTATTCCAGACATTGACCACTCTGTTGCTGAAGTCGTATTTCCTGCAATCAAGTTTGGTGTTGCTGAAGTCATATTTCCTGCAATCAAGTTTGGTGCGGTTAACCTTGAGTTTGTATCTATTGTGTGCTCTTGTATTGTTATGGTTGAAGCTGAAGTATTCATTGACAGGTAGGACATTGCAATGTATGATTTTATATACTGTACTTAGATTGGACTGAAGGCGGATTAGTTCTAGGTTTTTATGGTAGAATATATTTCATAAATGGTTTATTAGCTTCAAGTCACATTTGTTTGTTAGATATTTATTTATTTCTTTAAAGGAGAATATTTGTAGTTCAGGGCTGAAATGAGGGGCCTTTGTTGTTCCCTGAGCTTTTTTTCTTTTTGCAGACATTTCATTACCCCAACTAGGTAACATCATCAGTGCTAGTCAAGTACTAGTGCTGATGATGTTATCTAGTTTGCTAATGAAACGTTTGGAAGAAAATAACCAAACTCAGAGCACCAAGGACCCCTCATTTTTTTTCTTTGTTCACCAAATTTATATGGCTGCCCATCTCACACAAAGTGACTCCGCATAAAAACCCAGGAATCAGAAGATTTTTAACATAGGAAAAGCAATAAAAGTAGATTAACAAGACCATGAGAAGAAAGATGTAACAATACAGTCACCATGCAGGCTCTGTATTATCAGGGATCCGTGAGCTTTCTAGTATTTTCAGGGCTTTTCAGAAGGCCATTTATAAGGACTATTTATAAGGACCTGGGCAATTTATAAACATAAAAGGTAACAGTATGCAACTAAACCCATAAAACAGAGCACATACAGAAAGGTGCATTGTTAAAACACCAAATATCACCTCTAAAATTTGAAAGTTTTTCTGAACAAATTCATTTCAATTACCTTGCAGAAGATCTACACAGAAGGAGCCGGATATGTATCAGAGTTACAAAGAGCTGAGGCTGCCAAAGAGAAATTTTGCCTTCAAATTCATGTGTCCATCATTTCTTATGGACCAGAACCCTCAGTGATTATACAGGACAAACAGAAGGAATTGGTCTGTAAGATCACCTGGGACCCCACTGAATAGGGCTTTACAAGCACATTGTGTTTATCCAAGTCCCGGTAAAGATAATCTAACAGAATGGCCAATGCTGTTTCTTTGCCATTGACAGGTCTGAACCCTGGATGGAGAGGATCTAGCTCAGGGGTCTTCAAACTTGACAGCTTTAAGACTGGTAGACTTCAACTCCCAGAATTCCTCCTCTAGTCATGTTAGCTCAGGAATTCTGGGAGTTGAAGTCCACAAGTCTTAAACTTGCCAAGTTTGAAGACCCTTGATCTAACTAATCTTCATTTAGAACTGAAATTTCACCAAAAAAGGAAAATCGAAACCCACTAGAAGTTGTCTACTAAAGCTGAACTGAGAGATTTAATAGCACTTAAGACTTATATATTGCTTCATAGTTCTTTACAGGCCTCTCTAAGCTATTTACAGAGAGACAGTATATTGCCCTCAACAATCTGGGTCCTCATTTTACCAACCTCATAAGGATGGAAGGCTGAGTCAACCCTGAGCTGGTCAGAATCAAACTCCTGGCAGTGAGCAGTGAAGAAGATTCTAACCACTGTGCCCTCAAGATGGGTCTCCTTAGGAAAGAGCACATCTTTAACTTCAAGGCTGGTCAAATTTTCTCACTCTCATTAATTATCTTCAGGATCCAGATGTACACATTCATTCATTCATTCAATTTATTTATTTACCGCCTCAGTCTTCATGAATCCTGCACAGGGTTCTCCCACCAAATTGTGCATACAGTTTGGCATTTATTAGCAGCAGTTTGAGGCTGAGGTATTTAGCAATCCCACTTCCCCGACTCAGGAAGGGTCATGAGCTATTAATGGCAACAGGCACCACACTGCTAGTCCCCTTTTCCAAATAGGTTTATACACACGCTGGGAAATACAGTTTATCTGAGCATTCCTGCTGATTCTCTTAATCATTCACTCTCACAGAAATGTCTAAATAATCTACCTGTGAAACCTCCCCTCACTCGCAGTACTCTCACTTCAACCTCCCATCCCATTAGAGAGTTGACTCTAAGCCTCCCACTACTTCATCATAATTGCTACATTCTTTGAGGAAAAAATTAATGGACTGCACCATACTGTACTATATTATGAAAATCATGGCTTGTTTATTCCAGCTCTGGTCAAACTGGCTTCAGTTGCCATTCTAAGAAGGAATATAATAATAATAATAATAATAATAATAATAATAATAATAATAATAATAACAACAACAACAACAACAACAACAACATATCAACAGCAGGGCAGAGTTAAAAGCAGACTGCTGCACACATCTTCTGCAGATTAAGTTCAATCCACTTTTGATTTATTCTACATTTTATTGACCTTGCAGTTTCACAACCATTCAATCAATATAAAAACAATAGCATTGAAGAAGGATATATACAAATACAGGAGAAAAACTAATAGTATTCTAAAAATACGAATGTGCAGAGAAAAATTGGTAAACTACACACATTTTCACTGCTGCCCTACAGAAGCAATGTGATGGATCTGGCAGGTCTACAACGAGAGAGAATTTCACAAAATTAATCCAAAGAATATTTAGAAAGATTCCATAGGTATTCAGAAAATAGTTGAGAAGGCTAAGTTATAGAATAGTTGAGAGCCTAAGATTATACTGTTTATAAAGAATGTCTACTTAACTTTGGGCAAAAGTCAGATAAATCTTTAGGCTTATAATACTAGATTGACAAGGATTTACAACCCATAATTGTTGATTATTCAATAATCGATAGAAATTCAGTTAACCAATCCAGGAAAGTCTATTGTGGTTTCAACTCTCTTCATATTTTACTCATGTGATCAAGTCAGGTGCTTTGAAACTGTTCTATCATTATTTAAATCAGAAAGTGTCCAAATACACACATTCAAAAGATCAGCAGCATCTTGTTCAATGGTATGAGGTTTCCCCAACGTGGGAATGTTCACTTATCTTCTAAGTCCAGGTTGTTATAGCAAGATAGCATTACCCATGATGGATAAATCAAATGGGCAGGATGTCAGATGGACAATTCCAAGCCTCCTGCCCACAGCCCAGAATGCCTTGGTCTACCAGACTGACTTAGGGCACTTCCATGCCATTCTCACAGCTGTTCTTGGCAACAGTAAAGCCAGGTAGTTCCCATCCCAACCTTGCCACAATTTCCCATTTGCATAAAGTGTCCTGAAAGCTACAGGCAACAAAAAGGAATTCTCAGATTGAAAAACCATTTAAATTACTTTAAGAACACCGCAAAACTAAAGAATGAACAATAGCAGGTAAATCTAAACATTCATCACTGCTGGTGAGAAAACCTGAAAAGCCATCAGGATCTCAAGATTGTTCAAGAATTATGGCCTTTTTAGACAGTCAGAATTATGGATTTTTAGACAGAAGTAGCAAACATGTTGTAAATGTAGCGGCAACTCAGCTTTTTTGATTTATTATTGTGACAAACAATCCTGGTTGAGAATCTCATTTTCAACAAGGGATTCAAAGACTTAATCAAGCCATTCATCATTGATCTCAGCCAATTTGAAAGCATTTGTTTTCAGAGCTTATTTCAGCACCGAAAGAGAAGTTGATCCAGCAATGGCCTTCACATTCCTCAGTTATGGCATCACTCTAATCACCTGCCTGGAGACGTCTCTCTGACCTGCCTTGCCATGCCTGCCAGCAATAACTGCTGTGTGAGCATGGTTTTATAATGCTCAGTGCTTATCTAATGGAAATTGTTAAGCAGCAAACACTGTGTTCCACAGAGGGAATTAGCCACTTGTAAGGAGCTCATTGCCCACTCCCTTTCGTAGGCAGCTTTTCAAAGATCTCTTTGAACAACTGGTCCCTGCAGATATCTGCTATTTTGATAGAGGCACATGAACGAAGTGGCACCAAGTTTCTGTACAACTCATTTCCTGATATGCTAGTTTGCTCTTTCATGACACATTTTTCATACCGAGAAAATGTTTTCATTTGCGAATGTTTATTCCAGCTCTGCAACTCTATTTTCTCATGTTATGGTCACCTCAGGGCGGTGCGTGCAAATACTAGATTAAATATAATTATGTATGCATGAAGTAATCTTTTTGTCCTTGATGTATATGCGTACTTATATACTCTCTTTTTCTAACGTTTCTTTCTGTTGTCTTACACACAGCTGACGTGCTACCGTGTTTCCCCAAAAATAAGACCTACCCCGAAAGTAAGACCTAGCACTATTTTCTAAACCTGCCCTAATATAAGACCTACCCCGAAAATAAGACCTAGTGTAAATCTCCAGTTCCAGGAAGACTTTTCAGGGAGCAACCATGCACCCGCAAAACACCCCCCCCTACACACTCACACCCACTATTTGGCACCATAAATATATAAGACCTACCCCGAAAATAAGACCTAGTGTGTTTTTGGGAGCCAAAAAAATATAAGACAGTGTCTTATTTTCGGGGAAACACTGTATACCCAGGACAGTACTGGAAACCTCTCTATTTTCTACATTGATGCTGAATAAATAATATGTACCCCTTTCTCCTGTATATAAATTATGGCTGTGAAAATAAGCCATATCCACATCTTAAAAAGAAAGTTGTAAACGGAGAGATGTGTTGCATTTATTCATTAGCTTATCATCTTGCCTTCTCATTGGACAAGGATGATGACAAACTGTGGTTTACACAAGAAAATGTTGCTAGAAAAAGAGGAGCAAGCCATTTCCAGGCTGGCTGAAGGCTTCCAGATATTTTGACCCTCTGCTAATAATAAGGCTCTCTGAGATTGTGTGAGATGGAATATTTTTAACTCCACAGCTTTGCCAAGACACACAGAATGCTTGCAAGTATTGCCTGTATTAAGCACAGCAGCTCATTAAATCTGCTAAGGACAGGTGTTGTCAGTTGAAGGAATGATATTCATATTTTAGGTGTCAAGTATTTATTTTATTATTTGTTTTTTATTAAATTTATATTTAATATCCCCGACAAAGGGACTCCGGGTGGCATGAAACCAGGAGTTCATCAATATACAGATTTTTAGGAAATATATGCAAGTAGGAAATATATGATGGGTTTCCATCTCGTATTTCTTAGGGTTACAGTTTTAGGCTATGTAATTCAACATAGTGACTAAATCAGTAGACCAGCAAAACACTGTGAACATAATATATTTAGATTTCAGCAAGGCATTCGACAAAGTAGACCTCAACCTACTTCTTAGTAAGCTAGAAAAAAGTGGAATAGATAGCACCACCACTAGATGGACTTGCAACTGGCTGACAAACCGTACTCAACGAGTAGTCCCTTAATGGGTCTAAGTCTACATGGAGGGAAGTAAGCGGTGGGGTGCCACAAGATTCTGTCTTAGGCCCAGTACTCTTCAATATCTTCATTAACGACTTAGATGAGGGAATAGAAGGGGAACTTACCAAATTTGCAGATGATACTAAGCTGGCAGGAATAGCTAACACCCAAGAAAATAGGCTCAAGATCCAGATGGATCTTGACAGACTAGAACACTGGGCCGTATCTAACAAAATGAAATTCAATGTAGAGAAAAGTCAAGTCCTATACTTAGTCAAGAAAAAACAAAAGTACACATATAGACTGGGTGAAACCAGGCTCAATAGCAGGAACTGAGAGGGAGAGGGATCTTGGAGTCTTAGTGGACAATCAGCTAAATATGAGCCAGCAGTGTGCAGCAGCAGCCAAAAAAGCTAATGCAATCCTAAGTTGCATTAACAGAGGGATACAATCGAGATCATGTGATGTACTAATACCACTCTATAAAGCCTTAGTAAGGCCACACCTAGAGTACTGCATCCAGTATTGTTCACCACGTTATAAAAAAGATGTTGAAACTCTAGAAAAAGTACAGAGAAGAGCAGCCAGGATGATGAGGGGACTGGAGGCTAAAACATACGATGAATGGTTGCAGGAACTGGGCTTGGCTAGTCTAGTAAAGAGAAGGACCAGGGGACACATGGTAGCAGTCTTCCAATATTTGAGGGGCTGTCGCAGAGAGGAAGAGGTCAAGCTATTTTCTAAGGCGCCTGTAGGCCAGACAAGGAATAATGGATGGAAATTGAACAAGGAGAGATTTAACCAGGAAATAAGGAGAAACTTCCTGACAGTGAGAACAAACAACCAATGGAACACCTTGCCCTTGGAAATTGTGGGAGCGCCATCACTTGAGACCTTCAAGAAGAGATTGGACTGCCATTTGTCAGAAATGGTGTAGGGTCTCCCACTTGGGCAGGGGGTTGGATTAGATTACCTACAAGATCCCTTCCAACTCTGATTACCTGTTATCCGTTAATTTGGCTTTGATTTTAACCTTGAGTACAAGTAGGATTACAACCATTCATTTAGTGACAATTTCAAGTTACAACAGCACTTGTTTTGACTTATTACCATTTTTCATACTTACAGCCGTTGCAACGTCCCCATGATCAAGTGATCAAAATTTGGACACTTGGCAAATGGCTCATATTTATGATGATTGCCGTTTCCCAGAGTCATGTGATTGCCTTTGGAGACTTTTTGACAAGCAAAGTCAATGGGGAAGCCAGATTCAATTTATAACCGTGTTACTAACTTAACCACTACAGTGATTCACTTAACAACTGTGGCAAAAAACATCATAAAATGGGGCTCAACTCACTTAACAACTATCTTACTTAGCAACAGAAATGTTGGGATCAGTTGTGGGCATAAGTCGAGGACTATCTGTATTCATATTAACTTTGCTTTGGGCTCCAGCTATCCACTAGACCCGTGATGGCGAACCTTAGGTGGCATGCAGAGCCATTTGTGCTGGCATGCGAGCCACAGGCAAACTTACCTCACTGTGCATGCGCACGCCTCACAATTTTTTGGTTGGTTTGAGGCCTTTTTCGGCCTCCCAGAGGCTTGGAAAAAATTATAGGCCCGCCTATAATTCGTCCTGAAAAGCCTTGCAGAGGCTTTTTCCAAGCCTCTGGGAGGCCGAAGAAGGCCTCAAACCAGCCCAAAAAAATCAGCTGTGAGGCGCAGTGCAGGTAAAGGGGTGGCGGGGGGATTGTGCATGCATGCGCAGAGGATGTGGGGAGGTGAGGCGCGCATTGCATTTTGGGTGCTGGCATGTGAATGCATGCATGCTAGTGCGCGCACAACTTTTGGCACAGGAGCCCCAAAAGGTTAGCCACCACTGCACTAGACGGTCACTCCTCAAATGTAAGTTTTGCCAAAGTTTAAGTCCAAAAGAATTTCCAACACAGTGATGTCAGCCTTTCCAGAGTAGCACTTTGGAGGAGGAGGAGGAGAAAGAAGAGGTAGCAGTGGCAAGGAAATGGTTTTGTGTCAAGGTATTTTATATTGGAATTTAGTTAAGCAGATGAAATCAGTTTAGACATAATTTATACTACAGTTTCAAAATTCACAGAACCCAGTCAGCCATCTGCCATTTGCTATCCCCAAATCCTACTTTGCAATCTCCAAACCACCCACACCCCAAGCTGCCCAAATTTGGTAACAATATTTTCAGTGACGTAATTTGTGAAAAGACTTTTTGTTAAGCCAAGGGTTAGGACAGATGGGTTATGCCTCAGTGGGGTTTTTATACTCCCATTTCATTTCCTTACCCATCCTCGAATCTCTGTCCTCTCCCCCAAGTGGATACAAATATTTTCCCCATGATTAAATCAAGTATCTCTGGATAGTTTGCCCAGTAAACAAATGAAGAAGAAAGTAATTTGCTGTCTATAGAACATATGTCGATTGCAATGGCGGAAAGAGGGAGGAATCCACAATCAAAATATCACATAAGGTTCCACCCCCCACCCCCCAAAAAAGGCTGAATAGAAAATGGAATTTGACTTTCTCTAAATTAAATGGGGGGTGATTCAAGGTGAGCTGGAAGGATATTCACAGTTGAAAAAGCAATCAGAACTTCTGCTCCTATCAACTGCAGTGTTAAGATTAAACTTTGGCACTGCCAGACATGTACTTCCTAGCTGTTGTATGTCATTGCAACGTATTCATAATGGCTAAATAAAGAGACCTAAGTACTGTATTCCCAAGAATATCCTGACAATATTCTGCTTTCCAGCTTCGTTATCAGAGGAAGTGGAAAGGTTTTATTTAAAAAATAAATATTTTTTTCCTCCAGCTTTTAAGAGGCAATTACCTTGACTCATGCCAAGGACGTGTTAATGCTGTAGAGGAGTGCCAGGTGATATTTTCTTTGCTCTAGATTTTACACTGAGTTACCCTTTTAATTATGATTATCCAGACTTCCTGTTATTCCTGGCATAGTGATAACGCCACTCTTGCATCATTTTTTCCACGTAGCCTGCAGTTTAAATTCTTTAAACAAACAGGCACTTTTATCTAAAGCTGGTATTTGCATAATTTTGGTACAAATAAAGAAAGTGTGACCAATGAAGTGTCTAGGTCAGAGGTGTCCAAACTCGGCAACTTTAAGACTTGTGGACTTCAGCTCCCAGAATTCTCCAGCCAGCATAGCTGGCTGGAGAATTCTGGGAGCTGAAGTCCACAAGTCTTAAAGTTGCCGAGTTTGGACACCTCTGGTCTAGGTGATATGCTCTAAGAGGCTGCAGATAATGTGAACCACACTTAGTGCTATTGGTGTGGATTTATGTCAACACAATTCTAAATCTTAATCCTTTCCATATTTCAGCTCTTCATAACAGCATACAGGCTAGTTAATTTACAATTTGAGTTGAATTAGTTAAATAAAGTTAAAGGTCATTTGTTTTCAATTCTTTGGAATCCATCAAGGTTGACTCAATTCCACGTATTCTGTAGCATGAAAGAGAACACAAGTCCCTTGGGTGTGTGGTCAAGCATCATTTGTGCTAGTATGGGACTAGTCCCAAACTGTCCAGATTTTGGTCCAAACTTCTGCTTCTGATCTGAATTTTGATTTGAATACATACATTTAGAGGATAGAATTCAGAGGAATTGTCTAATTCTATTATCCCTGCAGTGCTTTGACCACAATGGCTGTTCGTCCTTCTTGGTTATTAACATGCTTCCCTTCTGACACATTAAATGCCATTTGTATAGAAAAGCCCACCAAATTCAGACACTTTTTTCAAATCCACAATAACGTGTTTCATGCAAATGCTTTGGAAGCAGATGCTTGAAATATCAGTTTGCACCAACCTTATTGCCTGCATCAACTCCACCAAAACTTCTCTGCCCGGATGGAGGCACTTGGTAAACATCGTGGGCAGTAGGTACCTGGTAGATTCCCTGATTCAGATAAGAAGGGGGAACTTGATAGATGGGATCCTGAGGAGAGGTATGAGCATTTGGCACTTGGTAGACTTTTTGCTGATTAGGGGACTGAGTTGCTGGTCCTGAATTTGGCAAGTTCTGGTGAGATGGACTCTCTTGTACAGGGCCTACCAGAAGCTTCACACGGTTTCCAGGAACAATGCCTTGTCGGCCATGTAAAGAGCAGAGCCACCATCCTTCTAATCCTTCAGTGTTTTGTTCTATCACGGTCAAAATATCACCTTTCCGGAAGGCCAATTCTTCTGCACATTCTGGGACATTATCGTAAAGGGCTCTTGCCATAAGATTCTGCAGAGAAAACAGACAAGGGGAAGGAGAATTTAAGTATCATGCTGCTAATTAGTCGCATAATCAAATTTATGGTGAATATGTTAAATAAATAAAACAACCTGAATGCATCTGGCTTTACTTAAAAACATAGTTAACTTTATTTTGGTAGTTTGTGTAAAAGAGACTCTGTAAGTTAAATCTTTACATTTCTCTCATGAAATGCACTTCAAATGTTTAATTTCTGATCCAGAATTCACAGTTTTAGATTGAAGCATTCACTATCCTCGCTGAACTACAGGAATTTACAAACTTCAAACGCACTTTGAAAATTGATAGAAGACAATATTTGTAGCTCAGGATTGAACTGTGGGGGTCCTTGATGCTCTCTCAGTTTTTTTTTAAATTACATTTATATGCCGCCCTTCTCCGGAGACTCAGGGCGGCTTACAATTTTTTGGGATACAACCCAGTGTACTCAGCAATAGCCTTCATTCCATTGTATATGCCTGCTTATTACTAAGCGGCATTTTTACAAGGTCAGCTAATTGCCCCCAACAATCTTGGGTCCTCAATTTACCTACCCCGAGAGGATGGAAGGCTGAGTCAACCTTGAGCCTGGTGGGATTCGAGCCTACAGCAGTTGTAGGCAGCTGGAACTTAAGTGCAGGCAATTAACAGCCTGAGCCACCAAGGCCCCTTAAGTTAGCACTGATGATGATACCTAGTTTGGTAATGAAATGTTTTCAAGAAAACAACCAAGCTCAGAGAGTACCAAGGACCCCACAGTTTGAAAGCTCCTGACACCACTAATATATATATATATATAGATATTAAGCCACTACATTTCTCTTTTCAACATTCATACAGTAGGATTTTTTTTCTTTCCAATCATTTTCTCTCTTTTACCAACGTCCTATACTTCTACCCCAAACCCACCTTGAAAAAGCAACCGGCTTAATAACTGTGTAAACAACAATTCTTAAATACCAGTCACAACAAAAATGATTCTGGATTTTGGATACTAAAAAATCTAAACCAGAAACCTCCTGGGAAGTTAGGAGAAAACTAAAAACCTGATTGCTTGAAATCATAGGTTAAAATGGCTGTTTTTATGTTGTTATTAGCTACCCGACTTATTATTAATACATTGTTATAAATGTATTAGCTATCCAATGAATTCTTCATGAGGCTTCAGATTCTCCTCCAATCATTCTGAGCCACCAAATCAGAAATGTTAATATAAATTAATTTAGATTGCTGTCTAATCCTTTACTCAGGAGCTAATTTTTTTTTGTAAGCGAATGCTTTATGTAGTATGTTTTTCCTGCCAATTCAGCAGAGCATTCTTAATATCTAAAAGACTGCTTTTCAATGTTTTAGTATTCATACTCCATCAAAGGTAGCTCCCTGCTAGTTTTCAAGATACCAAATAGAGGGGAAAAAAATCAATACATTTAGGGGTCCCAAGTGCCTTTAAGTTTAGCTTCTTGTTCTTGAATTCCAGTTCTCTCCTAAAACAGCTTCAACTGATAAGGAAATAATCAAGCTAAAGAAAGACAGGGATCTTCAGCGCTATTCCAATCTTTCTTGCTTTATTTGAGACTATGAAAGCAGCAACACTACCGTATGTTTCCATATCAAGGAAATGTGAGCATCCAAGCTAGTTTTTGGCAGGCATCCACTGTAAAGCACCTTAAGTCTCCTCATCCTAATAGGTGGTAATGTTAGCCCACACCTATTTTTTTAAAAAGCCTGCTATCTCCATTCACAGACAAAATATGCCTTGCCTTCATCCCTTTTCTTTTTGGCATAAGGGGCCGTCTGGCACCATATGTACTGAGCTTCTCAGCCAAGCAGGATTTCAGAGAAAAGCAGATGAACTATATAGTGAGTCTTATTCTTAGAAATCTTCACAGATGCTTGTCGCGAAATGT
This sequence comes from Naja naja, assembly GCA_009733165.1. Classification (NCBI taxonomy): domain Eukaryota; kingdom Metazoa; phylum Chordata; class Lepidosauria; order Squamata; family Elapidae; genus Naja; species Naja naja. The sequence continues at coordinate 150,255,515 of CM019150.1, forward strand.
TTCACTTCTTGGCTCCGCTAGTACAAGGCAAAGTACAGCTATTCATTTTGTGGCTTCAGTATTTCAAAGAATTGCAAACTCTGAAAAATCATGAGGAATGTATACCTGGTCTGCTAAGATACACAAGACAGACAAGGCATCTCATTTCACCCTTTTTAAAGTTTTGCTCAAATTGTTACTGCAAATAAATAATTGCCTAAATTCATTAAACCATAGCATGTTGAAGCAGTTTAATCTATAAATGCAATAGGATGTGAGAATAACCTTGAGGAACAGGAGAAAGAGCCCCCATTATGAATAGGATTAGTATTTATAATGGTTTTCCCTAGCTCAAAGGGCAGACAATAAATCACTGGATAGATTTGTACAACACAATAAACTGTAAACCATGATTTATTAACCACAATAGTCAGATTCATGCAAGACACCAAGATAAAGCCATACAAGTCAATACAAGCCATACAAGGCTTATCACAATCAGTAAATCCAGCCACTTCCCAGAGGGGTTTACTTCAAAACCAGAACTATCACAAAACTATGAGAGGAAGTGTGGTCTAGTGGCTAAGACACCAGGCTAGAAAGTGGAAGACCATAAGTCCAAGTCCCGCTTTAGGTAACTTTGGGCCAGTCACTGTCTCTCAGCCCAACTCACCTCTCATAACACTTGTTGGGGAAATGGGACAAAGTAAATGTGTTGGATATGTTTGCCATCTTGTAAAAATGCAGGATATAAATCAACTATAACACTTGGTTTGGAAAATCCTATTTCTCATGCAAACCAATTTAACAATAAGCTTACTCTCACATACCTCACATAGTGGGGGAGGGGGGGAAAAGAACAAGTGTTCTTTTCTGAATAATAAGCCATTTGATTAAAAGGTTTTGCGTACAGAACTGATTCATGTTCGTTGCTCACACCTTCCGGAAAGTACTTTTCATGAAAGTGGCCCTGAGGCAACTCTAGTCACTGCATTTCCTTTCTTCTCTTTGGTGTTCTCCAGATATGTTGGGATTGCAATTCTAGAGCGCCCAGCCTTTTGCCCTGTAGGCTAGAAATTCTGGGGAATGAATTTACAATACAATCTGGAAGGAGCCAGATAGGGAAAGCTGAACACTGCATTGACCATAGTACTCCATCTATTTTAAGTGAAATAACACAGAGTTACGAAGGAAAGAATTTTTTAAAGCAAATAAATTGTTGAAGATAGTATACATTTGCTTGGGTAAATTTATCATGCTGTAAATTAATCAAGAATGATGGTGGAGCAACTCTATGCATTTAGCTTTCTTAGCCTTGCATTCCTATCGCCTTTTTTGTTGTTGTCTTAAATTAAAAACAATTGATAAAAAAATAAGGATAATTTGATGAACAAGAATTAATTTGAACATTCTAGATAAATGGCAGACTGCATTTAATAGCGCTGTCAGCTAATTAAAGGAGTTTTAGCTAACTAATCACCTGCCTTTTGACACATTATGAGCTAGATTTAAATACATTTACATATTTCCAAGATAATCAACACAGATGTTAAAGGAAGTATATTTATAGTGTCATTCAATGTCAACCAAGAAATAAGCCCTGGGAGTTCAATGATATTTTTCCAAGTAAATGGAATATATTCTTGGCTTATTTGGAGTCTGATCCCAGCTAAACATGTATTCCTCTTCTTCAGAGTGATCTCAATTCCTTTATTTTAAGCAACGGACAGAAACAGATTTGGGCCATACCTGTTTCTGCTGCAAGGGTGCCTATTTGCTCGTAAGAGTGAGAGTTGGTACAGTGGTTAAGGCAACAGCACAGAAAGCCCTGAGCAAGGAACGGGGAGACCGTGGGTTCAGGTCCTGCCTTAGGCCTGAAGCCAGCTGGTGACTTTAAGGCAGTGGTTTCCTCTCAGCCAAACTGCATAGATTGGTCCAAGCAGTTACTAGGAGTCTTATCTCACATACACAAGGCCATGTCCATGCACAAAAGCTTGAGAGTAATGTATGTTATGTTTGTTTACCTTCATCCTCTTTTCACTGCTTGTGGCTGGCATTGATCACCAATGTGGCCTGCTAATGTTTCAACAATTTAGAATAGAATTCTTTATTGGCCAAGTGTGATCAAATGCACAAGGAATTTGTCTCCGGCTCACAAGTGTACATATAACCAGCAAGTAATAGGTCATAGGTCATAAATCATAGTTACAATCATTAATCATAAGATACAAACCACAACTGATAAATCATAAGAAACCAATAGGAGGAGATAGTGGGAAAGATGAGATGATGAGAAAAGATGAGACAGTGCTGTGGGAATTAAGTGTTTAGCAGAGTGATAGCCCAGGGAAAAAAACTATCTTTAGGCAGGCTGGCTGCAATGGTTTTTTTTCTGCAGTCCTAACTATCCATTGAAATCTGTATATGTCCTGTTTGGTTGCTGTGCCAAACCAGACATTTATTGAGGTACAATAATACAGTTATTTGCAGGGATCGTTAATCTGGAGTCATCCAGATATTTGGGGTGATAACTCTCATGGTCCTTTGCCTTTGGGCCGAAATTGGAGACACATCAGATTGCTACCGTGTTTCCCCAAAAATAAGACACTGTCTTATTTTTTTTTTTGGCTCCCAAAAACACACTAGGTCTTATTTTCGGGGTAGGTCTTATATATTTATGGTGCCAAATAGTGGGTGTGAGTGTGTAGGGGGGGGTGTTTTGCGGGTGCATGGTTGCTCCCTGAAAAGTCTTCCTGGAACTGGAGATTTACACTAGGTCTTATTTTCGGGGTAGGTCTTATATTAGGGCAGGTTTAGAAAATAGTGCTAGGTCTTACTTTCGGGGTAGGTCTTATTTTCGGGGAAACACGGTAGTTTCCCTGTCTGTCCTATGTTTATTGCACTGATGGCTTTAAAGACCCAAACTGCTACAATTTCTAAGCAAAATCTTTTGCTAATCTCACTCAGATTTTAAAAAGTACCATCCATAGAAGGGTAACATTTCCTGGGCATGCTAGAAAGAGCTGATGTATGTATGTATGTATGTATGTATGTATGTACGTATGTTTTCTTAAGTTTTCATGGGTATTTATATGTATGGTATTCAGCTTTGTTTGGGTATTTTCCCATGTCATTATAGTTGTGCTTTTAAAGTTGTAGTGATGTTTCGGCAGAATCTCATCTTCCATCATCAGGTTTGTGTATTGGGTTTGTCTGTGTGTGTGTCAGGCTTTCACAGCCATTTCTGTTTTAAATTTGGTGCTAGCCTCGTGCTTTGTTAGAATAATTTTTTCTTCATCCTGATTGGTTGGGAGTCTTGGTCTGTGTTTATTGGTCTTGGAGTTTGCTGCGTTCTGCTTGATTGGTGCTTCTAATATCTTCTATATATACACATATACGTACACACACACACATACACACACACACACACACATACATATATATAAATTCAAAGCAAGGGAAGTTAAAAAAAAATTCTGGCAGGCCATGAGCCAACACATTTCGTAGAGTCAAAGGAAAGAGGCCAGTTAGCACTAGGGTGGGACGAGAGGGAGTATCCATCCTGTCTAATAAAGTAAACAGGGAGAATGAGAATGACGTCAGTCGATCATAAGAACATAGTAAGGATACGCAGCCTCAGCATAAACAGTAAAACAATAATCAATACACCATAAGTACAGTGGCTTCTTTAATATCTATTTGCATTTAGTGCAAAAGACAAGACTGTGTGTTGAGAACTTCCCTGGGCCACAATAATTAGTAAGAAAACTGCTGAAGGATGCTCTGCCAGCCCTGGTTCTCTTTTTTTTCCCTTGCACCATTTGAAAGAAGGGAGAAGGAAATGCTCCCAGGCACGTATCTTTGTGTACCCTGAGCAATATACCAGGCTGGTTTTTTTTTTTTTTTTAGTACAAACCGACACCTACGCACACCAAGAGTTTATTGTTACAGTTTCCTTGGTAGCTATCACTTTTTCTGAGTAAAGGAGGGACCTTTTCCACTATGGGCTGTTGTATCTTTTATCTTGCTAAGTGGGGGGTAAAGGGGGGGGATGAGTGGGTGGGGGTGGGAAGGTTGGAGGAAAGGAAACAATATGATGTAAGTGTCTCAAGCAAAAGTTACAGCAAACGATTGCCATTTGCCAAGATTGTTTAAAAAAAACAACAGGAAGAATTTGCAGCCCATCTTTCATAGGCTGTTTTATTTCCCTCTCGCTGTTTGCCTTGTTCTTTTACTCCAAAAGGGAGATTTGTTTGGCTGCCGCCCTTATGTCGTTCAGGAAGTTGCCGAAGGCCAGGTTGTTTTCCCAGGCCTTGGGTTTAATTTTGGACCTGTCAGTTTGCTTTGCCTGGCTTTATTTGGATTTTGTATTTTCTTTTCATCAGCTGAATTTTGCTTGTAAGCCGCCCATTTGGAAGTCAGGCAACCTGTAAGTTAAATAAACCAACAAATACATTTACAAACTCCCAGGAATGGTGAAAGATTGGTGGCAATTTTTTTTGTCAGGAATCACTCTGCAAAAAAACCTTTCACATGCCCTTTCCCCTCACAGTTGCTGGAGATGGTACTGTATATAAAATTTCCCTCTCAAGAAGTAAGTGCCACGATGTTATAAAACTCTTCCTTTCAAACAGACAGGGAGGAAAGCTTTGAGTCATTAAAACAGCCTCCTGCTTACCTTCCTCCTGATTGTAAGAAATTATATTACTATAGCTAGGAAAATTATTAAACCTTATGGCTGAACATTTGTGAAATTTCACCCCCACCCCACCCCCGGAAGGCAGCCAAAGGGAGTCTCTAAGATTAATAACAAAAGATACCATGGGATTAAAACAAGGTCAGGGAGTAAACTAAGGAAAATTCACGCTGTGTTGTGTGCCTGATAATGAAAAGCTCTAAATGCCAGCATACAATTTTATGCCACTCTTTTATGTCTCAGCCTCGCCTCCAGCTTCTCTTATCCCTCACCCCTGGGATAAAGTGTCTATTGTATTGCACTCTCAAGGGAAAACCCACTGAAGCATTAGGTGTGACAAATCTGCACAAAGCAGAGAGTAGAAAGTTTTGTAGGAACTAAAACAGTCTAATTCCCACTACGGAGTTTAAAATTACAATTCTGGAAAACTCTGCTTCTCCTCCTGCTCGAAAAATGGAAATTTTATTTTGTCTAACTATTCAGTAGATGAAAATAGGGTGACCTTCACCGCGGATGAACAAGTAAAGATGTTATCTAAGTTGTCATAGCCACAGAAATAAGGATAGCTGATTCTTTTTTTTTTTAAGGTTGTTCTGTTTGCAAGTATATAATTACTTCTAGCAAATTCTAGGAAAATATTTTCCATAAAAATATTCAAACTTATTTTATTTATTTTTATTTATTTGATTTGTCAATCGCTTGATAATAGGTATAAGTATAAACATAGTTATGAATACATGAAATGGATACATATAAGAAAAATAAAAATAAATAATAGGATAGGGATGGTAGGCACGTTGGTGCGCTTATGCACGCCCCCTACAGACCTCTTAGGAAAGGGGTGAGGTCAATAGTAGACAGTCTAAGGTTAAAGTTTTTGGGGCTTTTTACACAGACTTCTACACAGCTCTGAGAGTCAGTTAGATGGCTGTACGGCACAGATCTCTGATATGTTATCCATATATATACTTGAATTTTAAACTACAAAGAACAGAAGAAATGGAACTATAAAGACAGTCCAGTGCTTCTGGTAAAGGGCTGGGTGTTTCCTACTGATCTGGATGTTTCTGCCAAGTATTACTAATACAGTTTTACAAAGTTCATTTGGCACTCATGTAAGCATGAATACAACTTTTGTCAGTAACTCATTAAAGTAGCTGCATCTCTTTCCAGGTCATTAAGCTGCAGCAGAAGTTTCTGTACAGAAAGCCATTCCTATAAACAAAAAACAGGTGTTGTGTTCATGCTTCTTTATATTTCAAGGCACCTTCTCTGAAGCCAACTCAAAGCATTACGCAGACCTATTGGCTCATCATCACCATAATGGGGGTCTTGGTAGAGAAAAATGTTGGGTCTCATCATTTAATATAGTAGGGATGGTAGTTCCAGAGTCCTAGAGTTTATTCTAGAGGTGGTATTCAGCAGGTTCTGACCAGTTCTGGAGAACTGGTAGCAGAAATTTTGAGTAGTTAGAGAACCTGCAAATACCATCTCTGACTGGCCCTGCAGCGCTCCCATCTATTCTCTGCCTCCCAAGTCCCAGCTGATCAGCTGGGTCTTCTTTTGTTGCCCTGCACAAGAGAACAGAGCTGGAAAGCAGGTTAGTGGGGTGGGGAGGGAATGGAGACTTTGCAGCATCTGTCCCCTGCCACGCCCACCAAGCCACATCCACCAAGCCATGCCACGCCCACAGAGCCGGTAATAAAAAAAATTGAACCCCACCACTGGTTTATTCTCTTAATTCTATTTCAGTTTACTGGTCTTTAAAGGCCCCTTCAAATGTCATAAAGGCTGTAGTTCTCTTCCTTCACCATTCCATTTTCCTTGTCCATCATTCTTTAGATTATCTTGTTTTATGACTTCACATCTACTTTGAGAGCCTCCTAAAAGCTTTCATAATAAATAAAGTAAGACAATAAAATTTCAAAGGCTTTTAAAACTATATCAAAAGAACAGCTAAGCAAAAATGCAGGTGTGTTGAAAGAAAAGTAAGGCTCCAACTTCCGACATGCAGCCCTCCAGCCAAACACAAGAGGTTCTTCAAGAAGAAATCTGTATATATTCTGTGAAGAAAGAATGAAGACTTCCTTTGTGGAAAGCTTTGGCTAAAAATAATTCTAACAGGACGCTTATTATCATTAAGAAATTCTGCCTATCCAACTCATAAACTGGAAGATTCATTTTCAAATTTTCAAATATAAAGCAAAGATTTAAATGCTAAATGCCAAATCTCTGCCATTTCATTTTGGTGCTTCTCCCAAAATATCAGCCCTGAAGCAACTAAGCACTGTTAATTTGTCTGAAGGCCACAGCAGAAGGAAACATTTTGGCCTAGGTAGGAAAATGCAAGTATTTCTATTTTATCATTCCATGGAGTTATTACATCGTAACTCCCTGTTTTCCTATACCACATCACATATGAGGTCCAGCAAAGGTTGCAATGAAGCCAGCATCAGCTTTAGACAACAGAAGTAGAAGCAAGTATTCAAAATGCATTTATAATCACCATGTACATGTTTTTAAAAAAGTAATTATAGCCTTGCTGTTTAAAAAAAAAAGTTAAACCACTTGCATTCTTTCCTCTGGCATCATGTCCTAAATTCACATCCAAGATAAATCCTGCAATGCCAGGCTCATTTTAAGGTGTGGCAGGCGTGCATCCAACAACATAGTTAAATTCCAGATGTTCGGTTGGTTTTGCTGTTCAAGGTTTTGACGCAGTGCAAGAATGATTCAGACTTTAGGATAGAACCTCTGAAGGCATGCCGACTGGCGTCTCCTTTTCTAATTAATTCTCTTCCTCTGAAGTCAATTGGGAGATGAATCTGAGAACAATAGTTGACTTTATTCATTCTGCATCTCTAGTGTCATGAAAGAAGTTTCTTTAAAGAAGTTGTGTTGGATTTTGCTATACCACAGATAAATGTGAAAGAAAAGTAAACAAAAGGGGAAAAGATTTTCTATTCACCTCCTTTTAATAAAAATATGATTAACTAATATGCTTTCTTGAAGCACGTTACTTGCTTACTGGCAATTATGATTATAATGTAACATTATATTATACTCTCCTAATCATACTTGGTTATATTTCCTTTTCTATTATTCCTTTTGAAGGAAAGAAAGAACAGCAAAATAATACTGGGACAGGTACATCAATGTTTTCTTGGGAAGTTTCTTAATTTATCTTCAAATCCAAGCCTACGGGGGCAATTCTTTCTTCCTTAATGGAGCCTTATTCCCATTTCTCTATTAAAAAGCTGTACAGGGATCAGAAGTGATTCCCAAGCAGCAGAAAAAAAGTTCAGTAGGCTATCCTACTGAAACATAATTAGTTTAAGAAATAAACCCACTGCTGTTAAGAGCTGGAGAGTAGGAAAACAAGAAGTTTTTAGTAAGGAAGGATTTCTAAAGTCATCTGATCACTAATTTCTTACGAATGAATGAGTTGGAACTGAGGTAACTTCATAGACTGGAAGCATTACAAGCCAAGGGAAGGAAGGGAAGAAACAAGTCATGATTACTTTAAAAGGCAAGCAAAGTGCTTATTAGGCATCTTTTCTTTCAGAGAAACTGAAGTGACTCCTTTAAAAAGCCCCTTTTTTCATTGTCAGCTCATTATCCATCCATGTTATCCACTATCCAAGATTTAATCCTGGAGAGACCACCTCTCCCAGGCCTGGAGAGACCACCTCTCCCAGGCCAGAGGTCTTCTGCAGACCTCGACTGCAAGAAGGGAAGTAGTCAGTAGGAATTCCAGTTTGTTGAGCAGATATTCCATCTGTTGGTCTGCTCATTCTGAGGGAATGCTCTTGTAATTTGGGTAGATGAGACCATACTGGGGACAGGGTTAGCTAAGGCTCTGATCACCACCAACAACACTTCCCCTCAACAGCCTTTCTTCTTGAAAGAGCTGGGGAGATCTCAGGCACAACAATTTGCAGACAATCAGCCAGAACTGCTTCAACTTGGATCCCTGGTGTTGGGAGAGGTCACAGTGAGATATCCCAGGCAACCGTTTATCCTTTTATTTTGAATTCTTTTCAGCCTTGCAAATCTTGAAGATGCAGATGGATAGTTTGGAGAGATGAAGTCTACCACCTATTTACTTCACCCCTCTCCTTCCTGGTTGAACCCCCCAAATGCAATGCACCCCCCGGCATGCTCCCACGCATGCACGCGCGACCCCACCTGCACACACACACCCTGCATGCACGTGGGAAGCTGGGCCGGTGGGAAGCGTGTGGACATGTGTGGCAGAGCTGAACTGGGGCAACAGCTCGCATGCCATCAGAGAGGGTGCTGCATGTCACCTCTGGCACGCATGCCATAGGTTCGGCATCACGGGTATAGAGTTTCCTGCTTGAGCAGAGAGTTGGAGTAGAAGACCTCCAGGTCTGTTCCAACTCTGTTATCTGCTGGAGACTAGCGGGCTTCCTTATACAGTGAGTTGTTCACAGTAGGAACAGACTGTTGGACTAGATGGGCCAGATGAGTCTGATCCATCAGGGTATTGCTTATGCATAAAGCAGATCACAAGGAATGCACAGGAAGATATTATGATATTTTTATAGCTATCTGACTTGAATTGTTCTTCTTGCAATGGTGTAAGGAGCATAAAGCTTCCCCAAGATATGCCTTGAACGATCAGAGAGACACTCACAGGCAATATGTTTACAGGAAACAGGGAAAAGAAGCAGACTCCGATCATATTTCCCAGACTCCATGGGGTTTTCCAGAGAATTGAGAGCAACTCTGGAATGACATAATTTTGTAGAAAAAGGGAATCCTCCCCTTTTTCTTTTCCAGCCTAGTCAAGGCTTTACAAGCTGCATAGACACATAGAATTTGTCCCAAATATGTATTTAGTTCCAATTTCCTGAATTTTGTTACCTCTGAAGGTGAAAGGGGCTTTCTTTTAAGGGCACAATATATTATGTACTGTAGTGCTTTTGATCATAGGCAAAAATACGTAATTAAAAATACATACACTAAAAGAGAGACAAACAGATACTGGGAATCAGGCAAACCAAGTTAAGATTTCATCACGATTTAAATATTGCTCCACCAGAACCCACAGACATATGGTGCAAATATTTAGAGTCAAGCCTAAAAGACGCAGAGGAGACAGATACAATCATAACTTTATGTAGTTTATGCTTTTTGGCAAGTAGTATTATTGTATTTTGTCATCCATTGTTTTCCAGTTATTGTCTCATACATTTTAAGTGATCTAATTTGTGAAGATTTTATTTGACAAATATTTTCACTTGGACTGTAACCAATCTTGATGGTTTTTTCAGAAGAAAGAGAGGGGGTAAATGCTTTAAATAAAGAATAGGTCTGTGGATGAGAAAATTGTTTGTGGTTTAGAAATTCATATTTGCAAAAGCTGAGGTTGCTTGTGTGGTGATAGAATATATTGTGTAACCAGCCATTAGCTTAAAAAGGATACCAGATGCCATCTTGTATTCAACAGTGCAACTGTCATGACAGAGCTTGAATGGCGCTTCAGTGGGATAGACATTGAAGGATAAATTGGTCCTGAATTTTAATATGTAAACATTTTATCCAGTGATAGTAATGCTATAAAAAGTTCTTATCAACATCAAAGACATCAGGCGGATTCCAGTCCGCATCCTCACTACACTTAACAGAATAATAAGAATAACAGAGTTAGAAGGGACTTTGGAGATCTTGTCAAACTAGTCCTGCTCAAAACAGGAGATTCTATATCATTTCAGACAAAATGGTTGTCCAATCTCTTCTTAAAAACCTCCACTGGTGGAGCACTCAAAACTTCGGCAGGCAAGCTGTTCTGATTAATTGTTCTAACCGTCAGGAAATTTCTCCTTATTTCTAGGTTGCTTCTCTCCTTGATTAGTTTCCACCCACTGCCTCTTGTTCTGCCTTCAGGTGCTTTGAAAAATAGGTTGCCCCCCCCCCCTTGTGGCAGCCTCTTAGATACTGGAACACTGCTATCATCTCACCCCTAATCCTTCTTTTCATTAAACTAGACATACCCAATTCCTGCAACCGTTCTTCATATACTTAAAAAGGATACCAGATGCCATCTTGTACTCAACAGTGCAACTGTCATGACAGAGCTTGAATGGCGCTTCACTGGGATAGACATTGAAGGATAAATTGGTCCTGAATTTTAATATGTATCCAGTCCCCTAATCATCTTTGTTGCTCTTCTCTGCACTCTTTCTAGACACTCAGCCTCTTTTTTATATTGTGGCCACCAAAAGCAGATGCAATATTCCAAGTGTGGTCTTACCAAGGCATTATAAAGTAGTACTAACACTTCTCATAAACTTGATTCTCTGTGTTAATGCAGCCTAAGACTGCACTGGCTTTTTTGGCAGCTGCATCACATTGCTTGCTCATATTTAAGTGATTCTCTACTAGGGTGCTAAGATCCCTCTCAGTTACTGCTATTGAGCTAGGTACCCACTATTCTTTGTCTGTGCATTTGGTTTTTCCAGTGTTCAAGTCTTTCAAAATTCTTCTCTATCTTGAGCCTATCTTCTGGAACGTTGGCTATTCCTGTTAGCTTGGTGTCATCTGCAAATTTGATGAGTTCCCCTTCTATCCTCTCATCTGAAAAGCTTCTGAAAAGCTGTAATTCAATGGGGGAGAAGGATAGCCATATATGATATTCAGTATTGAAAAACTACTTCAGCAATGTCTAGTCAAAAGCAGAATGATGTGACATTTTCTGGGCAACCAACTACAGTCATTTAGTTCTATAAAGCACAGCAAATAACAAAAGTACAGATGAAGTTTCTGTTATTATGAATAACAATGTCAGATTGTTTCTGCATATTCAATTATTCTGAACTAATGGATTAAGCGTAATATCTCTTGATTCTTTGTGGCCTTTTACTTTTTTGTTGAGACTAGATTGGACTTAACAAAACTTTATTCTCACAATTATTAAGCAGTTTTCAATGACTACAGTGTTTGAATGAATCACAGGGTTTTTCTGCGGAAAGTCCAAGTTTTCAGTCAATAGGGAACCTCTCAAGAGGGGTCTCTTATTATGCTGCCCAGATTCATGCAGACTAAATCCATTCTTATTTTCTCAACTTCATTGGGAGCATACTAATCCATCCGGGTTGCATGAATGAATGAATGAACCCATGAATGAATGAACCCATGAATGAATGAACCCATGAATGAACGAACAGGGGAACACACAAACTTCAAATGGCAGGAATGGGCCCCTTTTATTAGAGACCAAAAAACTAGCCAGTCTCTTCAACCTACACAAACAAAGCTGCCCAGTTTTAGCAAACTTATTCTTCTCATTTGCAAGTTACATCTACCAGCTTCCTTAGGGATGGCAAATGATGAAACCATTCAACTTTCACTCTGTTTGTCCCTGTGTCATAAGACTGCATGTCTGTATCTACAGGCAACACTTGCATTATGAGGTTAGGATGCTTTTTTGTCATTTTGACAACACTGTCCAATTCCATGGACACTTCTAGTTATATCTGGCCATACATCTCAGATTGTGAATTAAGTTTTTTCACAGATGAACATTTTCATTGCTGCTCAGATCTAAACAAAAGATGAGGGGGAAAACCCCTCTCCAAAAAATCAGCATATGGCATTCAAATACTGCAAAACACTAGATCTTGGATCTGTGTAAACCTCTTAGCTGGATCTGCATTAGAAATACCTTATTCTCAGTTCTGCTTGGCAGAATACAACCTTCACCACAAAATAAATAAAAGTAATAAAAAAACCTGACATTCCACTTATGCACTTGGAAATTTGTTGGGACAAGTATAGACCTGAGTATGCATAGGAGGGTCAGGGGAGTAATTGGATGTGGATAACTGGTCCTATTGTTTTGCAACATTTTAATTTGGAACTAATGAACAATGATACATATATTTCCTCTTTCTCTCTATTTTTCTGCTCAGACAGCTTAAAAGAACTATGACGGATCTCACAAGTTATGACGGGGTGCAGAAATGAATAAGTACTTGCACATCATCACCCACTATTAATGTAACATTTTGAGTCACCTTTCATGCTCATTCACATCACCATTCTGAGAATGTAGCAAGCCACATCCATCACAAGGTCATTATGGATTTATCACACTTGAATTAAGTTGTAGTAAATTAAAGACAGGCAATATGGCATCCCTGGGTAGGCAGGCATCTACTGCAAGCTCCCTTTTAATGCTAAAACAAATAAGCAGAAAGTATAAATCCCAGCACAGGAATTAAATTTCTGTAGGGCAAAGAAAAAAGATACCCCCAGGAAATATAAATGGTGAGTGGCTACAGGCAACCTATTGCCTTCTGTCTCTGAAGACAATTTTCTCCATTATTATCTCACTGGGAATTCCAGAGGTTTGTAGCCCAAAACATTAGGAGAGTGCTACATTTGACAAGGCAGGTCTACAATTTAAGTCCTGAATATAGCAAAATACCATCTTCAGAAAGTGTATCCAAAGTTGTGCATAACTACTACCATTTGCTCCAGGTTAGATAATTTACTTTTGGCTCACACAACCCAGACACAAAGAATGAAAACTAAGTCCTACTGATAAATATGTGTAGAAAACCACCTTTGTTTCAGTACATTTAAAAATTCTGAAGGTCACAAGCAAAAACTCATTAGTAAAAAGAATGCAAATTCTCATATTTTCACAAAGCTACCCTTTTCTACGACACCAAATTTTTCTTTCCTATGGCATCCTACTAAATGAGAATATCCTGTCACTGCCTCTCTAGTTTGTCTGACTTTTCTTCGGTTGGACTAAACTTAATTATACTCAAGGTACAGGTATATACCTTGATTACACTCAATTACACTTACACACTTAATTACACTCAAGGTATTTATTTTGCATTCATTTTATGGGGATGCAAAGTTGTAACAAGATAAATACTGTGTACAGGCAGTCCTTGACTTACTACTCAATTGAGCCCAAAATTTTTATTGCTAAGTGAAACATTTGTTAAGTGGGATTTGCCCCATTTTATGACCTTTCTTGCTACTTAATTAAGTGAATCACTGCATTGTTAAGTTAGTAACACGGACGATAAGTGAATCTGATTTCCTCATTGACTTTGTTTGTCAGAAGGTCGCAAAAGGGAACAACATGACACCCAGACACTGGCAACTGTCATAAATATGAATCAGTTTCCAAGTGTCTGAATTTTGATTGTGGGACCATGGGGATGCTTCAACAGTTGTAAGTGTGAAAAACGGTCATAAGTCACTTTCTTCAGTGCCGTTGTATCTTCGAACATCACTAAGAAAACTATTGTAAGTCAAGGATGAAAATCAAGACGTTGTTGTGGTTCACTGGCAGCCAGTGCAGATGACAGCGGAATCAGACAGTGGGGAAGAACGGAGACCAGTCAGGGAGTCTGGAGAGGACTCGGATGTGTGTCCTGCATCCGATGCAGGGATGGGGCCAAGACCATATGGGAGTGGGGTGCTGCCTTTGGAGCCTTCGGAGTCAGGCAGCAGTGAAGCAGAGGACCCAGGGGAGCCTGTTCTCAGTGCGCGTGTGTGCAGAACTGCTAGAAGGTAAGAACAGCTGAAACTAAAGGGGTGACTCAGGAGTAAGGCTGGGAGGTGATTGCCCCTTTATAAGGGATAAAAGTCAGGCCTAGATGATGAAACCTTTGCAGGAAGCAAAGTAGTTCGGTCAGTTCCAAGACATCCTGAAAGCTCTGTGTACTTTGGTTGATTTTTCTTGTACTTCGGTTGGTTTCTTTTCTAGTTAATTTGATACTTCTGTTTTTGGCAGCACTTCACAGAATTGAAAAGTGTGTGCTTATCTTGGGGGACTGTTTGAGTTTAATTCTGGCTGGGAATGAAAACAATTCCCAGCATTGCAATAAAATAGGTTTTGTTTTTAAAACAAGTTTGTGAATAATTACGGTTTACGAAGCCTGGGTCAGAACAGACATGCTTCACACTTTCTCCCTTCCCTCCCCTCCCCCTTCTGCTCCCCATCTTTCCTTCTTTCTCTTGAGGCAATTTTGATCTACTTGGCTTCCCTTCAAATGTGTTCCACTACATCTCTCCATCATCCTAATCTATATGGCTCTTAATCAGGCTGGCAGGAGATAAATGCAACCAGAGGGTCAGAAGTTTGGAAGAAGGCTAATATAATATTTTTGTTATTTATGTCATGTTTATAACATATTTCACAATGAGAGTAATCCTTTTAAAATAGCAAGTGGCAAGACTGATTTCCTTCCTTGCCATATCAAGGCACGCAGCTATGACGGTGTGACTGATGCCTCATCTTTTGCTGATCTCATTCACCATCCTTTATGTCTTGACAGTCAGAGGGTAGTAATCAGGAATGTCAAGCATAAACATTTGAGACAATGCATGCCATTCCTATGCCCTTTACAGAGTTACATGCTTGGGGGCTTTCATTCCCTTGGTTACAGAAAGTTTTTTTTTATAAAGCAGATTATTAGAAATACAGTCATTCTTCCCAGTGACACTGTTTTAGTTTGCCTTGGCAGTGCAGACTTTGTATTTAAGGCAGTATGCAATCCAAATGGCAGGCATTACAAACCAATTTGTTTAAGTTTCTTTCTTTGCTACAAATTATCTAAAAATAGATAATCAAAACTCATAGTTTCTGCAGTGGTAACAGAAACCATGTAGATTGCAAACTGATCACTTGGGAGTTCTGTTTCTGATTCTTAATCACCCAACGAAGTTTCTCTGCAGCAGGCATTTTAAAGGTAATTGGCATGCAAAGTTTGTTTGAATATGATTGTGCTGGTACGCATCATCAGCTGTGGCTGCATGCACATTTTCTTTTCTCCATTCCAGGCTGCCCAAAAATGGAGCGTAAATTAATGCATGCTTGCTTGGGCTCCAGAAGTTCAAATGGGGCCATAAAAAATATTTCAAGGACATTTTTCAAGGAAAAGCAATTAAGAAAAGAAATTAAGTGCCTGTTAGCCATAAGGCCATTATTTAGGGATGAAGGCACACAAAATCACTCTCAGGCATCTTCAGTGAAAAGCATTTCAGACGGCAGAACCAAGGAAAACTCTACAGAGGAACAAACAGTAACAGTACTAGAGTTGGAAGGGATTTTGGAAGTCATCCAACCCCGTGCTATCACAGGAGACCTAAAGTACTTCTGATAGATGACTTTCCAGTCTCTTCTTAAAAGCCTCCAGTGTTGGGGCATCCACAGTTTCCGAAAGCAATTTGTCCCACTGGTTAGTTGTTCTCACTGTTAGGAATTTTCTCCTTAGTTCTAGATTGCTTCTCTCCTTGGTTAGTTTTCATCCATTGTTTCTTGTCCTGCCTTCAGGTGCAACAGAACAAGAACAAAAACAAAAAAAAAGTAGCTGAAACTGAGCTAGATGGGCAGATTCCATCTTCTCTCAGGACACTGTTAGGGATGTCTCTTTTGCTCCGTGTACTCTCATGGTATGATGCTCCAGAAAGGACTCTAAGGGCTTGTTACCATGTCACAAAACATAGATGAGGCCTACAAGGAAGATCATAAACAAAGGTTATGGTCAGAGGTGGGATTCTACTAGTTCGTCCCAGTTCTGCCAAACTGGTAGCTCTGAAGATCAGCTGAGAGGGAACCGGTTCGCTCCGATGATCTTCTATTCTTCTGTTTGGCCCACCTGCCTGCCTGGGCTCTAGGCTGTCCTTTATTTCCTGTTTTTTCAACCTCAGCTGCTTTGCGCAGCACAGCTGATTGCTGCGCGTGCCCACCAAATCAGTTATTATACCAGATGAATCCCACCCCTGGATACAGTCATTCCAAGTTCCACTCTTTTGAATCCTGATTTTTATCTGGTGGTTTGGGGGATAGATTGTAGCCTATTTCTCAGAAGCTGTTGAATTCCAGGACTAACGCAGGCCTGACAAAGGTCGAGAATGATCTGAGTTGTAGTCTCATAATATTTGAAGGGACATGAATTCCCACTCACCCTATCTAATTAGAGGCCTCCAAACAATTCGATTTTTTGAAGCTTCTTTCCCCTATTCATTTTTCCTGCTATTTATGACACACTGACATCAGAATTTCAACAATATATTAAGACTGTAAGATTAATAACAAAATCAACAAGCCCAAAGTCATCCAGTGACCTTCTGTCAGTGTAGGTGAACCAGAACCTGATTCTTCTAGCTTCTAGTCCAACATCTTAATCATTAGTAAGCACTCACTATCTGGACTGATGTAAACAAAAATTGTTTAATCTAAGTTTAAATAAATTAGAGTAAACAACAACTTTAATCTAAGTTTAAACAACTTAATTAAACAACTTGCCTTTTGCAAGTCATCATAGATAATACAAGACAAACTTCTCACATTCTCAGTACCTGCAAGGCACCACGACCGAGGAAGGCTGTTAACAGTAATCCTGCCCAGAAGATGTAAGGAAGAAAACAGGCCCCCATAATCATAGTCTAAAATTTAATAAAACTATTTATCTGAAATATTTTAATTATTTTCCTTTAGGAACAAAGAAAGGCCTTCTATCATACAAACAGGAGCAATTGTTATTTTTTCTGCTTCATTTTAGAAATAACTGATTGAATTTCCAGATTATTAAATTTAATGGATTTGTCTATTTTCTAAGATTGCTTAAATCTCTTAAATTTTGTGACATAGTAGTATTACTATCACACAATGTTTTGTTACAGTCTGAAATTTTTTTCTGTTTCATAGTTTATAAACATTGCATTGAAAGGAAAAATAGTAGGCAATATGTCCTATAAAGAATTTCAGCTGAACCAATAGGTCAACTAGGTTCTCATCTAAGTCTTCCTTGACTTAGACTGGGTTCACATGCCATATTAAGTTGGTTTTATTTGATTAATGTACTACATGAATTGAATCGCTATAGGATATAAACCATGGTTTGTGGATTAGCATATTATGTGAACCCAGCCATTATAACAAATTTACCACACCTTGGTTTATGTGTGAAGACATCTTCAAATTACTAACATGCAGCTACTGAAATTGCAAAGTTGCACACTCTGGTATCATTCATATATGTATGTGATTATCCTCCTGGGTTTGGGAATACTTATTACTTTAGAAACTATAGTTTTGTATCTCGTTACCGCTTTGACTACTACAAGAATCATAAGACAACTCCATTATTCTTTCAGACAACACAAAAACTAGTACATTTCAATAACCAGAATTTGCATCTAATAGTTGACTAATAGAAAATTGTTCCAGTATAATTTCTTACCTCTTACATTTCTATTTACTACAGAATATCTAAAAGCAAGATTATATGGAATTTTAAGTGTCCATAAATTAGTTTAGGGAGAAAAACCAGCAGAGCCTTAGCAATTTCCTTGAGGCCAAAAAGGGACTGCTTCATTGTACTGTCCTTCTTTGGGAAACTTTTTTATGGTCTCTTGGTTGAAACTGAGAAGCAAATTTGGTTAGGGATGTGGAGGAACCCACCCAAAACTGGCCCTAAAAACATCTTGCTATTTGTATGTATTCATGTATGAGTAGTTACAACACTAACTTCTCAACCCTAATTTCTTCTCCTTTGGCCAGAAACTTCTGGTGATTCCTCATCTGGTTGCAGCTTCCAACATCTCCCAGAATATGGTGCTTACTGCAACTTCCCAAGTTACAATTTTCTGCCTTGAGAACGTACCCACAAATCACTCTCCTAAGGACAAATTACAGAGTAAGAAGGATTTAAGTACCAGAATCTATGCCAGTCAGATGTCAGTAGACAGAAAAGTAACAAAAGGTTTGAGAAAATGCTGATCTAAATCTTTTCTTGAGTTTCTGATAAAGTGGATCCTAGTTCAACTTTATTTTGCAATTAGTAAAGGTAAGGGTAAAGGTATCCCTGTGGGTTTTACTCCACTAGTCATGATCAATTTTAGGGAGTGGAACTCACCTCCAGTTCTTAACCGTACAGTGAAACACCAAATGCTATTACCTTCCCGCATGCTTATACGTGGTACCTATTCATCTACTTGCATTTACATGTTTTTGAACTGCTAGCCTGGAGATAGCTGCTATTTTAAAAATATATATTTCAGCTCCAAAGGGGATCACAGCAGGTGATGTGATATCACTGCAGGGAAGAACAAAGGTGGTGGTTTCAGACAGGGTGGGATGGGGATAGTTTAAATCTAATTCTGAGATACATGCATGGCATTTCCCATTAATAAACAATGAATGAATATTGATTGAAAAGAAAATTTTGAGATGCAAGGATGATCCAAGACAAGTTACTCAGCTTCAGAAAATCACTGTGGTGACAGTTTAGGCAGGTAAATAAAATACAAATAAATAATAAGTTTTGGAGGGTTGATTGGCTTGTTTTACAGAAAGTCTATAAGCAGTTCTTTAGCTTTAAGAAATTATAATAATTGCAAGGACTCATTTTTTAATATCCCTGGAGTCAATGGATGTATTCCAGAACAAATCACTTGTGGACTTCAGATTAAGAATGCTAACCATGGATAAACAATTTTAAAAAAAGATTTCTTATGAAAAGTAAACATACTAGTCTGACAGAAAAAGTTTTATGGAAGCTAAAAATCTTCCATCTTTTATTTGTCTTTCTTTCGTCTGGCCCAATGTTTTTCAAACTTTAAGATATGTGGACTTCAACTCTCAAAATTCTCCAGCCAGCATGCTGGGAGTTAAAGTCCACACATTTTAAAGTTGCCAAGTTTGAAAAACACTGGATAGATTGTTCCATCTAGAATTATATAACTATTTCCTTAACTAAAACTGTTGATTTTTGCTCAATATAGAGAAGGCATATTATAGAGCAAGATTTTTTTTTCTGACTAAAATGGGTGAGTTCAAAGAAACCTGGTATAAAATAGGTTTATTAATTTTAGTTTTGTGACAAGAGAAATACTTAGAAATACTAAGCCACAGTGCATTGTTTATAACCAGAAAAGAATTTGTAATTGAACCAAAATATGCACATTTAATTAAGTATCTGCTGGGTTTGCACTTTGGACTAAAACATAATGTACTTTGTTTGCTATTTTAGCATGTTGTATTTATCCAGCCAATTGCAGTTTATTCAATACTGCATGATTTAACAAATCATGGCTCACAATGCATGAATAATGAAATAGAGCCATGCACCTCAAATCTGATCTCCTATTTCTTTCCAATACAGGTGTCCTGAAATGATGTGAAAGGCCTCTGAAATTTCTAAACATTTAAAATACTGAACAATTAAAACAAATGAACAGTCACTTGTTTTGGGGAAACTTGGGCATTATTACAGCCTGAGTACAGACTTTACATATGTGAAAAAAAATAGCCGCAAAGCACAAACATTTATGTGTCTACTCAGCAGTTAGTCACTCCTAAATTGATATGCCAATTTAACTTCAATCTCTCGTCTGAGCAATATGAATTTATTAAGCAAACTTGGTTGTCCAGCACGATTGGTTGAGATGAAATGATTTGATTCAATTAGACTACTTGGGATGCTATCCCAAAAGCAAATTACATAGAAACCATAGTAAAGTATAGGGCTACCAAGTAAATTTGGTTGGAATCTTATTCCACTTCAGTTAGGATCTGCGAGTCTTAAAAATAGAAAGTGAAATCAGTGTTGTCTCCTAATGACATGACAGACACATCTATGTACCTGTTTTAGCAACAACCTAGCCCTTCAAAGTTGTCCAGACCAGCAAAGCAAAATCAAGAATATTAATCTTTATTATAAGGTTACACAGTAACAGAACTTGCGAGTCTGAAAGCACTTTCCCCTTCTTTGCTTTTACTTTACAGAACTAAAGAGGGTCCCTTCTGAGGTACTTTCTCCATCCCAAACCTTCATTGGACTCAGATTTGTCTTACCAAACTGTTGCAATATTTCTTCATCTTGGAAACCTGAAGATGGGCAGACTTCAACTCCCAGAATTTTGGGAGTTGAAGTCCACACATCTTCAAACTGCCAAGGCTGAGATACAATAGACTGTTGTCTAAACTGTGGCTCTTCTTCCAATATCCCAAGTTATTATCACAGTTCTAGTCTATGATCCTCAAATGTCCTCGTGACCTTCCACCCAAATTTTAGACAGTCTGAGGCTGCTTTTCAAAATCAAGTCAGATTGGCTAAATGTCATAATTCTAAGAACTACAATTCTTAGAATACTGTACTGCGTATCTTGAACTATGTGGAGTTCAGCACAGAATTGTTTGACTAATCCAAGCACGTAAACTGGTCAACATCATACATGTTAGCTATATAGTAAGACATATGAAAACATAGTTGTCATTAATTATAGTAATGACAGCAGTTTACAAAAATGGTTTCCACTCTATCAGATCAAAGCATCGCCTGGAATCAAAATTTAGAAGAATTAGATTTCTGCAATTGCTTAGGAGAATGGAACCAAGCCAGAATTAGGCCATGTTGCACTACCTAGATTATTTTCATAGTGTATCAATATTATCATGATCAAATGATAGTCCAGTAATTCAAGAAGTTTGATGAAGCTGGTCTTTCAGCAGGATTGATGGAGCAGTCTTTCTCAAGTCATTCTTTCTAAAGAGTGCATTCGCCAAACCATAGATGAAGAAAGAGCAATTTGTCCCATTTCTTTCATTTTTTTTTAATTACATTTATATGCCGCTCTTCTCCGGAGACTCAGGGCGGCTTACAATTTTTGGGATGCAACCCAGTGTGCTCAGCAATAGCCTTCATTCCATTGTATATGCCTGCTTATTACTAAGCGTTATTTTTACAAAGTCAGCTTATTGCCCCCAACAATCTTGGGTCCTCAATTTACCTACCCCAAGAGGATGGAAGGCTGAGTCAACCTTGAGCCTGGTGGGATTCGAGCCTACAGCAGTTGTAGGCAGCTGGAACTTAAGTACAGGCAATTAACAGCCTGAGCCACCAAGGCTCTTGGTGAAGAGACATGTGAAGAGACTTAACCTATGCCAACAACCTGAGATATCTACTTATGCTTTGCGATATTACTTTCAGAGCTAAAATATGCTGAACAGAATTCCCATTTGAAAAGGTCCCCAAAGCACAATATTAAGCCAGACTATGTTACAGTTGGGAGGCTCCAGAATTCAGACAGCAAGCAGAGATTTTGGATGAACGGCACCACTTCGGTTTGAGGTTTTGAATACTGCAAAGAACAGCAGGAAGGTAGAACCTGTTCCTCCTCTCCCCCACTTCTGCCTTCCCACCATTTTACACCTTTTGGGCCTGCTGAATAATTGGAGAAAAGGGCATGCCACAGTCTTCTTCAATGATCTTCTGGAAGCCAACTTTTGGGAATTCCTAGTCTTTCTCACCTTGTTATATAAATAGGAAACATGCAGTTCATAGGCCTCACATGATGACCCTTTCTAGGATGATGCTGGGTGGTCACTGGCTGATATTAGTCACAAATTGCTGACCATTAAGCCATGCAATGTCCCCTCAGTTTCCCCATGAAAAAAAGTTGAGCACCTCTCAAATAACTCTCGAAGAGAAAAGCAAAAGGGAAAAGAATCAACTTTGCTATTTGTGTAACATTAGAACATCGCTACCCAGTTCCTGTAGCCTCTAACCATCCAATTTGAAAAGCAAAGAATAAAATGTAAGAAAAAATTAGGGGTCAGCAACAAAAATAATCCCATTCTCATTTGGGATATGTCAACAGCATGTCTGAGTAAAATGAGTAGTATGTCCTCTCCAAGTCACAGTAAGAATTCATCTGCCTTCCTTCTGTTCCTTCCAGATGCTTGTGATCAAGTCAGCTCCTGTTTGGAGAAGACCCCAGGCTATGGCAGGGTTTCCCACTACTCTAAACAGAACTGGGTAGCTGGATTTAACTACTTTTCAACTCTTCGTCTAGGTCTCAGAGTATGATTGGAGATTACAAGGATTGTGAGAAACAGACATAGTACATTTTACAGTACCAAACCACAGACCTACAATGGGCTTTACAATGGTATTAAGGCCCTAGTAAACACACCAACCCTAAAGACACCTTAGTGCTATGGTTAATTGCAGTCAAATTACAGGTAGGCAAGGGAGGTCTTATGATTGCAGCTGCCTCAAGTTCCTCTCAAGAAATGGGAAGAGGCCCTTTTAGTAAAATTACAGAAACCCATAGTGTTGCAAATCTGTTGGCCCACAGCTTCAACATGCACCAATGGCATAATAGCAGTAATAATCCAGTACCTTTGAATGATACCAGACTGGGGAAAATTGCACTAATTTCATGGATGTTTCATATTGTCCTTCAAGGATGTGCAGGTAGTGATGGGAGTGTCCCGATACTCCCATGTTACACCCCTCCTGCGCAACCTGCATTGGCTGCCGGTTGCCCTCCGGGTGAAGTCCTTATAAAGTCCTTCATGGCTTGGGTCCGGGGCACTTGTGGGAGCATCTTCTGCCAGCGTCGACTTCCAATTGCCCTGTTTGCTCCCACAGGCAGGGCCTCCTGGGGGTGCCGTCGGCCAGACACTGTCGGTTGGCAGCGCCCAGGGGTAGGGCCTTCTCTGTGGGAGCACCCACCCTGTGGAATCAGCTCCCCCTGGAGCTGCAGTTGGCCCCTGACCTCCGTTCCTTTCGCCGCGACCTAAAGACTTGGTTGTTTCAACAGGCCAGCCTGGACTGAATGGGGTGGGGGTGGGGTTTTTAATCAATTTTTAGTTTTAATTGGGTTTTAAATTTTATTGGGCTTAGTTTAGTTTAATTCTATTTTAATATTTGTATTCTTGTTTTTATTGTAAGCCGCCCTGAGTCCCTTGGGAGAGAGGGCGGCCTATAAGTCCAATAAATAAATAAATAAATAAATAAATAAATAAATAAATAAGGATCTTTCTGTCAGTTTTCTGGTAATCATGCAATAACAGGTAATAACTGAACAGGCGTGAAGTTATTATAATTTTGAAGTGTCTACTTAATGTGCAGTTTGCATGTGCCTTGTAAATTCTGATAAGCCATGAATAGATTACTTTTAGGTACTATATTTATCTTTAGGCATGGATCTATATACCGGTACTACTAAAACCCTTTTGTCCACTTGAATATTGCATCACAGTGCAACAAAGGGCAACTATTTTTGAATCAACCTGCCACAAATGGGTTAATTTACAAAATGCATCCAAAATCTGAGACCCATGACTCCTGTGGGATTAAAATTTGTCAAAGGTTTGTCCACTTCTGTGCTGCCATGGTCAGCCGAAGTCACATCATTGTCATTTCCAACGTTCCCTGCCAGCTTTCTAGAAGAAAAGTCAATGGGGAAGCCGGCAGGAAGTTGAAAGTCACTCCCATTCCCATTGCATCTGCATCTGCCAAATAGCCAGTCATTCGACATAAGAAAATATCTCTGAAGTAGTAATGGGTCATGATTATCTAGTTGATGATATTATTATTTTGTTGTTATTATTGTTATTATTATTATTATCTTTCTTATTTTTTTATTATTACATTTATATGCTGCCTTTCTCCGAAGACTCAGGGTGGCTTACAATTTTTGGGATACAACCCAATGCGCTCAGCAATAGCCTTCATTCCATTGTATATGCCTGCTTATTACTAAGCGTTATTTTTACAAAGTCAGCTTATTGCCCCCAACAATCTTGGGTCCTCAATTTACCTACCCCGAGAGGATGGAAGGCTGAGTCAACCTTGAGCCTGGTGGGATTCGAGCCTGCACTAATTGCAGGCAGCTGGAACTTAAGTGCTAGGCATTTAACAGCCTGCACCACCAAGGCTCTTTTTTTTGCATATCCAGGGCCCTCCTATCATCATAGGCTCCTAGAAGCAACACAAAACTACTGTATATACTGAATATATGAAAGTTCATCTAAAGCTAAAGACTTACACCCCCAAAAAGATAAAGTTGTGAACATTTTTTGTGAGAAAGAGCTTTTGAACAAATCTTCTGGATTTTTCTTAATCTTGATATGTTTGCTTTCCCACATCCTTGTCAATTTTAAGAAAATAAGATTGCAGTAGCTATATTTGCTAAATTCATATCTCAGGTATACTCCATGGCTGCGCATACATCAGTGTCCAGAGGGTTACAGTGTCTTCCTAGATCAGTGTTTGTCAAACTTGGCAATTTTAAGATGGGTGGACTTCAATACCCAGAATTCCCTAGCTGGCTGAAAGTTGCCAAGTTTGAGAAAGGATTCTACTCAGGTAAATTTTACAGAGTTCTACTCTAGCAGCAATCAAACCAGAGTTTCCCTATTTGTAAATGTATATATTGAGGTCAGTAGGATTTCTGAGCAAGCATGCACAAATTGAAAATAATAAATAATAATAATAAATACATTATTCTAATTGGAATAGACAGATTCATAGTAAAACACCTGAAATTCCAGTGAATGAAATTATAGCCTCTTTATTTAAAGTATAACAAATGCCATTTATGCAAGGAATTTAGTGTAGAGAAATCATAATGATCATCCTTTGCTCCTCTTGCCTGATTTTAGATGTCCTGGATTACAATTCCCAACATCCACTACCAAGGCCTGAAATGCCAGAAAGTATAGTCCATCATATCTAGAGGCATCAGATTGAGGAAGCTAGCACTTTGTCCCACTGTCCATTAAAGCATTTCTACTTAAAGTAAACAAGCAATTATTCTGCAATTATACAGTTCTGCTTATAAAAACATGACATTTCACTGGGGAAAAAAACATCTTTCACATCGTCTATGTATACTTGCACAAGACAAGGTGAAATTCTACCTCCTCTGAAGTCAACAGCTAATCGTTATATCACAAAAACTATTTTCTTCAGCACCAGGAAACAAAACCCTAATTTATGCTTTCAGAAAAGCCAAAGAAATACTTATCTTGCTTAGAGTCGGAGCTTCAACGGCGCCCAATGCAATTTTTTATCATTATTGTTTAGGCAACATTAATACAGGTAGTCCTCAATTTACGACCACAACTGAGCCCCACATTTTTTAAAGTGAGTTTTGCCCCATTTTATGACCTTCCTTGCTACGGTTGTTAAGTGAATCACTGCAGTTGATAAGTTAGTAAGCTGGTTGTTAAATGAATCTCGTTTTCCCATTGACTTTGCTTGTCAGAAGGTTGCAAAAGGGGATCGTGTGAAAGGGTCGTAAGTGTGAACCCGTTGCCAAGCATCTGAATTTTGATCACATGAGCATGGGGATGCTTCAAAAGTCATAACTGTGAAAAATGGTCATAAGTCACTTTTTTCAGTGCCATTGTAGCTTTGGACGGTCACTAAATGAACTGTTGTGAGTCAAGGACTACCTGATTGTTTCACAAGTAAGCAGAAGATGTTTATAAGTAACTGAATCCCATCAGAATTGCTTCTTTTTTAGCTGTCCATTCAAGATTGATTTACTTGGTTTTATGAGTAGTAACCAATTTGTCATATTTTTTTACCTTGCGTCTTAGTCAGAAAAGTTAAACATTTGCTATGCTTATGACAAAACTGAGCTAACAGACTTATTTGTAAGTAATAAACTTGGCAGCATGATGTATATCGAGTTCCTTAGTTCAACAGGATTTAGGCTTAGATAAACGGCATTGCGTGGGACTTATTTGATGCAATCTTCTTGACTCAGAACCATGTGAGATTTTATTCTTAAAAGGAACTTTGCTCCAGGGAAGCAAAAATGATGCAAATGATGCCCGGCATGATGGTAACTTGGGAGCAAAAAAAAGTTCCCACGTTGGAAGCAATATAAGCAAAACACGTCCCTCCTCAAAGTTTAGAGCAGCCTTTCTCAGCCTGGCGCCTTCCAGATGCAGGCAACTACCATTTAGTATAGAAAAAAAGACTAGGGGTAGCAGTATCCCAGTATTTGAGGGGCTGACACCAAGAAGATGGGGGTCAACTTATTTTCCAGAGGACAGGACAAGAAACATTGCATAGTAACTAATCAAGGAGAGAAGCAACCTGGAATTAAGGAAAAACTTCCTAAAAGAGAACAATTAACCAGTGGAACAGCTTGCCTTTAGAAGTTGTGGGTGCTTTTAAGACTGGACAGCCACTTGTGTGAAATAATATATAGGGTCTCCTGCTTGAGCCGGGGGGGTGGGTGGGGCTGGACTAGAAGACCTCCAAGGTCCCTTCCAGCTCTATTCCGAATTGCCCTGAAACCTGACAGAGGCGGAGAGAGCTGAGAGCATCCGCAGGTCAGGAAAGCTCCGCTTAAAAGGCGGGAATAAAAGTCGATCTGAAAGGTGTCACGGGCAGGAAGGAAGCAAGCCACCCCGCTTTCACACCCACCCACCTCTCGTTTAAATCCCCCCTGGGAATCTTCTTTTTGACAGTCCGGTTTGCACCCACTGAAGCTTGCTTCAGCACCATCCGCGGGGCGCTAGCTCCGTCCTTTCCTTCCGAAAGCAACTCGGTCCCTTCTTTGGAAACGAAACGCTTTGGAAAGTTGCTCACCCCACGCGTGTGCACTCACACTCCCCCCCCTACCCTCTCTCGCCCCCACGGCGGTCTCTTCCCTACCTTGTACTTCATGCTCGCGGACTGGGGAAGGGGGCGGGGGGAGGAATCTCTTTGCTCGGCGAAATCCGGTCGAGTTACTACAGCCAGCCGCTGGCGCGAGCCGAGCGCTCCATTTTTTCCACCGCCGCCTTCAAGCGCGAGGTAAATAAGAAGACCCGCCGAGGATGCGCCGCTGAGCGTGTGCCACAAAGAGGCGCCTCGCACGCAAAAGGCCGCCGCTCCGCTCCTCGCCACTCTGAGCTCATGTTTTGCTCGCAATCGGGCAAAAATGCTCGGCTCGTTTGCATACCTCCCCGTGATTGGGCGAGAAAGGCAGCCGAGTGCAGGACGACTGGGGGGGGGGAACGGAGGGGGGGAGCAATGACGTAAACGTCGCCCCGCCCTCCTGCTCGCTCTCCCTCCCTCTCTCTCTCTCCCCCGCCCCCCTCCGTCCAAATCCGGGTTGCTGCTTTTAAGGCGTGAGGGCGAAAGTCACCCGAAGTTTTGCTCCGAAGTCGATCGGTTCGGGTGAAAATATATATATATATATAGTTTTCAATATCCTGGACCTGGAATCTGTTACTTAAATCAGGGGTCTCCAACCTTGGCAACTTTAAGCCTGGAGGACTTCGACTCCCAGAACTCCTCAGCCAGCTTTGCTCCCGAATTCCCCAGCCAGCTGCTTCCAGCTTTGCTGGGAGTTGAAGTCCTACAGGCTGGCTGCGGAATTCTGGGAATTGATGTCCTCCAGGCTTAAAGTTGCCAAAGTTGGACACCCCTGACTGAAATGACTTCCTCCCCTCGAGTTTCTCACAATGTTGCAGCCTTATAAGCCGTGATTTCCATTGGTAACACAGTTCCAGCAAGCTACGGCTAGGAAAGGTAGACGCAGGGCTGTCATTCGCTCACCTTTCCCGCCTTGGCTGTTTTACAAGCTTGGTTGTCTTGGTGGTTGGCTCATTTGCTTCTTGCCCGACCTTCTTCTGCCCAGGGTCTCCTTTTGTGTTGCTACAGCAGATGAGCGAAGGAGAGAAAACGTGACTTCTCACAAGAAGCAAAAGAAACCTGATTTCAGAGTGCAGCCCAAAGTGTTAAAGGAAATTCTCCTTTTTAAAATGAAACTCTGACAGGAAACCGCTGACTTCAACTCTCAGGCCCTCATTTGTCACACGGACCCGAGGTCCAAACAACTTCGTGTTTCTCAGCCTCTTTAAACTTTTAAAATGTGTGGCAACTTTTAAAATGTGTGGACTTCAACTCGCAGAATTGCCCACTCTGAAATAACTGATCAGAAATCACAGGTGGCTGAAGCAATGATCTGATACTTGATACCTGGACAAAATTAACCCCAGATTAGTGTGTTGTGGAACAGCTAACACATAAGAGATCAGTTAAAAAGTGGCTGGGAGAGAACACATCAGTTTTTCTGTCGACGAAAGTCTGGTCTTGCAGGAACCACCAAATCTCACCTATGGTTTTGCTGGTCGTTCTCTCACAACCTCAAGGTACCTCTGCCCACAAGAGGAATTTAATCAGACTTTCACAATTGCAGATATGTTAGGATCAGTGGTGGGATTCAATTTTTTTTTACTACCAGT
The DNA here is from genome assembly GCA_009733165.1 of Naja naja. NCBI lineage: Eukaryota > Metazoa > Chordata > Lepidosauria > Squamata > Elapidae > Naja > Naja naja. The sequence goes on from CM019150.1 coordinate 150,284,233, forward strand.
TCTGTGGTTGTGGCTTGGTGGGTGTGGCAGGGGAAGGATACTGTAAAATCTCCAGTCAGAGGTGGTATTTGCCAGTTCTCTGAACTACTCAAAATTTCCGCTACCGGTTCTCCAGAACTGGTCAGAACCTGCTGAATACCACCTCTGATTAAGATTGCAACTCCAAAGGTGGAAAGTTATGAAAGGCTTTGAGTCAGTGGATTACTGGATCACTTTTCCAGGGACCTTGTGTGACTCGAGATTTATACATTGTTTGTAGATTAGGGAGTCGAAGTCCTCCAGGCTTAAAGTTGCCAAGGTTGGAGACCCCTGATTTAAGTAACAGATTCCAGGTCCAGGATATTGAAAACTAGCAGTTGCCAGCCAATCAGAGTGCAGGGTTTTCCCGCACTTTTTAAACCAATCATTTCTGACATTTTACAAGAACAGTTCAAACTTAACCAATGACATTCAAACCTGCATACATAACATATTCCTTCTCAGCTTCTTTTTTTTGTTTTTACTAAACTATGGGGACTTGAATTCTATCCCCTTTTCTTGTAGGAAAAGTATTCAAACCTCTCAATCATTTTGGTTCATCTGTACTTTTCCCCAATTCTGTTCTTTTTCAAATGATCCCCCCCACCCTAGAATTATCCATAGTATGCCAGGTGCCAGCCTACCATGGACTTGGATAGGGTCATTCCAGTGATGGCAGTTTTATTTTAAATCTTTTCCTAATGATTCCTAACATGGACTTTTTTCACAGCTGCCATACCTTAACTTCACATTTTCATGGTTACAGGCGGTTCAAACCGCAACAGTATATAATGGCAAGAAGCAGAGATGTCCATGGGGAGTAGAAAAATAATAATAATTTTAAAAAAAACTGAGCTGGCAGCCTAATATAGCTGGTGTCTGAAATCTCACACAGAGCTGAAGAAGCTTCTTGGATGAGTAGCAAAATGTCTTCAAAGAAAAACAAGAAAGTCCAGTTGCCTCTTGAAAAAAGCATCTTTGGATCTCACATGTTTAATTACATGGTTGCAGCCATAAAGTTAACTCTTTTAAACATCGCTGCCCAGAACAGACCTGATGGGACAGAAAGATGCTTTTTCCTTACTTGGTTTTTTTTCCTTTGAAAAAATTTCACTCCTTATCCAAGAAGCTTCTTCAGTTCTAACAGATTGGTGGGGTTGTCCGAAATCATCATGACCTGGATGATTGAGAATCTCCATAGACACTTAGCCCTGACGGGAATTCACATGTCACCTCACCTTCCTTTTCTTGTTTCTCTACCTTGATGTTCAATGAAGATAATGGTGGCTCAGTTTCATGCTGCTTTTTGGGGGCACGGGGAAAGAAAATGGGAGTGATGGCAGGAACAACCTTTTGATAATGTTGGAAGGAATATTGGTACAGCAGATGCAGAGCAGTTAGAACATGCCTTCATTGAAATAAACTTCCTTTATTTCTCACCATAACCCTTAGAAATCCAAGGAGCCAATCAGGCCCTTTTGAATTTGGGAATAGTACAGTCTTTTTGTTTGTTTCTGTTGCTTGTGCAGCATGTATAGGATAGCAATATCTCAGTATCTGCAGGAATAGCAATATCTCAGTATCTGCAGGAACAGCATTTTAGTCCTCCGTAGGAATTTAGCAAGTAAGGAAGTGGGCTTTGAATATCTAATTGTATTACACAGGGAACAATTATCCCATAGTGGCAGAACAGTTGTTTGTCCAGAGATTCTGAACAAAAAAATCAGCAGAGTACAGGTAGTCCTCGACTTACGACCACAGTTGAGCCAAAATTGTGGTCTCTAAGTGAAACATTTGTGAAGTGGGTTTTGCCCCATTTTACGACCTTTCTTCCCACAGTTGTGACATAAATCACTGCAGTTTTTAAGTTAGTAAGATGGCTGTTCAGTGAATCTGGCTTCCCCATTGACTTTGCTCATCAGAAGGTCGCAAAAGGCAATCATCATAAATATGAAGTCGGTGCCAAGCGTCTGAATTTTGATCATGTGACCATGAGGATGCTGCAATGGTTGTAAGCAGGGGTGGGATGCTACCAGTTCACACCTATTCGCTAGAACCAGTTGTTAACATTCTAAGCATTTCGGAGAACCGGTTGTTAGAAGAAATTACTGGCCTAATCCTGTAAGGAAGGCAGGAAGGAAACGTTCTGGTGTTGCTTACAGAAACTGCCTCTCTGTTAACCCTTATTACATTCTTGATAGGACTAGACATCCTGTTTCAGGAACGTCTCTGGAGTTTTTTCCCCCTTCTTTGCTGGTACTTTGCTTGTATGGAGTGACCATTCAAAGTTACAATGGCACTGAAAAAAGTGACTTATGACCATTTTTCACACTTACGACTGTTGCAACATCTCCACAGTCATGAGAGGCTAGGCGAGGAGATGCGTGCCTCAATGTGAGTGATATTGAGTTGGCCACACCCAACCAATAACATGACCACCAAGCCATGCCCACCCAGTCATATGACCACCACAGAACCGGTTGTTAAAAAAATTGAATCCTACCCCGGTCGTAAGTGTGAAAAACTCTCATAAGTGACTTTTTTCAGTGCTATTGTAATTTTGAACAGTCACTAAATGAACTGTTGTCAGACTATCTGTACGGAGAAGGGCCTGTTTGTGATTCTAGAGCAGTGTTTCTCAACTTTGGCAGCTTTAAGATATGTAGACTTCACCTCCCAGAATTCCGCAGCCAGCATGTGCTGGGATTCTGGGAACTGAAATTCACATATCTTAAAGTTGCAGAGGTCAAAAAATACCATTCTAGAGATCTGCAGTTATAGTCCAGTTCATCTAAATGGTGAAGAAGGCTAGTATCTACATTCTCGGTGTTATGTATGTAGGTTTGAATGTCATTGGTTTAGTTTGAATTGTTCTTGTAAAATGTCAAATATGATTGGTTTAAAAAGTGCGGGAAAACCCTGCACTCTGATTGGCTGGCAACTGCGGCTGCTGGCTATAAGTAGCAGCCGTAGCCCAGCCAAGACGGGTCCATTCGAGCTGTAGTCACTAATAAACTCTTCACTGAAGCTCTTCGCGTCTGACTCTTCATGCAGACTTAACACTCTGTAGATCCGGCTTTCTTGAACAAAGCTTGCCGGTTAATTTTAAAAGCAAAACCTATGAATTAAATGCTATTTAATTAGAAATGGCAAAAGTAGAGGGATGTAAGTATATTTTCCAGAATTCTGGAGAATTCTTATGTCCTAAAGTAGATGATCATTCAAAGACAGTAAGTTGGGAGGTTTCTGTATTTTGGAAAGTTATTTTGTAAATTAAGATGGAATGAATTTATTTTCCAAAAAAAGGAAAAATAGCCTCGTTTTAAACGAAAGAAGGTAGAATTGCCTTTCTTGATTACTGCTCATCTTTTGACAGTTTTCATATTCACTGCATCTTAACTGGTCTTTTCCCCGTCCCCCTCCTTAAATGATCTCCTATAACGCTTCAAATATTATTTCTGTTATAAAAAAAATCAAAGGTTTATCTTGCAAAAGGAGGGGAAAGGGGGCGGGGAAGAGTTGGATTTTCATGCCTTAATCAAGTGCCAAAAATATAATTGTTTAAAATGACCCATGCTGCCTGTTGGTTGCATTTGCGACATAAAGGCCATAGAGAAAAAGTAATCTGAGTTCACTAGGGAGCAAGCCAGAGAGAAATGAAATGCTGAAATACTATTGCCATTCCTTCTAATGAGGTTTAGATGATTCCTGGCCAGACGTTCACTATCCTGACTGGGAGAAACTCCAGCCAGACAAAATGATTTGAACTAAAAAGAAAAAAAAATATCTTGTCTGAGACTCAAAGCATTCTGCTAGTAGGACTTGGGGTTTGTTTCTTTTATTCTGACCAACTTGGACCCGCACCAATATTCCTAAGACACAGATGGACTTGGATTGCTTCCAAAGATCTAAAAAGGAGCAGAAAGCTGCATTCTCTTACCAGATTACTGTACGAAGTTTCCATTTCAGAGTAGATGCAGCTGGATTTCTAGTAACTCTGAACAGGGAATCTGGATTTTCGTTCTTTTTATTAGGTATTGTCAGACTATTTCTAGATTCATAAGAGGGTCCCCCAAGACGTGCTTTAAAAAATGTAAACAAATCAGGAGCAGACTGAAAACACTGCATTAAATGTCACACTCCATATATGTAATTTTATATATACATCGTTGTTTTCAAACAGTGCAGTGAAAATTGTGTTTTTGCACACAACCAGACAAATGAATGCTTTTGTATAAAATGCATAAATAGGGTGCTGGCCACTTATTTCCTTCCTGTGGGGAGCAAGGCAATGAGGATTTTTGGGGTAGGGCACTGGCTAAATGATGATCTTTGTACTGTCTTACTGGTCAGCCAGTAGGAGCTCATGATTTCTTAAATAGTTCAGCATTTCCAGGTCAGTGGAAGCAAAGAAGACTGCAGCTCAGTTTCATTTCTGTGAGTGACTGAAAAATGGACGTGATCTGACATGGAAATTTCCTTTATTGCTAATACCTGGAGCTATCCACAAGAAATTTGGAATGGACAATGATGTTGCTTTCTTTAACTGAACATAGATGAACAGAATGGCTCTATGAATACTGTTATAGTTAGTCAGTGGGTGGCACTGGGCTTAATTATCTTTGTCTGATTTAAGGAATTCCTTGTGAAGTTCTTGTTCAGTCGGGATATTTTAGTTCTTCCTTGGCTTCCTGATTAGTACATCCTCTAATATTTTCCAATCTGAGAAACTTACTTTGTTCTGCAAACTTTTTGTGAAAGTTACTCTCTTTAGCAACTAGTAATTTGAAATTACTGTAAGGAGAACCAGTTAGGTGTAGCAGCTAAGGCTCCAGCCTAGTAACTGGGAATAACAATAGCCCTTATATACTGCTTCACTGTGCTTTACAGCCTTCTCTAAGTGGTTTACAGAATCAGTATACTACCCCCCAACAATCTGGGTACTCATTTTACTGATCTCAGAAGGGTGGAAGGCTGAGTCAACATTGGGCCAGTTGGGATCGAACTGCTGGCAGTCAACAGAATTAGCCTGCCGGTTTGCATGCTAACCACTGCATCACCACAGCAGGGAATCCTGCCTTAGGCATAAAATCAGTTGGATGACTTGAACCAATCCCTCCCCCTCTCTCAGCTTGATGGAGAAGGCAATGGCAGTCCACTTCTGAAAATGTTGCACACGGAGTTGTCCAGATAGCTGCCAGGAGTTCCAACTGACTCTAAGGCACCGAAATAATAATAAAAATTGCTATAACAGTTAAACCCCACTGAGGTACCTCTTTTGCTCTGTTAGATTTGCCATCAGCCTTCCTAGCACCAATTTAAGGAATTCTTTCCCTAGAGAAATCCTCTAGTACCCAGCACTAAGATGATTTTTATTAATGGAAGCAAATGAGATGGGCTGATGAGCACCACTTGCTGTTTTCATTTCTTCCTTCCACATCTCTCCCTTCTGCCCCCGCAGACACTGTGGGAACATAGCTGAGTTTTGCGTGGCTTGATCATTTCATGGAGGCTGACTAGAGAAAGTAACAGATAATGGTTGCAAGAAAACATTCCACGTGAAAACGTTTCAGGAGTCACTTTGTGTTACAGGCAGTCCTCGACTTACAGCCATTTGTTTATCGACTATTGAAAGTTGCAGCAACACTGAAAAAAGTGAATTATGACCTTTCTTTACACTTACAATGGTTGTCATGTGCCCAGAGTCACATGATCAAAACTCATGGGCCTTGGCAACTGTATTTATAGAAGTTTTGCAGAGGTCTGGAGTTATGGGATCACCCATTATGACCTTCCCAGCCAGCTTCCAACAAGCCATATTTGCTTAATGACTGTAGGATTCACTTAACAGCTGCAGTGAATTGCTTAACAACCATGACAAAAAAGGTCATAAGATTAATGATGTTGGCATTACAGGAGTTGATGTCAAAAAACCATACTGAAAGTAGAGCCAACAGAGAATCAATGAAAACAGAATTGAAAAATGAAATAGGGGAAATGAAAACTGAAATCAGGAACTTGGATGGGAAAATAGGCCAGATTCAGGAATCTATTAGGTTAAATGAAGAAAAGATTAGAATAATTGAAGAACAAGCCAACCAAACGGAGAAGAAATTAGAACATATTGAACAAAAAATTACAGACCAGAATAAAGAGACAGAAGAGACCTTAATCCATCTCGAGATGGACAGAGCCTCCTACTACCTCAGGTTTCAAAATGTGGAGGAAGATAGAGAAGAAAACCTAGCACTGGTAATGGCTGATATATTAGCGGAACTCTTGCAAAGAGATAAAAATGAGATAATAAATGACTTGGATGATGTGTATAGAGTTCACACAAGCTATGCAAGGCAGCATAGACTTCCTCAGGAAGTGCATATTAGGTTTGCTAGGAGGTGAATTAAGGATATAATTTACAGAATCTCAAGAGAAGAAACAATAAAATACAAAGGTAGAGAAGTAATTGTGCTGAAGCAGGTGCCAAGAAGAGTTCATGAGCAAAGGAAGGATTATCGATTCCTCACTATCTTAACAAAAAAAGCATTTCTTTTAGATGGATCACTCCAGAGGGTATCTTGGCAACATGGAAAGAGAATAGAGTGAAAATAGACAGCTTAACCAAGGCACCAGACTTCTTTGAACAAATAGGGGGAACAGAAGAGGAACTGAGTAGTAGAGACGAGCCCGAGATTTCAAGTCAAGAAGAACTTCAACCTAAAACTAGAGGGAGGGAGAGAGAGAAAGAGACGGAAAGAGGGGAAGAAATAGCTGCCCAAGAAGAGATAGGAGTGAGAACTAGGAGCCAAACAATGACTAGAACTAACGAGGGATAGTAGCTAGAGGGTAAATGGAAAGAGGAATGAAATTAATATCTATGAATATCAACGGATTAAATGAGCCATCTAAGAGGAAGAGAATATTTTTTAAATTAGAGAAACAGCAGATATAATTTGTCTCCAAGAGGTTCATATTAAAACACAGTATCAGAAATACTTACAAAATAAAAAATTGGGGAAAATGTATACAACATTGGCAGAAGAAGAAAAAAGAGGAGTTGTACTATACATTAAAGAGGAAATAACTTCAAAATTGATTTATAAAGATACAATGGGGAGAATATTAATGGTAGACGGATTCCTTCCCATGAGGCAGATTAGGTATTTATTTATTTATTTTTAATTACATTTATATGCCGCCGCCTTTCTCCGGGAGACTCAGGGCGGCTTACAATTTTTGGGATACAACCCAGTGTGCTCAGCAATAGCCTTCATTCCATTGCATATGCCTGCTTATTACTAAGCGGCATTTTTACAAGTTCAGCTAATTGCCCCCAACAATCTTGGGTCCTCAATTTACCTACCCCGAGAGGATGGAAGGCTGAGTCAACCTGAGCCTGGTGGGATTCGAGCCTACAGCAGTTGTAGGCAGCTGGAACTTAAGTGCAGGCAATTAACAGCCTGAGCCACCAAGGCCCAAAGGTATAATATGAGAACAATAATAGATATAATATACTAGAATTATATGAATTGCACCCAGGAAACCAAGTGGCCCTTGTTTTCCTGGATGCGCAAAAGGCCTTTGATAATCTAAATTGGGCTTCATGAAGCACCAGATTAACTTGATGAAATTTGGTGGTAATTTTGCAAAAATGCTAAATTCAATCTATGCCACACAAAAAGCAAATGTATTCATAAATGGAGAAGCTACCAAACCATGCGAGATAAAGAAGGGTGTCAGACAGGGGTGCCCGATGTCACCCCTGCTTTTTATAACAATCTTAGAAACATTACTGGACAGAATCAGATCGAACAAAGAAATTAAGGGAACAAAAATTAAAAGTCAAGAGTATAAATTACAAGCTTTCGTGGATGATATGGTATTTGTCATAGAAGAACCAATAGATTCGGGACTAGTATTATTAAATGAAATAGATAAATTCGGCAAATTGGCAGGATTAAAAATTAATAAGGAAAAGACCAAAATGCTAGTTAAAAACCTAACAAAAAAATAAAGGAAATGATGGGATTACAAATTGTGAACAAGGTCAAATATTTAGGCATTTGGTTAAGCCCTAGAACAGCAACTTTGAGGGAGGACAACTATACTAAATTATTACAACAAATTGGAAAGGATTTGGAAAACTGGAACAAAATGCAAATTTCATTATTAGGTAGAATAGCAATGATTAAGATGAATGTTCTACCCAAAAGTTTATATTTATTTCAAACAATTCTGGTATCATTGGGCAAATTTTTTTTAAAAGAACTGGACAAAATTGTTATGAAATTCATCTGGGCAGGAAAAAAAATGAGGATAAAAAAGATTTATTTACAAGATAATAAAAGCAGGGTGGCTTTGAACTCCCTGCCTGGGAGGCCTATTACAAAGCGACAGCACTAGTGTGGATAAAAGATTGGATTAAATTGGAAAACAAAAGAATCTTAACACTTGAGGGCCATGATTTGCAAATAGGATGGCATGCATTTTTGTGGAACCCAAATAATAAAAATCATTCATATTTTTCTAGACACACTTTATGTAAATCTTTGATTAAAATTTGGACAGACATCAGAAGGAACCACTATACTAAAATTCCAAGGTGGCTTTCAACAATGGAGGCGATGTTCCATCCTAACACGTTGGATATTAGCAAGAAGTTTAAATACTACCAAATTTTAGACAATAAGGGAAAACTTAACTCGATTCAGGAGTTAGAAGCCCAAGAAATAGTTATTGATAACTGGTCCTACTTTCAAATAAAAATGAGATATAAGAAGGATGTAAAAGAATACGGATTTGAAATAAAAGATACTCAATTAGATAAAATACTCCTGGGCCCGGAGAAAAAAATGATATCTAAATTATATAATTACTATTAGAATATGAATTGGTGGAGGAAATCGTGAAAGGATCAATGCTACCTTGGGCAAAAAAAATTCGGTTACAATATAGATTTGAATGACTGGGAGGAAATCTGGCAAAGGAACCTTATATTAACAAAATCAATATCATATAAGGAAAACTTATATAAAATGATATATAGATGGCATCTAGCATCCTCTAGATTAGCTAAAATTTATCCAACAACAAACCCAAGCTGTTGGAAATGTAAAAAGAAATTTGGTACTTATTTTCATCTTTGGTGGACATGCCCTGAGATTAAGAAATATTGGACAAGGATAAGAATATGGATAGAAGAAATTATTGAATGCGGACTGGAGTGGAAACTGGAACTGTTCCTCCTGGGAATGATCAAAGGGGACTATTCTCCTAAAGTGAGATACCTGATCATCCACTTACTAACAGCGGCACGGATTTCTTTAGTGCAATATTGGAAAAGGCCTAGCGTACCACCGATACACATTATTATTCAAAAAAGCTATGAATATGCCGAAATGGAGAGGCTCACGCTTAAATTAAATGGGAAGGAAGACTCAAGAGTATTACCTGGTTTGGGATAAATGGTACAGATGGGTAGAGCGCAAGAAAAAGAGTGTACAGAATAAATGAACCCAGGAAACACATTATATATAGTTGTATATATTGAATGTATAATAATAATGGTCTCAAGCTTCTCTTTTATTACATAAACACTATGAAGGTTTCATTGATTAGGTAATACAGTTATAATCCAATAGTAATAGTAGAGTAACATGTGTTATTTATTAATTATTATGCAATCTATAAAAGATAAGGAATACTTGCCAATTACTATTTATTATTGATTATTATGAACTATGAAATCTATTATCAAATGTAACAAAGAAATATGTTTATTGTTCTATTTACACATTTTCTACTTTTGTATATTTGTATGTTTGTGCTTTTTTAATTCTATGTAAATAAAGTTTATTTTAAAATTCAAAAAAAGGTCATAAGATTGGGTGCAACTCACTTTACAACTACCTCCCTCCAGAATTTGGGAAATTCTGTCCCAAATGGTCATAAAATGGGAATAGATAGATAGATAGATAGATAGATAGATAGATAGATGAGAGAGAGAGAGATGATATATATATATAGAGAGAGAGAGAGAGACAGAGACAGAGAGAGAGACACAGAGAGAGAGAGAGAGAGATGGAAGATAGAGAGAGAGAGATATGGAAGAGAGAGAGAGATGGGATATATATATATATAGAGAGAGAGAGAGAGAGAGAGACAGAGAGACAGAGACACACAGAGAGAGATGGAAGATAGAGAGAGAGAGAGAGAGAGAGATGATAGATAGATAGATAGATAGATAGATAGATAGATAGATAGATAGACAGATAGATATATGGAAGAGAGAGAGAGAGAGAGAATTTGTATTTTAATTCTTGTTAGCTGCCCAGAGTTGCATTGGTGACATGGACTGATTTAAATCGGTTTAAATAAATAAATTTAATTTTAGCACCAAAATAAAATTCTACATATATCTAATGAGAAGAAAACTAAAACACCAGTGGTTTTTATGTGTCTAGGATTACATCCAGGTAGAGAAAGATAGGTTGGGGTCTACTGTGGTTCAGCAGTTAAATACACTGAGCTTGTCAGCTCTGGACAGCCTGGGTTCAAGACCGAAGCACTGCACAACAGGGTAAGCTTCCATTACTTGCCACAGCTCCTGCCCAACTAGCAGTTCAAAATCATTAAAACGCAAGTGGATTAATAGGTATCACTTAGGTGGGAAGGTAACAGTGTTCTGTGCTTATTGGCATATAGTTGTGCTGACCACATAACCATGGCAATTGTCTTTGGACAATTTGGTCCCTCGGCCAAGAAATGGAGATGAACACCATGCCCTAGAATCAGACACGGCTGGACAGGGAAACCTTTGCCTTTACAGCAAGGTAGAGCAAAACTGGCAGGTGGAGAAGAGAATCCATCACTGCCAGAGTTTTACAGTACCAACTTGCTCTGGAAGTCAGGATTATTTTTATAATAAGAGCATTATTTAGGTAGTACAATTAGATTTCTGTTCTCTTTTTCTTTCTTCTTTTTCTAAAGTAAGCCGCAGATCTTGTTATGCATTTAGAAGCAACTAATTAAGTTACCTGAAAAACAAATCCAACATTTTAAACTTGGAAGCCCACAATATTTAAGAATATCCAACCTGAATCTTTTAAAAATATCCTACTATTCTTGAGGGTTTCTTCAAAATTGCATTTATTCTTTCCGGGTATAGAAGACTCCAGCTGACTGCAATTATTTTTACACTGCTCACAATGTGATTGTATTTCCCAGAATGTCTGAAACTGAATCCACTAGGAAAGTGATACCGAAGATGGTGGAACTGCAAAAGTAAAACAAACTCTTTCAAGCAGGGCTCTCCAACCTTGGCAACTTTCTGGGTGTTGAAGTCCACAAGTCTTAAAGTTGCCAAGGTTGGAGACCCCTGCTTTAAAGGACATTTGTGGTCCTTGCAACTGCTGACGTTTTCCTAACACCCCTAGATGTTAATGGTTTTACAACCTGATATTATATTACTCTTCCCTTTTAGAAAATTTAGTGTCTGACACGAAGCCCAATAAAACTGGATACTGAAATGGGCTATTTTAAAGTGGGCTGTGCTTGAACTTAGTAGGCTATGACTGGTTTCAGAGGGCAGTTTAAACATACGGTTAGAATCACTGGAGGTCAAGTAAGTGAAATGCCAATTAATCTCCCTTGTCAGTGGAATCCAAGATTTTCCAGTCCTTTATTTATGTATTTTTTTTTGCTCTGCAGGCCTTCCTGGAAACTGACTCTATCAAACAGTGACCCTTTCTTCTAAGTAAACTTACATTGCATTCCACTGAGTCTGGGTTTTCATCAAACAACTGATGTAAAATTTAACCAACCATATTCTAGCCTGTAGTCCTGTGCAGATCCAACCCATATAGGAAGGAAGGAAGGAAGGAAGGAAGGAAGGAAGGAAGGAAGGAAGGAAGGAAGGAAGGAAGGAAGGAAGGAAACTTTATTAAAATAAAAGAGAGGAGTGCTATCTAGTCAGTTCAGTCCTGGTTATGCAAACCAGTTGTTATTTTTTCCCTACACCATTCAGCAATACCAGTCATCCAACACCCACACCGGGCTGCATGAACATGTGCCATTCTGTCTTGCCCACACAACCCAGGCCCGTCTTTCTCCAGAGCAGTCACAAAGATCACTATGGCCTGTTTACACCAGATCAAATCTTGGGCTTTGCAAGTCTCTCTCTCTTAATGGATGAAGCGGGCAGAATAATAATGATGCACAATAGGAAAATAGAGTTCTTATTCAATCAGACACTGGATAGATTGGATGACTTTGGGAGGGAAAAAAACAAATTTAACAAGGGATTTCCCCCCCCCTTCTCCATCTGCTGGCAAGACACGTGGCTGAAGTCACTGGCTGTGCTTGTATAGCAGATTAAACATGGTTATGTGCAGGGGTGGGATTCAAAAATCCCAGCAATCAGTTCACTGCCTGGTTGCTGGGTGGGCATGGCCATAGTGGGCATGCTCTTCCAGAACTTCCATGAGAGACATTTTTCGCCTTCCCAATGGTCTGGAGGCTTCTCCTGGGCCTCTGGGAGGGTGAAAATGGCCTCCCCCAGGCTCTGGAGGCTGACCGGAAGCCGGAAACAGGCCCGTTTCCAGACTTCCAGTACTTCTGGGAGGGCTGTTTTTCACCTTCCCAAGGGTCCAGAGGCCTCCCCTGGGCCTCTGGGAGGGTGAAAACGGCCTCCTCCGGGCTCTGGAGGCCTTCCGGAAACAGGCTCGTTTCCAGACTTCCGGAAGGCCTGTTTTTTCCCCCTCTTGGAGCCTCTGCATGGACCCTGCACTTACCTGCATCAAAAATGGGCCACGTGGAGACACCTGGGATGGCAGAGGAGGGTGGGCGGGGCCAGCTGGTCGATTGAAATACCGGTGCAGCAAACCAGATGAAAATTTAACATCCGGTTTGCCTGAATGGGTTCGAACTGGTAGAATCCCACCCCTGGTTAGGTGGGTTTGTTGAACTGATCAGATTGGGCTCCTATGAACATGAAGTACATGAAAAACCCTAACTAAAGTTAAAGCTAAGAGAAAGTTACTTTCCTTTACTTGTTGAAGGGAACATTCTTTCTTACCTATATATAAAACAGCACTTTGATCAAATTTCTTATATAGGCAAGTACTACTATCTATTTTTAAATATATATAACTATGTATCATCCACATCACTAGTACAAATGTGTTCTATCTATCTGCTGAAAATGGAGATTGGTCTGTCTTTTAAGGTGGTTGCATCTATTTAATCATAAGAAGGGGTATAGATTTATCTTTCGACAGTCAGTTTAGTTTAATAATTAAAGTATCAGGCTAGAAACGGGAGACTGTGAATTCTAGGCCTGCCTTAGGCATAAAGTCACTTTCTATCAGCCCTAGGAAGAAGGCAATGTCAAGAAAACAGCAGGGACTTGTCCAGACAATCTTCAAAAATCTCCAATCTCCAAAAATCAGACACATTTGAATAGAAGGGGAAATTTTTTTATTTTATGATAATCATAGAGGCTATAGATTTTAAGGTGCTCAATTATATCATAAGCTTCTAGTGTTACAGTCCAAACTCCTGACTTTAAGACAACTTGCAGGAATCATTTGTGGGTTACACCTACATCAAGGTTTTTGTAGTTAAGGCTGTGAAGGACAATGACCAGAACACTTTTGCTTTAATTTGAGTGACCCGATTGATTGACCCCAGAAATCCAGGCTGGGGAATTCTGGGAGTTGAAGTTCACAAATCTTAAAGTTGTCAAGGTTGGACACCCCTGTTCTAGATATAAAAAAGAGTTCATAGGGAAAGGGGAACACTAAAAAAACAAGAGGCCACAACAATCTCAAACCTAGAATTCCAGATAAAACAAGTACAGTTAGTCTCGATAAAGTAGTTATTGTTACAGTTTAAGTAACCCCTGTTCAGCTATCAGTGCAGAGAGTACTGCTGAAGAGAGATTATCTGAACTCCCCTTGGATCCTATGAGTCAATACCTGTTTGCATTTTCTTTTTCATACTTTGATAAAAGATAATAATGTAAAAGCCTATTAGAATATTGATTGCCCTATTAAGAAAATGCTTCATCACTGATGCCCTGAGTCTAATAAGTAAATCAGAACTTTTCTAATGGCTGATTTTTTTCTTTCTAACAACACTTGGAGGTTGAAAACGCCCAGTTTAGTTTTCACCAGTTGGATCTTGTGCAATTGAGATTATATAGGAGGAAACTAAAACTAATTCTATTTATTCAGGTCTATCAGCATAGGGCCATAATGTATTGCTCTCATGTGTTTTTTATCTTTGTTTAGTATTTTAATTGGTTTTGTGGTGTGTTTTTAATGGTAGACTGTATTGTACAGTCCCAAAGACACTTTGTAGATGGATGACCAGATAAATGTAACAAACAAACAACTAAACTGTACCAAAAACTAAATGCTGGTCATTATAGGTAGTCCTTCACTTACAACCAATTGTTCAGTGACCATTTAAACTTAGAATGATACTGAAAAAAGTGACTTATGACCATTTTTCACACTTAAAGACTGTTGTAGCATCCTCAAATCACATGATCAAAATTTGGATGCTTGACAACTGGCATGTAATTATGACAATTGTAGTGTCAGCGGGGTCATATGATCACCTTTTGCAACCTTCTGACAAGCAAAGTCAATGGGGAAGCCAGATTTACTTTACAACCATGTTACTAATTTAATAATTGCAGTGATTCAGTTAACAACTATGACAAGAATGGCCATAAAATGGGGCAAAACTCACATACCTATTATGCTTAGCAGTGAAAATTTTGGCTCAGTTGTGGTTATAAGTTGAAGACTACATGTTCAGCCCTGAATTAACTATTAAGCAAGATAAGGATACACTTAAGACATCAAGGGAGGTGGGGCCACCACACAGCATTTTCCCCTGACAATTATGCCCTAATTCTTTTACTGCCACACTGTGAGGCACATGGAACTGGACCCACAGGTGTAAAGTTCAAGCTAACTACTTTATTGCATTCTGCCTATGATACAAGAATCTCCTGAGGCAGCTTACCTTCCTTTGTGAACAGATACATAAGATTCCATGGGGCTTGGGGAGGGAGTCAGCCTTGAATCTCTTGTGGCTGCCCAATGATTTAAGGCTAATTCCCCTCTTGAACCCACCGCTCTGCCTTGCTGGGCATTTCCCAATATACACTCAGCTTCAGTCAGTTTCCCCCCCCCCTAAATGTCCTTATCTGCCATGTTCAACTTTAATTTGCATTGTTAAAGAAACATACTGTACTACTGTACGCACAAAAATGGAAAGACATTTCGATTCTCCCCATGGATGAATGGCTACAGAAGTTGATGGAGTTGGTAGAGATGGCTAAATTGACAGTTTTGATCAAAGAAAAATATATATAAGTTGCTACATGGAGAACGCTTCTGGACTTTGTGCTTGAGGTAAAAAAAAAAGAAACTTTGATTTTGGGTTTTATACTGATTAGATTGATTTATTGTTATAGAAATGGCTCATTTATGTTATTATGGAAAAGTAAAATGTTGAGGTTCGATATTAATGCTTTATTCTACTGCAACAGAGGGAGTTGGAAGTCAATGCTTGCGGGAGCGTCTCCTGCCAATATCAAATACCGGTCGCCCTGTGCGAGCACACAGGCTGGGACTCCTCGGGTTGCCGTCCGCACAACAATATTGGCTGGCGGTGACCTGGGGAGGGGCCTATTCTGTATTGGCCCCCGCCTTATGGAATCTGCTACCCGTTGAGCTCCGGCTGGCTCCCGATCTCCCCTCTTTCCAGCGCGATCTAAAAACCTGGTTGTTTTTACAGGCTGAGCTGGACTGATCTCCTGGGGGAGAGGGTGGGTTTTAAATTCGATTTTAATTTGGTTTTATAGTTGTATTTTGGCTTGTTTAGTTTAATTTCTTTTTAAATAATTTATTGTTCTCTGTTTTTATCTGTGAGCCGCCCCAAGTCCTTTTTGGAGAGTGGCGGCATACAAGTCAAAAAAAAATAAATAAATAATGCTTTTTTTTCTTTTCTTCCTCCCTTCCTCTCTTTCCCCTTTCCCTCTCCACTGAGTCTAAGTATTTGCTTTTTTTGTTTTATTCTATAATTTAATAAAAAAATTTTTTAAAGAAACATATTCTTCAGCACGGTGAATGAGTAAAGCTTAAAAGTTTAATTTAGTGGTTATCACATTTTATCCCCATCGCATGATGTGAGGGTTTCTCTTCTGTAGAGGAACAGTTGGCTTAATCAGACCTTGTAGCACAATTGCTTAAGAAAAAAGTATAAATTCTCAAAAAAAGTAGAGATTTTTTTTCCATAACAACCCTAAGGCTCATGGCTGATATATTAATAATCAGGATGAAGGGCAGATTAGATTTTTTAAAAGAGTTTGGAGTAATACCGATTGCCCTGTGTGTGCGCACAGACGGGGACTCCTCGGGGTGCCGTCTGCAAGACAGTGTTGGCTGGCGGTGCCCCGGGGAAGGGCCTACTCTGTTGCAGCTCCCGCCTTGTGGAACCAACTACCTCTGGAGCTCCGTTTGGCTCCTGATCTCCACTCTTTCCTCCATGATTTGAAAACCTGGCTGTTTGAGCAGGCTGGGCTGGACTGACCTCTTGGCGGGGGGAGTTAAATTGTTTTAAATTTTAAACTAGTTTTAAATTAGTTTCACTTATTGGGCTTGTTTAAGTTTAATTCTTTTTTAATATATTTATTGTTGTATTTTAGCTGTGAGCCGCCCCAAGTCCTTTCGGAGAGGGGGCGGCATACAAGTCCAATTATAAATAAATAAATAAATAATTGTCCAATCTTCTTGAAGGAAAACTACTCAGATAAACTGTGTGTCTCCATCAGAATAAGGACACAATCCTAGGATGCCACAAGAATCAAATCAGGGAGGTATATCTGCTACAGTGAAGCTATTTGCCCTTAAATGAGTAGCACAACTGCCCTATAATGTACAATCAGGAGCTTTTTATTAATTCCGATACGTATCAAAAGTTCATTTCAGCTTTTTATGATTCTTGGATGTATGCCCAACATGACACCAAGATGAGAAAATGGTCTCTAGAATAGAAGTCAAAGCATGTTTGTTTGCTTGTATCTGGATTAACCTGATGGCTATGGAATTGCTGCTATTAACAGCACTCACCTGGCACAAATGCAAGAGGCAAGGTTGCGTTGTAGGTGAATTGCAAATGTATGTCTCAGATGCAACCAGCTGACCGCTAGCTTAAATTGAGCAGAGGAGCCAGTTAAGCAAATGATCGAAGACGCACAAGGTGAACTTAATCAAACTTCAAGGATGTACTGACCTTTAGGAAAAAACAGAGTCATTTTTCAATAGGTTACCAAAAATCACTTACTCATCCTAAATATACTTGGGCCTTTACTAGAGTTTGCCTCCATGCCAGGTGTGGGATTCTACTGGTTCTGTCTGGCTCTGTAGAACTGGTAGCTTTGAAGAGCAGCAGACACAGAACTGGTTCTGTGTCTGCTGCTGTTTTGGCCCACCCATCTGCCTGGGCTCTTACCTGACCTTTATTTCCTGCTTTTTCAACCTCAGCTGCTTTGCGTGGCACAGCTGCTGTTGACAAAGCAGGGGAAAAATTGTTTTTTCAAACACTGCGCACCTGCACACAGCGCTGCTCAGCTGTCGAGGCAGCAAGCTGACGACGTTTCACACGCGCGTGCAAAATGTAAATCACCGAACTGGTAGTTACACCGGTTGGATCCCACCCCTGCTCAATGCCCTCCCTTCAGCAGAGAGAGAGGAAAGATATAATAATATTAAGCATGCCTTTCTCTGGTAAGCTGGGAAATGTAGTCAAAAGGTGATTTTGATATATCTATATAACTACATATATAATATTCACCTCTATATAAAGTTTAGATCCTTGGCTACTTGATCTTGTGTTACCTTTTAGTAGGTAAAAACCCAAAGTACTATACATGTGGCAAGTCCCTTCCCACTGCAGAGGGGCATCACCCAGTGATATCCCATAGCAACCAGATAGTTGTTTGCCTATGACAAGGGGCAACACACAGTGCCTCCCACTTTCAGATCATGTCATGTCACAAAAACCAGATTTGACGAGTGATCTCTTATGTGTGTTGTGGCTGCAACAAATTAAGTCAGGTCAGTGGTGGGATTCAAATTTTTTTACTACTGGTTCTGTGGGCGTGGCTTGATGGGTGTGCCAGGGGAAGGATACTGTAAAATCTCCAGTCAGAGGTGGTATTTGTCGGTTCTCCAAACTACTCAAAATTTCCACTGCTGGTTCTCCAGAACTGGTCAGAACCTGCTGAATACCACCTCTGAGTCAGGTCCATGTCATTGGCCATGCTGTCTGGAGCTAATAGGAACTGAAAACTTCTGGAAGAACTATGTTGCTCTCAAGAAGACAGAGGCTGGAAAAGACAATTTGACTCTGAAGAAATAAATAAAAAGTTGCTGTCAAGTCTTAAGTTTTGCTGGAGGAGGTTATTCATTTGCAACTTTCTGCAGTGCTACAAAATACTGTCTCAATTTACCTCATTGTCCCTTGAAACTCTGAATCACCATCCTAACAAATGTGGTCCTCATTCCCCTGTTTTCCTCTTCTTTAACCCCTGTAGCAAGTCCATTCTAGACTTGCGTGTATTATATGGAAGATCTTGAAGCTTCTAATCTGGCTTCCATCCCCTTCACTTGAACAAAATAGACTGCTATGTTCGCAGAACGCAATGCATTCACAACAAAGGGAAATGTCCTTGTGGCCAGTTAAACTCCATGAATGCCTCTAAGACTATCTGTAATCCTTTTTATTAAACAGGAAATTCCATTAATAGTGCAAAATCAGTTGCGTGCTGTAAAACCTGTAATTACTCTCGTGGTCTTGCTCTGTATATCTTTAGTGGAGGGGTTTGTCCCAGAGGAATGTATAAGTTCAGAGCAAAGCTCAACTACATAATTATATGTTCATAACTATTTTTATGCACTGGGAAATTATAGATGGAAACAGGGAATACCTAATCCCTAATCCAGGTTGTGTCTGGTATACAGATCATCCATATACCAGATGCAGGCGGAACAACCTATGGAACTCCATCTGTAGACTGCCCTAAGCAAAATGTGGTATGTACACAAATCCCAAAGCAGACAAAACCATACCCGTTTGTTCTAAATGTTAAGTTTGCATGAAGAGACAGACGCGGAGTGCTTCAAGCTCTTTGTTTATTCGTGACTACAGCTCAGAACGAACCCACTTTGGCTGGGCTGCGGCTGCTACTTATAGCCAACAGCCGCAGTTGCCAGCCAATCAGAGTGCAGGGTTTTCCCACACTTTTTAAACCAATCATTTCTTACATTTTACAAGAACAGTTCAAACTAAACCAATGACTTTAAACCTGCATACATAACACTAAAAGTAAATGGATAGACATGGAATTGAGTCTTGGGTGTTTAAGAAGCCCTGATGAACCTGTGTCCTCTAGGCTAAAAGCAATATGATGTCTCTATCACACACTGTATGTGTTCTTGAAAATGGCTGCATATTTAACCTGTTGGAATTAAGAACGGATTCATGGCTGCAGTTCTAGCCTCTCTTTTGCCCAGTCAGTCACAAGCTGGTGTGTTGGAAGCAGGAGAAGAATCTGAACTATGTAGAGAAGGGAAGAAAGAATGGAATGCACAGATGGTGCTCTGCAGCAGTCAATTGCTTCTAATGACACTTTCAAAGTTTCTTTCATTTCTGAAACAAAGCCGAGCAGGCAATCTTCTGCTGCTCTGAATGCCCATTCTCTTCTCTGTTCCCCACCCACTTAAAAGTAGCCACTCTAATACATAGACACACTTTAGAAGTTTTATATTAAAAAAAAGAGAGAGTGGCAACTCCCACTTGAGCCATGAGCAAAGAAAGAAAGAGCTTTTTTTTTCTGGCTCTAGGAAAACTGGAAATTTCTTACCAAACAAAATCCATAACTCCCACAAACACATTGGATTTACTTCAGGCCTTTTTAACTGAAATACCGTTGTCATTTTCAAATATGTATTATTCTCTTTTCTCCTACACACACAAGCACACACACAAATACAGACTTTCTGATTTCCTCCATGTCCCATTCCAGTAATTAGGAAATGTGACTTTCAAAAGATCGGAACAATAGTGTTACTGTGACACAGGATTCTTGGTGAACAAAGCAGGAAAAAGATTCAATATTGCACTACTGAAGCTTTATTTGACTTTCTTCTTTTTTTCTTTTCCATTTTGCAAAACACCCACAGTTCTGGTTTTTAAGCATAAAATGTGAACAGTTCCCCCACCGAGGAATATATTAAAATAAGAACATTGAATGCATTTACTCATTATATTTATTTGTTGCTTTGGAGAAAGGATTCCTCACAGTGGCATAAATAAATTCCAAACAAACGTAACATAATAAAGCACAACAGAGTAAAATCCAAACCCAACCTGCAAAGTTAGCATGGATTTTACCACCAGCAACCATATAGAAGTACTAAAACTTACTTGCTAAAAGAACAAAAAAATAAAAATAAAAATCCTGAATGACCATCAGAGTTGAATAAAATAATTTCAGTATGGCATAAAAAGGAATGAAAGAATTAAAATGCCCTAATCTAGTATTGAAAAGATATTAGACTGAATACCAGGTGAACAAGAGTTTCTCAAAACACTCTTTGGGATATCACAACCAAACAAGGAGACATATTTCATGTGGCAACATTCATCATGACATATAAAAATCCTTACAGGACACAACTGTGCAAAACCCCGAAGGCCACTGATTTTGTGAACCTTCCGACAGACACGAGAAGAGCATTTATCTGGGTGGTGAGTGGGTCACCTTTTCAGACCCGATGGCCATATCAATTGCTGGGTCATTAGCAACATTTCTGTTCCCACAAGCCTGATGATCACCTGATCAGCTGAATGAAAAAAGCAAAACCATTGGTTTCTTGCTGTTAACGGAAAAAAATAGTAATTGTTTTACTGCCAGCTACTAAACATGGCAAAGCTTGCAGAGACCTGGAGGCCTGAGGCTGGTAGGGACCCCGAGGGGCAGGAAGCCAAGCACAGGGTGACTTGGGGCTGGGGAGGCCTTGGGATGCCTAGGAGAGCGAGGCCTGGGGCTGTGCTGGTTTCCCATGGGTTCCCCAGCCCCATGCTCTGCATAATTGACTGCCATAGAGAAAGTAGGGGTTATCAATTAAGGTTATCACATGGCTGCCTCACTTAACGACTGTCGCAATTTGTCATAACTCAAGCACCACCTGTAGTGTCTTTGTCTTTATTTAAACATATTTGATATAATTGAATTAAATCCATCTCTCTTTACAAATACATATTCAAAGTTGGGCCTATACTGTCTAAGGATATTCTCCATAAAGGTCAAATTGCATGCATATAATTGTTGAAATGATGTGTGAAAGTTAAATTTTATTAACACTGCACTGAGCACACACATTTAGGAAAACACACGCATCTATACAATATAAAAGTTATGTAAGTTTCTATTTAATATTCATCTGGTCCTAATTTTCTAAATTTACTGCCTCAGAGCTAATGCCAAAGGACAACATTTGAGTTATGGAAATACTTTAGCACATTTTTCCATCATGATATTGTAGAAATGAATTTACGGCACTTTTTGTTGTTAGAAAATATTGTAAACAACCCAAAATCCTTTAAAGAATTCTTTATTATTAAATACCATAAAGCATACATAATTAACAAACAAGTTAGGAATCAATGCAACACATGGTTAAGAGCATTCCACATAACTTACTAACTTTTTCTGGTATTGAACAAATCGATCTAGCCGTACGTGGAGACTAAAAAATGTTTTGTTTGTGCCAAACATTTTTTTCAAGCAAAGACTACATTTTTGTAGGCAAATACCGAAGCAAAGTCTTGCTAAGATGTGCCAGTGGCCTTTAAAAAAGCAGCCATCAAACTTACTGAAGCCCACACCACACAAAAGAAGTTCAAAAATTCTCTGTGCAAATGGAAATGATGATGATGATTCATTTATTTATTCATTAAATTTATATGCTACGCAGGTCATTATCGAAGGGGGCCTAGGCTGTCACTCTGAGAGATTAAATCAGAATCCTGAGCTGTTCTTTAACTGGATCCGGGGAAAAACAGGCAGGGTCCATATTCTAGCACTCTCCCTCAGCTTTGAAACATTTGCAAAATAGTGATATGAAAAAGCAGCCTGATTTATTGAAGCCTGAATAAGGGTGTGAATATGTCTGACAAAAAAGGATTTTTAAAAATAGTTCTGGATTCCCCAATATATGCGATGACTATATAGATAAACTGAAATTTGCAAATATCATTTCCAACAGGTCAGTGGTAGGATTCCAAATTTTTTACTACTGGTTTTGGGGGCTTGGTGGGCGTGGCAGGGGAAGGATACTGTAAAATCCCCATTCCCTCCCCACCCCACTGACCTGCTTTCCAGCTCCATTCTCCTGTGCAGGGCAACAAAAGAAGACCTAGCAGATCAGCTGGGACTTGGGAGGCAGAGAATAGATGGGGCGGGGCCAGTCAGAGGTGGTATTTGCTGGTTCTCTGAACTACTCAAAATTTCTGCTACCGGTTCTCCAGAACTGGTCAGAACCTGCTGAATACTACCTCTGGAACAGGTGTGCCATCACTTGTACACTCAGAATGATGCCAGGATATAACATTGCCAGCAACCTTTCTGTTATATATTCAGTAAGTTCAGAAAATTGCTGTATATATACTGTACCATAACTCATTTTTTTAATCAGTAACATCCTATTGTCTTTATCTTCAAAGCAGTCTTATTTATTTATTTATTTACTTATTTATTTATTTAATGGGATTTTATGCCGCCCTCTCTCTCGAAGAACTCAGGGCGGCTCGCAACTATAAAAACATAGTATACAAAAATTAAAATTATTAAAAAGTATTAAATCCCAACAAAGTTTAAAACCCACAATAAACAATAAAACCAGTAAAAGTCAATATCCCCCCTCCCCAGTCCAGGTCGGCCTGCTGGAAGAGCCATGTCTTCAGATTGCGACGGAAGGATCGAAGGTCAGGGGCCAACCGCAACTCCAAGGGCAGCTGGTTGCACAGGGTGAGCGCTCCCACAGAGAAGGCTCTCCTCCTGGGGGCCACCAGCCGACACTGTCTGGCCGACAGCACCCTAAGGAGGCCCTGTCTGTGGGAGCGCACCGGGCGCTGGGAAATCGCTGCTGGCAGAAGATGGTCCTGTAAATACCCCGGCCCTAAGCCATGTAGAGCTTTAGAGGCAATTACCAGCACCTTGAATCTCACCCAGAGGACAACCGGTAACCAGTGCAGTTGCTCTTCACTCTTATGGAAGGCAACAAAAAATAAAAATAAAGACAGGGGTGAGAAGTGCATTTCAGCCTCAGAAATATCAGTTGACCTTTTTCTGGGGCTTTCTGAAATACAAATTCATTTTTTTTTTATAAAGGAAGATAAGGATGGAAAGTAGGTAGCTAACTTCCTTATTGTTGATGGCTTTTATACCGTACCTTTTTATGCTCCATGCAAAGAGAAAGAGAAAGAGAGAGAGACAGGAACTTACAACTGAGTAAAAAAAAAATATATTCAGGAAACAGGCTGACCACAAAAGGAAGCAATGCTGTAAAACCCTGCCTTTTCTGAAGCTCAAAGAAGGTCCCAAACCCTCCTGACTAATCTAAAAAAAAAATGGTATAGGCTGTGGTTTCCTTAAGGTTAGAAAAGGGGAGGGGAAACCTTGCTTATTTCAGGAAACTGCTTGTATGTGATGTGCAATACAATAGGGATCCCCAAACCCCCTATCACCACCAGTCCATAGCCCGGTACTGCTCTGCGGCCTGCCAGGCGCCAAGCCATACAAGCAAGCAAAGTCACACACACTGGATCCAAGGCAATGCACAAAACCACTGTTGGAAGAAAAATCCTTCTGGGTTCAGCTCCAAGTGGGGAAAAAGACACTGGAAACATGGAGGCTGTTTGGAAGGTTTAATGGTGGACAGGAGGACGACATGGCTTGAAGCTCCAAAGTGAAAAGGATGGTCGCATGCTTCAAGGTGAAGGAAAAGATCAAGAAGGGCTGATATGCTGAGAGTGCCTGGGTTTTATAACCTTTGTTGGGATTTGAATTGAAGCTTGTTTCTAATTGGTTGTCAGACTCCCATGGGGTCATGCAGGGGCAACTCTGTAGGCTGTCCTGAGTTCCAGGCTTGGTTGAGCCTTGCTGGATGATTATGCACTGAAAAGGGCTTTTGGCAATTGCTATCGTTTTTACCTGGAGATCTTTGTTATGTAAAGTATTCTGGCCCAGGCCTTAATGGCCCACCCATTAACAAAGGTGGGGGTGTGCTTCTGCTTCTGAGGTGAGTTTCTGCTTCTGAGTTTCTAGTCTTTTTAGAGGAAATATTCTGCCTTTTTAATATTTCCCATTTTTCTAGGAGTGCGGTGGGTGCTAACTTCCTACACCACAACACAACCCCATGGTCTTCAGAAAGACTGTATTCCACAGAGGACTAATTTGTTTGGGGGCAATATGCTGACATTGTAAACTGTGGGGTGGTATATGAATCTAAGTGGTATTGCTATTGCTATATCTAGCACTTGACAATAAATCACAAATGCTTTTTCTGATTTATAGCCAAGCAATCTAGTTATTCAATGACCACAATCTCTCTCTCTCTCTCTCTCTCCCACTTCCTCCCTTCTTCCCCCTCTCATTATTGCACCATACAGCTGCCTGAAATAGTAAAGAACTGAAAATAAATCCTTCAGGGAGTGAAGTCACATGATCCCACAATCACACATTTACTGCTTACAAACATTTTTCCATGATCTGTTATAGTACTCCATGATCCTCCAGATGTCTGGGACATAACTTGCATGCTCCTTCCTCATTGGCCAAACCGTTTCTGGCTAATTAGAACTGAAGTCTCCAATTTCTGGAGAACATCAGGTCACTTTCTCCTGGTTGAGGTAATTGCCCAAAGAAGGATAGGTTGATTGGAATGACATATAGCGTCACTGATCTCTTTTCTAGGAAGGCCCCTTTGGTCTTCTGCCAATCTGCATTTTTAATGTGAAATAGAAAGAGGCACATATTACCTAAACAGTTTTCTGTCGTAGAAAATTGAGAGAATGGGATCCATGTAGTGTTTACTTAATTTTTTGGGAACTGATTATTTCAAGGGAAAAACCATAATAATGCAGAATAAAATTATATGCAACATTCACATGATCATCACGTCATCCAGAAGAGATGACTAGGGGAGATGTTAAATTAGACCAAAAGAGAATATCTTTTTATGCAAACTATGGCATTCAGATTCTGTAAATGAGCTTCAACTGAAAGCCATGTCTTCTTCCCCTTTTGGGTTATAAGCACTGTTAAGTTTGCATGAAGAGTCAGACACGGAGTGCTACAAGCTCTTTGTTTATTAGTGACTACAGCTTAGAACAGACCCGTTTTGGCTGGGCTGCGGCTGCTACTTATAGCCAGCAGCCGCAGTTGCCAGCCAATCAGAGTGCAGGGTTTTCCTGCACTTTTTAAACCAATCATTTCTAACATTTTACAAGAACAGTTCAAACTAAACCAATGACATTCAAACCTACATACATAACACCCCTCCCCACTAGGTTCAGTCCATACCCAAACCCCATCTATCTAATGTATTCTTTTTAAATAGGTGGGGCTCTTACGTGCGCTGAGACCTCGTGGTTCAGATGTTTTACAGTTCTCACCCAGTGAGAGATGAAATGTGTCTGCTGACATTTCCTTACTTGGACTTTTAGTAGTAGTAGAACCTGTCTGGTTACTACAACCTGGTCTCTCCTCCCAATCCATCTCCAACCCAATGTCAGCACCCAAGTCAGGTACTGATGTACAGTCTTCCACTTGTGAAAATGGATCTTGGTCTTGTGACAGGTTTTGGGGTGGTTCCTGTCGTGTTGGCTCGTTACACATGGGGTTGATTCTTTCTTGCTTTGTTTTTTTTGTTTTTTGTTTATTTTTTTATTATTATATATAATCACACATAAACAAACATAAACTTAAACGACATATAAGCACACACGCACAAATCATACATTAAATTGAACAGGTATTGCTAAGTTCATCTCACTTATTGTCCAATGTAGATCAGATCCAATTTAAGATAAGTTATTGGATCTTTCTTCTATCCAGCCATCCATAAAAATTGTTCCATATTTTATAATAGTCCATTTCTTCCTTGTTTTTAGTTCCATAGTCAATTTGTCCATCTCGCGTAATAATTTTTCTTAGTGTTTCTGCTTCAGTTGGAGTTTCACTATTTTTCCAGTTCTGTGCAAAAGCCATCCTTGCTGCAGTGATAATATGTATAATTAAATAGAAAATGTCTTTCGGATATGTTCTTTTTGTAATTCCGAGTAGAAAGAATTCTGGGGTAAATTGTATCTCCTCCTTGCACATTTCCTGTAGCCATTTATGAACTTGTTTCCAAAATTCCTGGGCCTTTCTGCAACGCCACCACATATGGTAATAAGTGCCTTTTTCCTTGTTGCATTTCCAACAGGTAGGTGAGAGTTTATTATTAATTTTAGCTAGTCTTATTGGTGTCATATGCCACCTATAAAATAATTTATAAAGGTTTTCTTTGTACGGGGTTGCTAGGGTTATTTTTTTATTTCTAATCCAAATGTTGCGCCAATCATCCAAATTTATGTTATAACCAAAGTCTCTCATCCATAGTACCATTGTTTCTTTCACAATTTCTTCTTCCATTTTAGCCTCTAATAATACATAATAAATTTTTTTGATCATCTTTTTCTCCTGCCCTAGCAAGATTTCGTCCAAGTCAGTCCTTGTTGTACTGATACCCAATTCCCTCTTGTCCTTTGCATATTTAGATTGGAGTTGCAGATAGGCCCACCATTCCAAATCTATTCCTTTATCAGTCAATTGTTGTCTAGTTAGTAAATCACCCTTTACGTCTAAGAGCTCTTCATAAGTTATAATTTTGTCGTATCTTAATAAATGTGGGTGCATCAAAGCTTCTAATGTTGATAGCCAAATTGGGGTTTGATGTACATTTGTTTCTTAATCTTAAACCAGGTATGTAAAAGTGTCTGTCTAAGTTTATGTTTTTGCACATAACTATATCCTTTCATATTACCTTGTCCAAGAAAAGCATGCCAACCTGACTGAAGATTGTGTCCCTCTAATGTTAATACTCTCGAGTTGGTATGGTTAATCCAATCTTTTAACCACGTCATTATTGCAGCACTATGGTACAGTTCCCAATTTGGCAAGCCCAATCCACCTCTCTCTGTGGCATCTTGTAGTAATTTTAATTTTATCCTCGGTTTTTTCTTTTGCCAAATAAAACTTGATATTATCTTGTTCAGCCTGTCAAAAAAGGTTCTGTTGAGTATTATAGGAGCATTTTGAAAAAGGAATAGTAATTTAGGTAAAATATTCATTTTTACCATGGCTATCCTGCCCATAAAGGATAGGTTTAGATTATTCCATTTTATTAAATCCTCCGATATTCGTTTAATAAGGGGGTCATAATTATCTTTCTTAAGGGAGCTAAATCTGGATGATATAGTAATCCCTAGATACTTTATTTTTTCCACAATTCCAATATCCATTATATCCATTATATTGAATATGACAGATAAACAAAAAGAATCACTGGCCACTATAATGGATTCTTTCTTGCTGATTACCCTCATAATCCTCCCCTTCCCCCCTAGAAGAGATACTAGGTGTGGGAACTAGAGAGGAGCAATTGCGATGTTCCTGAGGTAATCTGGATCTCAGTTGATCAATATGCCTGCTCCAGAGGACACCATCCTCTGTTTGTACCCTGTAAGACCTGGGGCCTGTGACCTGGGTTATCTCAGCAGGGATCCATGATGGTTCACCCATACGGTTCTTAGCATAAACAGAATCACCCACAGAGAATGTGCGAACTTTGCTAGTGGAATCTAGTGGTGCGTTGGGTGCGTAAGTGGGATGAAAGCGATCAAAGGGAGACCTGAGTTTCCTACCCATCAACAACTCTGCTGGGGATAAGTTAGTTGATGGGTTAGGACTGATATGCTGAGCACTGAGTAGTTTTTCAACTTTCTCAGTGATGTCCCCTGGACCCAATTGCTGAAGTTTTTCCTTGGTAAATCGTACCATGAGTTCAGCCGGCCGTTAGCCGAAGGATGCCCAGGGGCTGTCAGGGCATGTCTGATACCCTGCTGTGCTAGATATGATTCAAAAAGGTTGGATGTAAATTGAGGACCATTGTCAGAAACGAGGACATCAGGTAACCCATGAGTTACAAAAAGCTTTTTAAGCTGTTTGATGACAGCATCAGTTGTGGTGGATGCCATAGGAATGACCTCTAGCCATTTGGAATATGCATCTACTATAATAAGGAAAGTGTGCCCTCTGGTAGTGCCAGCAAAATCAATGTGAATCCTGGACCATGGGCCCCTAGGACATTCCCATTCCTGTTTGGGGGTGAGAGGTGGGGCAGGCCTGACTTCCTGACAGTTGGGACAGGATGCAACCCAGTGTTCAACCATTTTGTCAATACCTGGCCACCATACATAACTCCTGGCCAATCCCTTCATTCTGACAATACACGGATGACCCTCATGTAACATTTCCAAAACCTCTTTTTGTAGTTTTGCAGGAATAACCACCCTGTTACCCCTCAAAATACATCCTCTTAATACAGAAAGTTGCCTAGATTTAAAAGGTTGGGCAAGTTGAGGTAGATCTTGAAGTGGCCAACCCTTCTTAATCCAGCCTATAATAGGAGCAAGTAAAGTGTCTTTGGCAGTCTCTCTGGCAATTTCAGCAGCGTGTACTGGAAGCTTGGCAACAGTTTCTAGAAAAAAGGTGTAAGTCTCAGGTGCAAAGTCCTCAGTGTGAGAAGGAAGTGGGCAGCGACTCAAAGCATCTGCATGCCCAATGTCCTTGCCAGGCTAGTGGATAAGTTTGTATGAATAAGCAGCAAGAAATTCAGTCCACCTCAGCATTCTTGGTGACAGGATAGTAGGTGTAGGCTTGTATCCTGCCACAATGCCTAACAAAGGTTTGTGATCTGTAACAATGGTAAATGTTCTCCCATACAGATATTCATGAAATTTCTTAACAGCTGCAACAATTGCCAATGCCTCCTTGTCCAATTGGCTGTAATTCCTCTCTGCTTTGGTCAAAGTGCGAGAGTAAAATGCAATAGGGGCTTCTCTCCCGCTGGGAAGCCTGTGGCTCAAACCCCCCTCACTCCAAAAGGGGATGCATCTCAAGTAAGTACAACAGGCAAATTCTCAGGGAACTGTATCAGTACAGCATCAGACGTGATTAGTCTTTTAATACTGTTAAATGCTGATTGTTCCTTCCTGCCCCAGACCCAAACAGACTTTTTATCAAGTAATCTGTGCAATGGTTCAGCAATGGTTGCCTTCTGAGGTAGGAACATGTGATAAAAGTTAATGAGTCCAAGGAAGGCTTGCAAATCTGTTTTGCATTTTGGTCTAGGGGCTTCTTTGATTGCCTGAACCTTGGCATCTGTGGGGTGGATACCATGCTTGTCAATCATATAGCCCAAGAACTCTACCTTGTCAGTTCTAAGAGTGCATTTTTCTTCCTTGACTTTTAACCCCGCTTTTTTGAATCTGGTAAGGACTTCTCTGAGTCTCTCTTGTAACTGAGTGTCATTTTCAGCAGAGATTAACACATCATCAACGTAAGGCATCATCAACTGTTAATTGTTGATATGCCTGGGCCAGATCCAATTTGGCAAAGACTGTACCCCTGCCAAGTGAATGTAGTAAATGATGCACCACTGGAACTGGATATGTGCTCTGTTGAAGCGCATGGTTCAATGTCCCCTTATAGTCTCCACAGATTCTCACTGACCCATCAGTCTTGACTGGTATGACTATGGGTGTCTCCCACCTGGAGTGGTCAGTGGGCTCTAAAACTCCTTGAGCTATTAGTTTATCTAATTGTGCATCAATTTTTCCTTTAAGGCAAATGGGACCCTTCTGGGCTTTAAGCTAATTGGTGGCACCTTGGGATCTAGATTGAAAGTGATAGGGGTCCCCATATACTTGCCCAATCTGTCACTGAAGACCTCTGGAAACTCAGACTTCAAGGCCTCCTCCCATTCAGTGTTGCTCACGTGATTGATGCCAGTCACCTCGATGCCTAGTGGATTGAACCACTCAAGTCCCAGCAAGCTTGGGCGATCCTTGTCCACGATGGTCAGGGGCAAGCTTTTGGTGTGGCCTTTAAACTTCACGTTGAATTCTTGTTCCAACTACTGGAATCTTGTTCCCTTGGTAGTCTTTAAGAGTCAGTACTTGCTTCTTGAAATGCTTCTTCTGAATGTTTGGGAGTAGTCTGTGAATAGTGTCCCATGACACCATAGATAAATATGAGCCTGAGTCCACTTCCATTTGGCAAGGCCTTCCTTCAATTAGTACCTTGACATGCACTTTTCTGTTATTGATAGAAGAAGAATGACCAATAGTTACTGTCTGATGAGTTTCATTCTTCCCCTTTGCTTCTGTGCTGCGCCCCATTTTCTCACTGAGGTTGTTGGGCTTGAATTCTTTGTCAGGAAACTTCCTTCTGTTGGGTGGAGTTCTGGATGATTTGCAGACTCTTGCTAGGTGTCCCTCTTTTTCACAACGGAGGCAGATGGTATCAAGAAACTTGCAATTCAGTGCGGGGTGGCTTCTCCCACAACCTCTGCAGTAAAAATCTTGCCTCTTTCTTCCCAGATCTTTCTTTTTCTTCTCCATTCTGAGTCTATAAATTCCTTCCTCCACCTCACTACAGTCTGACTCAGAATCTATTTGCTCACAATGAGTTGTTGTGGACTTTTCCACATCAGGATGGCTTGAGGCCTTGTTAATTTTCTTCATGGCTGCTGCTGAGGACTTGGTAGCTTCTGCTGAAGAGGCCTCTTCTATTGCTTCCTTCAGCGCGATTTTAGGTCTTAGTAATAACTTGCTCTGAAGCACCTTGTCTTTAAGGCCCAGAACAAATCGATCGCGCATGGCCTCTTCTAAATTGTTAAATTCATATGCACCCCCAATGTCTCTTAAACTTGCCACGAAGTGGTTACGTTGCTTCCCCTTGATCCCGACGGTAAAACTCGTGTCTCTTAATGAGGCACGATACTTGTGGGGCGTAATGGGCTCTTAACAACTTTTCTAAGTCAGGCCATTCCATTACCTCCATGTCTGCAGCTCCGCCAATGCCTTCCATCTTGAAAACTGCCGGACCGCAGTTTGTGAGAAATACCGCCTCTTCCGCTCGAAATGTCGGCGATCATTTCCTTCCAGATACATTTGGAAACGATCTGCATACGTCTCCCAGTCTTCTGCCGTCGGATCGAACGGGGCTGGGGGGGTGTTCAGTGCAGCCATCTCGCTCTCCTGCGTGCTTTCCACATCGTCTTCTCTTCAGGGGAATCCCACCTTCGTCGCCAGTGTTAAGTTTGCATGAAGAGTCAGACGCGGAGTGCTACAAGCTCTTTGTTTATTCGTGACTACAGCTCAGAACAGACCCATTTTGGCTGGGCTGCGGCTGCTACTTATAGCCAGCAGCCGCAGTTGCCAGCCAATCAGAGTGCAGGGTTTTCCCGCACTTTTTAAACCAATCATTTCTAACATTTTACAAGAACAGTTCAAACTAAACCAATGACATTCAAAGCTACATACATAACAAGCACGTTTTCCCATAATGTTGTAGCAAAGCTCTTCCTCACAAAAGAGAGTACAAAAAAGGAAAATAAATTTATTGTAAAGCGTAGACTCTTGGTTACAACATCTGACTTATTTTTAAACTTTTATCATTTTCTGCTTTTTGCTCTGCAAAAGCTCAACCGTTTTCCTGCATATCCTGCGCTGGTATTTAGACTGATGCCAATAAATGTATTTTTCAACCATACATTTTGGATTAAAAAAGAAAAAGGAAAAAGAAACCTCATGACCAAGATATAGTAGCTATATTTATTTCTTAAATAAATAGAGGCCTGCACCTGCTTTGTTTTACATGTTCGTCTTGGGATGGAACTAAACTGGTTTTTATTTTATTTTTTGTCACTAAGCCCTTTCCTTTTGTGGTAGAGTCACTGCAGTGGTGGGATTCAAAGTTTTTACTACGGGCTTGTGGGCTGGCTGCTGCAGTCAGAGGTGGTATTTGGTGGTTCTCCGAACTACTCAAAATTTCTGCTACCGGTTCTCCAGAACTGGTCAGAACCTGCTGAATACCATCTCTGAGTCACTGGTGGGGGAAAGGAGATGCACAACACTCCAGTGGACTGTCAGAGGTCTCCAACCTTGGCAACTTTAAGCCTGGGGGACTTCAACTCCCAGAATTCTAGACCCCTGGACTAGATGAACTTTGTGGGGCACTATACAGAGAACATCTCCTTACACCTATTCGAGGGTAATGAGAAAGATTGCTGTGCCATGAGATAACAGTATTTTGGTGGTCTCTTTGAATAATTGAAGGAGCTTACAGTAAAACAACTGCAAGTCAATTCTGCCTTAGGTCATAAAACAGCAAGCTGTCATTAACTACTTTTCTGAGAGACCATAATTATTATCCAACACGAAGGATGAGAACATATTTTGTCTGCTTTAGGGATTTAGAACTACTTTAACTTGGCCCTAATTAGAAAACATAGTAATCTGTAGCCTGGGGCTTTTCCTTCCCACCCATGAATGGTTGCTTAATCTTAGCCACTCGTAATGAAGCAGAAAGCCGGAACAGAATCCTCTTCAGAGGTTCTATGCACAATAATATCATTTATATATAATCAATGTTTAGGGAAGATGTTTTAAGCCTGTATATAACAATGTTTCTAGCTATTTCAATTTAATGTTTTTAGAAAAGAGTGCTCGACTTCAGCAATTGAAACTAGAAGAGTTCAACTACATTTGGAGGGCCGCTGTATACAAAAAAGGGTACATAGCTTGAAATGGTAATCTTGGATCTTTTATGATTCATGAGTGCTTAACATGTTATAAAAAAAAAACCATTTAGCTTTAGTCGTCTGGGCTGCCTATTGCAGAAAACAGGATGTCAGCTTAAATTACCTTGAACAAGCTTGAGTTTTGTATACTGTATGCAGGGCTGCTGGGGGTTCACGGGGGTTTGAGAGAGCCCCTAGCTAAGATTCTGTGCAGTTTGGAGAACCCCCAAATCCCACTCCTGCCTGACCCTGCTGACCCTGCCCCGCCCCTCCCAGGATTCCCTACGTGGCCCGTTTTGGATGCATGTATGTGTAGGGCACGTGCGGAGGCTCGGGGAGAGCAAAAAACGGGCCTCCTCCTGGAAGTTTGGGAAGGCCGGAGAGGGGCCTGTTTCCAGCTTCCAGAGAACCTTTGGAGCCCATGGAGGATGTTTTGCCATAGTGCAGGAGGCTGACTAGGTCACACCCACCATGGTCATGCCCACTCAGCAACTGGGCAGAGAACCACTTGCTAAAATTTTGAAGCCCACCCCTGACCATATGTGGTAATCCTTCAGGTTCAAAGAAGACATACTGTGGTGCAATTCATTATGGACACAGAGGTGGCTCTGCAATCCCAGTCTTGAAGGACAGAGACTAGCACAACGAAGGTGTTGAAAATCCACTGTAGTAATTATGAGTGCCATTTAGTGATGCTGCTCATGGTTTTCTATCAGTTTTTGGTGGTCCTAGACTTCAAAGCTGGTGGAGGACTCGCCAGCAGGTTCTGTCAGCAACTGCAGCTTCTAGATCCCTTGGCTGGATATTACTGTGGCATAGGATTTCTAGAGCTTGTGTGGTCAGCCTCTTCCCAACTCCAGTACACTCATAGAGCAACTGGCAAGGCATGTGGCAGTCATCCATTCTGATGACATGCCCCACCCATCTCATTTGGGCTCCGATCAGGAACTCGATGCTGATGGACTCTGCAGAATCCAAAACCTCCAGGTTAGCGACACGAACTTGCCAATAGATACCAAGGATTGAACGGAAGAGCATGCATGTGAAATTTCTCCAACTATTTGCTAGGCCTTTGGTACAGAGACTAGGACTCCCATCCATATAGGAAAAAAAGGAATAAACATAATTTTGTAGGCTTTTAGCTTTGTGGAGATGTGGGTGTTATGTTGATTATGTTGATTGGACAATCTAGTTTGCAGTCAGCCTAGTGCATTCGGAACGCAGGCTCATATGACTAGGGCGCTGGGTCGGAGGTTAGCAAATCCATGTTTGAGACCCAAGTGCTACCACAGGGCAGGGTGAGCTCCCATCATTCTCTCCAGCTCCTCGATGGGGACATGAAAGGAGTCTCCACAGGTGTCCCCTGAGCAATGGCGATGTTACCAGCTAATCCTTTCAACCCAAAATGGGAAGGGGAACCTCATTGCTTGACTGGCCTTGCTGATCCTGGAATCAATTTATTTACCCAAAGACCTATTGCTTGAGATGATGCTTCCCAAATATTCTGCCAATATTGAATCCCTTTCTGACAATCCTTGGATGGATATGATATACAGGGACTGTCTTTAGCCTGTAATTTGTCCAGCACTCAGCATCTTGCAAGGTGCCAGTGCTGTTGATGTCTTTAAGATCATGCTGCTGTACTATGACATAGTCAAGTAGGTACCAATATGTGGACCTGGGATAGTCCAGGTAGTTTTGTACCTGTTTGCAAGTCTGAATATCCTGTTAGTGATGCACAAATTATGCTGGGCACATTTGCTCAGAAGCTGCAGGCCATTGTTATTTAGGTTTTCTACTCCATGTCTTCCAAAGACTCTGTTCCAGTTGTTACCAGGAGTGGGATTCTCCCAGTTCAGACCAGTTTGGGCAAACCCCTAGCTCCAACGATTAGCTGGCAGTGAACCAGTTTGCTCTGATGATTATGTGGGTCCGCCCACCCGTCCCTGTGCTGTACTTACCTATATCTTCTTAGCTGATTCGTGCAGCAGAGCGGATTGCCGCTCCTCAGCTGTGTTACTCCCCAGTAGTAACATAGCAGGTAACTTTTTTGGAAAGCTGTTCACACTGTGTGCGCAAAGCGCGTGATCAGCGAACCGGTTGTTATACTGGCGGCATCCCATCACTGGTTGTTATTGTTTGTCCCAGCCTAATGTTGAAGTCACCCCAAATGCCAAATTTGTCACTGGCACAGGTTGTTCAAATAATCTAGTCCAGGTCCTAGTAGAAACCTCCTTCTTCTTCTGGACTAGTGAAAGTTGGTGCATAGCAGAGGTGGTATTCAGCAGGTTCTCACCAATTCTGGAGAACCGGTAGTGGAAATTTTGAGTCGTTCAGAGAATCGGCAAATACCACCTCTGACCCCATCTATTC
The DNA here is from genome assembly GCA_009733165.1 of Naja naja. Classification (NCBI taxonomy): domain Eukaryota; kingdom Metazoa; phylum Chordata; class Lepidosauria; order Squamata; family Elapidae; genus Naja; species Naja naja. The sequence continues at coordinate 150,319,614 of CM019150.1, forward strand.
TCTGCCTCCCGAGTCCTAGCTGATCAGCTAGGTCTTCTTTTGTTGCCCTGCACAGGAGAATGGAGCTGGAAAGCAGGTTAGTGGGGTGGGGAGGGAAGAGGATTTTGCAGTAACCTTCCCGCAGGAGTGGGGAGGGAATGGGGATTTTGCAGTATCCTTCCCCTGCCACACCCATCAAGCCACACCCACCAAGCCATGCCACACCCACCAAGCCACACCACGCCCACCAAGCCACACCACGCCCACAGAACCAGTAGTAAAACATTTTTGAATCCCACCACTGGTGCATAGGCACTGACTGTGGTGATATACCAGGACTTGCTGTGAGGAAAGTGGAACTTCATGATGTGTTCATGTATTGCAGTGGGTGGAGCAAAGATATTCTTCCGCAGAGCTGTTTTGATTGCAAAATCTACTCCATGAGTCCTGCTGTCAGTCAGGGGTTTCCTTCTCCAAAAGAAAAGGTAGATCCACTCACTGCTCCCTCTAATGAATCCTGATCTTCCAACATGGTCTCACTGGGTAGTTTGGCTGCTGTGTGTACTGTTCACCTTTGAGGCCTTGACTCCCTGTCATTATTCAGTACAGGTGTTCCAGGCTCTCTTCAAAAAATGAATTTTCTTTCATTCTTTTTACTTGCAGCGCAGATAAGTAACATTCTGTTGCTAAACTGACCAAACATTATTTTAGCTCAGTCCTGGCACTGCAGAACTATAAGGACTGTAACTAGTCCTGAAGAACTGCTCTCAAATTACAACACTTTCCATCACTAACCAGAAGTTTCTAGTTATATATAAACAAACATACAAATTGATTCAGACAAAGCAAGAAATTAGCCAGCTAATATGGCTCAGAAATGTGGAACAAAAGACTTGGAAAGTAAACAAACTTAAAGCCAAAGAAAGATTTCACTCATCTTTCTCTCTTTTAATACCAAAAAAGCTCCTTCTTTCAACTACTGTGTATCAACAAAAAAATAGTGCCCTTATTAAGGAGGGGTAATTATTAACCTTAATACTGTACTCAAAATGCAGATACCCTCTTTAAAGAAAAAAAAAAACTTTGAACTTCACTTCAGTTTGTTTTCTCTATCAAAATGCTGCCAATTCTCAGCCTTATTAGGGCCTGATCTCAGTTGAGAAATATCAGAGAGAATGGAAAATCCACAAGCATGTATAAAACAAAATGCTTCAGAATGCCAAATCTCATATTTCTTTGAAGTGCTATCAAGAAGAAGACAAAGAAAATGAGTCCATTTCCATTTCTTTTAAAACTTAAAAACACTGAAATTTTCTTTGCTTACGCTGTAACTTGGAACACACCAGTTTATTTTATTCTGGGTCAATAAGCACTTTTCTCTCTCTTTCTCAACTGCCAAAAATATACAAATGGCAGGTAAGCCAAGTTAGTGTTTTTAAGAAACCATGGTCTTCCCATCGGTGATACCATCCTTTCATTAAAAAAAAGCCATACATTTAATAGCCATATAGTGCTGGCTCAGGAATTCTGGGAATTCTGGGAGTCCACAGGTCATAGAGTTGCCATAGTAACCCACCCCTGCTTAAAAGTTTTCTCTTTCCCCCTCCCCTCTCCCAATCAACCAATGGAGAAAATTGCCAATGGTATTGGATCTTGGGGTGGAGAGGCAGATGTGAGACCCAATAGATTGACAGGAATGTGAAAGAGAAGGAGCAAGACCCTCCTCTCAGAATAATCAGTCTTCATCCTATTTATTTTATTTATTTATAATTGGACTTGTATGCCGCCTCCTCTCCGCAAGGACTCGGGGCGGCTCACAATTAAAACACAATAATTCAACAATAAATATTTTTTAAAAAGATTAAATCGAACAAGCCCAATCCTATGTAGTCTGAAATCTTGGCACCAAAGAATGAAGGTTTTTATACAATAAGTTGCACCCAATAAGGATAGAGACAGTGTTTAAAAACACTATTGCATGTAATTAAAATAAATATAGAAATTACCGGAGATATAAAAATACTTAATAGAATTATTCTGTGAATTGGAAAACAATGGACTCATTCTCCATTCATTCATATAATTAAAAAGGAGAAAAGTGTGATAATTGCCTTTTAAAAAAATATAAATTCAGACAAAGGATTAATAAATAGAACGTGGTTGCATGATTGAATTTTCCACCAAGTTATCCTTTTCCATAAATCCACACAGTTTCACATGTATCAGGTCATCCCCTCCAAGGAATAAAAGGTGTAAAAACATCCCTGACAATTCTCTTTCCCACCCTCCAACAGCCTTCTGCACATCCTACTGACTGAAGGCCAATGAATTCTGCCCGCAAATCCATTTACTAGAAGCAATAACAATCCTGGATGGCTGGCAGGAAAGCATAATATGGAAGTCCGTGTGACAAATGTTAAAAGAGCTTTGGTGGCTCAGGCTGTAAATGCCTGCTCTTAAGATCCAGCTGTCTACAATTACTGTAGGCTCGAATCCCACCAGGCTCAAGGTTGACTCAGCCTTCCATCCTCTCGGGGTAGGTAAATTGAGGACCCAAGATTGTTGGGGGCAATTAGCTGACCTTGTAAAAATGCCGCTTAGTAATAAGCAGGCATATACAATGGAATGAAGGCTATTGCTGAGCACATTGGATTGTGCTCCAAAAATTGTAAGCCGCCCTGAGTCTTCGGAGAAGGGCGGCATGTAAATGTAATTTAAAAAAAAAAAAATTACCCGTGTGTTTTACTTTTATCCCTCAACTTTCCTTGGCGGTCTGAATTGACATGAAAAAAAAGCCTGCCAATACCATAATTGATAGAGAAGCCACTTAATACTACAGTATGCCGTTGACCCATGGAATCTGACTGGGAATTTTCAGAATCACAGTCTCAACATCTTTCGACAGTGCCACTCTGGGAAAAGTTGGGAAAGCACCATTTGTGGACAAGCTCTTTTAGATCAGTATGATTCCTTCAAGCAATTTTGAATAAGATAGCAACAGCAATAGCACTTAAATTTATATACCAGCCCATAGAGCTTGGCAGCACTCTCTGATCAGTTTACAATGTCAGCATAGTTCCCTCAACAATTGGGGTTCTCATTTTATGGACCTTGGAAGGATGGAAGACTGAGTCAACCTTGAGCCCCATCAGGATTGAACTCCAAACTGTGGCTAGAGTTAGCCTGCAATACTGCATTCTAACCACTGTGCCACCAAGGCTCTATTGGAAATCTAAATATACTTCAAAATGCATCTTGCAAATCAGCAGAAGCAAACAAATGCTATATTTTAGCTATAATTCTATTACTAGTTCATGGTTAGCAAACTTACACTTTATTTGGTGTAAGTTTAGGCAGTTAGAACAATTAATCAGTGGAACAACTTGCTTCCAGAAGTTGTGAATGATCCAACACTGGAAGTTTTTAAAAAGATGTTGGATAACCATTTATCTGAAGTGGTGTAGGGTTTCCTGCCTTAGCAGGGGGTTGGACTAGAAGACCTCCAAGGTCCCTTCCAACTCTGTTCTTCTATTCTATTTGCAAAACATACAGAACGATATTTGCCTTTGTTATACAGGTGAAACTTGAAAAATTAGAATATCGTGCAAAAGTTCATTTATTTCAGTAATGCAACTTAAAAGGTGAAACTAATATATGAGATAGACTCATTACATGCAAAGCAAGATAGTTCAAGCTGTGATTTGCCATAATTGTGATGATTATGGCTTACAGCTCATGAAAACCCCAAATCCACAATCTCAGAAAATTAGAATATTGTGAAAAGGTGCAATATTCTAGGCTCAAAGTGTCCCACTCTAATCAGCTAATTAAGCCATAACACCTGCAAAGGGTTCCTGAGCCTTTAAATGGTCTCTCAGTCTGGTTCAGTAGGAATCACAATCATGGAAAAGACTGCTGACCTGACAGTTGTGCAGAAAACCATCACTGACACCCTCCATAAGGAGGGAAAGCCTCAAAAGGTAATTGCAAAAGAAGTTGGATGTTCCCAAAGTGCTGTATCAAAGCACATTAACAGAAAGTTATGTGGAAGGGAAAAGTGTGGAAGAAAAAGGTGCATAAGCAGCAGGGATAACCGCAGCCTGGAGAGGATTGTCAGGAAAAGGCCATTCAAAAGTGTTGGGGACTTTCACAAGGAGTGGACTGAGGCTGGAGTCAGTGCATCAAGAGCCACCACACACAGACGGATCCTGGACATGGGTTTCAAATGTCATCAGAAGCGTCTTACCTGGGCTAAAGAAAAACAGACCTGGTCTGTTGCTCAGTGGCCCAAAGTCCTCTTTTCTGATGAGAGCAACTTTTGCAACTCATTTGGAAACCAAGGACATAGAGTCTGGAGGAAGAATGGAGAGGCACACACTGCAAAATGCTTGAAGTCCAGTGTGAAGTTTCCAGTGTGTTGATTTGGGGAGCCATGTCATTTGCTGGTGTTGGTCCACTGTGCTTCATTAAGTCCAGGGTCAATGCAGCCGTCTACCAGGAGATTTTAGAGTACTTCATGCTTCCTTCCGCAGATGAGCTTCATGGGGATGCTGACTTCATTTTCCAGCAGGACTTGGCACCTGCCCACACTGCCAAAAGCACCAAAACCTGGTTCAATGACTGTGGGATTACTGTGCTTGATTGGGCAGCAAACTCGCCTGACCTGAACCCCATAGAGAATCTATGGGGCATTGCCAAGAGAAAGATGCGAGACATGAGACGAAACAATGCAGAAGAGCTGAAGGCCGCTATTGAAGCATCCTGATCTTCCATAACACCTCAGCAGTGCCACAGGCTGATAGTTTCCATGCCACACCACATTGAGGCAGTAATTGCTGCAAAAGGGGCTCAGATCAAGTACAGAGTACATATGCATGCTTATACTTTTCAGAGGTCCGATATTGTTCTATGTACAATCCTTGTTCTATTGATTGCATGTAATATTCTAATTTTCTGAGATTGTGGATTTGGGGTTTTCATGAGCTGTAAGCCATAATCATCACAATTATGACAAATCACAGCTTGAACTATCTTGTTTTGCATGTAATGAGTCTATCTCATATATTAGTTTCACCTTTCAAGTTGCATTACAGAAATAAATGAACTTTTGCACGATATTCTAATTTTTTGAGTTTCACCTGTACCCTTAAGCAAGTCCTGGTCTGCTAAGAGCTACTGGAGTCAAATAAAGAGACTTGATATTTGCTTCTGGTTCAGATAGATCTCTGCATTAGTCCCAGGGGCTAAAGGGCTTACAGGGACTAATTCAGAGTAGGAAAAGAAATGACTACTTGGTTGCAGAAAAGAGCCCATGGATAAATAAATGCAATAAAAAGAAAAAGACATTCAATATCAAGTGTTTAGGAATAAAGGCATTAAATGGAAAAAAATTCATTCTGACAAGTTAAGCTAAGTTCAAGCTGTAAAACATTCATTATCAGCTCTATTTCAGAAAAGTTCAGAGCCACACAGGCGAAGTTATCTGCTTTTGGTTAGTTAATCCATAAGAAAGATAGGACTTAAACTAGGCCAATAGTCAAGCAGAACCATGGTTCTGCTTGAGCATTAGTTTTCATTTAGAGCCTGGAGTCTATGAAGAATATATAAATGTAACCCTGAATAATTTCAGATTCTATTTTCCGCATATAGTGAAGGCAACGCAAAACAAGGATAGACATATAGAAAGTTGGTTTACTGTCTACTAATATTGCCTTTCCATCCAACACAGTGCTTCTAGGTCCAGTGGCTATTGCTGGTTGCTATGGACCATAATTCCTGTAGGTCTCAAAACAAAGCCAAGAATCCAAAATCATGGGTGTTGAACCCAGAAAAAATTGCAAGATAGTTTGTCTATGTTGGAAACACAGCTTCATAAGTATCAACTTTTAAAAAATGTTTTCAATCTATTAACTATTTGTGGCATTAGGGGAGGAAGCAAGATGCTCTTTACTGGTCCTTCTCTGTCTCTGTGTTGATAAAAATATTTAATTCTTTGATGCCCTGTCGCGGTTGTCTGGAGTTTTGTAATCTATACATGTTATGGCTAAGATATCACTTGCATATGACTTGAGACAGCAGTGCCCACTGCAAACCATGACAGCAATAGGACTTAGACCTATAGATCTCTACAGCCCTTCTAAGTGGTTTACAGAATCAGCATATTGTCCCCAGTAATCTGGGTCCTCATGTTACGAACCTCAGAAGGATGAACGTCTGAGTCAGCCTTGAGCTGGTGAGAATCGAACTGTGGCAGTCAGCAGAATTAGACTGCAATATTGCGTTCTAACCACTGCACCCCCACAGTTCTTGATGATGATGTCAGTATGATGACATGTGCATAGTTATATCATCCTACAAATACCACTTTTATATATTTGCATCACGTCCGGCACAAGTACATTAATACTTATGCAATGAACTTGCCCCCATTGCTCCCTCCCCATGACATCCATGTCTCTAGATATACTTAATGAGCTTATTCTATTCCTATCAGATTGTGGACTTCAGTCTATGAACAGGAAGTTTCTCACTGGATTATTTCAAAAATTTCCTTATGGTTTACTCTGCTTTCTCTATAACTGGTATCTGCAGGGTCACAGTGGCCTAGCTGCTAAGTCATTGGGCTTGTTGACCGGAAGATTGGCAGTTTGAGACCCAAGCAGCACATGATTGGGTGAGCTCCTGTTGCTTGCCCTACCTCCTCCCACCTAGCAGTTCAAAAGCATGCAAATGCAAGTAGATAAATAGGTATTATCAGTGGGAAAGTAACATCATTCCCTGCACCTTGGCATACAGTCATGCCAGCCACATGACCATGGTTCCCTCAGCTAAGAAATGGAGATGAGCACAGCCTCCCAGAGTCAGACACAACTGGACAGGGGAAACTTTTATCTTTTTACATTTATAATTGGTATCTATATTTTTAATTGGAAATGCAATGGATTGAATCTCAAGTGTCCTGCATACAAAGTACTCTATGTTGTATTAAGCTGTGGGATTTCTCTGATTAAAGTGAAGGATGAGAATATGTAGTTTCCGGGTTCATATGAACTACAGAATATTTTAAAGTAATAATTGCAATCATTGGGAAATTCTTGCAAAATAGGCAAGTGTCATACATACCCTCACACACACACACACACACACACATCAGACACCCTCAGCACATTGTTTTCACATTGCTTCACCCAGTTGAGCTTCTTTGTTTATATGACTTTTTAGGAGCAAAAGTGGATTGTATGGGTCTTGATAAAAATCTCCTAATGACTGTACTTTGCAAGCCCACTCCTTGTGGCACGGTCCCTTAGCGATCACTGTTAGTGACTCCACCAAGCTATTTGTTCTGCCTAAATGCCAGGAAACAAACCAATAGGCAATAAAACACAATAGCTATTATCAGTTTGCAAACCATTTCTTCCCAACAATTGTGCCAAAGAAGAAAAGAACTGCTGATGCTTTTTCATGAGGTATTTGAAGGAACAATGGCTGAAGTCCAGGTGTTCGAGCAAATGGGCAGGCAAACTCAAGATGCAGCCTTTACCTGGCATCATGCCTGCTTTTGATTTGTAAAGGTGCAGAGAATAATGGCAAAATAAGAAGTGTGGACTATGCACTACTATATAATAGCATCAGATCCCTGTGCAAACATGTTATCTTATTTTGTTTGCTGTCAGTTTCATCCTGCTGCATTGATAGCAAGATTTTTACTTGGCTTCAAATCGGGAACCAGAACAGTAAATCCAGTTTGGTGCTAATCTCTGCAAACAGATATATTAGTGCAAACAACAAAACCCAAAAGGCATTGTTACTTTGAATAATGTTGTATCCCACAGAAATGCTCATTATTCAAGTAGCTATGCAGTGTGTTATATAGTAATGCATGCATAAGGTCCTTTGACAATCTTTTTCTATCTGGCCTAAAAAAAACCCTCTCCTTCAAAGTTTCTCCTGACCATGGATCAACATGTCATGCAATCCTAGTTTGCACACCAGGGCACAAAAAAGGGCATGTGTTCCAATCACTGAATCTATGTGTGTATGAATGTCTAAGAAGTGGCACCCCCAAACTTAGGTTCTATGGCCACTGATTCATATTTTGTCTCTCTTGGGGCTATTTCAAGATCCAATCCTGCTCTCAGATTGAAAAACAGTTTCTCTTCTGCTGTAAAATAGATATACATAATGAAAGGGTTAACAATATGTAATTTTTACCACTGAGTGAGAAAGTTCATTCTTGGGTATTCTGATTATCTGAAGGATCAGAAAGAAGGAAAGAAGGGAGGGAGGGAGGGAGGGAGGAAAGGAGGGAGGAGGAGAAAGAAAGAATAGGAAGAAAGGAAGAAAGAAAAAGAAAGAAAGTGAGGTGAGCCCAAATTTGGGATTCAGTGACAATAAAGTAAAGGTTCCCCGTGCACATACATGCTAGTCATTTCCGGCTCTAGGGGGCACTACTCATCTCCATTACAAAGCCAAAGAGTTAGCGCTGTCCGAAAATGTCTCTGTGGTCATGTGGCCGGCATGACTAAACACTGAAGGTGCACAGAATGCTGTTACCTTCTCACCAAAGTGGTCCCTATTTTATTACTTGCATTTTTACATCTTTTCAAACTGCTAAGTTGGCAGAAGGTGGGACAAGTATTTATTTATTTGATTTGATTTGTCAATTGCTTACAAGATAATAGGTATAAGTATAAACATAGTTATGAATACATGGATACATATGAGAAAAATAAAAGGAGCAATAGGTCAGGGACGGTAGGCACGTTGGTGTGCTTATGCACGTCCCCTACAGATCTCTTAGGAAAGGGGTGAGGTCAATAGTGGACAGTCTATGGTTAAAGTTTTTGGGGTTTGGGGAAGAAACCACAGAGTCAGGCAGAGTATTCCAGACATTGACCACTCTGTTGCTGAAGTAGTATTTCCTGCAATCAAGTTTGGTGCAGTTAACCATGAGTTTGTATCTATTGTGAGCTCTTGTATTGTTATGGTTGAAGCTGAAGTATTCATTGACAGGTAGGACATTGCAATATATAATTTTATGTACTATACTTAGATCGGACTGAAGGTGGCGTAGTTCTAGGTTTTCTAGGTCTAGAATTTCAAGTCTGGTGGCATAAGGTATTCTGCAATGAGTAGAAGAGTGGAGAACTCTTCTTGTGAAATATTTCTGGACTTTCTCTACTGTGTTAATATCAGATATGTAATGCAGGTTCCAGACTGATGAGCTGTATTCAAGTATTGGTCTAGCAAATATTTTGTATGCTCTAGTTAGTAGTGTGATATTACCAGAGAAAAAGCTACGTAGGATTAGGTTAACAACTCTTAATGCCTTTTTGGCTATGTAGTTACAGTGTGCTCTAGCACTTAGATCATTAGAGATGAGTACTCCAAGGTCCTTGACAGAGTTTGGATCATCAACAAAGACTTGACTATTCAGCTTGTATTTTATTTTCTGATTTTTTTTGCCAATATGTAAGAGAGAGCATTTATTTGTTGAGATTTGAAGTTGCCATTTGTTTGACCATTCTGATACAAGTCGAGGTCTTTTTGAAGGGTAGCAGAATTATCTGTGGTGTTGAATAGCTTTACATCATCAGCGAAGAGAACACAGTTGCTCTTAATTAATTAATTAATTAATTAATTGGATTTCTAGGCCGCCCCATCTCCCTAAGGACTTGGGGCGGCATACAATAAAAAATGATACAAATATACAATTAAAAAGAAATTAAATCTAATAGAAACCCAAAATGTAGTTAAAACACTAAAAACAATCCTTAAAACTCCCCATATAGCCCATCCTCAGTCGAGGTCAGTGAGTTGGAATAACCATGTTTTAGGCCCCGGCGGAAGGAGTGGAGGTCAGGGGCCACCCGGAGCTCCAGGGGCAGCTGGTTCCAAAGGGTGGGTGCTCCCACAGAGAAGGCCCTGCCCCTAGGGGTTGCTACCTGACATTGTCTGAACCCCAAGGAGGCCCTGTCTGTGAGAGCGCACAGGACGATGGGAAACAGTCGCTGGCAGCAGGGTCTCCCGTAAATATGATCACAAAGTTACTTTAATATGATTAATATGATCACAGAGGTCATTTATGTAGAGTATGAAGAGAGTTGGTCCTAGAACACTGCCTTAACGTAACGGGAGCTCACTCCATTACACGGTGCTAGGGATTCGAACTACCGAACTGCCAACCTTTCTGATCAACAAGCTCAGCGTCTTAGTCACTGAGCCACCCCATCCCTTTTCCAGTGAGAATACTTGGTAGCAATTTGCAAGTGGGTGAAACTGGAATGAAACTCTTTTGATCATGTTTTAAATGGATTCATTTCTAGATTGCTGACATAAGATATTAACACAATACACAATCCAGAGGTCATTTACTGTACAACATTTCTTTGCTTCCTGTTCCCTGCCCCTGGCTGGTATGGTTACTTTATGTGACTTAGCTAGCTCCTATCCCCCACACATACGTTTAATCAAAGACAGAACACTCTATACAGAAGTAATTTAGTCGGTGTCTGTCCTATTTTCCTCATTTTGAACAAGAAGGTTAACGTTCCGTCTAGACAAAACTGGTCGGCCGTCTCTTGTGAACCTTAATCCCTGCAGGACACTTCATCTCTGAACATGTTTCTTATTTTCCAGACAAGCCTAGGGGATTTGAATCTTTCAATAAAATTCCTGGCTATATTCAGGCTGCCTTTTAGTACTGATTTATACATCAATAAAACATTTCTAAAATCCCCATACCATCAGAGGTAGAGTAGGTTTTTAGACATGTAAATAACATGGCTTAAGGCATAGTGTATTTGGACAATAATTCATCCTAGCTTTTGACTTTTCAAAGTGGGTTGCAAGTTCTGAAAGTATTGGACAGATTTATTTTTCTTTGTAATTAGAAGAAAAGATCTCAGTACCAATCATGTTTGTTATTGTATTTTTCTTATAACAGACTGCATTGTTTTTGTTTTCATAAGAGGTGGAAGCCATATTGATATCTGTTCTGTACCAGTTCTACTATTCTCCTTGTTAAGTTTGCATGAAGAGTCAGACGCAAAGAGCTTCAATGAAGAGTTTATTAAGTGACTACAGCTCGAATGGACCCAACTTAAGTTTGCATGAAGAGTCAGACGAAGAGCTTCAGTGAAGAGTTTATTAAGTGACTACAGCTCGAATGGACCCAACTTGGCTGGGCTACGCTGTATAGCCCAGCCAATTAGAGTGCAGGGTTTTCCCGCACTATTTAAACCAATCCCATTTGACATTTTACAAGAACAATTCAAACTAAACCTACATACATAACACCCCTCCCCACTAGGTTCAGTCCATACCAAACCCCAACCTATCTAATGTATTCTTTTAAATAGGTGGGGCTCTTGCGTATACGTTGAGACCTTCGTGGTTCAGAAGTTTTAACATTCTCACCCAGTGAGAGAGGAAATGTGTCTGTTGACATTTCCCCACTGGGACTTCCTGTGAAAGAAGACCCTGTTTGATTGTTAGAATCTGGTCTCTCCTCCCAACCCATCTCCAGCCCAATGTCAGCACCCAAGTCAGGTAGTGATGTACAATCTTCCACTTCTAAGGATGGATTTTGGCATTGTGACAGGTTTTGGAATGGTTCCTGTCGTAATGGCTCGTTACACATGGGGTTGATTCTTGCTTGCTGATTTTCCTCCTGTTCCTCCCTTCCCCTAGAATTGACATCAGGTGAGGGAACTAGAGAGGAACAATGCGATGTTCCTGAGAGAACCTGGATCTAAGTTGATCAATGTGCCTGCTCCAGAGAAGTCCATCCTCTGTTTGCACCCTGTAAGAACGAGGGCCTGTGATCTGAGTTATCTCAGCAGGAATCCACAAAGGTTCACCTATAAGGTTCTTAGCATAAACAGAATCACCCACACTGAATGTGCGAACTTTGGAAGTGGAATCTAGTGGAGCTGGGTGCGTAAGTGGGATGAAGGCAGTCAAGGGAAGACCTAAGTTTCCTACCCATCAACAACTCTGCTGGGGATAAGTTATTAGATGGGTTAGGAGTGATGTGCTGAACACTAAGAAGTTTTTCAACTTTCTCAGTGATGTCCCCAGGACCCAGTTGCTGAAGCTTCTCCTTGGTAAAATGTACCATGCGTTCAGCCCGGCCGTTAGCCGAAGGGTGCCCAGAGGCTGTCAGGGCATGTCCATTCCCTGTTGTGCTAAATAGGATTCAAAAAGGTTGGATGTAAATTGAGGGCCATTGTCAGAGACAAGAACATCAGGTAACCCGTGGGTTACAAAAGGTTTTTTAAGCTGTTTGATGACAGCATCAGTTGTGGTGGATGCCATGGGGATTACCTCTAGCCATTTGGAATATGCATCTACTATAATAAGAAGGGTGTGCCCTCTGGTAGGGCCAGCAAAATCAATGTGAATCCTGGACCACGAGCCCCTAGGACATTCCCATTCCTGTTTGGGGCGAGAGGTGGGGCAGGCCTGACTACCTGACAGTTGGGACAAGATGCAACCCAGTTTTCAACCATTTTGTCAATACCTGGCCACCATACATAACTCCTGGCCAATCCCTTCATCCTTACAATACCAGGATGACCCTCATGTAACATTTCCAAAACCTCTCTTTGCAGTTTTGCAGGAATAACCACCCTGTTACCCCACAAAATACATCCTCTTAATACAGATAATTCAGTTTGCCTGGACTTAAAAGGTTGGGCAAGGTGAGGTAGATCTTGAAGAGGCCAACCTTTCTTAATCCAGCCTATAACAGGAGCCAACACAGTGTCTTTGGCAGTCTCTCTGGCAATTTCAGCAGCATGAACTGGAAGCTTGGCAACAGTTTCTAGGAAAAAGGTGTGTGTTTCAGGTTCAAAGTCCTCCTTGTGGCAAGGAAGTGGGCAACGACTCAGTGCATCAGCATGTCCAATGTCCTTGCCAGGCTTGTGGATAAGTTTGTATGAATAAGCAGCAAGAAATTCAGTCCACCTCAGCATTCTTGGTGACAGGATAGTAGGTGTAGGCTTGTCTCCTGCCACAATGCCTAACAAAGGTTTGTGATCTGTAACAATGGTAAATGTTCTCCCATACAGATATTCATGAAATTTCTTAACAGCTGCAACAATTGCCAATGCCTCCTTGTCCAATTGGCTGTAATTCCTCTCTGCTTTGGTCAAAGTGCGAGAGTAAAATGCAATAGGGGCTTCTCTCCCACTGGGAAGCCTGTGCTCAAAAAAAAAACCCACTCCAAAAGGGGATGCATCACAAGTCAGTACAACAGGCAAATTCTCAGAGAACTGTATCAGTACAGCATCAGACGTGATTAGTCTTTTAATACTGTTAAATGCTGATTGTTCCTTCCTGCCCCAGACCCAAACAGACTTTTTATCAAGTAATCTGTGCAATGGTTCAGCAATGGTTGCATTCTGAGGTAGGAACATGTGATAAAAGTTAAGGAAGGCTTGCAAATCTGTTTTCCATTTTGTTCTAGGGACTCCTTTGATTGCTTAAACCTTGGCATCTGTAGGGTGGATGCCATGCTTGTCAATCATGTAGCCCAGGAACTCAACCTTGTCAGTTTTAAGAGTGCATTTTTCTTCCTTGACTCTTAACCCCGCTTTCCTGAATCTGGTAAGGACTTCTCTGAGTCTCTCTTGTAATTGAGTGTCATTTTCAGCAGAGATTAACACATCATCAAAGTAAGGCACTACCCCTGGCAGTCCTTGGAGCATTCTTTCCATAAGGCTTTGAAAGATGCCTGGTGCCACGCTTACTCCAAATTGTAACCTTTTACATTTGAAAGCACCTCTATGAGTCACAATGGTTTGGGCCTCTGCAGTGGCATCATCAACTGTTAGTTGTTGATATGCTGGGCCAGATCCAATTTGGCAAAGACTGTACCCCTGCCAAGTGAATGTAACAGATGATGCACCACTGGAACTGGATATGCGCTCTGCTGCAGCGCATGGTTCAGTGTCCCCTTATAGTCTCCACAGATTCTTACTGACCCATCAGTCTTGACTGGTGTGACTATGGGTGTCTCCCATCTGGAGTGGTCAGTGGGCTCTAAAACCCCTTGAGCTATTAATTTGTCTAATTGTGCATCAATTTTTCCTTTAAAGCAAATGGGACCCTTCTGGGCTTTAAATGAATTGGGGCACCTTGGGATCTAGGTTGAAAGTGATAGGGGTCCCCATATACTTGCCCAATCCTTCGCTGAAGACCTCTGGAAACTCAGACTTCAAGGCCTCCTCCCATTCAGAGTTGCTCACGTGATTGATGCCAGTCACCTCGATGCCTAGTGGATTGAACCACTCAAGTCCCAGCAAGCTTGGCGATCCTTGTCCACGATGGTCAGGGGCAAACGTTTGGTGTGGCCTTTAAACTTCACGTTGAATTCTCTTGTTCCAACTACTGGAATCTCGTTCCCTTGGTAGTCTTTAAGAGTCAGTGCTTGCTTCTGGAAATGTTTCTTCTGAATGTTGGGAAGTAGCCTGTGAATAGTGTCCCATGACACCATAGATAAATAGGAGCCTGAGTCCACTTCCATTTGGCAAGGCCTTCCTTCAATGAGTACCTTCACATGTACTTTTCTGCTTCTCAAAGGTGAAGAATGACATGTTTGATGAGTTTCATTCTTCCCATTTGTTTCTGAGTTGCGCCCCATTTTCTCACTGAAGTTGTTGGGCTTGAATTCTTTCTCAGGAAATTTCTTCCTACTAGGTGGAGTTCTGGATGATTTGCAGACTCTTGCTAGGTGATCTCTTTTCTCACAACGTAGGCAGATGGTGTCTAAAAACTTGCATTCAGTGCAGCGGTGCCCCCCCCCCAGCCTCTGCAATAAAATTCTTGCCTCTTTCTTCCAAGGTCTTTCCTTTTCTTCTCCATTCTGAGTCTATAAATTCCTTTCCCCACCTCACTCTATTTGCTCGCAATGGGTTGTTGTGGACTTTTCCACATCAGAATGGCTTGAGGCCTTGTTAATTTTCTTCATGGCTGCTGCTGAGGACTTGGTTGCTTCCGCTGAAACAGCTTCCTCTATGGCCTCCTTAAACGTGATTTTAGGTTTCATTAGTAATTTGCTCTGTAAGACCTTATCTTTAAGGCCTAGAACAAACCGATCACGCATGGCCTCTTCTAAGTTGGTAAACTCACAAGCACCCCAATGTCCCTTAAACTTGCCAAAGTCGTTAACATTTTCACTTTCCCCTTGATCCCGACGATAGAATTCGTGTCTCTTAATGAGGCACGATACTTGTGGGGCGTAATGGGCTCTTAAAAGCTTTTCTAAATCAGGCCATTCCATTACCTTCAAGTCTGCAGCTCCCGCCAATGCCTTCACCATCTTGAAGACTGCCGGACCGCAGTGCGTGAGAAATACCGCCCTCTTCCGCTTCTTGGGGATGTCGGCGAGATCGTTTCCTTCCAAATACATTTGGAAGCAATCCGCATACGATTCCCAGTCTTCTGCCGCCGGATCGAATGGGGCTGGGGGGGTGTTCAGCGCAGCCATCTCGCTCTTCTGCTTGTCTTCCGCGTCTCTTCTTCAGGGGAATCCCATCCTCGTCGCCAGTGTTAAGTTTGCATGAAGAGTCAGACGCGAAGAGCTTCAGTGAAGAGTTTATTAAGTGACTACAGCTCGAATGGACCCAACTTGGCTGGGCTACGGCTGCTTCTTATAGCCAGCAGCCGTAGTTGCCAGCCAATCAGAGTGGAGGGTTTTCCCGCACTATTTAAACCAATCCTATTTGACATTTTACAAGAACAATTCAAACTAAACCAATGACATTCAAACCTACATACATAACACTCCTGGTAATTCAACATTCAATCAACTATCAGTGTTTGTTATATTAAAGAAAATGGACTGTTTGTTCAATCTGTAGAAGTGTAATAAAACTTCTTTCTGAGCCTGAGATGTTCACAGTTTCTAGGCATTTTCTGTAGGTCTATCCCAGCATAGCAAACACAATGTGGAATGACATTCCACAATTGAAATTATGTTATTCTGATTTTAATTTTCATGTTTCAAGTTTTAGGGATGCAAATTCATTTGTTGTTGTTTTTTGGCCATTCCCTTTTACTTTTGATTCATAAAATCAATATATTTCCATATAAATATACATGTTATTATGACAATAAGCTAAGACTACAGAAATCATTTAATTCATGTAAAAGAGAAATGACTAAGGACACTTAAACTAGGGATGGATAACCCATAGGCTTATATGGTTTCCTCAGACTGCCTGTCTGCACCAAAAGTTGGCAACCAAATCCTTGTCCTTCCTTCCTTCCTTCCTTCCTTCCTTCCTTCCTTCCTTCCTTCCTTCCTTCCTTCCTTCCTTCCTTCCTATAGTGGGGTGTACAGTACATACTGATCACCACACAAGTAAAAGCAAAAAAAAAAAGTTAGCAGCATCAGAACTACTTACAATCAGGTTCAAATGAATGTTTGATTCCCAATACAAATTATTACCTATTATTCACCTTGTAAAAAAAAAAATCAATGCAGTTTCAAGGACTTAGTCACAGAATGATAATGGTTTCTTAAGGCAGAGGTGTCAAACTCAAGGCCCAGGGACCACATCTGGCACGTGGGGTACTTAGAGCTGGTCCACGGGGCCGCCCTGCAAAGCAAAGGACCGGCCCGCGGTGCTACTGCCAGTGAAAACAGGCACCAGAGCTCGATTTTCAGCTGCCATGACCTCTTACAATCCTCTGCCAGTGAAAACGGAGCTCGTGGCCCTTCCCAGCTCTGTTTTCACTGACAGAGGGTTTCAGGAGGCTGTGGCAGCCGAGAATGGAGCTCTAGTGCCCGTTTTTGCTGGCAGAGCACTTGGGCCACCATAGGCAACCCTGACAAGAGTGACGTTGAGCTGGCCACTCCCACCCTGGCCCAACCAACCCTGATACAGCCCTCAATGAAATTGAGTTTGACACCCCTGCTCTAAGGTGTAGGAGAGAGGCAGGGAAGGTTGAATTTCCTCATCAGTTAAGACTTCAATAGTAAATACAGACACATAAAGTGAGCCTTCTGCTGATCTTGGGATTCCACAGAGGTCAACCTCACTAACTTCAACTTTTGGAGTCAGTGCGATTAAGCTGTTTTTTTTTTTTTTAAGATTTATATCTCATCTTTTTCTTTCATATTCAATTCAAAGCAGTAAACATGCATAATATTCCTTCCTCCTCTAATTTTTTTCCACCACAACATCCCTGTGTGGTTGGTTGGGCTGAGAGAAAGTGACTCCCCCAAAGTCCCCCAGCTGGTTTTTCCATGCCTAAAATGAGACTAGAACTCTCATTACTCCTGGTTTCTAGCCTGTTGCTTCAACCACTAGACCAAACTCACTCTTGGTTTCATGGAATTTCTTTTGGTGTTTTTTTTTAAATAAATGCATATGCACAATAGTACCATAAATATCATTGAACTTGCTGTGCTTGCATTTAATTCAAAAGCTTGTAATGTCTCTGAATTAATCTGTTGAAGAAAGTTAAACAGATTAAAATTAAAATAACGCAATAATGAAATAACAATAGCAGGTGATTTATTATATTGTTGAAATTGTAATTTTATATAATTGAACTATGATCTGATATATACAGTATATAGCATCAACCTCAACAATCTGACTCTTTGGGATCACAGAAACCATTATTTAATTAATTTCTTGAACACACTGGCAATTCCACAATAGTCGACCAAAGCTATATCTGGTAAAAAGAACATGGTTTACTGTGATAACAGTATATTGGTACCTCTTATTCCAATCCTGATTCATGGGTCTGCTATTCCTGTACTTTCTGGAGAAGCTATGAGAAGTTTAAAGTTTTTGCTTCCATTTATGATTAAAATTGTGATATTGCCTGAATCTAATATAACTAGGATCATTAACTTTGGTTTGCTAAAATAAGTTTCAAAGTGTGGGCTGCAAAACTAGCTTGCTCAAGATTAAGCACAGTATGTAAGCCTATTAATTAAACTCTTACCTTTGTGCATCCCAGAGGAAGAATGAAGAGAGGAAGTGTGTATGTTTAGGGGTTATTGAATGGTTGAAATGTAGCCAGTCTGAAATGGCAATTGAAGCTGCCTTTAGAACTATTATTAGGGCTGAGCAGCAACATCCAGGTAGCCAGTAGAGGGCAGCAGCAGGCATACAGGACACTTTTAATCTTTTCTGCCACCTAGGAGTTGCCAATCTTTTTGCAGCCCATATCTTACTGCCTGAATGTAATTTGCATTATTTTTTTTAAAGAATCTTTGGCACAGACCAATGTAAATATTTTATTGACCAGAAAGGACAAATGGATTTTTTTCCAGAAGAAAAGAAGCAATAAGTTTATTATTTACAAATGTTATAGCTTTACTGATTATTCTTTCCAACTAGAGACACTTGATCTCTTTTTCCCTCCCCAGAATACTTGGAAAAAAACATAGTTTCTCTGTTTTGAAGCTTGGATAAATTCTAAAAGTTTAGCTGAAACATTCCTCAAAGATGTCTTAATTGGTAAAATGATCTCATCTGGGCAAATGTTATGTATATAATTACAACCTTTGGAGGGGCTCACATATGCCCGTCATAGGCACACACAAAATCCCACAGCTAAATCCAGAAGAATTGTACTTGGCCAAGAATGCCAGTTGCTAGTGGTTTTGGTCAATAGCTGTTTTCGAGTATTCACACAGCAGCAAAGTTTAAACAAGAATGTCCCAAGATAATTGCTAGTGCAAGCCCTTTGATGGATAGGGTAATTTTAATAGCATTCCTATGGGCTTTCTTTTGACCAGTTTGTATAGCCTGATACCAGAATGCATTAAGTATAAGATCTTCAACTTATAAAGTGATCTTACCTGGCTTTGGCAAAGTTTAAGCCCCATGCAATACTGAATAATGATTTGGTGAAGCTGGCTTACAGTGTGACTGCAGAAATAAATACCCTGGATTCCAAGTATGTGAATCAACTTGAGCCAGTGTTACAACAGACCACAGCTTCAACCAAGACAGTACCCAGATGAGCATTTGTGGTGGTGTAATGATCTTTTCCTGACTTCTCAGTGTTCATATTGCCTGAAATCTCCTTTTAAAGATGCCTTTTGAAAACAACTCTTTTGCTATGTTTTTTTGGGGGCGAATGTAAAGAATGAATGTTTCCCCACCCCCCTTTTCCATCGCCTTTGGAATGCAGAGTTTTATACGAAATGCTTTTAATTTAATGGAATTTTGCTATTGCATTTCAATCACATTTATTCTGCTATTTGTACACTGCTCCAAAATAATTATTTTTGTTTATTTATTTGATTTATATTGCCGCCTATTCACCCATGGTGACTTGACGCAGCTTACACAATGTAAAACCATATTTAAAACAAAAAATAACAATAACAATAAAAACTAACAAAAAGAATCAAATAAATTAGTAACGTACAATAGAACAAAATTTGGGAGGGAAAACAACTCCCACCCCCTGCCCCGTGCCGGCCACACTAGCAGATCACACTAGCCATTTGATGGGCTCCATCCCTCTCTGGGTTCCCCAGGCCCACTGGCAAAACCAGGTCTTCAGTGCCTTTCGGAAGAGTGCTAGAGTGGGGGCCATTCTAATCTCTGGGGGAATGATATTCCAGAGAGAGGGAGCCCCACTCTGTATCTCCCTCAGGGGTGGGACCCACAACATTCCCTGCCTCCTTGCTCTAATGGGTCCGGTAGATGTGACCAGCAAGAGATGTTTCCTCAGATAACCCAGACCCAAGCCATGAAGGGCTTTAAAGGTGACAACCAGCACCTTGAATTGCACCCAGAAGCAAATCGGCAACCAATGCAGCTCCTGCAGGAGAGGAAACACATGTGCACACCGGGGTCTGCACAAAACCATGTGGGCCGCTGCATTTTGCACCAACTGGAGCTTCCGGATGCTCTTCAAGGGCAGCCCCATGTAGAGCACATTGCAATAATCAAGACGGGAAGTGACCAGGGCATGAGTGAGTGTGAGTAGGGATCATTGGTCCAGGAAAGGGCATAACTGGTGCACAATCTGCAGTTGCACAAAGGCCCTCCTGGCCACAACAGCCACCTGCTCTTCAAACAGGAATCATGAGTCCAGGAAAACCCCTAGATTATGCACAGGGTCTGTTTGGGGTAGTGTCACCCCATCCAAGATTAAAAGTGGTAATTCTCCCTGAGCCCAAACCTAGAGCCACTCGGTCTTGCAAGAGTTTAGTTTCAACCCGTTGCTCCCCATCCAACCCCTAACTGCCTCCAGGCACTATGAGAGGGAGGACACAGCAACACTTAACTCACCACAGGCCAAGACATACAGCTGAGTATCATCAGCTTATTGGTGATACCTCAGTCCATGGTGATGGATGATCTCACCCAGCGGCTTCATATAAATGTTGAACAGGAGCAGAGAGAGTACTGAGCCCTGCGGAACCCCATAAAGCAGTGGCGAGGGCTGGATCTCTGCCCTCCTATCAACATTGACTGAGAGCGGCTGCAGAGGAAGGAAGTGAACCAAGGCAGCACAAGGCCTCCTACTCCCATCCCGCAAAGCCGACCCAGGAGAATCCCATGGTCAATGGTATCAAAAGCCACCGAGAGGTCAAGTAGAGCAAGGATGGATGCACTAATTACATGTTATCCTCCAGACAAGCTGTTCACACTGCTGCATACTTGTTAAAGAAGATTGTGGCATGATTCCTAGCCATCTCAGATTGTTAGCTGGCCTTTACTAGATGCCCTCTTTTGTGTGCCAAGGGATGACAGGTGCGTGGGGATCAGTGGGGTAGATGTAAGATGTAAATTCTACAGTCTGACCTTGCATCCTCTCCTCTTTCTAGTCCACACACTTGTGTTCAGAACACACCCACTTTATTTGAACAAAATTCTGAGTATTTGTCTCTGCAGACCTCTATTCTGTATCACATATCCCTGGGCACAGCAGGCAGACTTTGGAACATAACCGATATTTCAACCTGCTCTTCTTTAAATATATACACAATTACATGAATGAATAAATGCAAATAAGCACTACTTGCATCTAGGGTTTTTTTTTCTTTTGTGCATGTTCTAATTACCATAGCTACAAAAATATATTCCTTATAATAACTGCTACTCAACAGTATAGCATAAATTCAGCAATTGCTATAAGCAATAATAGGATAAGCCCACATCATATGAATAAGTGTTTGCTCACCCATTTTATGATTCAACATAATGAAGTTAATGGCCAGGCCAGTTAAAATAAATCTCTGGTTGTGCTTATGAAATAATAGAATAAACAGTATTAAGGTAGAAGGGCTGATGGTGATAACTAATATTATATATTGGCTATCACCAATATATTTATAAAGTCAGAACAAGTTTATATTTATAAAGTCAGAACAGACCAAACCATGAATAGATCTGCTTAGGACAGCAGTTTGAATTTCACAGATTTTTCACTTATTTTATTTAAGACATTCCAATACCTCTAATCTAGTAAAGCTGATATTTAAATGTGTTTTTCATTAGTTTGTGAGAAGAATATTCCCCTGCTTAGATTACTCAAATTTGAACAAATTGTAATTTAAGGCTTCAACACCCTGAACGTGAAATTTAATCATCACCCAGTGTTTTCCACAATTCACTTAGTTTATTAGTCCAGTGAACACTTTCATTTGTGACTTCAAAATGACAGCCTTGATAGGAAGCCTCCTCCCCCTTAATATTTCTTTTCTCTGTGCTCCAAAAACTTTGTTTCCCATCCAAAATTTCTTATTCCAGGTCTTCCCTCATTAGGGTTTTATCTGTGATATGGTAAGTTGAGAAATATTGTGTGTTTCCAAGTGTCTGATTGAAATGAGCTGCAACTCATGAAGGCCGATGACATTTAATAAAATTTGTTACTCAGAAAAAGTGCTACCACATTTCTAATTTATTTGCTATGGTAGACTAATACAGCTCTCCTTCCCCCTCCCCTCTCTCTCTCTCTCTCAACAATAGCATTCTCAACATTATCCTAAAAAGTTGTTGTTGAATATAGCAAGAGGGTTTAAAGACAAAAATTGTGTACAAATTGCAGTTCTTTGCTTCTGGGCAAAGAGGAAAGTCTTCAGAAAATGCCATCTTTTTTAAAAAAATGTTATACACTGCAATGCGACTTAGGTTATTATAGTCATTTGAGTAGTTAAAATTTACATAAGAGTAGCTGGATGAAATCTCATGTTGTGTGATTGGACTCCTGTTTGTTTAATGGAACTTTAATGCCTGAAAGACTGGATCATTCTTGATTTTGCTTAAGGGTGATCAATCCAGTGAGACATTTGAAAAGGAAGATGAATTGCCCCTTCTCCTTCCATTAATAGATAAGTATCTATTAATCACTTATTAATCACTTAAGTATCTATTGATCATTTATTTATTTTATTTATTTATTGGATTTCTAAGCCGCCCCATCTCCCTAAGGACTCAGGGCGGCGTACAATCATAAAAAACAATACAAAATATTATACAATTAAAAAAGAATTAGATAAGAAACCCAATAATCAATTTAAAACAGTAACAACAAATCATTAAAACTCCCATCCCCCCATAGTTTAATTCACATTTAATCCAACTGTAAACATGTGCCCAACTGTCATTAACCTACATAAATATTTTAAAAATTAAACATTGCTTGGTACCTAATTTGAAATGCATGCATAATATAACTTCTGTTTTGTAGCACAGATGCTAGATGTAACTGACATTGGATAGAAATCAGAAATACGTACTAAATGAGCTATTTACAAACAATTCTTTGGATCTTTGCCCTTGGCCTTATTGAGACAAATAAAATAGTGCAAATTGGTCACAGAGGACAACATTGAGACAGAATATAAAGAGAATTGCACACACACTCAAACACTAACACTTTCTGGCAAGACGGATCTCTATGCAGCTGCCACATTTGTAATTCTTCTGGTGGATCAACTCAATATGATTTCCCATTGGTAGGCTCATTGGTTTTGAGATCATAGAAGCATAATTTCTTTTCTCTTTTCATTCCATTCTAGCCAGAGATACACAGCCATAGAATCCATCTCCCTTTCCTACTGTTTCTTTTGCTGGTTCCAAAGAAACGGTATGTATGTATGTATGTATGTATGTATGTATGTATGTATGCATGCATGCAGGGTTGGGATTCCATTTTTTTAACAACCGGTTCTTGGGCATGGCTTAGTTGGTGGGTGTGGCTTGGTGGTCACTTGATTGGGTGGGTGTGGCCAACTCAACATCACTCATGTCAAGGGGCATTTCTCCTCACCTGGCCTCTCATGACAGTGGGGATGTTGTAACGGTCATAAGTGTGAAAAATGGTCATAAGTCACTTTTTTCAGTACCATTGTAACTTTGAATGGTCACTAAATGAACTGTTGTAAGTCAAGGATTACCTGTACAAAAATACCAAAAGCTTCTTTGCTTGCAATAAGCTGCCCTGAATACCAATCATTAGATTAAAAATACCTGCAAGCCAGAGTTACAAATCAGGCAGCGTGCCAGAGCACTTTGAGGAATGAAAATAGTTAAAATGCAGTGATAACTATCAAGCCGCCAACTCTTGCTCATAAAGTGAAACCCTTTAGCAGAGAGGTCATTTAAGCTCTCCAGGAAAAGCACACCCAGGAAAAGCAATCCTTAGATCCATTTGCACCACTTAAAGATACCAGCTGGTCTCACTCACCTCACAAGATATCCTAAGGAAATCATCCAGATTTAAGGAAAGGTCACATGCCCACCAGAAAGGCAGTAAAAAAAATTCAGTGCCAAGCTTGTATCCTGCCTCTTGGAAGTATACCCCAAAACAACCGTGCCAGATAGTACTAAAGCAGTAAGGAAGACCCCCTCCCCAGATAGAAAAAGAAACCACGAGGCAAGAAAATATTCAAACAATACAAATAATTAAATCACAACAGTAGCTGTTTCTTGTTAAAGCTGAATAGGGAAAATTATCCCATCAATAAACACAGGATTAAATATCACCAAGCACAGAATTAACCTTCACCAAAGACCAGTTTTAGACCAAAACTCAGAAAGGGTATGTAAACTCACGTCTGAATGTCAATCTTTCTAGCTAGCCAAGAAGCCTTGCTGAATGTCACTCATCTTGGTTCCCTGTCACTAAAAGCTTTGCTTCATTATTCAATTATTTCTTCAAAGATTGTCCAGGGAAGTATTTCCTCCCAACAGCAGTGTAAAAATCTTAAAACAACCCTTCCCTTTTAAGGAAGTCAAGCCCCAGAAGCTCTGGAGACAGGAAGTCTAGGCGTATTGGCAAGAATGTAATAGGGGTGGAAAAAAACAAAAGGAGATTGCTTCTAACTACCAGTTCTTCGAACTGCTTAGAAAGTTAACCAGGGGTTCTATAGAATCGGTCAGAACCAGTAGAATCCCACCCCTCCATGTATGTATGCATGCATGCATACATGCATGCATGCATGCAGTTTCCCAACTCACCCACAGTGACTCCTTTTCTGTTCTTTGCATGCCACTTCTTGTGCTTCCAGTAAAAGAGGAGATGAAGAACAGGACCGATCACTTCTCTTACTAGTCGAGAAAATGATTCCTTTTGTAATAAACCTGGCTGAAGGATTAGCGTGCTATATTTTAAACTAATTCATAAAAACAAAAGTCCATATTTGGCCAAAACTTGCTCCAAAGATTTAAATGATACCCTATCAAATGCCGCTGTCACTTTCAACAAGGCCACTATTTAGCTGCTTCCAGTTTTTTGAATATGAATCTAAAATAGTTGTTTCTGATCTAATATTATCCAAGGTCTGCCAATCATTTGCCATTCCCCTTGTTCCAAATATCTTTGCTTGATGTAATTCAGTGAGCATTCTCTATCAAATGTGTAAGGACAATTAAATTCCTGTTTAGCAGGCATAAAAGCCCTCTATAGTTCTGCGATAAGTTATCTTGTATATATTCTCAAAAGTTCTTTAACATTCTAAATTTTCTTGCTCTGATCTCTTACTCTTTCCCCCAACAAAACATAAGCAATAAAGTAACCACACATATATGCTTTAGAAGGATTCTAAATAACCATTAAGCCCTTATGATGTCCCGCGTCATGAGGCAGAATAAGAGAGCAACCTTAAGTGGTAAGTGTAGCAGGGAAAGAAGGATAGCAGAGACACTCTTCATCAATATTCTGACTTTATTATTCCACAGTTTCACATGTCATGGAAGACATACAGATAGTCCTCTGACTTACAACAGTTCATTTAGTGACCATTCAAAATTACAATGGCATTGAAAAAAGTGACTTACAGCTGTTTTTCACACTTACAACCATTGCAGTATCTTTATAGTGATCAAAATGGTCAAAATTCGGATGCTTGGCGACTGGCTCATATTTATGATGCTTGCAATATCCTGGGGTCATGTGATCTCCTTTTGCATCCTCCTGGCAAGCAAAGCCAATAGGGAAGCCAGATGGTAAAATGGGACAAAACTCACTTAACAACTGTCTTCACTGAGCAATAGAAATTTTGGGCTCAATTGTGGTCATAAGATGAGGACTACCTGTATTTCCTGTATTGAAATTACATTCAACAGCCTGTACCAGGGACTGGAGAAGAATGGCCATTTTGTTCTTGTACAGTAAAGTATACTGGGTTGTTCACAGCAGAATAACACAAACTACATTGCATACCCAACATTACAGAAGGAATCAAACATGTGTTTTAAGATAGAGGCCTTTGACAATGAAAACACAGTTTTCCCAATCTTTCCCCCTAATTTGACTGCTTCTTTCCATCATAACCTGATACAAATGAACGTGCTGGGAAATGTGGAGATTCTTTAGTTGAGAACGGCAAAGAATGAAAGGCAGACAACTGTCTGATTTTTGTGTTCCCAGCAAATGAGGAAAACTGTTTGCTTGGCAAAGGCTCTGCCCATCTGTTTGGATGCAGAAGACACTTCCCTTGAGAGATAAATGAAGTGGTATTTGGGGAGTACGAGCCAACTGCTTTCTTTCTTCTGTGTCTGCTGTCCAAAGACTGAGGGGAAAAATGTAGCGGCTTGTGCAAAATTTCCTAACTCCATTCCAAACTGAAAATATTTATACATTTAAATTCCATTTTCGGCACACAGAGATATACACACACACATACACAAACCTTTACATTAAAAACATTTGAGATCTCAGTGATACGGAGATGTGGAAGTCTTCTTATAGAACGTAAATTAACATTTGTCTGTTTTGGACCAACTCCAAAGAGTTTCCCCCTCTCCTCTCTATTTTCCTCTCTCAAGAATGTGATTCGCATTCGCATAGTGCTGCTTTTTGGGAATGGAGAGAGATCCGTCCATGCACTTTCTTCCAGCATCGTAGCCATGGATTTCTACCAAGCTATTGTTTGGTCTGGGTGTCTCTTACTTTTATTTCATGCCAAATCCCACATTCCTCTTTTTGAAATCACTTCTAAACATGTAGTATAACCCAATTATTTCTACTACACCTTCAGTTTACTGAGGACTGATCAACTACCCACTGATCTGCCATTGATGGACAAGAGCATCGACAAATATATTGGGTCGGGGAGACACTTTCTCTGGAAAGAAAAAGAAAAGTCCAGGATTGCATAGTGGAATAAATGGCCAAACTCCAGCCCAATTCCAAAACAATGTCAAAGTCAAAACTTTCTAACATCTTTCGTTCACTTATTAAGATTACAGATAGTCTGACTCTTATGAAGGCCAGACAAGGAATAATGGATGGAAACTGAACAAGGAGAGATTCAACTTGGAAATAAGGAAGAAATTTTCTGACAGTGAGAACAATCAACCAACAGAACAGAAGTTGCCTTCGAAAGTTGTGGGAGCTTCATCACTGGAAGCTTTCAAGAAGAAGAGACTGGACTGCCATCTGTCAGAAATGGTGTAGGGTCTCCTGCTTGGGCAGGGGGTTGAACTAGATGACCTACAAGATCCCTCCCAACTCTGTTATTCTATTCTACTCTTGCTAGATTTGAGCTAATTCCTTCTGCAGTTTTTGAGGGCAGCCTGACCAAGGCCCCTCCTTGACTTAGGTATTTGTCGGTGTCAAATGCAGCAGGTGGAGGATTTACTGCACTTTTGTTACAAGGATTGCCCTCTCTTGGGTAAAGGTTAGGAGCAAATGTGTGTTTGATTACATGACACTCAGGAAAGCAGCTCCTTTTGCCAAAAGATAGATAGTTTTTTTTAAAAATAGAGATTTGGGATTTGCAGAGACAGAACCTGAATCTTTATTTGCTCTGGAAACTATGTGGAGTTAAGTTAAAAAGGAGGCATCAAATGGAGTCTGTGAAGTAAAAAATATATATTAGGAAGCCCCTTTTCTACTATCTTCATAACAGAAACACTGGGCACTTTATTAGATTTTTGATTATTCTATTTCTGACGCCATATACAGATAGTCCTCACTTAATAATTTGAATTGGGATTGGCAACTTCAAAGCTGAATGAAATGGTTGTAAACCATGATGTTATGTGATGGTGCTGACAGCAGTTTTTTTTTTAATTATTTATATGTCTCCCAAGACTCAGCTTACAATTTTTGGAGCACAACCCAATGTGCTCAGCACATTGATGATTCCAGTTAGTTTTAGTTGTCATCATTAGGCAAATGCCATGGTTAGATCACCATTTGTGGTCTCCTGCCAGCTTGCCCACTGATCATGGTTATGGGAAACTGGCAAGTGGCAATCACATGACTCAGAGATGGTATTCAGCAGGTTCTGACCAGTTCTGGATGCAATCTACATAGACTTCTGTAAAGCCTTTGATTCATGACAAGCTACTCCTAAAGCTAAAATCTTATGGTATCTCTGAACACCTGCATAACTGGATAGAAGCAATCCTGTCAAACAGTCAACACATGGTCAAAATTGGGAGCGTCCTATCAAATTCTGTGCCTGTCAACAGTGGTGTCCCCCAAGGCAGTGTTCTAGGACCAACTCTCTTCATACTCTACATAAATGACCTCTGTGATCATATTAAGAGCAACTGTGTTCTCTTCGCCGATGATGTAAAGCTATTCAACACCACCAACAATACTGCTACCCTTCAAAAAGACCTCAACTATCTATCAGAATGGTCAAACAAATGGCAACTTCATATCTCAACAAATAAATGCTCTCTCTTACATATTGGCAAAAAAATCAGAAAATAAAATACAAGCTGAATAGTCAAGACCTTGTTGATGATCCAAACTCTGTCAAGGACCTTGGAGTACTCATCTCTAATTATCTAAGTGCTAGAGCCCACTGTAATTACATAGCCAAAAAGGCATTAAGAGTTGTTAACCTCTCACACTACTAACTAGAACATACAAAACATTTGCTAGACCAATACAGCTCATCAGTCTGGAACCCGCATTACGTATCTGATATTAATACAGTTGAGAAAGTCCAGAAATATTTCACAAGAAGAGTTCTCCACTCCTCTACTCGTTGCAGAATACCTTATGCCACCAGACTTGAAATTCTAGACCTAGAAAACCTAGAACTATGCCGCCTTCGGTCTGATCTAAGTATAGTACATAAAATTATATATTGCAATGTCCTACCTGTCAATGAATACTTCAGCTTCAACCATAACAATACAAGAGCTCACAATAGATACAAACTCAAGGTAAACCACACCAAACTTGATTGCAGGGAATATGACTTCAGCAACAGAGTGGTCAATGCCTGGAATACTCTCCCTGACTCTGTGGTTTCTTCCCCAAACCCCAAAAACTTTAACCTTAGACTGTCCAGTATTGACCTCACCCCTTTCCTAAGAGGTCTGTAGGGGGTGTGCATAACTGCACCAACGTGCCTTCCGTCCCTTTCCTATTGTTTCTTTTTATTTTTCTTATATGTATCAATTTCATGTATTCATAACTATGTTTATACTTAAACCTGTTATCTTATAATCGCTTGACAAAATAAAATAAATTAAATAAATAAATAAAAGTATTGTGAGGACCTGGTTTCTTCCCCCAAGCTTCATCCCTGTTAATTTTCAGGAAATTCTTCAAGACCTGGCTATGCCATCAGGCCTGGGGGACTGAGGAAATTCTAAGATGGCTCCTGGACTGCAGTTAATACTCATTCTATCTTGTGCCTTATGATTTCTTTTTTTCTTAATAATGACTGTTTTAAGTTAAAATAATTATTCTTACACATTTATTATTTTAACTAATTGCTATATGCTGCCTAGAGTCACTTTGTGTGCAAAACGAGCAACTGTATCAATTAGATAAACAAATACAATTTCAATTTCTAAATGAGCTAATTGAAATTTCCATCAAAGCACATAATATTTTAAATCTAGGCAGCTGTGTAGCATATTTGCATCAGTGCAACAAAGTGATAGAAGCAGAATTACAGAAGTAAGAAGTTTTCCCTGCTTTTCAGTCAGCATTCATTTTATTTATTTAGGAAATTTGGGTGGCTGCCCATCTTAAGTAAATAACTTTGGGAGGCTCACAAAGCAATTTGACAACAAAGATACTATTACAAACAGGTATAACGTTCTATTATATTACAAACAGTATAAAAAGAGATCTCACCAATTCTCCTTAATTGCAAACTCACCTGCTGTTTTAACCAGAAGAAAAAACACAGTTCCAGCCTCAAAAAGCACATCACTTCATGTGAACAGAAGAAAGGCTGGAAAGATGCTTCATTCATTCATTCATTCATTCATTCATTCATTCATTTTATATGGATGCCCATCTCAAACAAATGAGGTTGGTCATAACATGAGGACTACCTGTAATATTTCTGGCCTCATTTTGTGCATGTAAACATTCTGTGACATGTACACATTTAAATTGTATCTACATTTCTATTATTGTAAGAGAATATACATGCTATAAGATGAGGTAAGAAGTTATTCCTTAAACACAAGAATTTAGTCTGCTGGATTTTGTGCATACTCACTTAACAAGCAAACAATCCTAAACGCAGAACCATCAGCATTTCCAATTAAGTCAGTGGATGGCTTTTGAAACACAATGACCTAAGTATGTTTCTTCAAATTTAAAACCTAATAGATGAGGAATGCTCACAGCACAGAGTAAGAAAGTTATTTTTAATATCAGGAAACTGTGGCAGATAGGTATTTTTGTTTCACCCGTTCTCTTGAGACGTTATTCCATCTCTTCAAATAAATTATACCCAGAATGATAAATTGGATCAACTTTAGGCCAGACAAAATATTACATCAAATACATCACACATAGGACATTTGAATGATGTATCAGTTACCTTCCCAAGGCACAAGAAAGAATCAGTCCATTTCTTAAAATATTCTGTCTGGATTTTGAGAGGCCACATGAGTTCATTTGGCTTTTATTCATGATGGGATGAGTGCATAGAGAAGAGCTGATGTTAAAAAAATAAAGTTATGAGAAAAGAAAAAAGAATAAACTGTTTTAACAAAAGCTGAACTGTACCAATCAGAAGAGGCAAAGGATGAAGTCATTACATTGTCCCCATTCTCAAAATAGACTCTTTAAAAATGAAGTGAAATGTTGCACAACTTCACTACTAATCAAGGTTTTCTGCCAAAACCTGCACTCATTTTTTTCTCTCAGGATTGCCTTTCTTGGGGAAAATTCATTCTTCCCCAAATTCTTCTGTTAAATAACAGCAGTAACTACTGTAGATGGAAATGATGAACTATGAAAAGATGAACAACAAATGGAAGAGGAATTAGGACCTATTTAGGATAAGTGGAAATTCAGAATGGGGCAGAGAAAAGTTGGTTCTAGTAGGTCACCCAGAGTTCATCCACTCTTTCATTCAGCATGAGCCTTTTCCCACTGCTGATTCCAAGGGCTGTTCACAATCCTGAGCTTGTCTGAAAATTATATTTGTTTTACTAATGTCAGGCCTGCCTCCATTCAAAACCCAAGAAATAAACCCCCAACACCATTAAAGTAGAGAAGAGGTACTTTTACTGAGTTTGAAATGATAGTGGCAAAAGCAAGGCAAGATCTGATTCAAAAGGCGTGAAAGTTACAGGTTGAAAGTTTCCCCAAATTCCTTCCCCCAGGGACCCAGGCTGAATGTCCAATCCATGTCCTGCATAATGTCATCTTCAGGTATTTTGCCCATCCGGAGTTCTAGGATGGTTGGTCTTGACGGGGTGTAAACAACTCCACTCACCAGCACAATAATTCTTGAGAGCAAACCTCCCTTTTAGTCAGTGGTGGGATTCAATTTTTTGTACTACCAGTTCTGTGGGTATGGCTTGGTGGGTATGGCAAGGGAAGGATATTGTAAAATCTCCAGTCAGAGGTGGTATTTGCTGGTTCTTCAAACTACTCAAAATTTCCGCTACCGGTTCTCCAGAACTGGTCAGATCCTGCTGAATACCACCTCTGCTTTTAGTTTACATGGGCCTTTACCAGCTCATCTCCCAAACCCAAATGCCATGCCCCCTCCCGTTACTACGGCAGCTGATAGCAATCATGCATCAAAGGAAAAGCCCATGCTAGAGATCTGGCTGACAACTCACCTTTCTACCCTTATTCCCATCCCCATTGGCTGCTGATCATCCAACTTCCCTTCAAGGAGATGGAGGACTAAGTCTAAGAGATTTGAGGCTTTGGAATAAGGGGGGAAGCACTACTTCAATTTGTGAGCAGCTAAGGGTGGCTTAGGCCTTTCTAACTCTAGTGGTGGAGTGTTTGTGTTCAAGATAAAAGCATGAGAACCCAGCAGGCAAAAAACCCACGTGTTGCTAGGTAGGCATTGTCATGCCATTGTTAAGATACATTTTCATGGTTAAAAAAGGTGATATACGTTTTCTTGAGCAATTTGGAATGCTAATTGTTCCAAATGTAGTTCATTGACTAGTGTTTTAGGTTGAGGGAGGGGAGGGAACCTCTTAAAATTAAAACAACAGCTTCCATAGATTTTGGGAACTCTCTTGCTATGCCAAAATATTCATTTTTTGTATCTTAAAAGGAAATTATTATTTTATGTTTGGAATTCAGTTTAGCAATATTTTTACAGTCGATCTCCACTACACAAATAAATGATTTGTGGAGCAACTATATATAGCCAACTTAATTCTATAAATTATTGGCTGCTTTATAATAATTTTACCAGCAACCATGAAATTTAAAGTGTCCTAAGGTTAATTTGAATTATATTTGCATTCTGTTATTACAGACAATTATTCCTCCTAGATTTCTTTCATCACATCTCCCCCATCCACTCTCTGCATTGATAATGAGATTGTATGTACATATACCTATATACATATACATATACAGTACATACACATCACACACACACACACACACACACATACATATACATTCCTGGAATATCTGATTTTCAGGAAAAACAGAAATATAGCTCTTTGCATGGTTGTATTCTTACCTATCGTGACTATTGTGAGCATATATTAGCATTATAAATATCAACATATGTATCATAACTGCAGGATATCTCATTTGATGTCTTCTGCTGTAGTTTCTTTCCTTCTGCTAAGAATACATCCCTTCAAAATGTTACCATTGTGTTCAGAACCGCCTTCTCTGAATTGGTGCTCTCTGGAAGTGACGGGTGAACCACAGTTCTTCTTGTCTTTGCCAAGTAGAATGAAGTTCTAGGCCAGCACATCAGGTTGGGGGGAGGATGGCATAAGGAACAGACATCTGCAACTCTGAAGCTCTTAGGTAATAGTTGGAACCCATCGTAACCCACAATTGCTTGGCTTCTGCAGAATTGGCCTCAAAATGTCCTGCCAGTTGATTATACTGAAGTTGTGCTTTCTGAAAGTTTAATAATAGTCAAGTTACATCTTTTAATGCTTGTTTTTCTTGCTTTTGTGAGCCTGTGAAGGAGGCATGCCT
Source organism: Naja naja (assembly GCA_009733165.1). Lineage (NCBI taxonomy): Eukaryota > Metazoa > Chordata > Lepidosauria > Squamata > Elapidae > Naja > Naja naja. The sequence continues at coordinate 150,352,446 of CM019150.1, forward strand.
GTATTCCAATGTGCCTAAGCAAATTCCAATGTAGCTTCTTAGCCTCAACTCTGGGACAGCGAATCAGAGAAAATCTTCATAACCATCAATGTAAGGATAGTAACCTTAGGGAGAGTCAAGAGGAAGTTTTCAATATAAAGTGCAATCAGAACATTTTGTACAATGATTACATAACGAGGGGAAAGGGACAAGCGAGGCCGCTAGGCTATTACTCTTGAGCACATAGGAAGGGATCTTAGCGACTTTAAGACCTGTGGACCTCAACTCCCAGAATTCCTCAGCCAGCAGAGCTGGCTGAGGAATTCTGGGAGTTGAAGTCCACAAGTCTTAAAGTTGCCAAGATTGGAGACCCCTTGCATTATAGCAACTTCTTTTTTTCTGCTGCATCCTCATGATGTTGCCTTCAAATGTGTTTCCAGGAAAACATCACTTTTGAGGGAAATTAGATGATTACTTCCCCCCACCTTTCCCCCCCCCATCCAAATTAGGTCTGAGAGCAAAGCCAGCATTTCCACAGATACCTCACTGCACTTCCTGTGTCTGAGTGTGCAGACTAGCAACTTCATCTAGAGTGAACTTTTTCATTTTGGGTTCTGGGGCACTGCTTGACTTTGTGAGTAGCTTGCGATGCCCTTTGAAGGCGAAATCTCTTATATTTACTCTGAGCTGGATTGCAGGTGCCCAGAGCGAGGGGTTGCCCAAATCAAATTATATATGCAAAAGCACCCAAGACTATCATCTTAACCTTGAAATAAATAAGAAATAATTATTTTTCTTTCTTTTTCTTCTTTCTCTTTCTCTCTCTCTTCTATTTTTCTTTCCCCTTCCTTTCTTCCTCTCCCATTCCTTCCTTCCTTTCTCTCTTTTCCTTCCTTCCTTCCTTCTCTCTTTCTTTCTCTGTCTCTTTCTCTCTCTTTTTCTCACCACAAAAGCAAACGAGCTTAAAGTTTACACTAATGCTTAAAACTAAGCTACATTTATACTAAACTTTAAACTTGATTGAAGCCTTATTGATTTATTTTTCTATTTTTATTATGACATCTTTTCCTACTTCGGGTTCCAGTTCCTCTGCAGAATCTCATGAAAAAAGATCATCTGGTACTTTTGAGCAAGTCAAGGCAGGGTTCTTTTGTGTGCTGAATTCAGCTATCTGTAAATTAGATCCATGTTCCTCTTGGTTATGACAGAGCAGGTAGTGGCAGGTGTTAAGTTTGCATGAAGAGTCAGATGCGAAGAGCTTCAGTGAAGAGTTTATTAAGTGACTACAGCTCGAATGGACCCAACTTGGCTGGGCTACGGCTGCTACTTATAGCCAGCAGCCATAGTTGCCAGCCAATCAGAGTGCAGGGTTTTCCCGCACTATTTAAACCAATCCTATTTGACATTTTACAAGAACAATTCAAACTAAACCAATGACATTCAAACCTACATACATAACAGCAGGGATCCAGAAGGCAGCAGATACACCTTTAGATGAGAAGATGAAAGAAGGCAGTGATGTGATCCCTACTTAAAACACCATCTCTGGGCCCAGCCATCCTAGACAAGTATTGACATTTTTCCTTGACAATTTTGGTAATACTGTTTTGCAAACTAGGGCATTCAAAACCTTTGCTAGACCAATACTTGAATTCAGCTTTGCTGTCTGGAATCCACACTGTATATCAGACATAAATACAATTGAGCGAGTCCAGAAGTATTTTACCAGAAGAGTACTACATTCCTCTGTTCGTAACAGAATATCCTACAGCACCAGACTTGAGATTCTAGGCTTAGACAACCTTGAACTATGCCAGCTAAGAATGGACTTAAGCATAGTACATAAAATCATATGTTACAATGTCTTACCAGTTAATGAATATTTCAGCTTTAACCACAACAACACAAGAGCACACAACAGATATAAACTTAATGTAAACCACTCCAAACTCGATTGCAGGAAGTACGATTTCAGCAACAGAGTGGTCAATGTCTGGAACTCACTACCTGATTCTGTTGTCACCTGCTCAAACCCCCACTCCTTTACCCTCAAACTAACCTCTATTGACCTCACCCCATTCCTAAGAGGTCTGTAAGGGGCGTGCATAAGCACACAGTCGTGCCTACCGTCCCTGTCCTATTGTCCCCAATTATTAGTTCCTATTTCTTGTATTTAAACTTATGTTTATTCTTGTTTCTGTTAAGCTTTTGACAAATAAATAAATAAATAAATAAATAAATAAATAAATAAATAAATAAATGCTACTGGAGAAGGTGGGTGAGTTTCAGTTACTGTAACAGAGACCTCTGGATAAAATGAGTTATCTGAATCCTTTCCAGTGGAGTTTCAGGTCTGGGCATGGGAAGAAATCTATATTGGCCACTCTTGTTGATGACTTGCAATGGGAGCTGGAGGATGCTGAAATGCCCATTTGGTACTTGCAAGATATTTTAGTGATGGTATCTGTCTGGAATACCTGCAACGATGGGAAATTTGGAGCATTGCTTTATGCTGATATATTCCTTGAATGCATAGTTGAGCCCTTGTGCACTTCAGCATGGGCTGTCCTATAGCCTGGCTCCCTCTCCCATTCTGCTTAACATCTACATGAAACTCAGGTAGAACAGGAGATGTGCAGGAGGCCTCACCTGGTGTACTATGGAGGCTGTGAAGGATAATGGCAGTAGACGATATCTGAATCCCAGCAATTCAGAGTTACTACTGGTTGAGAACCTGCTGATACCACGGATGTTCCATGTATAGCTTTGGATGAGGTAATACTTCTGAGGAAGCTGATGAACAAAGTGAACAGTTTTTAATTGCTGAAAATTTAATGTTATTACAATATTAGATATTTCACAGGTTTTTATTGTATTTATCATGAGCTATCTAGATAGACAACAAGATGCAGCATGCAAATAATTGCAATAAATAAATAAAAACTTCTGACTTCAGTGCTGGTTTCTGACCTTTTTTTTGCTGACAATTCAAAGGCATCAAACTGCCCTTTATGTTATTTATCAGCTTCACACTTTTCTGAATTTGCAAAAGCACAACCTAGTCAATTTTTCTAGAGTAGTACCATTTATTAGAATTAAGCTATAGTTCTTCTCCAGAGAAAAAGGTAACCAGCTTCTAAAGCTAATCCTCAATTTATGATCACAGTAGGGACTGTAAAAATTGTTGTGAAGTGGTGCAGTCATTAAGTGGTTAGGCTGTTAATTGGTGGCTCAGGCTGTTAATTGCCTGCACTTAAGTTCCAGCTGCCTACAATTGCTGTAGGCTCGAATCCCACCAGGCTCAAGGTTGACTCAGCCTTCCATCCTCTCGGGGTAGGTAAAGATTGTTGGGGGCAATTAGCTGACCTTGTAAAAATGCGGCTTAGTAATAAGCAGGCATATACAATGGAATGAAGGCTATTGCTGAGCACACTGGGTTGCATCCCAAAAATTGTAAGCCGCCCTGAGTCTCCGGAGAAGGGCAGCATATAAATGTAATTTAAAAAAAAAGTGAGGCATTATGTGAGTGCACCCAGTTTTACATCCTTTTTTTGTGAAGGTTGTTAAGCAAATCACTATAGTTGTTGGGACATTATATGACTGCAACTTGTGACCTTCCTTGTTGGCTTCCCCATTGATTTTTTCTTGTTTACCAAGTTCCTTTGTGATGGAGTGGATAATGTAGATGTTATGAACAAAAACCTTTCTAATCTAATCTAATCTAATCTAATCCAAATCTTAAAATTGCCATATTGTCAGTTGCTAGGTCATGTCAAGACACCATAAAAACCACAATTTCTGACCAGAGTTCTTCAGTTTTCTTTCTGCCCTTTGTATATAAAGTGGGATAAAAATGTAATGACAACAATATCAATTTTTGTTTCTTGCTGAACTTCCCAAACTCCACTTGTGCCTGCTAAATCTTATCCTGAACTAGGTTTTTAGTTTAAAGAGCATCATGAATGAACCCTGGTCTGAATTAATCAGCTACAATCAATAATACAAGTAGTTTACTATTCATTGTTTACTTATTGCTAGGCATTTGCACAACATGTGAAGCTGACATTAAACAATCCTTTCTGTGAAATATCATGCCATGAAAACTTGCTTCCCAAAACCAAGAATGATGTTACACAGAACTAATTCAGTCATGTTTCCTCCTTCCTTTTATAAAAATTACTCTTTATTAATCTACATTACAATGTGACTTTCTTAAATCACATCAACTACAAAAGAAATTTATTGAAACACAAACAGACATCTGAGAAGTACATCTTAACTAGTTTACTAAAATGCAAATCCCATTAAATTAAACAAGGCTTGCGTTTAAGTAAATGATTAAAGAAGGATACACAAGTGGTTAAAACAATGAAAAAATAATAAAAAGGGAATAGCATATACAGTACTCTATTTGCCTCTGGGCAACTTGCAGTTCACGCATTTCAGGAATGTGTGTAGTATATTTATCTGAATGAAGATGCGATTCAATTATATGTGAGGTTGAAGAGAATAAAACAAAGGAATGATTTAGATTTTTGGACTAAGAAAAGCAAACCTTATTAAATGCTGGTTGTGATTTGTGTTCTCTTTCATTGTGGTTATCCCTGCATTAAAACCTCATTTAGATGCTTGCAACCATACATACAGTTTAAACTTTATAGTTATTTAAACTAACCGTTCCCAACATGATGCCCTTTTGATCTGTGGGATTATTTTTATAATTCTTTCCAGTCATTAAAGGAAGATGAGAGTTCCCTGTGTTGGAACACATCCCTGCAAATTTATTTGACCTCCAAAGAGACTTCAAAATAGTTTTGCAAGATGCATGACGTAGAATGCTGTCTTGGTATGTCGGAGAATAGAACACCCCAATAGGAACATCAAGTCCCTATTTTATTTAGCTAAATATGATGTTGTGATCATGCAGATGCAGAGGGAGACTAACAAGCTTAATTGCAATATCTCAATCTCATTACAATAATCCATGATTTGGGGTAGGAGATGTCCCAGTGGACGCTTGGAATGTCTGAATCCATTAAATTTCATGTCACGTGTCTAAAACTGTCCCCTCTCTGGCCTATTGCTGATCAATGTGTACATTTCTTCCCCTGTTTAGTAATAACATACAGTACATATCAACCATATATGATGCTGCCCAATAAAACTTTTGGGGAAATCCAAGAGCACATATGATTATGGGCACTAATTGCAATGTCAGAATATATCTAAATGACAAAGTGCTGCATGTAAATATCAGAACATTTTTTTCTCAGTTCAGAGAAAGCATTTCTCTTAGTAGACTGTCTCTCTCTAATGATTTAATACAGCAATTATCCCTGGCTTGAATCTGGCAAAGGCATTTAGCAGATTTATCGATTTTGGATGGAGCTGAAAGAGATTAGTCTGGGTAATTTACGTATTGGACAGATGCCAAAATGTGTAAACTATTTGGCTATCTCCTACAATTTGCTGAAATTTTGGGTAGATTTAGCGCTGATTGTTGCTTAGATAGTGACCATTTACCACTAGTTTTAGAGTTACATTCAATGGAGCACAATCAACACACTACATTTCACCAATAAAACATTTTAAAAAAAATCCAAATAGCATTTAGTTGCTTTATAGCTTCATGATGAGTGGGGTGCTCATCATTTTGCTGAAAATGCATTTGCAGACCAAATGGGGCTGTGCATGTGTGTGTGTTGTGTTCTGTATGCCCTAATATGGCCAAGGAGTGGAGTTAGCTAGAGACTCCACTCATTGGCTCAGCCACTGGCGGGAAATTAAAAGTCCCGTCAGTGGCTGAACCGATGGATAGCATCGGCTATAAAAAGCCGGCGCCTGCTGCGTGCTAGTGGCTTGTGTTTCCTGACTTCTAATGAATAAAGCTGTTGGAACCTGACTGTGTCCAGCCTCTGTGTGTTTTCTTTTTTTTTTTCAAACAAGTTTTATTCAATTTTTAACAATTTAAATAAGTCTCTTTTCAGTAGACAGCATATTTCCGGGTCATCACTTTTACATGCAAATATGACAATAGTTTTATAGTATTTTTAACATTTAACTTCGTATTTTATCCCATTTTTACTTCCATTCCATTTTTTGCAAACAAAGAGCCAAACAAATTAATCCTAGTCTCGGATCTTAATCTCAATCTATATAACCCCATTTCATTTCAAATTATTATAAATAGTCCTTAAGCATTTATATTTCTTTTAAAAATAACAATATGTTTGCTCATCATATAAAGAATAAAGTTTATCCATATCTATCCTTAAACTATCTTCACATTATTAATGCTCTTTTATCATTTTATCATATTTCTTTTATCCATCAGATTTGCCCTTTCATCACGTATTCTTTCCATAATTCTAAATCAATACAAGCTTTAACACAAAAAAGAATTTTAAAAAACCTAGACTTACCCCCCCTTTACTACTTTGAAAGTGTCACCTCAGTGATTAACATAATAACATTATAATAATCATTCACTTTGAGGCAAAAGATAGAATAAGAAAAAAAGAAGAGAAGAAAAGCTATATAACATTATATATCTTTTCAGTCGGGTTCTGCAACACATATCCCCCCAATTTAAAATTTATTTATAATTTCAAAGTAATAGTAAAAATAATTAACCTTGGTTACTGACAAGTCTCATTTTTAAACATCTTCAAAAATTATTTCAATTAATTCAATTTATCTAATCAACATTTACCTTTTTTATAAGTAAAAAGTGAGAGTGTACCTTCATCTAAAAAAAATTGTTGTCAGTAGCCCCTCTATTGTTTTATATTTTAATAATTACGGTATATTCTTATTACCCATCTTCTCCATGCAGAACCCCCTTCTTAATACCTTAGCCATTATCTCTATGTAAACAAGTTTCTTTCTTCATTATATAATTCCCATATTTCTCTATCTTCTGCTCCTGTTTCTTGTTCCCCCTCCTCCTCTTTCTGCTATATCCCTTCTCCATCCAATTTGAATCCCTCTCTCTCTCACCTTTCTGCTCTCTTTTCTTCTGGGCCTTTCTACCTTGCCTAATTCCATAAATGTTCCCCTTTTAATTGCTTTCTTAGGTTTCATTTTTGGACCACCCTTCCTTTCCCTTTTATTTGTAGTGATCTTTGTGTTAGTTGTCTCTTTAAAATGGCTTTCCCTTGTGCTGGCTCCTCCTTTCCAGGATTCCTTCTTCTTGTTCTTTGTTCACCATTTCCATGTCTTGACCAAGAGCCAAATTAATTCAGTCACTTCCTGTAGTTCTTGCTTTTGATTCATTTTTTAATTCCTTGTATGGCCACAAAAGTTTTTATTTTCCTTATTTCTTTTTAAAATCTCAACCCACACCCAGAGTCTGTATCAATGTCACCAGCTAGTCCAGCAGTCTGTCTTTTATTTAAGTTCAAACTTTCACCTTCTGTAGTTCTTGCTTTTTTGTTTCAATATTTGTTTAAAATTGTAACAATTCCAATCCACAAAGGAACAAGATATTTTCCTTCTTCTTTAAATTCCAGTTTTTATCCACTGAGTGGCACTTTCTGTCACACAAAATCTTCTCCCTTTCCTTTTGTTTTAATATTCAGGGTTTTTCGAGCCTCAAACTTAAATTCTTACGCCGACTTCTACCTTTCCCGGTTCGAAGCCCCTTATAGCTGTCAAAAATATTTTACTATTTTTTCCTTCACTTGATACTTGCACCGCTTCTTTTTCTTTTTCTTTTAAAAAGCTCGTTTTTATCTTAATCCCGGGGTACCTTTGTTGATTTTACCTTCCAATACTCCCGATTCTTCTGCTGTCAACTTCTTTCTTTCCTCCTGCACAAATCTTAATCCAGTTGAGACCTTCTCTTTAAGGTGGCCATATTGACCACCGCTTCTTGTCGTCTTCGAAGGGAAAAGACCAGACTCAAAGGGGGGAGAGGCGGCTCCCCTCACTCTGTCTGGCAGCTTTCCCTTTCTCCGCCGCCCCTACGAGGCAGCTTCAGCCCCGAGCCGTGAGGATCGGGGCTCTCAGACGAAAGAGCCGGGCTGCAGTCACAGACAATCACAAACCGCCGCCCGTTAGCGAGAGGGCTCAACCCAGAAGTCCAGCCTCTGTGTGTTTTTGATGCCCATTCAAAATACTGGTGACGAAGGTGGGATACCGCACATAAAGGAACTACAGTCAAATTGACAAAGAGGCACTTGCCGTGGTGACTGGGGTCAAATCGTTCCACAAGTACCCCTACGGGAGACCGTTTGACCTCATAACAGACCACAAGCCCCTGTTGGGCATAATCGCTGGCGACAAGGCAACGCCAAACATTCTGTCTCCCAGAATGCTGAGATGGACGGTGTTCCTGGCGGCCTACAACTACACGCTTATACACAGACCAGGAAAAGAAATCACCCATGCCAACGCTCTAAGCCATTGCCCCCTCCCAGAGTCTGCCAAGGACCCAGCACCTTCCACAACAGTCCTGCTGACAGAGAGTATTCGGCCAGGGCTGATGACGTTGTCGGAGATCATGAGACTGACGGGCCATGATAAAACTATGGCACAGGTTTTGAACTGGGTGTGGAGGGGCTTGCCACAGGCAGCACAAGGGGAAGAATTCAAGCCATACCAAAGCAGACAGGTGGAGCTGTCAGTATTAAAGGGCTGCCTGCTATGGGGAGACAGGGTGGTCATTCCTCCCCCACTAAGGAAAAGGATGCTGGATGCTCTCCACAAGGGTCACCCAGGGGTGATCCACCTGAAGGCTCTGGCATGGAGCTACGTGTGGTGGCCAGGAATGGACGCCGAAATAGAATCCTGGGCCGCCACCTGCACACCGTGCTAAGAATCCAGGCCAGCACCCCCTGCAACCAAACCCAAGAAGTGGGAAAACCCAACTGCCCCTTGGGCGAGGTTACATATCAACTTTGTGGGCCCTTACCAGGGCCAGATATTCCTGATAGTGGTGGACGCGTACTCCAAATGGCTGGAGGTGATCTTAATGTCATCCACCACATCGGAAGCGACCATGAGGGCACTGCGATGCCTTTTTGCAACACACGGATTACTGGACGTTGTGGTCTCCGATAACGGGCCACAATTCACAGCAAAGCCATTCGAGACATTCCTAGCAGGCCTAGGGATCCGCTATGCCCTGTCAGCTCCTGCCCACCCATTGATGAATGGGCAGGCGGAAAACATTGTCAAGGTGACCAAAGGGACACTACAGCGGATGGGGAAAGGGGACTGGCAGGACAAGATTGACCCGTGGCTACTCACGCAACACATCACACCTAACACACGACACATTGCAGCCCAGCTGAACTGTTGATGGGGCAGAAACTAAGAACAATACTAGACCGGGTCCACCCAAACTATAGCACAGAGATGCCCCCAGACTCCACTGGGAAATGCTGACAGTTTACAGTAGGGGACCCGGTCTACGCACATAACTACACCGGAGGACCGACCTGGGTGCCAGCAAGAGTCATTGAGAACACCGGCCCGCGGTCCTACCAGGTGGAGACAGACAACAGAAAAGTCTGGGAGCGGCACATCGACCAGCTCCGAGGCCGAGTCCCGTGTGGAGAAAATCAACAGGAGGTCCGGCTCGAAAATGCAGTGCTAGGCCTGTTATAAGCCCAAAACAGAGAAGAAAGACGTTATGAGCACCTACCATGGGCAGGCAACGTCCAGCGGTGTCCTTCTGAGGCCTCAAGCTCAACGGTCCCTGCTGCACCAGTGGAAGAAGTCCAGAAGTTTCCACCAGCGGGGACCAGAGCAGTGGCAGATCCATCTGCTCGGGCCGCCGCCCAAGGATCGACTGAGGTGCGCAGGTCCAGTTGCACACATCAAAGCCCCGCCTACCTACAGGACTACATACGCTAGGCGGCGCCGGATTGGTGGACACCGACTAAGAGGGGAGGGGTGTTCTGTATGCCCTAATGTGGCCAAGGAGTGGAGTCGGCTAGAGACTCCACTCATTGGCTCAGCCACTGGCGGGAAATTAAAAGTCTCGTCAGTGGCTGACGAGCCTGCCACGTGTTAGCGGCTTGTGTTTCCTGACTTCTAATGAATAAAGCTGTTGGAACCTGACCGTGTCCAGCCTCTGTGTGCTTTCGACGCCCATTCAAAACATGTTGAAAGCCAGATGCTTACTTTGTTTATCAGAAACAGAGAAAGCAGGTGAAAGAGCACCCACAGCTTGCAGGGTGATATTATCAATCTCTGTTTTTATCCACTGTTCTCTCACTTCTCTTTTGCATCTGTACCAGTACAGGATTCTTCCAGTGTTGAAGGTCTGAATTCATCAGGAGCTTTTGCCAGAGGACATACTATGCCTGAACTGTCAATGTTCTGACTGACGAACCCAACCAAAGCAAGCATGGTTGAGACAATCCAATCTCTTAACGCAAAATTTTACTGAGTCCATCATTTTGGCAAACATGAAGGCCAAACCAGATCTAGCTAATTCCTGCACAAACCCACATACCTAGTTCAGGTTTCCCTCCCCTCATTAGACCAGGTCACATTCTCCCATGGAGTCTCCTGGTATTGTTGTGGGAAAGTCTTTCGGCTCTGGTAAACCCCTGCCAAAGTGTCCTTGGTTCTAACAGCTGGCATCTTGATGTCTGGAACCTAATTTCTATCTAACCCTTCCCTCCCGCAGAGGTGGTATTCAGCAGGTTCTGACCAGTTCTGGAGAACTGGTAGCGGAAGTTTTGAGTAGTTTGGAGAAGCGGCAAATACCACCTCTGACTGGCCCCACCCCCATCTATTCTCTTCCTCCTGAGTCCCATCTGATCAGCTGAGTCTTCTTTTGTTACCCTGCACAGGAGAACGGAGCTGGAAAGCAGGTTAGTGGGGTGGGGAGGGAATGGGATTTTGCAGTAATCTTCCCCCAGGAGTGGGAAGGGAATGGAGTTTTTGCAGTAACCTTTCCCTGGAGTCAGGTGGGAAGGGAGATTTTACAGTATAGAGTGCTGAAAGAATTCTGGGTAATTAAGTTTTAAAAAATAGATTTATTGTTTTGACCACTGGTTTTAACAGGGTAATTAATTTGCAGAGGTTCATACATGGAAACACATATCTGGGAGCACAGCCCACAATATAGTTTTGAATGCAGGGTATGAGCTTAACCTAGCTATGCTAACAGACATTCATTATATCTGAAGTAAAAGATTTATTAAGACACGCATAGGAAAACCTCACTTTTGCCTCTGCTACATCTGGAAGAGCGAGAAGTGCAAGAAAAAGAGAGAGAAAAGGAAGTACTCTTTTTTCCTCTGAAACACAAGAGCTTCGTGTATCTAATATTAGACAACATTGAGAAACAGACACACAAATTGCCAGCAAAGAGCCTTCCTCTCCTTTATCTCTTGCCTTTTCTGCCAGTCATCAGACCAGCTCATAGCTGCCGAGAAGTGATGTCACTTTCAACAATTAGGGAATAAAACCAAACACCCTACTTTTTCCATTTGCTAATTTTAGCACTCTTTCCCCACCTCCACATGTTGGACAAATTGCAAGCTGCTGCTTTTTTTTTTGCCATAAAAGAGAAAAACCACAAGCAATTTATTTCCTCTTCTTTTTCAGTGCTGTTGGAGATAATATGTTACTTGCATTTCCTGTCACCTAGAAGTTGCAAGTAGTGTCGGTTCTTTATAAGCTGCCCTGAGACTGGCTGTTGAGCAAGATTAATTTAGTTTTCATTTGCAATAATTAAATACAGAAACTGTTGTTGCTGCTTGCTTTTCCCAGCGTGCATCTGCTAATCTCTGTTTCCAGTTCTTTCTGGGTTCTTCCTTGCCCCTGAAGAATAAGTTTCTCTTTCACTGAGTAGGATTACAGGTTGTTCTTGATTTACAGCCATTTGTTTATTGACGGTTTGAAGTTTCAACAGTGCTGAAATAAGTTCTTACTTATGACTATTTTTTTAAGATTTGTTTTTTTTACTTTGTTCTTATTTTATGACTATTTTTTAAGATTTGTTTTTTTACTGCTTGAAAAAAAATTCAATAAAAAATTACACACACACACACACACACACTCAATATATTCCTTAATTTTTTCTGGTGAAACCAATCAGGGATTCAAGTTCCATGTGATATTCAGGACTACATAATTCAAGGATTTTCTGCTAGGGTTAGGATTACACAGGAATGAGGTCAGTGCCTGAACCCCAAAGCAAACTTTGCAGGAGAAAGCTTCAGACTTCAGACACGAAAAATTATGGGCTTCCCAGATTCAGAGCACATATAAGACTTCCTTGATGGATGGCATTGCACTTGGGTTGATCTTTGGGTGGTTATTAAAGGCTAAAGAATTGTTTGAAGACAGCCAACAGTCAGGCGGAAGTGATCCGGTCTCAAGCACATAATGATATCTAGAAACCTGCTGGATTCCAGACAGCTGTTTATTTGAAGGGGAGGGAACAAAGGCAAGCTATACCTTCCATGGAGATTTTAGAACGTAATAGCGATTTATATCCTTACATCTTGCTTTCTTACACCTCACCACGTAAGGTGATATCTTAGAGCTCTTTTCCCCTGCTTGAGAGTTCTCTTTCTGTGTGTGTGTTTTGTTCCACTTGGTTGAAGCCGTGAATTAGGGGCAGCCAGAGGTGGCATTCAACAGGTTCTGACCAGTTCTGGAGAACCAGTGGCAGAAATTTTGAGTAGTTCAGAGAACTGGCAAATATCACCTCTGACTGGCGATTTTACAGTATCCTTCCCCTGCCACACCCACCAAGCCACGCCCACAGAACTAGTAGTAAAAAAAATTGAATCCCACCACTGGGGGCTGTCAGCATTCCAGGGAACATCCATTCCGATCAGTAACTCCAAGAGAAACATAATTTCAAAAGTTTATGAGGGACAGCTCTTTTGTTTAAAAAGTGAATCATAGGACATGTGATTCAACAGTGTCTATGGGCAGTGGTCAAAATCAGCAAGATGGTGGGCATGCCACTGCTGTCCAGTCCAAGCCCTACCCGTGGTTCATTGATTTTGCCAATGAATATACAGGTAGTCCTCAACTTACAACCACAATGGGGCCAGAATTTTCATTGTAAGGCAAGATAAGTGAGTCATGCCTGATTTTATGACCTTTTTTCTATAGTTGTTAAATGAATTGCTGCAGTGGTTATGTAACTCACAACTGGTTCCCCATTGACTTTGGTTGTCGGAAGGTCACAAACAGTGATCACATGACCCCATGGTGCTGCATTTCTCATAAATAGATGGTCTTATATTACTGTCAAGTGTGGGAAATCAGGAGTTCAGGCAGTTCAAATAATTATAGTTTTGTTATATGCTAATGTTGTCTACAAGAATCTGAACTACTAATGTTCAGAGCAAATTGGTGGTTGATAAAAGTCAACAGAATTCAAGGTGAGCTGGACTTACCGTAGTTCTCTTGTGGGCGTGAAGGCCTGCTTCATGAATTATTTGAACAACAATCAAATAAAAACAATCTTAAATCATTTGAATGGGGTAAAATAATTGATTTTCACTTTTAGGAGATCTAGAAACAGGTTTTGACAAGCTGTCTCTCAGCAACTGAATCAACCATTGTGAACATTCTTGTTAACAAGAATCTTTAATATAAAAATAAAATGACAATTTGCAATCATAGAACACATTTATGATTAAATGTTTTAATTATGAGCAGTTAATAAGATTTTTTTGGTATCTATGGATCCCCAAAACAGTTTATGATTTGCACACTTGTCCCTTTAAAAATGAAACAAGCACAAATATCTAGTCCCATTGACCAGTAAATTTATAAAAGCTACAACTGATTTAATACTGATGATAATCCAAATCCCAAGATCATATCATCCTATCATACACCAGCTTTCAATAATGTGAGGTATTCAACCAAGAAAAAGAAGCTTGCTATTTTTGTGAATATTTTTGAATAAAAATTTCACTACTCTGAAGAAAAATGACTGAGTTTGAGGTAATGGCCTTATAAATTCAGATGAGCCATGTAGCCTATGCACCCCACTGCTCAGCATTGGCCCCTTCCTCAATTTATGAGTATAAATTAGTTCTGACTATGATAAAACAGATATAGCAATGTCTTTGTTAAGGTAGCTCTTACCAAATGGTATGCAGGCTTTCAATTTCCAAGAACTCCTTAAATAGGGATTTTTCTTTTTCTTTTGTTGTGTTAATGGTGTTAATGGCAATTAAGTTGGTGAAAATTTAATTGATATTTAAATCCCATCTGGACTACCATCCATGGAGATTCTCAATTATTCTGCACATGGTTGTCCCAAAGGAGTTTTTTTCCAAAGGGCAACTGGACTTTCTTGGTTTTTTCTTTGAAAACGTTTCATTTCTCATCCCAGAACTCATCTTGGATGAGAAGTGAAACGTTTTCAAGGAAAACCTCAAGAAAGTCCAGTTGCTTTTTGGAAAAGCATCTTTGGGACTAGTGGTTAGCTAAAATACTAGACCTACCACACATGAACATACTGTACATATTTACATTTAAAAGCTTCTCTGTGTGTTTATATGAATTTTCTGTCTTTTCCTCACTGCTAGCCAGTGATCTGATCAGTACAATTTTGTAAATTGTTGGGGTGATTCCTAATTTCTGAAACCTGAAACTTTCAATTGGCAACGCCAAGAATTGAACCTGAGTTGACCTGGAAAGGAGATCTTGCTTCTCAGAGGGCCAAGTATTAATGTGAGTGAAAAAAGTCTGCCTTGGCCATTCCCAATATTTGAGGAAGGGGCCAATGCTGAGCAGTGGGGTGCATATGCTACACGGCTCATCTGAATTTATAAGGCCATTACCTCAAACTCAGTCATTTTTCTTCAGAGTAGTGAAATTTTTATTCAATTGTTCTGAAGGTTTCCATTAAAGAGACCGTATCTGTTTGGCCTTTAAAAATGCTCCTGTTTTCTATGAAAAGGAAGAAACGTTTGACAGAATCATAAAGAGGAGAAAAATATCCTGTAAATTTAAACCAGTCTTGGATTATAACTCTCATAGTCATGAGCCAACACAATCCATTGCTCTTATTCCCAGAAGGCATGGCCAAGCAACACTGCATCTGCACAAACCAAGGTTTAACCTCCATTTTTAACCCTTGACAAGGCATCTGACTGTTTCCAGCTCAGATCCCATGTCACACAATCACTGGTTTGCCTATGAACTACTGATATTTTTTTCTTATTGTGATGATTTATTCCACCACAGCGCAACATTTTGCATCCATGCTCTTCTTATGTCTCCCCATGGGAAAATTAAAAAGGGCAGTCAGAGAGAAAGCAGAAACTTTTGCTGTAACATTTGTTCACTCTGCCTTTAAAAAACAAAGACTCACTAGATCAAAACAAGGATGATTTAATGCATATGGTGACCTTAGTTTTCTGAATATAATATGAAACCAAACCAGTGGCATCAGGTAAACAAAGGACTTTGAAGAGGCCCAATGCTCAAGAAGGACGAAATATGCTGAATGCCTGTATTAACAAAAATAGAAACCAGCATTTGTGTGCGATGAAGTATTCTGGAAGAAAATCAGGAGATGGAAAGTATTTGTGCACAGAGGTTTGGAAGTGTACATAGTCCTTGGCTTACAACAGTTCATTTAATGAACTGTTCAAAGTTACAACATCACTGAAAAAGTGACTTATGACCATGTTTCACACTTATGACCATTGCAGCCTCCCTGTTGTGGTTCGCCGGCAGCAGGTGTGGATGGCAGCAGTCTCTGAGAGTGAGGACTTGGATGAGGGGCCTGCGTGTGATATAGGGATGGGGTCAGGACTATCGGAGAATGGGGTGCTGCCTTCGGAGATCATGGAGTCTGGCAGCAGTGACAAAGAGGACCCTGGGGAGCCTATGCTCAGTGCACACAGGGCTGCGCGCAGGACTGCTCGAAGGAAAGAGCAGCTGAAGCAGCATGGGTGACTTGGGAGCAAGACTGGAAGGTGATGGCCTCTCCCATAAGGGATAAAAGCCAGCCTTCGGGTTGGCTTCTTTGCAGGAAGCAAAGAAGTTCTTTATGCTCAGAGTTCTCTTCCTCTGGTTTGTTTTTGGAAACTTCTGGCTTGGGATATTTATCTGCAATTAGTCTTTTGTTCTTGGCAGCTTTTAGCAACCTTGAAAGGGCTTGCTGTTATCTGGGACAATTAGTTTTGAATGACTCTTGGCTGTGAATGAACAGAATTCACAGCGCCGCATTAAAAATGTTTGTTTTTATACATACTTCGTGTTTGTTTGATTTGAACAAGGCTTGGGTCAGAACACTCCCCGTGGTCACATGATCAAAATTCAGGCGCTTGGCAACTGACTCATATTTGTGATGGTTGCAGTGTCCCATGGTCATGTGATCAACTTTTGCATCCTGACAAGCAGAGTCAATGGGGAAGCCAGTTTCATTTAACAACCGTAGTACTCATTTAACAACTGCAGTGATTCACTTTACAATCATGGCAAGAAAAGTCGTAAAATGGACCAAACTCGCTTAACAAACATCTTACTTAGCAACAGAAATTTTGGGCTCAATTGTGGTTGTAATTATGGTCGAGGACTACCTGTAACATGGTTATCTTATATATGGGCTCTCCTTGTGATAATCCTTGCTAAGAATACTGCATTTCATGTATATCAGAGTTGCAGGTATATGTATATCAGAGTATGCAGGCATCCCCTACTCAAGCCTCGGGATTTTGTTTCTATCTTAGAAACAAAAGCAAGAAATCTGTGGCAAGAAGCAAGAAATCTGTGGTAGTTCTCTTTTCTATTGCTTGTGGTCCCTGGCTGCTTCAGTCCAGTTTCATAATCATCAACATTTGTAATTTATAAAAAAAACAATTAGACTATACAGACTGTCATCTGTAGATACAAAAATATCAGGACTTATCACACACATTCCCTCCCCTCCCTTTCCTTCAGGAGAGACATCTAGTTTTACAATGAAACTACATAAGCCATAGAGCAGGGGTGTCAAACTCGCGTCATCACTCGTCATCACGTGATGTATCAGGACATTTCCCCCTTTCACTAAACCAGGCGGGGGCAGGGACAGCACGTGACGCATCCGGCCCAGGGGCCACGAGTTTGACACCCCTGCCATAGTGTTTTTCCTATGATAAAGTTAAATATCCTGCACTCTGCCTCTCTATCACTAAGGACTGCAATACCTAATTAATATGAAATTATTTTGGTGTAATACAATAATACATAGTATCTGGACTGGGAAGCAGACCACTCTCTGTGATTTCCTGATGCTGAGACAATCCTGTAAAGATTTCAATGGATTTTTTTTTACTGTGATTTGGATTAATGCCTAGTATATGAGTCCCTTACCACTAATGAAGAAGCCAATTTATATTACTGTGGTCTTTTGAAATAATTATTGACCTCAGGCTGAAACAAAATAGTCTAACTTTTTTGTTTGTTTTTTGTTTAAGTCAAAGGCCAGAAGATAACTAAATGACCATTGAGAGAGTCATCACTAAGCCACAGCCGGGAACACGTACAAGCATCAGCCATCCTTCAGGCTCAGGGAATTGCTGGAATCCTTTGGCAGCCTGGAATGGTATCCCCATTTCAGCATTCCAAACAGAAAGACACGTACGCACTTAAGGGCTTTACATTCCCTCATAATAATCTGGCACACCCCATTCAGCTGATGTTAGGCTTCATACCTACGCTAGGAAAGGTCCTCTTGAAGTTATTTTCACTTAAGGGCCTTTTAACTTGGCGTATATGTAGGAATATAGCTGATGTCTCAGGAGTGGTGCAATGGCTCTCACCTCACAATCAGGAGGCTGTGAGTTCAGTCCTAGGTAGCGGCTGATATTTCTCTTTCTGGGCACAAGGAGCAACTATGTGCTGTGAACTCTGCATTTGCAACAGGAAGGGCATCCGGCCAGTAAACACTGAGCTCCATTCAGCTGCCCCAACTCCACCCTGATGCAAGGAATCATGGGGTCATTAAAAGATAATAACAAAAAAAATGATGTCTCAGCTGGACAGAAAACAGCATCACTGTAATAATGAAGTTATTAATGTGTTAATGGCAGGACAGGTAAAGGAGCAGCCATCTTTTACCTTTAGCGAACCACCTTTGTCAGTTAGGCATCCCCTACTCAAGCCTCGGGATTTTGTTTCTATCTTTTGGTGTAACTGAAATTTGTGCATATTCCATGCAAAGAAGGGACTCTTTGAAAGATGGTCCTTGAGTTACAATCATTTGAGCAGTGAGTCACAATGGCACTGAAAAGTGTTTTCCACCCAACCATTGCAGCATCCCTGTGGTCACATGAATAAAATTCAGATGCTTGGCAACTGACTCATATTTATGACTGTTGCAGTATCCTGGGGTCCTGTGATCATGTTTTGTGACCTTCTGACAAGCAAAGCCAATGGGGAAGCCAGATTCACTGAACAACTGTGTTACTAACTTAACAATGTCAATGATTCACTTAACAACTGTGGCAAGAAAGGTCATAAAATGGGGCAAAGCTCACTTAACAACTGTCTTGTTTGGCAATGGAAATTTTGGACTCAGCTGTCATAGACTGAGGACTGCTTGTAGTTGTTGCATTTTTCCCTTCACTGGCTCGAGAGAAAACAAGAAACACAAGTTCTTTCCATCTTGATTTGGCAAAATTCTTACGAAAAACAAATCAAACAAGATGTTCACCAAATCTTCATTTTCATCTCTCTTGCTTTTCACTGGAAATGCTAGGCTGGAATGTCATAATCTTCTCCCTTCTAGCCGTTGGGGTTTTTTTTCTTGATTTTTATTCATTTTTTATTCATTAATTTAAAGTATATAGATTCGGCGGAGCTTTGCCACATAAAAACACAATACAAAATAAGCATCAATAAACACAGTATAAAAAGCCTATAATGGCAACCAAGGGCAAAGCCCAAACAACAATGAAATGGCTTCAATTATCCTCCCACTCTTCATCCCCAGGAATCTTTAGCTCAGGAATTCTGGGAGTTGAAATTCACAGATTGTAAAAGGGCCATAGTTCCTCACCTCTGCTTTAGAAGCAGAACCTAAAGACTCCTAGTTTAAGAATGATGTACAGTCAATGTAGTTCACCCAGTTGTATATAGCAACTTCACCTGTTAAACTCAAAAGCTGATCTGATAAGAAAATAACATTTTCAAGGTGACCTTTCTCTCATGAGCCTGTCACTTTGATAGGGTGACTGACAGCACCATTGCACTTTCTAAATCATTTCATTTTAAAACCGAACCCCAATTTACCAGAATATTTTACTTTATTCTTCTTTTTCGTACTTCTCCAAACCTTGAGTGGGGAATGGCAAAATGATAAAATATCTTGCCATTAAGACCAGTAAAACAAAACTATATCAGTAAATAAAATAGATCAAAAAACACACATAGACAAACTAATCTCACTGAAATGGATCGCTTCAGCTGGCAGATGCCAAGGTGGGTAGGTAGGTACACCAGCAGCCTTCCAGGTGAGTTATTCTGCCGTCATTCTTGCAAACATCATATGAGCTACGCTGTCCAGAACCCCTAAAGAAACATTCTTCTGCCATGTTTGATGGAGGACTTTGTCTCATTGCCACTGGTAATCAGTTGACTAGGCTCTTTAATGCCTATATGTGGCATGTAAGGGAGTAGGTAATATCTTGATTTTAGCTTCCAGCAGCAAAATCTTTTGAACCCCCATTCTGTTGTATTGATTTCTTTAGCAAATATATATGGTTGACCATCTTAAGAAAATACCTCTGGGAAGTTAACAATAACAACAACAAAGTAATAAACAATCCAGGACCATTGATAATAGTTGGGGCTTCCTTAAAAATGGCACTACAATTAAAAGATGAAACACTCATACAGGCTCCATTAAGAGCCCAGCTCCCTGCCTGGGAGAAGAGCCAATAGGACTCAACACCTGAATCTTGGGGGAAGCTTTTCCAGAGGGCAGATGAACCCAGAGAAAAAGCCTGCTTCCTGGGTCTCACCAAGTGACATTTCTTCACTTGAAAGGTACCTGGAAGATGTCCATTTTGGTGAGAAAGACCAGAACGAATGGAGTCAATATAAAATGCTTGTGTTTGTGTTTCTTCATGCATATCAAATGATTTTTCGACTTCACCAATTGTGCACATTGACCATTTATCCATAACTAACTCTGATTGTGTGGTCCTTCCATGGTGCTTGAAAAATGGCCGTTCCCATCTCCTGTTTCTCTCAAACTGGATTTCTTTTTTGGGGGGGGGTGTCAGTATGTGTGTATGAGCCTTGGTGGCTCAGGCTGTTAATGCCTGCTCTTAAGATCCAGCTGTCTACAATTACTGTAGGCTTGAATCCCACCAGGCTCAAGGTTGACTCAGCCTTCCATCCTCTCGGGGTAGGTAAATTGAGGACCCAAGATTGTTGGGGGCAATTAGCTGACCTTGTAAAAATGCCGCTTAGTAATAAGCAGGCATATACAATGGAATGAAGGCTATTGCTGAGCACACTGGGTTGTATCCCAAAAAAAATTGTAAGCCGCCCTGAGTCTTCGGAGAAGGGCGGCATATAAATGTAATTAAAAATAAAATAAAAAAAATAAAAACGATACAAACAAGAAACAAGAATGGTTTAGTTTGTAGCTTTACTCTGTGAACAGATACATGCTTGCACTCAACAGCTTTTGGGGGGGGGAAACTCTTGCCAACTTTTTTTTATAATTTTCTATTGCAGAAGGAAGACTTATAGGCAAAGATTGAAAGCTCTAATATCTTCTGGCAGCATCCCTGGTTGTGAAAATAAAAATTAATCGGACTGGTTTTTCACAAGGGAACCTTTGGCATCTGCAAGACAGAAAACAGACTTATTTTTACCAGGTATGTGTTACCTGAAAATAGTGTGGGGGGGAAATATGTTCTTGATTTAAAGATAAGCTTTGTTTGATTATTCTATTTTTGTGGAATGAAGGTGTATATTAAGGAGGGGAAGAGAGAAGGGGAGACTATTTTTTTGTAACATATGTCCATTCCATATGGTTTTGCAGCAACATTCTCATAAAAATGATAACAGGCAATCCATTGTGTGTCTGTCCATGTGTTTGTGTTGACTGTAGATTTGGTTTGGTTGCATACAATGATCTTTAAAGCAATGCTTAAAAACATTTGGCAAAATCCCCTGTAATATCAAAACTGGTTGGAGTAAAAACTCTAACATATTTGCTCTCTATCTGTTGCTCCTATTCCCTATTTCTCTGCCCTTTTTGCCTGTTCGTACTCCCGCAGTCATTCATCATAAAATTTACAAATATCCAGACAAGTATAAAATTAAGAATGTCTATGGAGATCCTCAGTCATCCAGGTCATGCTTTTTCAGAAGGCAACTGGATGTTGTTTTTCCTTGAAGACATTTCATTTCTCATCCAAGAAGCTTCTTCAAGAACTTCAGCTCTTCAATTCTTGAAGAAGCTTCTTGGGTGAGAAGTTGTTATGTATGCAGGTTTGAATGTCATTGGTTTAGTTTGAACTGTTCTTGTAAAATGTCAGAAATGATTGGTTTAAAAAGTGCGGGAAAATCCTGCACTCTGATTGGCTGGCAACTGCGGCTGCTGGCTATAAGTAGCAGCTGCAGCCCAGCCAAATCGGGTCTGTTATGAGCTGTAGTCATTAATAAACTCTTCACTGAAGCACTCCGCGTCTGACTCTTCATGCAAACTTAACAGAAGTGACATGTCTTCAAGGAGAAACAAAACCCAGTTGCCTTTTGAAAAAGCACCTTTGGGATAAAATTAAGAATACATTAACGCAGAAGACTTTAACCCCAAGGATAAAATACCCAGACACAAACTGAGCACTGTGGTATATGCAATGTGATGCAGGACATGTGCAGATCTGCACATTGGAGACACAAAACAACCACTTCACAAATGCATGGCACAACATAGGAGAACAAACCCATCAGGACAAGATTCAACAGTCCATCTGCATTTGAAAGACAAAAGTGATTCTTCTGAAGACAGCAAAGTCCATATTCTGGAGAAAGAGGACCATGGTTTGAAAGAGGGGTCAAAGAGGCCCTCTATATTAAAATTGAAGAGTCGTGTCTCAACAGAAGGGTGGGTGGGATACAACACTATTCATCTCCTGTCTACAATGCAGTCATTTCAGGAGTCCCAAGAAGGTTCCACAATCCACACCCATTTGTACTCTGATTCAGGTAACCCTGAGAGTCCAGATAATCCCCAAGTGACCACAATACTCTCAGAGAGCTAATGATCAACTTTCACAGTGCTAACAACCAGATGACTGCTAAAGAATATAAATCCTTCCCATTTCCCACCATTCAGCCAGAACTGAAGAAGCTTTTTGGATAAGCAGAGAAATGTTTTAAAGAGGTGGGGGGAACACCAAGAAAGTCTAGTTGCCTTTTGAAAAGCACCTTTGGATAGAAGCAGTTCCTAAAACAGCAGGTGGGACAAAAAGAGAACCAAATTAATGATACAATGAAATTGCACATATATAATTTCTCCCTTCAAATATTTGAAACCCTGAGGGATGAGAGACCTGCAGAGCCCATCAGAAAGATCTATCTGCATCTAGGGAAGATCTATGCAAAAGGCCTAAAGTGTAATTTTCAAGGGGAAATAGTCCCAGCTGCAGCCAGAAAAACATCTGTGTCCCAAAACCTAGCTTGTAAATGTGTACGGTCTTTCACACCCGAGATTGTTCTGTACCTAGTGCATTTAATATTTCTTCTTGGAGCTATAAGAAAGGAAGATGCATTTTTAAATATCATTTCAAAGGAAGATGAAAGTGCTAAAATTTATTAGGTTGACAGAACACGACAAAAGCTTGTATTAGCAGTTGGGCTGGGAACTTTCCATCCATTTCTCTAATTAGTGTTTGACAGACCAAGCTGTTTTATGTGGTAAGAATTTATCAGGGATGGAAATAGTACACAGAAGTATACAGTTGTTGATATAACAACCGTTTTTCATCACGTCAGAAAGAGAACAGGTGCTCCATTGAGGTCACAGCAAAGGTTTCTTTGAAGCAAGCAGTGATTGATGGGGCACGTTGTTCAGATGAGCTCCCCAATTTTGTGTGTATTTGATCCAGCTGATTACATACATTTGTGTGGCTAGAGTGCAAGCAGTCTCCTAGCTCTTGGCATTGTGGCATTGAAAACCAGAATGCTAGAAGCTGATAATTTAAAAATAAACATTATAATCATGCCTTCATTCCCAATGTGATGAAACAAGCTCATGCCATGCTAAGGAACAGCTTTGGACCAAAGCTCAGCTCTATGTGGTTGACTGTGCCATCATGCTATCCCAGTGCAGAGGGCTGGGGGGAAGTGCTGAATATAGTTGAGCACACTCAGCATAACCTCAGATTGGAAAATAGCATATCGATGGAAAAGAGTCACCAAGAACTGTCTGAAGTTGCAGCTTCTTTTAGAATCACTTTGCTGAACACCTAATCACCACAATATTGTCTTATGTCTAAGGATATTTACTCATGTCGTATGGCTGTATTAATATTATCCTTCTCATGTTTTCTATTACCTTCTCCTTATTTGTACCTTACGATTATATTATTTATTGTTTATATGTACACTGAGAGCTTATGCACTGGAGACAAATTCCTTGTGTGTCCAATCACTTGGCCAATAAAGTATTCCACTCCATTCCATTCCTAAATATTTTTCTTTTTACCCACCTGCTACTACTTGCATTGTGGGGGGGAGGAAAGAAAGGTATACAGAGAGTTTTTGCTAGATGGGTAAGAATCTCACTTCCTAGATGTCCGGCCTTGGGTAAATGAATATGGAATTTACATAAGATCTCATACTTGTTAGCATAGATTGTACATAAGCATGAATTACTCAGCCACCAATAAACACATTTACTCCTTATTTTCTCCTCTGTACCATTCACTCCCGTTTCTGTTTTCCAACTTGGATGCAACTTGGATGCAAATATAGTTATAGCAAAGAACATGTAGCATCATTTACAATAACAACCATGAAAGAATAAGTGTCTGGATGGGGAGGACCTTTGATGAAGAAGTACATTAGTCACAATAGGCTACATTGGATGGCGTATGCCTTCTTACACTGTTGTTTTAAATTAAACCAAAGATAGGATTGCTGAGGTCTATTTTCCTTTAATGGATTCTGTCTACCATCAATCATAACTTGCTGGCCATGCTGTTTTTAGTAATGGGTAATGGAATCCATCACTATCTGGAGGATGAGAGGTTACTGAAAAGAAAAAAAATATATGAAAAACCAAGACTGCCTTGTCTATTGTTAAGTGTGGTTTTGATTATTTTGAAATCACAGGCAGGTTTTCGGATGATGTCACCTGAGAACAGTTGGGCTTCTTCCCGCTTTTTCCTTTATTGTATAAGCCCCAGCATGGTCTATAGTATTTTAAAGAAGACAAAGGAAGGAATTCACACAAAAAAATTACTGCAACCTGAAGCTATTGACCGGAAAGGTTTACTCTTTGATGTCCCTGCAACACAATAGGTCTAGTGACACCTGCCCAGATCTTTAGCAAAACTCATCCAGGCCTTACAAAACTGCAGCTTTGTAAACTTCAGACAGCCTGTCTCTTAGTCGGGCTGCCTATAGGAAATACTATAGGCACTTCTACCATTGTACAACCTCGTTGCATTTTTTTTTAACAAGTCTTGATCCAATTACTCAAGAGCTGACAGGAATCAATCAAATGAGCCTTGGTAGCTCAGGCTGTTAAATGCCTGCTCTTAAGATCCAGCTGCCTACAATTATTGTAGGCTCGAATCCCACCAGGCTCAAGGTTGACTCAGCCTTCCATCCT
The DNA here is from genome assembly GCA_009733165.1 of Naja naja. NCBI lineage: Eukaryota > Metazoa > Chordata > Lepidosauria > Squamata > Elapidae > Naja > Naja naja. The sequence continues at coordinate 150,377,215 of CM019150.1, forward strand.
CTCAGGGTAGGTAAATTGAGGACCCAAGATTGTTGGGGGCAATAAGCTGACTTTGTAAAAATGCCGCTTAGTAATAAGCAGGCATATACAATGGAATGAAGGCTATTGCTGAGCACACTGGGTTGTATCCCAGAAATTGTAAGCCGCCCTGAGTCTTCGGAGAAGGGTGGCATATAAATGTAATTAAAAAAAAAATGTCTGCCTCAAAAACCAAGCTGCTAACTTGAAAAGATTCTGACCTCAGCGTTCTCCCTGGAGTATATGAAGCCATATAGGACCAAAGGTTTTTTGCAATCACTAGAGAAGAAACCAGGGCCTTATTTCAGTTTTGCAGGAACGTACAGCAAGGAGAGAGAAAAAAGCAAAATTAAAAGGGAAATGCTTTATTTTTTGCAAAGGAAATTAACATTCATCCTTGGCAATCAATAAAATGTGGTGATTGTTCACAGAATATATTCTCCGCTTCTGCATTTTCAACATAAGGATCTATTTACACAAGACTGTTTTAATTAATATGAAGCTGTTAACATTTTGCATCAAAAATCTCATCCACGCACCACAGCTGATCATAATTGTACAATTATGTAGAATAAACTGATTGCGGAAAGATGATTTATAAAGAAATGCCTGAAATATCAGTTCTATGCTTCTAATTGGGACGTAAGTGTGACTCCAGAGTAAAGCTGGGTATTTGTCATGTGCCAAATACAATATTGGACTTCCTGGAGAAACAGCACTATTTTTTTGTTTTTGTTTCTCTAAGGCACACAGAAAGATCAGATGCAGCCTAGGAAAAATCACTCTATTCACACCCTGGCTCCTCTGGTTTTGGTGGCTGCCAATCTTTCCCAACTAAGTTCCCTCCACATGTGTGTGACTGGTTCAGATAATTACTCACTTGCTCTGCCATCAAGATCAACCATTTTGATCACCAGTTTGAAAGTGGTTGATAACTTGACAGCTCTCCAAAGGAGTGTGAAATCATTCTTTGCTACTTCGGCTAAGGTGGTAAGCAGCACCACCTTCTCAGCCGGAGTACTTAATACCAGGGGTGGGATTCAATTTTTTTTAACAACCAGTTCTGTGGGTGTGGCTTAGTTGATGGATGTGGCTTGGTGGTCATGTGACTGGCTGGGCGTGGCCAACTCAATATCACTCACATTGAGGCACCATCTCATCGCCTGGCCTCTCATGACTGTGGGGATGCTGCAACAGTTGTAAGTGTGAAAAATGGTCATAAGTCACTTTTTTCAGTGCCATTGTAACTTTGAATGGTCACTCCACACAAGCAAAGTACCAGCAAAGGAGGGAGAAAAAACTCCAGAGAAGTTCCAGAGACAGGAAGTCTAGTCCTACCAAGAATGTAAAAAGGGTTAACGGAGAGGCAGTTTCTGTAAGCAACACCAGAATGTTTCCTTCCTGCCTTCCTTACAGGATTAGGCCAGTAATTTCTTCTAACAACTGGTTCTCCGAACTTCTTAGAATGTTAACAACTGGTTCTAGCGAATAGGTGCAAACCTGTAGAATCCCACCCCTGCTTAATACCAACACATTTCCAAACTCAAAAGCAATTAATTTTGTTTCAAGGTGTACAGCAGTCTATACTGCTGCTGTTGTCAAGCTTTCAGACTCTTTCACCAGGATGAACAGGAAAATAAATGTTAAAAAGTCTTGTGACTGCTTAAAGGCTATGTGATTTTATCACAGCCTGAACTTCCATGAATCAGAACCTGAAGTAGCGTTTGAATATGCTACAAGACTCTTTCATGTCTGCCAACGCAGACTTAACGTTCCTAGCCCTCTGTAATTTAAAACAGCAAATTCAATATAGCTCTGGTTTTATTCAAGATAATGCTTACCTTCACAATTTCTACTTAATTCTAAGGCTCTGCTCTGGGACATAACATCTGGAAAAGAAGAGAAATAGATTGTCCACAATCTCTGGGAAAGAAAATAGCTCACTTAGCCACCATAGATACAGATTACAGACTTCCATCAAGCCCAATTAGCTCTTTGCCAGGGAAGTGGGAAGTAGAAAGAACAACAGAACAGAACAGAATAGAAATATATAGATAGTCCTCAAGTCACAACCATTAGTTTAGTCAGTGACCTGGTACTTGGCAACTGGCATGTATTCATGACAGTTGCAGTGACCTGGGCTCAGGGGTGGGATTCAATTTTTTTAACAACCAGTTCTGTGGGCATGGCTTAATTGGTGGGTGTGGCTTGGTGGTCATGTGACTGGGTGGACATGGCTTGGTGGTCATGTTATTGGCTGGGCATGGCCAACTCAATATCACTCACATTGAGGCACCATCTCCTCGCCTGGCCTCTCATGACTGTGGGAATGCTGCAACAGTCGTAAGTGTGAAAAATGGTCATAACTCACTTTTTTCAGTGCCATTGTAACTTTGAATGGTCACTCCACACAAGCAAAGTACCAGCAAAGGAGGGGAAAAAACTCCAGAGACGTTCCTGGGACACGAAGTCTAGTCCTACCAAGAATGTAATAAGGGTTAACGGAGAGGCAGTTTCTGTAAGCAACACCAGAATGTTTCCTTCCTGTCTTCCTTACAGGATTAGGCAAGTAATTTCTTCTAACAACTGGTTCTCCGAACTGCTTAGAATGTTAACAACCGGTTCTTGCAAATAGGTGCGAACTGGTAGAATCCCACCCCTGCCTAGGATCATGCGATCACCTTTTGTGACTTTCTGACATGCAAAGCCAGATTCCCTTAACAACCATGTTACTAACTTAACAACTGCAGTGATTCACTTAACAACTGTGGCAAGAAAATGGTAAAATGGGACAAAAAATTCACTGAACAATGATCTTGCTTAGCAATGGAAACGTTGGGCTGAATTGTGATCATACATCAAGGATGACCTATAATCAAGATTGCCCATTGTTTACCAGACTAAACAGAGGATGATCAACTGCTTAATACAATCTATGTTACACAAACTCAGCTGTATCCCTATGATCTTTTTAACAGTCCTTAAGATCACAATGTGTGGCATGTACTAGAGTCCAATGATTTTTCCCTCTTGAAAATAAGCTTTGTTCCTTCAATTTCAAGAGCCTTGGTGGTGCAGGCTGTTAAACACCTAGCACTTAGCTCCAGCTGCCTGCAATTAGTGCAGGCTCGAATCCCACCAGGCTCAAGGTTGACTCAGCCTTCCATCCTCCCAGGGTAGGTAAATTGAGGATCCAAGATTGTTGGGGGCAATAAGCTGACTTTGTAAAAATGCTGCTTGGGGGGACCCAAAAACCCTAGTAATATGCAGGCATATACAATAGAATGAAAGCTATTGCTGAGCGCATTGGGTTGTGCTCCAAAGATTGTAAGCCGCCTTGAGTCTCCGGAGAAGGGCGGCATATAACTGTGAATAATAAAAAAAGTATTTTGAGAGATCCATGAAGATATTCCTTATCAAGAATAACTCTTATTCATTTCATATCTTATTAGCAGGACAAGTTTTGTAAGTAATTTCTGAACACATGTTCTAATATGTCAACAAGTACTGAGCCATGGTGGCACAGTGGTTAGAGTGCAGTACTGCAGCCTACCTCTGCTGACTACCTGCTGACTGCAATTTGGCAGTTCAAAGCTCACCAGGCTCAAGGTTGATTCAGCCTTCCATCCTTCCAGGGTCAGTAAAATAAGGACCCAGATTGTTGGGGGCAATATGCTGACTCTGTAACCGCTTAGAGAGGGCTGGAAAGCACTGTGAAGCTGTATATAAGTCTAAGTGCTATTGGTATTGCTATATTTAAATTATAAATTGTGGCCTGCTGACCATAATAACTGCATTAAAATATTGGACAAAATCATAATATGGGTTGTGTGCCGTTTATAATCTATGTTTTGAGTTTTGGAACAACATGTGGACAAAGCAAAACGTAGCTTAGTCAATTAAATCACAGTAAAATTTATCATGAATTAGAATGGTGCCTTTCAAGTTTACCTATATTACCTCATGTTCCCCAAGTCCCTCGATGCAACCTGAGCTATTAATAAAAATGTTGCAGATTTTATCCGGCAATTTTTTTCCTGAGTTATACTTGAAGTATTAGTGTCTCATATTATACACCCAGCTGACAGGGTTGCTCTTTGCGGGGCAAATAGGAGGAGGAAGGAATACTAGATATTTTCACTGCCTTAAGTTCTACATAAAAATAATGAAGGTGGGATATTAATAAAATATGCCATAGTAACTGGAATAGTAAGTTCTCTGCGCAAGCCTTTCTATATGAATTTCTAATGTAGTACATTTAATTCATTTTCCACAACAAAGACACCACATGTATATTGAATGCTTATACATTTATCAGATTAGGCTCTGCTGAATATACCAGTGGCAACTGTCATTAAATGCTACTGAGTGTTCACAGAGTTTTGTTATACTAAACCTCTCCACGGCAATGTAATTCATCTAAAGTCCAAACATGCTTGATCTAGATTATTAAACATGGTGTTAAAAAGCTTGCTGCTTTTTTTTAAAGGGGATGTTCTTGTAATTCAGAGAAATCTAATCTCCCTGAAGCATCCCACCTGAGTTTGTGGCTGACATCACGTTTGAGTATTAACAGATCCATATGAACTAGGCATGATTAGAACTATGTAAATTTTACCATGCTTGTTGGAGACCAGTTAGAGGAAAAGCCACTGGAGATTAGAAGAGCAATTCTATACATGCTTATTCAGAAGTAGGACTCATTAGGTTTTGTGAGATTTACTTACAGAGGAATGCTTTGCAGAGATGGATAGAATGGAGCTGCCAGATGTTTTGAATTATGATTTCCACAGTCCTTTTCCATTGGCCATTCTTGCTGGGACAGATGGAAGCTGAAATCTTAAGCACTTTGGGCATGGATTATAGTTTAGAAGCATAGAAGCCCCTTTCTTGCAACTTTATTGGTCATTGCGCATTTATATCCTTATATGGTACAAACGAAGGGCAACAGTGATGGCTTTCCCAATGGAAAAGGGCACGATTCATTGCTAATATTTTTCTGGTCTTCCTATTCAAGGCTTTTATTTCTGCTTGAGTTCAGTCCACTATTCTAGCTGTGTATCTAATGACTGGAATTGCCCGTGTGTTGAGAGCTTTGAGGGTATTCCTCCACTGAGTTTGAATTTTTATGATCTTCTCTACCCTCATGATATATTCACGTCTCAAGTTTTGATTTCAGTGCCTCATGTGGTCAGCCTGAGGATGATTTCTAGTGATGTTGATGATGAGGGGAGCACAGCAAATGACACAAACTTCCAGTATGTTAACTTTTTGGTCCCCCTCCTAAGTCTCTCTGATTTTGTGGTGAAATAGCACAAATTAGTCTTGCAGGGTTTACTTGGAGCGATCCTTTCAGACTAAGTGAGTTTTCATAACTGCTACAGTTGTTATATTATTTCCATCAGAGTCTCAGCTAGAGGAGTACAGCACACATTCAAAATAATGTTGGAAAAATAAGCTTTGTTGCCCTACAAAAAACACTACTGGGCAAAATTCTTATCCTCTGATGGTAATGACGGGGAAGGGGAATCCAAATAGCCAAATAAGGACATTGGTTTCTACTTCATGAATGGGGTCTGTGGAAAATCAGTAATTTCCTTCTCAGCTGCTGGGAGCATTTGGTGCCAAGGCTGCTTGTCAGTGGCTTACATCAACAACATAAACAAACATTTTAACAAGGGCTGCCAAATTAGGCCTCACCCGCACGTCCCCTTCAATCACTTAATGGGAGAAGACAAAGGCCGGGAAGATTAGATCACACCTTCAAGGAAGGACAGAAATTGTAAGGAAAGAGAGGAATTTGAGAGCATGTTAAGGCTGCTTTAAAAATGCCAGGAATGCAAATTAAAACCATACAAGGGCCTGCAATCAATAAAATATGTTAAGCACAGTTCCAAAAGGTTTTGTCCTATCAGTAAATTAAACCCCAGGCAAGAACAGCAAAAAAAGACAGTGAGGCATTCAGCAAGAAAACGAGGGGCAGCAACAAGGGGAGAATTAAACTTTAATCTTTCCCTTATCAAGGAAAGGAAATAGCAAGATAAAATGTGATCTCAAAAGCTGAGGAGCTACTGATGATCTATTTATTGATCCTTGAAGTGAAAACAGTCATGAAAGCTGTTTTAAAAATATCTGCTGTGGTGAATAAATTCAAAGCCAGAATAAAATAAGATCGCTCATGTCACATTGTGTGACTTCAGTAGAAAGATCTCTGCGGATATCCAGCCTAATGTGATATTGCTCATTTTTTAATTATTGAAATTAATGAGACTTATCTAATTAATAAAACACAACAGCAGTCAGATAAAAGGATCTGGGACTACAAAACTCTGCTAGGCCGCAAGATGGCAGCAAAAGTGGATTGAAAAAGCTTTGTTCAGATGCTACAGATTTTGCAGTCCAGATCTAGTAAGCCTGAAAAGCTATCAGCTAGTTTGCGTTCATCCTCCTGAAAGCACAGCATCTTACGCATTCAGTTGGAAGCTGAGCGCCAGTTTCTCAGAACAGAGACGTCATTTCTGTTAGTAACAAGCAATCGTTTAACTCAGGGGCCCCCAACCTTTTGGGCACGAGGGACCAGTTCTGTGGAGAGAGGTTTTTCCGCGGACCGGAGCGGGTGTGGGTTCACATGCTGCAGTGGTGGTATTCACATTTTTTTACTACCAGTTCCATGGGCGTAGCTTGGTGGGCGTGGTATGGCTTGGTGGGTGTGGTGTGGGCGTGGCTTGGTGGGTGTGGCAGGGGAAGGATATTGTAAAATCCCCATTTCCACTCCACTACAGGGGAAGGATACTGTAAAATCCTCATTCCCTCCCCACCCCACTAACCTGCTTTCCAGCTCTGTTCTCCTGTGCACGGCAAGAAGACCCAGCCGATCAGCTGGGACTTGGGAGGCAGAGAATAGATGGGGGCGGGGCCAACCAGAGGTGGTATTTACCAGTTCTCTGAACTACTCAAAGTTTCCACTACTGATTCTCCAGAACCTGTCAGAACTGGCTGAATACCACCTCTGACATGCTGCCTACATCCTGCAAAGGAGGTTTTTGCTTGTTTGCATGGCCTGGCTTCTGGCATGCGGCACCCTGGTGCTAGTGCACGGACCGGGGTATGTGTTGGGAACCCCTGAACTAACTCCAACACTGAAAAGTACAAACAAAGAGTCTGATAAGGCATGGGAAAAATGAAAAAGGAACTGGTGGAATAAAACGACAACTATGGTTTTACCACCAACTTCTAGTAGTGCAATTACAGGTAGCCCTTGATTTATGATCACCATTGAGCCCAAAGTTTCTGTTGCTAAGTGAAACATTTATTGAGTTTTGCCCCATTTTACAACCTTCCTTTCCACAGTTGTTTAGTGACTCACTACAGATGTTAAGTCAGTAACATCTGGCTTCCCCCTTGACTTTGCTTGTCAGAAAGTCCCAAAACGTGATCACATGACCCCAGATCACTGCAACCGTCTTAAATCTGAATCAGTTGCCAAGCGTCCAAATTTGGATCACCTTACTATGGGGATGCCACAATCAGCCGCAAGTGTGTAAAGCAGTCATAAGTCACTTTTTGCTGTTGTAACTTTGAACGGTCACTAAATGAACTGCTGTAAGTCAACTACCTGTATTGATTCTGAGTTGCACGCAAACCACACCCCCTGGGTTTTCCACCCGTCTTCATTTGCACTAAGAGCAGGGGTGGGATTCTACCGGTTCTGTCCGGCTCTACAGAACCGGTAGCTCTGAAGAGCAGCAGACACAGAACCAGTTCTGTGTCTGCTGCTGTTTTGGCCCACCTGCCCACCCAGGCTCTTACCTGTCCTTTATTTCCTGCTTTTTCAACCACAGCTGCTTTGCGCGGCACAGCTGCAGTTGAAAAAGCAGGAAAAAAGGGCTTTTCCAACCACTGTGCACCTGCATGCAGTGCTGCTCAGCTGTCCGGGCAGCTCAGCAGGTTGTAAATTGCACTTGTGCGACTCGCGCGACTCACGCATGCGCGCGTGACGCAGAGCAACAGAACCAGTAGTTATATCAGTCGGATCCCATCCCTGACTAAGAGGTCTGTGAGTTTTAATCGAATAGTACCTGAAAAAGCTCCAGAGCTGTCAGTGCAAATCTTGCACCAACGTGATGCCTGCGTATTGCCATCACAATCCAGCACCTCCAGATGTGTGGAAGCTAAGTCTGCAGCTGCCAGAATATGCTGGCTGAGCAATTCTGGGAGTTGACATCCACAAGTCTTAAAGTTGCCAAGTTTGGGAACCTCTGATCTGGAGGGACTACACTTGCCCATCTTTAAAAAAAAAGAGATTGGGCTCCTCAGCTACTGAGTGGCAAAAGACTGGAGCATTTCAGTACCACTTTTAGCTGCTCTGATCCCTGCCTCTTGGATGGAGAAGGAAAGTTTTCCATTCATCCCCCGGCACATTCAGAACACAGCTATGTAGCAGCAGGGAATGGGAAAAGAATTCCTTGTGCAAATAACTCTGAGTGCATTTTTTCTCCCTCCTTTATCTCTGGGTCTTGACCCTGTAGCCTGTCAAAGGTTAGACTTGCGTAAAAGATTTTTCCCCCTTGTTCCATTTCTTAAGCTTCAAGTCTCGGGGCCTTCTTTCAGCTAAAGTCAAGGTTTAATCGCATCCTTATACAGAATTAATATTGCTATATTAAGATGCTTAGCACAATTGTAAAACGGAAAAAAAATTCCTAATCCTTGGAGCAAAGCCTTGCCAGGTTGAAAAATTGGAAGGGGGGTGTTTTCTTGATGGGATTTTCCATATAATGATTACCAGAAGGATTCTGGTTGGGAGTCATGAAAGTGAGATGTACTGTAATAAAAAAATAAAAAATAAATGCCCAGCATAAAGCATTGGTATGTAGCTTTCATAGGATGTAAAAATCTGCCATCTGCTGGTATGTTTTGGTATTGCTCATCACAGTAGGAAACCCAATTCCTTCCTCATCTTACATGGCTTAAACAGCTTGTGTGCATGTATGCATAATCACACACACACACACTCACACACCTCCAGAACCATAAAGCCTACAAACTTGAAATTTGTTATGTATGTTCCTCTTGGCTTCTAGGTGCTCACTAAGAAAGGATTTTTCGAAATGACCATCAGACCATTAGTATTTTGTATATTATTATTAACATGCTCTGATGCTAAGGATTTCTACTCCCCCTCCCCACCTGAAAACAAATATGTTCCAAATATGTTCCAAGCAGAGGACAGGAGTTTCAGTTTCAGTTTTAGTTTCACAGCAGCAAACAGCTTTAGTACTAGGCTAAACCATGCCCAGGCTCCTTGCTGTATCCTTCTTGCTCACACAGCAAACAAACAGTTTCCAGCAAAAAAGGGTATAAATTGCAATCAGATGACCACAGGTCACTGCAAATGGACATAAATGTGGGCCAATTGCCAAGTGACCAAAATGAAATCACATGACTGCAGATAGGGTAGCTGTCAGAACTTTGAATTTGAGCTGTAAGTAGCCCTGGGGAGGTCTGTGGTAACTTCCAACAGTCATTGAGCAACCAGTCATAAGTAGAGAACTACCTGTATCTGAAAATAAATAGACATAGTTATGCTGATACCAATATTTGCCAGTTAATTAAAGAGCTGGTTGAAAAACTCAATTAAAAATGGGTTTATTCAGCAGTCTAGTCAAGCATGTTAGACGAACCGTTTATATCAGATGTGTCCAATCTGCAGCCCATGGGCTGCATGCAGTCCTGGACAGCTAGTAATGCAGCCCCACAAGATTGTAAAATTTTAACATTATGTGATTTATATAATTAACTGTGTTATATGTACGAAATTGTCTCGTCTAAAAAAAAACTTTGTCCCATCTGGGCAGGTCATTTGAGATGAGATAAGAGCTTTGATGCTTTGAAAGTAAAAATAAGAGTTCAGGGAATCACTTTTGCTGTTGTGATCGCAGTGTACCATGCGTTTGTCTGAATTTTACGTGCATTTTTAACGTAACAAGAAGCCCATGAATGCATGGAACCAGAAAATATCCTTTGTGTAAACAAATTCTGAAGTGTTTGTGTTATAGTTTCCAAATATCATTAGCATCGTATCTGTAGAGCACTAGAGTATGAAAATGTGTACCTCTTACATTAGGTACAATTCTGTTCCCTGTGGCAATAGTCAAAGTATTTGTGAAACTAAGCAGCTCTGTTTATAGGACTACATGAGCCATACTGATTTTATGAATTTTTTAGTAAGTTCTGTTTCAGAGCAGAAATCTTTTTAAAGAAATCTTTTTTTAACCAAGTATATAATGTACTGTTGAAAGAAATATCCTTCTGGGTTCAGTTCCAAGTGGGGAAAAAGACACTGGAAACATGGAGGCTGCTTGGAAAGTTTAATGGTGAACAGGACCACATGGTCTGGAGCTCCAGAGAAAGATGATCACATGCTTGAAGGAGAAGATCAAGAAAAAAGAGCTGAAGTGCTGAGAGTATCTGGGTTTTATAACCTTTGTTGGGATTTGAATTGAAGCTTGTTTCTAATTGGTTGTCAGACTCCCATGAGGGGCAACTCTGTAGGCTGTCCTGAGTTCCAAGCTTGGTTGACCCTTGCTGGATGATCTATGCCCTTAAGGGCCCTTGGCTGCTATAGCTTTACCTGGAGACCTTTCTTATGTAAAGTATTCTGGCTCATTAATGGCCCACCCATTAACAAAGGTGGGGTGAGATTCTGCTTCTGGGGTTCTTTTTAGAAGAAATATTCTGCCTTTTAAATATCTACCAGAATACTTCATTTTTCTAGGAGAGTTGGGTGCCAACTTCCTACAGTACCTTCAGTGAAAACCAACGTGTGATGCAACACTTCTGTTACAGTCAAAACATTTTAACAACCTATTCCCAATTCTAATAATTAATGCAATTTACTTTCTCCCTGCTTTTGGTTTGGGAATTCTTTGTTTATTTTTTGTGTCTCACCGAGACCATTAGCTACATAGCTCTGCCTTTCACAAACCCCTGATTACAGACCATCTTCAACTTACAACTGCAATTGGGACTGGTATTGCTGCCATAAGTTGGTATAGTTGTAAAGTGAGATGTGATGTGGGTGCCTGAACTTATAATGGGAATTCTGGCCCTCACAGTTGCAGTCTTTAACCAAGAATTGTCATTAAGTAGCTATGTAAAAAATGGTAAAAAAAAAAATCAGTTCACCACATACAAGCTAGGCGGATATGACCTCATTGATGACCTCACTCTGTCAAAGACCTCGGAGTATTCATATCTAATGATCTAAGCACTAGAGCTCACTGTAACAGCATTGCCAAAAAGGCATTAAGAGTTGTAAATCTAATCTTACGAAGCTTCTCCTCTGGAAATATTGAATTGCTAACTAGGGCATTCAAAACCTTTGCTAGACCAATACTCGAATACAGCTCATCTGTCTGGAATCCACACTGTATATCGGACATTAATACAATTGAGCGAGTCCAGAAGTATTTCACAAGAAGAGTACTACACTCCTCTGCTCGCAACAGAATACCCTATACCACCAGGCTTGAAATTTTGGGCTTGGACAATCTTGAACTATGCCACCTACAGTTGGACTTAAGCGTAGTACACAAAATTATCTGCTACAATGTCCTACCTGTCAATGACTACTTCAGCTTCAACCGCAACAATATAAGAGCACACAACAGATACAAATGCAATGTTAACCACTCCAAACTTGATTGCAGAAAGTACAACTTCAGCAACAGAGTGATCAATGCCTGGAATGCACTACCCGACTCTGTTGTTACATCCTCAAACCCCACTCCTTTAACCTCAAACTATCCACTATTGACCTCACCCCATTCCTAAGAGGTCTGTAAGGGAGTGCATAAGTGCACCATCTTGCCTCCCATCCCTGTCCTATTGTCCCCATTTATTTGTACCTATTTCCTGTATTTTTACTCATGTTTATACTTATACCTATTACCTTGTAAGCGATGGACAAATCAAATCAAATCAATAAAAATAAAAAAATATCCACCTCAATCCAAGGCATTCTGGGCTTGGTCTTTCCTGGTCAGGTAAAGGACGTTTACAACTCCCCCTACCCCCATGTGCCTATTGACTCCCAATCTTTGCCATTTGGCTACTCTACATCCTGCATTGTGAGGCAACAAGCAGCCCCAGAACCAGAGGTGGTATTCAGCAGGTTCTGACCAGTTCTGGAGAACTGGGAGTGGACATTTTGAGTAGTTCGGAGAACCGGCAAATACCACCTCTGACTGGAGATTTTACAGTATCCTTCCCCTGCCACGCCCACCAAGCCATGCCCACAGAACCGGTAGTAAAAAATATTGAATCCCACCACTGCCCGGGACCATATGGCTCTGGGACTCCTTGCCATATCCCAGAAAGCCTTCCCCACCCCTGTAAGTGTCAACCCACCCCAGCATGCATCAATTCATTCACCCAGATGTCTTCTCTCCCAGTTCCCCATATCAACCTTTCATGTTTTACACCCAACTGCCACAACTAGAGCAGAAGTGCTTTGATTCCTTTGCTTTCTCCTTTTCAAACCCGTTGTCACTATGTTACCCCACCCCCAGGCACGTCAGCTTCTCCAGCTTCCTACACTGTGGCTCCTCAAGGCATGGCACCAAGCTACAGTACCCATGAAGCCCCAGCAAGTGCCAGCAAACATTTGTTTGCTCAGCTACCTTCTCTACCAAGTTGGTTGCCCAGACCAGGGGTGGGATTCTACCAGTTCACGCCTATTCTCTAGAACCGGTTGTTAACATTATAAGCCGTTTGAAGAACCGGTTGTTAGAAGAAATTACTGGCCTAATCCTGTAAGGAAGGCAGGAAGGAAACATTCTGGTGTTGCTTACAGAAATTGCCTCTCCGTTAACCCTTATTACATTCTTGGCAGGACTAGACTTCCTATCTCTGGATCTTCTCTGGAGTCTTTTTTCCCCTCCTTTTCTGGTACTTTGCTTGTGTGGAGTGACCATTCAAAGTTACAATGGCACTGAAAAAAGTGACTTATGACCCTTTTTCACACTTACGACTGTTGCAGCATCCCCACAGTCATGAGAGGCCAGGCAAGGAGATGCATGCCTCGATGTGAGTGATGTTGAGTTGGCCACGCCCAGCCAGTCACATGACCACCAAGCCATGTCCACCCAGTTACATGACCACCAAGCCACGGCCACCATCTAGGCCATGCCCACAGAACCGGTTAAAAAATTTGAATCCCACCCCTGCCTTTCACCTTTTGTGCTCAGCCACCATGGCCATATTGGACAAAGCAGAAGCACCCCACTGCTTTGCTTTGTTTCAACCCAGCCTCTTCATTGAACATTTACTACAGTTGTGCCCCTGACTCCTGTGCTGCTTTGGGAATGCCGTGCTGTGTTCAAAATGCTGAGCTATCTCGTAATCTACGAGATGGTGACTTAATTTCCCTAGCAACACAGCCATTTCACAGGCTTCAATTCCATGTTCCAGGCCAGATGGCAGAGCCATATTTTTCAGGCCCTTCCAGAAGGCCAGCAAGCGTGGATCCAATCTGATCTTAGTGCAAATGATGTTCCAAAAGGCGAGTGCCACAGCAGAAAAGCTCTCTTCTTGCATCCTGTCAGATACCATTGCTTTGTGGATGGGACCTACAACCTGGCCTTCCTGCTGCATCTGGAAACTACATGCTGATTGTGAAATCACACCTACCTATCCCATTGGCAATATCTGAAATAACCCAGCTCCATGTAAGACTTTATAGTTCATTTACCAGCACCATCAGTTAGAACTAGAAGCAAACTAGTAGCTTGGGAAGTAGAAGCATAATGTGTGTTGATCTAGATCAGAGGTGTCAAACTTGATTTCATTGAGGGCTGCATCAAGTTTGTGTTTGACCGTGGGGGGCCAGGGTGGGTGTGGCCAAGCTAGGTGTGGCCAGCTCCATGTCACTTGTATCAAGTGCGCCTGTGGCGGCCCAGGTGCTTTGCCAGCAAAAACGGGCTCCCAAGCTCCTTTTTTGGCTATGATGGCCTCCTGCAACCCTCTGCCAGTGAAAACGGAGCTCAGGAGGGCTGCCCATGGCCCTCCCGAGCTCCATTTTCACTGGCAGAGGCACCACATGCTGGTCCTCCGCTGTTTCCAGGGTGGCCCCGTGGGCCAGATCTAAGCATCTTGTGGGCTGGATCCAGGCTCCGGACCTTGAGTTTGACACTCCTGATCTAGATGCACACATCACTGTCTGGGCCACTGTATTTCATACCAGTTGAAGCTTCCAGACATTCTTCAGGAACAACTTCCTGCAGAGCATGTTACAGTAATCCATACAGAATATAATCAGGCCATGAATGACTGAATATAGGTCTATGAATCAACACAACATAGTTTATTAATTTAGTTAACAAATTTATATAGCCATCCAGTTCACACCCAGGCATCTTAAAGTGCACAAAGATTCTCCTACTCACACCTGCCACCTGCTCATTGCTCTCTCTGCTTCCCAGAATGACTGCAAAAATGAATTTTGTAGTAAACCTGCATTCCCTACATTCTCTAGAACAGGGGTGGGCAACTCTGGCCAGAATTCCTGAGCCAGCATGGCCCCTTTAGAGCATGGCTTAGGAATTCTGGGAGTTGAAGTCCCCAGGTCGCAAAGGGGCCAGAGTTGCCCACCCCTGCTCTAGAATGTTAATAGAATTTTGGACACTTTTGATATGTAAGGGTTTCAATGCTATGCATTGTAAGACACTGAGTTGATACAAATTCAGCCTGGTACATGTTTTGTAACCACAGTTTATTTTGTTCAGCTTTCATACTAAGCCATAATACAGTTTGGTTCAGTATGTTAGTATTCAGTCACTTCTTTAAAATCAAAGGAGAAAATATTTTCATGTCTAGCTAATCTGCACATCACTGGGGAGAGCAACATAGTTACATATAGATTTTCCAAATATTACCAATACTGACCACACACATATAACGTACTTATCTGTGTTCAGGTTCCCCATACACAAGGTATTGGACCTGAAGTGTGGCATAATTCTAGTTCTCAAATTTGTCACAATCATAACTCTGTAAAATGATCAACCTCACCCCATCTCTATTAATAAAACAAAAGTGTCAACTGGAGTTAGGATTGAACAAGGAAGAAACATGCCACTTAATCTTCACAATGTAGGATTTCACACTTAAAATTTGATCTGGAAGTCTGAGGAGTAAAACCCAGAGTGAATTCAACATCACTTCTGCTTTGCCTGGACAATAAAGCGTGACTTCTGTCAAAACCTACTCTTACTTTGCCTGGCATCTCTGCAGCTGGCCTGAATAGGCTCAGCGGCAAACAAAATTTTACAGTCCTTCTACTTTACCTGTATAAGCCTGTTACTTTAAAAAAAAAATCTCGTGACCTTCCTCTAAGATACTTTCAATCTTCCTGAGGAGGGCAAGATTAAGAGTTTGAAATCCTTTACATAAGGTATGTTGTCACATTATCCATGATTGGACTATTTTTGCTATTTGGTGACTATCTTTTCAAGCAGCACCCCACATGAACCAAAGAGCCATATCAGAGAAAACGGAAGCAAATGAGTATTGATGGTTTCTGAGTTCAGTAGTTTTCTTTCAGACGTTTCATTACCCAAACTAGATAACATCATCAGTGCTAGGCATGTTGCCCTTACCCATGTAAGGCATGTTACCCTTACATGGGTAAGGAAACGTCTGCAAGAAAACGACCAAGCTCAGAGTGACAGCATCAAGGTTCCCCAATTTCAACCACAAGCACAATTTCTGAGCCACAAATATTCTTTATTAAAGCAATATTGTCAATGGTAAGAGACGCACATCGCCGTTTCCATTAAGTGTGTGTGTGGGGAAATTCCTCGGATCTGGACTCCATCGCCTCATAACTGAAGTCTGAGGAAAGCGTGGGTAAACGATCCTGTGCCCTACCCAACCCCCTCTCCCCAATCACGTTAGTAGCTCCCGCTCCAGCTTCACCTCGCGAACGAGCATCGCCCTCCTCGCGCCTCGCCACCCCACCCCCCACGCCCCCCATATACCACGAGCCGCTGCAGGAGCGCCGCCTGTTTTATGGGCCGGTCGCGCGCGCGAGCGCCCCCGCCCGCCTCGCGAGGTGACTGATTGGAGGTTGGTCCACGCGCGCAATCTTGCCAGGAGCAGCGGTTGGTCCGGCGGCTGGCCGGCCATCGCGGGGAGGTGAGGCGGTTGCTCGCCGGCCGCGTCTCGCGGGCGCCTCCTCCTCCTCCTCCTCCTCCTTCTTCTTCCCCCTCCGCTTCCCTCGCGGTCGGCGCGAGCTCCTGAGTGTGGGGGGCCATGAGGAGGCGGCGGCTTCGAAAGGGGGCGGTGATGGCCATTGCTGCCGCCGCGGCTGCCCGGCACTTACCTCCGCCTCCTTCCCCTCCTCAGCACCAGACCGCGGGGCTCTGTGCGCCGGCCAGCCTTAGGAGGGCCGCGGCATCCATCCACCACCAGCAGCGGTGGGAGGCGGAGAGCGAGCTAGCGCCCCCGCCGCCGCCGCCGCCTTGTTTGTCCAGCTGCCGTCCTCGATGTCTCCCCCGCCGGGGGGAGCTCACCCCACCCGCGCCCCTTCGGCCCTTAGAGGCCTCGTGGGAGCCCGGCCTCAGCCTCCCGTTTCCCGAGGCTGCTGCCAAGACCAGACACGACTCCCGAGGCGGCGGCCCAGCAACGACAGAGCCGGCCTGGTCGTCTCCCCCGCGGCGACCATGAAGGCGGAGGCGGGAGACCACATGATAAACCTGTCGGTCCAGCAGGTGCTGAGCCTCTGGGCTCACGGCACATCGCTTCGGCATCTCACGGGTAAAAGCCTGGGACGGGCTTAGCGGGACGTGGGGGGGGGAGGTAGATAATAGAGGGTGATCGGTGGGCAGCATTTGGAAAGGGAGAGGGGCTTCTTCTCAATGGGAGACAATGTGGTGCTGCCCAGATGTTTAGGATCAGTACCAGTGCCAGGGGCTGATGGGATATGTGATCTAAAAATGGGAGGGGGGAGAAGCATTTACCCACCGTGCCTACCCATATTCTCAACCTGACATGTAGCAGGTCGCAAGTGCCCTGGTGAAAAGGTGAGTAGAAGTGGCAGGTTGGCGTTTTAATAGCTGATGCTAATTTCATAATGGTTGGTATAGAAGCATTTGTGTGGGTGAGGTGGGATGATTTTTCTCCCTGCCTTCGTCTTGAGTCAGTCAGTCTTCTAGAAACTAGGAGAAGTAGGTGAAAATTTTCAGGAGTGATGTGCACCATTGCATTCTTCCTTGAGTAAGAGAGCGACTGGTCCAAGGTCACCCAACTGTTCTCCACGCCTAGGGTAGAACTAGAAGTTAGATTCCTGTTCCTAGTCCACCACCTTAGCCACTAGACCAAACTGGGTCTTAGTTGGGATGAGATGATAGAATTCTTTATGGATCATCAGATAAATATTCTGTAGGAATATAGACAGAAAATAACATGCTTTAAGCCAATGCTGTGTTCAATAAAAGGAATCTTACAGCTTAGATCTGTAGGATGTTTCTGATGCCTTTTTATATAGACAAAAAATTCTGACAATGAATTTTGATTGTATTTTGGTCTTACAATGTGTATGGTTTACTAAAATATCCAAGAGGAAATTATCAGATGTGTCTTTCATACATTGGGATGTGAGATCTAATTTGCTGTTTCTTTTAAGGCTAGTTAGTTAATAGGGTCTTTGGTATTCATAGCTGATCAGCAAATAATTAGAAGAAAGTTATGAGTAAAAGAGCTTAAGATATGTGAAAGTTCCTAAAAAAGAAGACCAGAAAGTATCAATACAAACAATTTCAGTAATGGCAAAAAATGAAAAACATTTCAAAGAAGCCAGTGTGGTTACACAAAAAGGAAAAAAAGCATAACAATGTGAGAAGGAAGATGATGACAGAAAAGCACGTGCAGGTATCTAGAACTATAAGTCTAATTTCAGGAACCTAAAACTCAGAATTATATGAGATCATTAAAGGATACTAAGAATAATGTCTAAGAGAGACACGTTTGAATTACTAGTTGCTGAGTGAAAGTGGCAAAATTCTAACAAGTAACAGAAAAGACAAAGTTTCTCAGTTCTTTAGTCCTTTCCACCAATAATATATGTATGTATTGTATCTAATTAGGAAGTGGTGAACAGCAAAATAATGGGCAGAGTTAAAGCTTAGAGATTGATAGAATAATGGTCAGGAGCTATGTACTTTGAATGAGTTTTAATCTCCAGAGCTACTTAAATTGCATGCATATTGGAAAATCATTGAATTGACATGACTGGTGATTGGCAAGTATTGTTTCTATCTCCCAAATTGGGAAAGAGGCTAATCCAGGGAATTATTTATCATTCACTCTGATGTTGATACCTGAAAACATTTCTAGAGTTCTTTATTCTTTGCATACAGTGAAAACAAAAATACATATTCTGGAAGGACAAAGATATGTGAAAAGCTTTAATGATATATTGCATCAAGTGATAGTTTCATAATACAATATCAAGTTGCAGAGCTATGCTGAGAGCCTCTGTTTCATAGTAATTTTATTAAATGTAATTAAAAAGCTAAGAACCAGTGCAAATTAAAAGAATAAAAATAACAAAAAGTATATGAAAAAAGAAACTACTTTTTCTTTATAGCAAGTATAAGTAACAGTGACAAATCACTTTCTCTTAAAATTAATCAAATCTGTTCTCTCATCTCTTTTCTAATGTCCTGGATAGAATGTGGGTTTTTTTCTCATTTCTTCCTTGTCCCTTTCTCACACTATTCTTTGAAAACTGCAACAACCCTCTCTTGTAAATCCTGTAGAAGAAAATTATGCAGGCCAGTTATTTGGTGTAGCAAGACATCAACTATTTGAATACCCTGTGTAGTATCTCCTTCCACAGCACTGCCATAGCCCATCCTTTTTAAACCCACTTTCAAATCAGACTTAGTCTCATAAAGTTTGCTGTTTTTCCATATAATCTTCCAAACACAATCTGTATAAAATGGCAGAGATTTTTAAAATTAATTTCCAGTTCCATTGTTCATTAAAAAATTATTTGTTCTGTACTAATAAGTCAAATTTAGGTGTTTTTCTCATTTAATTGTAATCTTTAATTCCTACTGGTTCCCTCTAGTATCCAACCTTCAAAATCCCATTTATATATATTTTATTGTATTCAAAACAACAGCATTTTCCCATAAGAAGGATTCTGATAATTAATTCCAGAGTCTTATTTCAAATCCATTTGGGCCTTAGCTCCAGCACCTGGAGACAGCAGAAGAAAAGAGAAAGAGCTGGAGAAAATCACAAAATACAAAGACCTGAAGATGGAAGTAGGATGCCTATGACAAAAGAAAGCACAGATAATATCAGTCATAATAGGCACCTTGGATGCCATCCCGAAACATCTGGAGCACCTCGTGAACATCGATAACATCACCATCAGTCAATTGCAAAAGGCAGCTTTACTAGGAACAGCTTATATCTTGCAATGATACCTTTAGCACCGTCAAAGAACAACATCTGCCTTTCCCAGGTCCTTGGAAAGGACTTGATAAAAAGATAAGAATGCCAAATCTAAACATCTGGGTGATTGTGTGACAAACCATATTTTTAAGTCCTTAAACTTGTATGAAACTTCTTTCATTAAAGATTGAAGATAACTCATGCAGTGTAGTAAAACGTGCTTTCATGAAAGTACCTAATATTCAAAAAGTGGTTAACAAGCAATTTCTACTTTTTGAAGCTATTGAACCATGGTTTGGGCTAGGCTGCTTTATTATTTGCCTCCCATCTTACTAGCCAAAGCAACTCTGAGTAGCAACTGTATGGAGCACTTGTGGAGAACCCTAGTCCTCCTTGTCCAGAGAGGAATAACACAGCCTGTCCATTCACTGGATCTTTATTCCACTACAAGTGTCAGATCCACTCTCACAGAACTATCTTTAGCTTGCCATTTCTTCCTCAGAAGTGATAAACTTTTGTGCTAAGAGCTTCTCAATAGTAATGGCAGTGGAACAGAATTTAGTCTTAGGCACTGAATTTGACTAACTTAACAGCTGCCTGACATAAGTCTTAAAAAATATTGGTCAGGTATGTAAACAGGCCACTATTACAATAATAGGGATCTCTCCAAGCATCAGAATAAAAAACATCTTATTTCACTTTTGCTTTTCAACATTTTGGCTATTGAAAAATCAGAAAACAATATTATATTGACCATTTGTCAGACTGGAATGGTGAAGAACAAGTATGGCTAAACTAATCTCTATTGGGAAGAGGGAAGAAGTTCCTTAATAGAATATGAGAATGCCATAAATATAAATTATCATGACTTTAGCAAGGTATTTGATAAATTCATTCCATTAGGCTTGACATTCTGATTACCAAATTGTTAACTGGACTGGCTGACAAATAGATACATACCTGGCTCAAAAATTATATTCAAAAGTGCTCTTATAATTCATTAAACTGCAAAGAAATATTGGCCTGAGATATTGTGCCCTTCAGGTGTTGTTTTTCTAATGCTCTCTGTCATTTTGAAGAAGCAGGAGAAATGCTGATCAGATTTTCAAATCAGGCAAAATTGAAAAGAATAGCTAATGTTCTAGAACACAGAAATCAAAATCAAAATGTGGTGATCCATTAGCGAAATAGGCTAAGAATACTCAAATAAAATGTTTATAGTGCTAAGTACAAAAATTCTCTTGAGAAATTAAAATCAAATGCATATGCATAAAGTTGGCTTGGAAATCATACTTTGGAAAAAAAATCTCAAAATTGTTGATTACCTTTTCCTTTTGTTAATTCAATTTGCAATGTGGCAGAAAGGCAAATGCAATTTTAGAGGAATCAGCTGAGATATGTATCAGCTGTATTGAAAATACAGTTTTCAAATCATGGGAAGTAATATACCTTGCACTGACTAACTGGTCAGGCCCCTGTTAGAATACTGTATCCAATGCACCACTTAAGAAATATTAAGAGAAATTGGAACATGTTCAGAGAAGAGCAAAAGTATGATTAGAAGACCAGAAATGATGTCTTGTGAAGAGAGCTTGAAAATGTTAGACATATTTAGCCTTTGTGATAGCAGTACCTGAAAGGATATCACACAAAAAAAGATCAGAACCTGTTCTTTGTTGCTCCAAAGTGCAAAAATGATAACAATGGATTTTAATTATAGGAAGTCAAATTCCAATCGATGTCAGAAAAACATCTTAAGACAAAAAGAGTAGTTTGAAATAAAACCAGTTATCCGATTGATAATGGGCTTTCCTCTGAATGTGAAAAGTTTTTGGGAGTAAATAAAATAAATGTGTTCAGCAAAAAATAGAAAACATTTTTAAGGATGTTTTAGATTTTTGCACTAAGCAAAAAGAGTTTGTTTTAGTGGAAGGGGTCATTTACCTAAATGGACCCTTCCAACTCTGTACTTTTATGAGGTTTGGTATCAATTAAACCTTTACCACGCCTAACAATGAGTTAGCAATCACTAATATTTTAATATAAAAACATTTTAAATTATAAAAAAGCACCATCTTAGAAAGTGCATATCATTTCTATTGTTGTACAGCATGTCTGTCTGATGGATTGAAATTTCATCAACAAAGCTGTTTTTTTCCTTTAGAACGATTATTTTATACAAATAAAATGAGATTTAACTTTTCAATAAGTAATTTGATTTATTAAAATTTATTTAATTAAACAGGTTATTTAATAAATAATAGAAATGCTATCGAAGTTTTGATTTATCTAAACAAAATTGCAAAGGAGTGTTTTGTAATGGATTCTGAAAGGGGGGGGAAATGTGGAAGCGGAAAGTATTTCTTAGGATAAATATTTCACTTGCTGCTCTGGCTCTCAGCAATAATACATTCTCAGCACTTTTCTCAGCAGTATTGAATCAGAATTCGATTGTTGTCATTAAAATCATACATG
Source organism: Naja naja (assembly GCA_009733165.1). Taxonomy (NCBI): domain Eukaryota; kingdom Metazoa; phylum Chordata; class Lepidosauria; order Squamata; family Elapidae; genus Naja; species Naja naja. The sequence goes on from CM019150.1 coordinate 150,399,172, forward strand.
ATGGACATGGCAAGACATAGAACTGTCTTGTTGTTTTTCTTCCATTCAATCATGTCCAATTCTCAACATGGACAGATCCCTGCATTGTTCTTGAGATGTGATTTGACATTGCCTTTTTCCTAGGGATGAGAGAAAGTGAGTAGCCCAAGGTCAACTAGCTGGCTTTGTGCCTAAACCAGGAGTAGAACCTGGGGTCCCCTAGGTTTCTTGCCTGATGCCTGCATCACTACACTAAACCAAATCATACGTTTCCTGATCCAATGGCCAAAGTGACATTGATGGATTTTCTTCCTTAGATTGTCTAATTCATTTTTTATTGACAATCATATTTTAGGTGGGCAAAAGCAATTTTGTATACACTGATTTTAAATAATCATTGAGTCCCTAAGTTACTATTCTTTTGCTAGATACACTGTCTCAAAAATGGGAGAATTTTTATGTTTTTTGTTTCTAGTTAATAATATTACATATTAATATGAATAAGAAGAAAGTTTGATGTATGAATGTTGGTAGTTGTTATATTGTTGTGATAAATTCAGCTAACAAATTGTTTGGAAATACAATTGAGTATGATTTTTTTTATTCTAAAAATTTCACACATGAAGCCTATTTTTTAAAAATATGATCCTTGTAGATGACGATATGTGTCCTCTAGTTCTGATATATAATTTATGTGACTGTATTAAAGACAATAGGCTTTTTTTTGAGACAATCCAGTAAACGGCATCCTGCATCCCTCACTTGAGACCACTCATAAATGCATTTTTATATCCTCCAATCAACCAAATTTAGGAACAGGCTCAAATGTGAAACTTTGAATATTTCTGACCATATGGAGACTTACTACTTTAAAATACTGGGTGTGTATTTTTTTTCTTTTTGGAAATACATTTTTGCCTAGTATTACCATATTTTACATCTCACATAGATATAAAGTGTGCAGTCTGCATGGAGCCACAAACCTTCTCCATGAATGCGTGAAAAGGTTTAGCTTTTTCTTTTCCTTTCCTTTTTTAAACACTTTGTGGAGGGCTATGAGATGGAAGGAAGCTTGCATAGGAGAGGCTGCAAAATATGAAGCCTTCCTGTAAGTTTACATATAGGAAAAACTACAACTGTAATAGATGGAAAAAGTACAGGGAGTTTTGCCCCCTTATCTTCCTGGCCACCATCACTACTACTACTACTGTCATATTAGGACACTGAAGCACTTCCAGGTTGAAAGGATTAACCAGTGACATCACCATTGGCCAGGGGATGCCCAGTTGGGGGTTCCTTTCATGTCCCTATTAAGCTGCCCACTGATGTACCCATCTCTCTACTCACAGTTGCCTGCTTTTGAACTGCTGGGTCAGTAGGAGCTGGAGCAAGTGATGGGAGTTCAACCCTCTGCAGTATCAACTGGGTCTCGAATATGAGGCTGCCAATCGTCAGTCCAGCATTCTAACCACATAAGCCACTGCGCTCCATAGTGTTTCATACAGTAGCCAACCTTCTGAAAGATAGAACTTCTTTCCTGTTCTGTATATTCACAACTGTTTTAGGGAAAAAATATTTTTCTGCTTCAAGCTCTTCACAAATAGCAGGTATCCTACAAGTGGCAAGTTAAGAACATACTATGTAAAAAGAGATGGAAAGTAAAAGCAGTTTACAGAAAAGGGGGGAAATTGTACAGTATTTAAAAGAATAAGGTCTCACATAAAAGCAGAAACCATATGTTAATTGAACACAAGCTACCATGAATACAGTTATAAAAATTATTTGGACCATATGCTTAATTAAGTGTTAGAGAAGCATTAAATCTTTACCTTAAAAAAATTGAGCACTGTTTTTGACTCCATGAAGCCTCAGATAGAAACCTTTATGAGTTCTGTCCATCTCAGATCCACCCAAAATGAATTTGTGACATTTCAGGTTTTAAGGCATTAACACTACATCCTCCTACTTAAGTTAGTTTCTGGCCACTCTCACTTTTGGAGGGAAATCCTTGATATACTGTGCAAAACCAGTGCCACTCTGGAATTGATGGGTTATGTAGTCTGAAAGGCTGCAGTATTTAGAATTAAATTTTATGTATTTTGCTGAGACAAATTCTGTTTTGCACACTTTCCACTGTTTATAATTGTCAGCTAAAACTAATTCTGGGTGATTTTGATTGATTGATTGATTTTGATTGATAGTCAGACCCCCCCAACAATACAATACCTTGTCTCTGAGGCAAAATGTAGAATTCAAAAAGTATGTGGGTTGTGTAAGAGATAGGGTTTTTTTTAAAGAACATAATGTTTTGAAAAAGCATATATGTAAGAAAGATGCAGATAGTGTTCATTTAGCTTCTGTTTCAGATAGTGATAATTCACGGTTTTGACGGTGATGAAAAAGTAACTTTGTGATCAATGCCGCCATTTACGACCTTCACAGCATCTCTCTCTCAATCATATGTTCCCCATTATAGTCCGTAAGCCTTGTCCTGTGCCTGACCCTTTCTTTTTCTTTCCCCAATTAGAGAAATTGCCTAAACAAGTTACCTCTTTCTAGGCTGCTTTAATCTGGTTCCAAAAACTGCTAACCAAAAGTTAACAAGCTCAGCAATTTGACCTAAATTAGTTGATTAGACTTCTCTTGCTGGCTCTCCTGCTACAGAATAGGGACAAGACCTTAATAAATTTCACACTGAAGATTTTTTGATTTCTAAACAATCTATGCTAGTCCATTCCTCTAGATATGTTGTTCCCAATAAGCAATAATTATTATAAACAAAACACTTTATAACGAATTCTGATAAAGGAATTCTTGAATATTGGAAAATTATTAAGAGCGCAATGAAAAGCACAACATTTTGGAAAGAATTTGATGAAAAACAAAAGGAAGATGTAGTGAGAGCAATAAAAATGATTCAGATGCAACTCAAAAGTATAAAGAACTAGAAAAGATTAACTGCATGGTTTTTGGCTAAAATCTTGACAAGCCTACACTCCAAGCCAGCAACGCAACTGAATAACCTTCTGTAAACAACAATAAAATGAAAAATGAAAGAATATTTCTAGTACCAAAAGGCAAGGGGAAGCAAAAGAGGACTCTAGAGCACAGGTGTCAAACTCAATTGCGTCACGTGACATATCACGATGGGTTTTTGCCTTTGTGGAGTCAGGGTGGGTGTGGCCTGTGTGATACATCTGGCCTGTGGGCTGCCATTTGACAGGCCTGCTCTATAACTTGCTGGCTCACAATACTGGAAGTGTTAAGTGGGATGAAAAATCTACATGAGTTTATTTGAAACAATAGAACAAAAGAGGCTTCAAAAATTCATGTAGCACAAAATACTAGCTAATAATTGATAAAATGATCCTTAAAATTGCCAAAAAAAGAGAGACTTGTATAGATTTTTTTAAAAAGCATTAAAATCACTGCTCCTAGACATTGTAGGAAGAAAGCGGTGTTAACATGTGGTAGCCAAAAACCAGGAGTCTGGTAGCAACCTTTCTGACTAATAAATTTTATTAAAAGGCATAAGCTTTTGTAAGCTGCAGCTCACTTGATCAGATGGATAGAGTGAAATACAGGAGTAAAATTTGGCCTCAAGAGATGTGCTAGTTTGGCACTTAATGAAGATAAGAATAGAAGATGGATTACAGCTAATGAACGGAAATGCCATTAGACCCATGGAACTTGAAGGATATCAATACTATTAATGAACACTTCTGATTTACTACGGCATGACTGAGATTTAAAAAGTCTGCTAGTTCGCATTATACCAAAATGAATCCATTTGCTAAACTTAATATTTTGTTCTAGTACTTTTCAAAATAAATAATGCCCACTAATATAGCATTTTATTTTATTTAGATATTAGCATACTGTCTCATAAATTCTCTGACTTATGATCAACAAAAATTAATTGATTAAAAATGGAATAGTATAAAACAAATAACATGAAATATGGTTGAATAAAACTTGCAAGGTCTCCAAACCACAGGTTGCATTAATTGGTTTTAATTCCTGATTGAACAGAAAGTTCATCCTGATGAGCCAGTATCTAGCTTCTCCTTTTTAGGGGGAAAAAGTGGTTGTTTAGCAGCTTTGGAGGACCTTGGATGAAGCAGGTTATCTGAATCCTTTTCAGTTAGATTCATATTTGAATATGGTATGGAAATGGCATTGGTCACACTTTTGGATGGCCTCTGATGTGGGCAGAATAGTAACTGTGTGTCATCCTTGCATTACTTGACCTCTTGGTGGCTTTCAATGCCATCAACCATATTAACCTTGTAGAGTGACTTGGAGGATTGGGGTGGGTAGTATGATATTGTACTGGTTCACCTTTCTACAGGTCAGTTCCAGTCAGTGATGATTGGGGAAAAGAGATTTCACCTTCAGCTTCTACTATGTGAAGTACCGCAGGGGTCATTACTCTTCCCTCTTTCATCTGCTTATCCTACTGGATCCAGCAGTGAGATGCATATTACAGATTACCTAAAGAGCTATATTTAATGCATTTTAAGCAGTGACCTTTTATGCTGTGGAATCTTCTCCTACTGAGATGAAGTTGGTTTTATTATTGTTGAGCTTCTAGAAGTCCCTCAAGAACTTGTTATGCTAACAGGTGAACTAGTGAAGTGGCTCTGCTACTTTTAACATCCCTTTTTTATTTTTTATTTATTTTGGTTTCTATACTGTTTAATGTATTTATTAACTGTTTTAGCTCTCTTGTAAGCCATCCAGTTGTTGCTGTGGGATCAGTGGTTATATAAATGAGTTTAATACCATAACCAGATCTTGAGGGCCTTATGAAAAATCAAAAGGGATGGGACCAATCTAATTTCAGTGGAAGGATGTTCCATAAGGTGGGTGCCACAGCAGTGAAGGCGTGTTTCCTGGGATTCACCAGATGTAAATCCCTAGCCGTTGATACCGGTAGCATACCTTCTCTGAAGATGTAATGGGATAGACTGATATAACTGGGGAGAGAGAGACTCTCAGATAGCATGATCCCACACCATGAAGTGCTTTAAAAAAGATTAAAACCAGCACCTTGAATTAGACTTGGAAACAAATTGGCAACAAATGCAGCTCATAGAGCAGACTCTTAAGAGGATCCCCAGATTGTTCACTAGATCTGTCTCACATGACTATGGGGGAGCAATTGCAATTTTGATGATGGGTCATAAATAGCTTTTGTAATGTCCGTCAAGCCTTTGAATGGTCAAACTATTGTAAGTTGAGAACTGTTACATTCCTATTGGATTGTGGTTTAGTTGCATAGATTTTATATGGTTCAATATAAGTCTCTTTAAATGAAGGATTATTTTCAAATTAGTTACGAACAATTAAAAACAGTAAAGCATACTGTGGCGTTGCACTGTAAAACATAACATTTTTTGAGAATGGATGTTTGTATGATAGAAGTTTATTTTATTAAAGCACTATAACTAGTATGTGTGGTGAAATTCTATGGTTTTAAATACTAAATTTTTGAATAGACGTGTATCTGCATACCAAGTTAATTCCATAAATTTAAAGATTTCTTTTATTTACTTGAGTATTCAACGTCTCCAAATAAACAGATATAACATAAAGCATTGAGCAATTAAAAAAATAATATTCTGTTATTTTACATATCTTAGTCCTATGTAGCTGACATTCAGTCCTCAAATAATAAAAACCTCAGTCTTTAAATATTCCGAAGCAATGTATTTATAACTGAAACATTAGGTTCATCAGGGGAAACCCCATCATTTTCAATATTGCCCATTTAAGCAAAGCAAATACTTTACTTTTGGTATTATTTCTGAACAGTTCTGTATTTTGGTTGCATTAAATTACATTCTTATTTTAGCTCTCAAGAGTATTTTATAAATAGAGAGTGTGAGTATGTGTGTAAGATATTTATACGCACACACACACGTATGTACGTACCCACATACAAACATAGATACCATAGACACATTAGCATAACAGAAGTGATCCTTTTTAAATTGCTTTTGTTTGTTTTAATATTTAATTCTTCATACAATTGTTTTGTAACCTGTTAACAAAAAGAGTCTTCTTGGTAGCTCACAGAAAAGGAAAGGGGAAAAAGTCTAATACAGAAGTATGCACAACCTTTTGAAAATGGGTAGTGGACAGAATAATAAAATGAACTGGTATGTGAGGATTATTTCCATGCATTTGACATATAGCCTATTCATACCTATTTAATATTTACATTTTTATATCATTTGTACATTCCCCACTACCAAAAAGTGTCCAGTCGGTAGTTTATAGGAAAAGGGGGAAAAAATAAGAACATTGAGGTATACATAATATTTTTAAAAATGAATAGTGGACAAGATAATAAAATTAACTTGTGGGAGTTACTTCTGTGCATGCATTTTTCAAATACTTTAGTATATATTTGTTTGTTTAATCAGAAAGAAATAAGAAATATTAACCTGTTGTTTGATTACTTTTTTCCAGAAATGTGGTACTGGGTTTTCCTATGGGCTCTCTTCTCTTCTCTCTTTGTCCACGGTGCTGCAGGAGTGTTAATGTTTGTCATGCTGCAAAGGCATAGGCAAGGGAGAGTAATCTCTGTCATTGTGGTCAGCATTGGATTTCTGGGTTCTGTAACTGGAGCTATGATAACCAGTAAGTCTTACCTGTTCAAATATAGTTGTGGTTCTTTTTGAAGATTATTATGAGCAATTGTAATAAATGTTCATGTATTGCTTCTGTTCATAGTTTTGGAATTTTATATTGGATTGCTATTCATTCTCTGAAAGGAAAACAATCACATCTAAGATTATAGCTATTATATTATTATTATTATAATATCCTAGGCATAATTCTCTTCCAGTGCCATTATCTGGTAAACAACCACCACAGTTCTTATTCTCAAGTTACATAATGGTTTTATATACATATTTTTGAATTTCTGATAATGTACTTGGATCATTTGTGTGCCAGGTCTGTTCCATAATCTGTCCTTTTATCCTAGTACCATTTAAAAAAAACCTTTAAAATTTTGAAGTTTAAAGTGGGTGTGCCCATTTCCATGAGTCAAACTGATAATAAAAATCTGGAACTTTAAAAAAAGGGGTTCTATATTGAAAAGGATTTTATTACCTTCTTATTGCCATTCTAGCTTTGGTGAAAATAGCAATAGCTATTTTTTTTAACCTTCCCTTATAAAAGACATCTCGTGCAACTATGGCAATAAGGGATGGAAAAGTAAAGCACTTAAACATCTACTGTGATATACTGGCATTCTGGATAAATAATAATAACATAACCTTCACATTGTATAGTAAGTTTTCAGTTGCCAGCAGAACAAATTTGCATGAATTGCTGGTCCACATTAATGCAATATTGCAGTGGAGCTTAGTAAATAACAACTAAAACTTGGCATTTTATATGTTAATGCTTGTTTCTTATTGCATTTAAGATAATGAAGGTTCTAAAGAACCGTTTAATAACTTGACAATGAGACTTTATCCAATAAAGATATTGTCTATGTATCTGTTGCACTTACATTCTATTCAAGATTTTGTTACAATCTAAAGTACTTTAGGAGATAGCTACTGAATTAGTTATACTTAATAAGAATAGCTTCTCGAAAGAAAAAAGGTTATCTGACCCTTTATAGAATAGGTGCACTATTTTGATTATAGCAAATTAAGATTAGTTTATCTCAATTCACACATTGTTTTATATATATAAATGTCAAAGGGATTGTGTGTGCGTGTATGTATGTGTATGTATGTGTATGTGTATGTATGTATGTATGTCCCTCTGACCCAAAAAACCAAAAAGTACAATTGCTTAATGAATGTGGAAGGTACTGTACAGTGGTTCTCTCAAGTTAGACACTTGTATGTGAGCCAGCTGCATCATTAGCTTCTTTCCATGACTTCCAGATTCCTAAATGATTTACTAATGACATATGAAAAGTAGCATTGCTTGGAGTTGTCAAGCTAGTGCTTACTGATTCCAGGAGATGTGCAATCATCCCTCATAAAACAATTGGGATCTCATAAGTTTTTTACAATTATTTTTGGTGGAAAGCAATGCTTGACCCATGTAAGAGATGTATGAGTTTTGTGTGTGTGTACCTGTGTGGTAGATTTATATTCCCTATAGAAATTTTCATAAATTTTTTAGGAGCAACAATCTATGTAATGCCTTTGTAACCATTTTGTACAGTATAACTTGCTGTATAGATAGTGGCTTTATTAACTGTAGATGATAGAGTTCTTTCATTATGATTTAGTTGTGATTTATTCAGTATTGTGTTTTCCCCTATGCACAGATTTTGATACATTGTTTGAGATAGCCACAGAAATGTAAAAAATACTTCATAACGTAACTCTGAGCAAGCCATTAATGTGCTGTCTTTTTGCTTTTGGGATTTTTGTCTGTGATATTTTGGTTTAATAAATTAAGCTATCAATTAGATTTGTACTTGATAAGAAGTCAGTTCTGTCTTCTTTGCAGTACAAAAAAGAATGATGCATTTAGTTTGTTATAACTAGGAGCCATTTCATGAACTAAGATTTGTCCTTATTATTTTTATATTTGACTTGTGTGGTTCTCTTACAAAAATTAGAGTGATAAGAATGAAGTGTCCTTATCTTCCACATTTGATTTAATTAAATAATTATGTACACACACACACACACACACACACAAAGTAGCTTCTTTAATATAAAGACTATCAGATCTACAATACTTACGAGGACCCACATATTGTGATTAGTGCTACTGCCAGCTGTTGTTTTAAATAGGAAGCAATAACTGCTTTAAAAAGTATCCAGTGCATACAGGATTTTATTTACATATAATAAACTTTCTATATTTTCAAAACCTTCATATCAAAAAAGAAGCTCAAATCAGAACAAACATCTTACAGAAAAGGTTAATGTAAGTTAGAGTGAGAAAGATGGTAGATTAATCTTATGCTAATGATAGAATAATTTATGAAAGTTTTCTGTAAGGAAAATTATGTTAAACTTCAAACTTTTTCAGATAATAAAACAATAACTATATTAGAATGAGCCCTATTTCTTTTAGAAAAAAAATCAATAAAATATTCACTTTTCTGTGGGGGAAAAATCAGTTTATTTCAAGTAGAATACAGCTAATTCTCAACTTACGACACTTGGGACCGGAATTTTGGTTGCTTAGAAATGCAGTTGTTAAATAAGTCATTGTGTCACTGGACCTGATGTTATGAACATTTTTATAACAATCATTAAGTGAATCACATGATTGTTAAACAAGTTGTGTGATTGTTAAGCAAATCTAGCTTTCCTGGTTTACGTTACTTATCAGAATCTGAGAAAGTTGCAGATTGCAATCATGTGACTGCAGGAGGCTGCAACTGGTTGTAAATGTGAGCTGGTTGCCAAGTACCCAAATTGGATCACATGACCATGAGGTGGTGCATCAATTGTAATTTTGAGAACAGGTTATAAATCATTTTTTCTGAGGCTGTTGCAAATCTGAACCATTATTAAATGAACTGTCATAAATCAAGGACTATTTATAGTATGGTTACCAGCTTTGAACCAATCCAGTATATTAAACTATGGTCTAAAGTTGCTTTTGTGATTCTTCCTTGATTTAAAGTTTATTTTCTGCTCAGTTGAAATAGGCAGCTGATTAAATTGAAATACTTCTCACTGTTCCAATGCATTGTAAAAGGAGAGAGTAGAGGTTACTGCATGCCCTGTTGAACTAAGCATATGCATTAACTGTAAGTGGAATAGCATTCAAGTGAAGAAGGTGGGTTACTTTGCCCCTGTTTTCTAGGCAGAATTCTTGATAAAGTTTAAACATTTGAAACAATTAGACAGTGGATCAATGTTCAAAGGAAATTGGTCTAGACCAGGGGTGTCAAACTCAAGGCCTGTGGGCTGGTTCCGGCCTACGGGATGCTTAAATCCAGCCTGTGGGGCCGGCCTGGAAATATGAAAGGACTGGCCCGCGGTGCCTCCAGCAGCTAAAACAGGCTGTGTGCACTCCCCCGGGCCTCATTTTCACCCTCCATGGCCTTCTGAAGCACTCTGCTGGCCAAAATGGCCTGAAAAACAGCCCCAAAATGGGCCCAAAACAGACCAAAAAACAGGCCAATAATGGCCGAAAAAATGGGCCACTCCACCCCCCCCCCCGCTGGCCCACAGAGGAGAACTACAATGTTGATCCGACCCTCAAAGAAATCCAGTTTGATACCCCTGGTCTAGACGGTATGTAAATAAAGAACTCTTAGAACTTAGAAGTATCATTGCAGAATTGAGTTCTATTTTAGGATGTTTCATCAGCAGTCAACTTAACAATCAGAAATTAAACCTTTAGATTATTTTATCATCAGTCTTGCGTAGGCTTTTAATTATCAGTTCCTTACATGGGTTGGGAACTTTTAAGTCTCACTGAATGGGGGAGCTGAACACATATTTACATCTCTCCCCAAATGAATGGGAAAAAGTGTTTGACTTTTGCTGGATCATTCCTTAAATATCCTTAAATACAACGTAGAGGAGTGTCCATTTACATTTTAGTAAATTATAGAATTATACTGTACTTGCTGTCCAGTGTGATAAGAGTTATGCAATCAATTGTGTATAGAGGAAGGGAATATTACATATTGACTGTATGGTGATTTTTGAACAAAAATCTTTGGTTCCAATTATAATTGTCTTCCTTGTCCCTGTCAGGTGCAGCAGTAGCTGGAATTTACAGAGTGGCTGGGAAAAGCATGGCTCCCATGGAAGCGCTGGTGTTTGGAGTTGGGCAGACTGTACTGACAATAATTATTTCATTTTCAAGGATCCTTGCAACACTTTGAATCTTCTTGCTACACTTTGAATTTTTTACAGAAGTGCTGTGCATAAAAGGAAGCAGTCTGCAGTGAAGCTTTCCAGAAAGGGCTTCAGTAGCTGATGGATTGGAATTACCAGGGAAATGCATGGTATGTGGACTGCAAACTAGAGGTTCTACCCATTTGGAAAATGCTTTCCTCTAGAGTCCAAAAATGACACCCCTACTGCACTGTACCTAATGTGCCTCTGTCATAGGCAAGGTGTGATCCATTAAGGAGAAGCTTGAGATAAACCACCTTGTGAAGCTGCTAATCAGTCAAAACAGTTGGTGTTGTGATCATTGTTTGTGATAGTATTGAAGAAAATACAGGGGCATTTCTGAAGAATGAATAAATGTGCCAAATGTGAAATTGATTTAAAAAAGATTTATAATGTGACCATTTAGATGTGTAGTAATTGAATGCTGCAGACAGTTTTAAAAATTCAGGTACAGCAGCTAGATATTTGCTTATTATTAATTGAATCCCATTCAGTACAGAATATTAGCATGGCCGTGGGAACAAAACAATTGTGAACCGATGTTATATGTGAGCAGATTCAGTAGCTGAAGCAAAGCTCTAATAAGGATATGAATGCTTTTGATTCAAAATAAGACCATTTTATGAAGTGGTTTATTAAGATGCATTGTATTCACTAAAGCCAATTTTAGTTATTTATTTTATACATTTCAGACCTTACAATTTATGGAATACACTGTAGTCACACTACAGATTTTGAAAAGTTTTATGGGTCAAATAATACAAAATGAAATGTCTTTAATGAAACGATCCATTACAAAGCCAGTTTTATTGTTCTCTAAAATTAAGAATTCACTAATATTAAGACCAGTGGAAATCATAGGTTTTGAAAAACTCACGTTTTCCAGTTTATACTGTGACAGATACAAAGAAAAGCAGGGGGAAATCTTTTTGGTATGTGATTCAGAACAAAATTATTCTGGTAAGCTGTTATAATTTTAAAAACAGGACAGTTTAATTTCCTTTTCAATTTCCTAATTGTTATCCTAAAAGTACTTTTCAAAAGGCATCTGGACTTGGGGTTTTCAAGGGAGAACCCTCCCAAGAAAGTCCAGTTGCCTTTTGAAAAGCACCTTCGGGACATCCATGATCTGGACGATTGAGAATCTCCATAGAATTTTCCCAATTTTTAGACAGCTTGGGAGCAATTATATGTGACTTTTATCAGCTTAGCTTTGAATAGATACATTCTGTTTGTGTGCTTCAACAAAAGCAATAGTGGTGTGACTGCAGCTGTCTTTATTATAAAATGTTATGAAATGAATACCAAGAACAGAAAGTACCTTAATGGGCCAATGTGAGTATTAGGAAGAAGTGATTAAATTGTACTTTGTCCTGACTCATAGATCTCCTATGCCGTCAAACCTGCACTGCATGTGCTGGTGTTTGAAAAAAGCTTTTGGAAGAGAGTACAAGTGGCTGAAAAACACACTGTTTTATCATAGAAGCCTACTTACTTTCATTGCCCAACTGGTTCATTATGCTCCTTCCTTAAAAAGTGGAATTTCTAGCTAGAAATCGGAACAAACAACCCTGATATATTAACAGTGGAAGTCTGTGTATGTGTGTGTTTTCTTCCATTAAGGAAGTACTGTGTGAATTTAATCTTAAAACTAAGATTAAAATAGGTATTGCGCCTATATAAAAATCTTTTTAAAAAAGATAAAAAGACAGTCACATTGTCATGATAATAGAATCATACCCACAGCAATAATAATTAGACAGCACAATGCTTTGCTCCAGAGCTTTTCTAAATGTTGTGGTAAAAATCTCAATTTATATTCATATGTATTAATATATTAATTATCAAGGTTTATCTTTGTCTGAAAGAGTTTAAAAGAGATTTATTGTTTATCTTTTTGTCATTCTTATGATCGCAATGGTAGGCAGTTCCAGCAAGAATGAATCAATCTATATGGAACTACTTCATCATTTGACAGCAGAGCTCTCCCGCAGTAGCCACAAATTAAAATTTTGTGCTCATCCTGCACTCTGAATCAAGGTCATAAGGCAGTGGAAATAGCATTAATACTGGGAATTTAATATATTTTGTTGCAGCTAATTTAACGTTAAATACCAAGGTACATTTATTTATTTATTTATTTATTTATTTATATTTATTTATTTATTTATTTATTAAATAGACAGTAGTATAAGATGATTTTAGGGGCAGTAGTGCCTTGAGTGTATATTAGAACTAATTTTTTAGTTTCTCCATTTTTCTGCTGTTCTGTGTCTATTGATGGATTACTGCTTGACAATGTTGTAATGGATGTGGTAGGGAAGTTCCTGTTAAAAAGACAACAACAAACACAATTGGAGAATATTACCCCAATTCAAGCCATGAGGATTTTAAAAAAATAAGTTCAGTTTGCAGAAAATTATTTCTTCAATATTCTATCATAAGAATCCTGCATCTTAATTTCCATATTTTTTGAGCACCAAAACATGGTATATGTAATGCTGTTGTGTTTATATGTAAACTAGTTTAATATTTAGTGTTACTGTATAAATCTAATGGTTTTACAAAGCAAACATTCTCAGGCCCCAGAACTAAAGACAGTTATATAGATTGTATTTGTAAATTGCTAATTATAAAGATTTTAGGGCTATATGCAGAAACATTGTTACGCTGGAAACTCAGATACTTTTTTATGTTTGTGATTGCCTCATCAGATGAAAGTACCAACAGTTTTCACAAAACAAATTCTATTGGTATTAAAACTAGGCTGGGAATAATTTATATGATACTAGAAATGCACTTTTTGTTAAAATACTGCAATATATTTATTGTCCTCAGAATATGTTACGTATTATTGTAACATTGCCATCTAAAAATGGATCTACTGAGAAAAACAAGCAAATTACTTTGCAACAGGAGGCAATCATAGATAACCCCTAGTAAGATTAAACTGATGTAGATAAATCACTGTATATGATTATTATGATTATTATTATTTTGTATAAAAGGATGGTGGATAGAACTTCTTACTGTTCTTGTTCAGTAATGGATATTTAAATACACATTTGAACAGACAATAGATACCATTTAGTGAAGACATTTCTGGCCTCCCATGCCTTTGAACAGAATACATCAAACTTGTATTTTAAAGTGATTGCAGTGATAGTTATTTATTGCTTTTAAAAATGGATTTATATATTAAAAACAGGAATGAAGTAACCAAGGAAGTGTGTTTTATAGCAATATTCTTTTATATTCTGTCTTGAAAATAATATATAAGGAAAATGCTTATTATACTAGGACAAATTTTCATCTTCTAAAAAGGTTGAGTGTGTACAAATTCCATGTAAGTTTATGTTAGAGTGCTGTAGTTCAGGGTGAAATGTTTTTTTGGATGAATGGTATTACCATAATATTGCCAGCTGCTAAAATAAGTGAAAGAACTATCTATGATGTTCTCCAAAAATGTCTTCGAACAATTATTTGAACTTGGACCAAGCATTCTTAAGAAAAAATGCAGTGTAACTTTTCAGCATTACCAGTATTTGAACATGAACAGTTATTAACAACAATTGGAGAACAATTGAAAAATTCATACAATTCAAAATAAAACTCTTCCAGGCCTTTTTTAAAGCAAATAACATAGCTTAAGTTTAAAGAAATAATATCTAATAGCATTCTAGATATTCTCTTTAATATTACTTAGATTAACAGGTTAAGTTGGTTTGTTTTATAAACATATGGACCAAAGAGGTGATTCAGTCTTTGTTGTATTTATTTGTAATATAGCATTTTAAATATATTTTTCTTGAGGAATTTGAGGAAAGCAGTAGTGTTTCCTCTTTAGTTTGCACTTTGCTATATTTTGTTTCAGTATGATAAACTTATTTCTACTTGAAGCTTGCATATTTTTGTTGTACTATAGTAAAACCAAGCAATCAGCTTTTGGTATAATTAAACAGATTTTTAAAATTAGTTATGGTTGAATTTTGTTATCCATTTAGGTGACTCCATGTCTCTTTTCCTTCCCCACAAAAGGTTTAAGATTAACATTTTAAAACACTAATTTTGTACATGTTATCAGAATCTTGCATCATTGCATAAAATATTCAGTGGGACCAAGCTTGTTCACTTCAGTAAAGGTTTTTTTACCTCCATTTTCTGGTAAAATAATGTGCCTCCAAGCCTCGTGTTTACTTTCAGCTTGTGTTGTAAGGGTGAGGATTATGTGGTTTTCATGAATCCATAGCTGGATTTAATTTATTATTTTGTTAGAGATATGTCCAGTGGGAGAGGACTTTTTAAAGAGCAAAACAATTGTGTTACAGCTCTCTTTTTTTTCTACTTTTGGGAAAAGAAGGAAAGTTAGCAATTGCTCCTGAATTTTAACAACACAAATTGTGGGTGCTTTGGATTAAGAAAACAATATTGGAGATGACAATTCAGCTACAGAATTATGAACTTCAGATGCAAATACAGTCACATAAAATAAAAGTTGCTTGGTATTTTTTTTTAAATGTGTTTGTAGGGTCTCTGGCGAAAATGTTTTTCTTTTTCATTGAGATTAATAGAATTAACTGGAAAAAATAGGATTAAGCGTGGGAAGGAACTGTTTCTCCCTTTATTATAAAACTTGGAGATTAAAATATAGGCAAATTGTAGAAACCACTGAAGATCCAGCAAATTGCAGGATTTCCTCTCACGTACAATTCAAATTAGTACCTCATAGAATTACAATAAATGAGAGAAGGGCCTCAGTGCTTATGAAAAAGTCTAGCCAGGTTTGTGATATTTTGCTTTTGATTAATGCCATTTAAAGTTTAAGATCTTCAGTTAAAAAACTGAAAGTCAAAATCAGAAAATTATTCATGAGAAGGCTACAAGATTAGATTTTGCCTAGATGTTTCTGGAATTTAAAAAAGAATTTTTTTGGGAAGATGTTCTAGATTACACGGTTAGTCATTACAGAACTATTAATTTATTTCTTAGAAACATTCCTTTCTTTGTATAGGTATAGGTACATTTTCCATTTTGTTTATGAGCATCTGCACATTCATATAATGTGCTCCTGGAAAAGATAGGAAAACCTTGTAATTTGTTCTTGAGATACAGGTTTTCTTAATAGCTTCAGAAGTTGTTGTTTCTTCATAACCTTAGATAGCTGTTTCCTTACTATAATTTCTGCTACCTTTATGTTTACATAACTGCTTGTACAGTTTTTTAAAGTACAGATACCGTAATGGAAGATTCTTTACTGAACTGCAAGTTCTTTATAGTGTATGATAGTGTGAAGAAAATCTGTGATCTGAATTGTAACCTGGAAGATTCACTGAAACAGCATTGGTTATGCTTGTGAATGACCTCTAATGGGAATGGGATGGAATAATGCAATGTCACTTGTTGAGATGGGCAGCTATATAAACTGGATAAACAAATAAAAATAAACATCTTCATTCTACTTGACCATTTGGTGGCCTTCAATATTATTAGCTATTAACTGTGGCATCCTTCTGAATCAGTGGGATAGGAATAAGCAGCACTGAATTGTGCTAATTCTCTCCCCTTCCTGCAAGGTTGATTCCCGTTGGTACTGCATGGGAGTGATAGCCCTCAACCCTTATTTTCCACTCCTGTTTAACTCTACATAAAGTGGTTGGGTGAGATCATCTGTTGTCATAATGCATATCCAATTGTACATCTCCACCTCTGATGAACTAAGCATTGCTGTTGATGTTCTGTCTTGATGCTTGGAGATTATGAGTCTGGATGAGGAACAACAGTCATCAACTGAATCCTGGCAATGCTGGCTTTGGGTCTTGGGGTTTTCCAAATCTGGGAATTTATGATCTTTGGTGCACTGCCCCAAACAGACCCTGTGCACAGTATGAGGGTCCTGGATTCACAGTTCCTGCTCAAAGAGCATGTGGCAGTCATGGCTAGGAGACCCTTTGTGCAACTTTGTATTGTGTGCTAGTTGCATCTGTTCCTTGATCAGGAGTTACTCCACTTGCAGTTACTCATGGCACGGTCACCTCCATGAAGTGTATCTGAAAGCTTCAACTTATACAAAATACAGAGGTGTGGGCAGTTATGTGTGCTCCGAGAATGGTACACTTGCATTTTTTTCCCTGCAAGTTGCATTAGCCACCAGTTTGTTTCCAGGTTCAATTCAAGATTAAAGCCCTATATGACATGTGGCTGGGTTTTGTATACCTGTCCCATCAAGGGCAGCAGGACCTAGGGAGCAAGCTTCTCTGCTGTGGGACCAACCTTTTGGAACCTCATTCCTTCTGAACCTTCCAGAAATCCCTTGAAATCTGTTTTTGTCAGCAGACTTGGGGATCCCAGGGAAATAGGAATTCTGCAAAATGGCTATATTGTTTGTAAGTTCTTGAATGTGGTCTCCCATGGTTTAGATTTAATGGTTTGTATTGTGTACGTTGCCCAGAGTTGTGTGTGAAATGGGAAGCTACAGTATATAGATTTTATTAGGAAACAAATAAACCACCCATTCATTCAAGTTGAGTGCTGTCCAAAGCCAATTGACTCTGGGTAATTCATAATATAAAAACAAAGCAACAACATACAGAATACAATATACAATACAGGTAGTCCTTGAGTTATCACAGTGATGGGGTCACAAAGCACAACACAATGTCACTTCATCATTTAACAACAGCAATCCCGGGAGTCCTCATTGCCTTCATTAACCAAATTCCACTGATCATTTTCACTACACGTATATATAGACGCTGCCTTCAAATTCCAATAAATTTGACATTCATTTTTAGACACGTGGACACAAAGCATCAAACAGTCTCCTAAAGCAGTGAGGAAGACTGATGCCAACCAGGTGAAAGTAGCCTGTGGCTTATTTCTAGGGTTCCTTGGCAAGATTGTGTTCTTCCTTATGGTATTTCTTGGAGATCATGGAAACAGCGGGGAGCTTTAGAACAAGGGAAGGAGGAGAGATGGTAAGCGAGAGGTAGGGGAGCTCTCAGGCCATAACAGTCACAAAAAAGATTGCCACAATACCTCATTAGCTTTGACCTTTCCTCAATCTATGTACCTAGGTGATGAGAAAGTCACAATAAAAAAAATATCTCCACCCAACTGATCTGGTATTGGGTGAAATGTCTGTACATGTTCCAAATTCTCGTGAATTTGAATTTGTGAAGCTTTTAATGGTATGAAACCTCCTCCAGAAGTTTGAAGTGCATCTTTGATCATAAATAGCTTCTTATTAAAAAATATAATTGCCGAAGAAAAGCACAAAAGAAATAAATTATGACATGCATCTTTACTTGTAATGAAACAGTTGCCAGCACAAAAACAGGAGATGGTGCTATGAAACAAAAGTGTTCAAGGGAAAAGTTTGTTGGGTACTGAAAATCCTCATGAAAACTTGGTGAGCCTTATTGTGAGATGTAAAAACTGGAAATAAATTAAAAATGATTCATTTAATTGAATAGAGAGTGCCAGGGCAAAATAGGACAGAATCAGGACAGTATGAGCATAGTTCAGGGCATTGGGCTCTGATCTTGACAGATCTAGCCCTCATAGTGGATCTATTTAATAGCGATTATAACTTACAGTGGAGAGCCAGTTTGGTGTATTGGTGGAGGTATCAGGCTAAAAACTGGGAGACTGTGAGTTCTGGTCCTGCCTTGAGCACAAAGCCAGCCACATGAGCCTTGGGCAAACCACCTCTGTAAAACTTTGCCAAGAAAACTGCAGGGACATGTCCAAGCAGTCTCCAAGAATCAGACACAATTGAACAGAAGGAAAAAGATATTTAGGTTACATTTCCTTTCTTTCCTTTCCTTACAAAAGTTTAGAACCCATTCATTATTCCACAAATTAGATTAGATCCGTATATGTTTAAGGGAATTTCCCCCCTCAAGTATCAGTGCAGAGTGAATGGTTCCCCGCAGAGGCCTGGGCAATCCTCCCAAACATGGAAAGGTAGGGTATGGGGTAGTAGAGAGAGGGGATACTTGTAGCAGCAAGTATTGGATTCTAGGGCTCTCCAAAAGTCCTAAAAGTCCTCCTCTTAAGGGAGGCTGGCCAGAACCATGCCCACTATCACCTAACCAATGTCTCTGAAATTATTTGTAAATTGTCTTGTGGCCTAAATTTGTGTATTATGTAAAAATGTTCCTTTCTTAACTGTCAGCAATCCAATGACTAGCACAATCATATTGTGTTCAAAGAACAAATCCCTGCAAAGCATAATGATAATCCAATTCCAAACCCTACTGTCTGTTAGATGTATTCTTGTTTTAAATGTTCTTCATCAGTGAGGAATATCTTTACTACAGAGTTCATTGTGAGTTCAATTTTAATATATCAGATAATCAACATTATGGCTGCAGGGTATCTGTATAGGAACAGTTCGCCATTTTTTATACACAAAGGCCAAGTATAAAATGAAGTCCTCTCCATTTTGTGGGTGGGTGTGTTATGTGTTAAGTTACACTGTATCTTATGCACTGATGCAATATGCATTTTCCTTCAGGAAATTGATTTTGGTTTTTTAATGTAAAGAAGTTAAGTACAAAAAACTTTAAATGGAGATTGGCTGTTACTAATACTTCAATGTAAGGTGTTTCCATTATCTGTTCCAGGTAAAAGAATTCAAGAAGTTAAGTTAAACTCTTTTGCTTCTTTTAGTGCTATAAAGTGAATAATAAAAGGAAGTGTGTACTATTTAGGAAATATTTTAGTTTGTTTTTTAAATCCAGTTTTGTTGGGAGTTTTTCACCTTTGCTCAAAAGGTATTGGATCCATTTCAGTGGAAAGAGTAGTATTAAAAGTTTAAATATTAATAGTTGCCGATGCAACTATGAACCAAGATAATTTTTCTATATAAACTGACTTGATGATCATTCAAGAATCCTGGAGTCAGTGAGAATATTTATGCCCTATATTGAGTAAAGTTAATGTGTTTGTTAAGCTCTGTGTTGCCTAATGCATTATACTGTATGTTTTATTAATTAATTTAGATTGGAGGAAAAGAATAACACATTTGTATATAACATGTAAATAATGTATACCATTTTCATTTTATATAAACCACTTTCCAATTTCTCAAAATTATGTACAAAACCCACTGTAAATTACTTGTACAATAAATGTTTTTCCCCCATTGAAATTTTGTAACAACTGGTTCTGTGTGCATGGCCATGTGACTGGGTGGGCGTGGCTTCTTTTTTTGCACCCCCATTTTGGGGCCTTCTGGGCCTCAAGGAAGCCTTCTGGGGGGCATTTTTGGTCCCAGAAGACTTCCTGGGGCTCAGGAAGGAAAAAAAACTGAGCATGGGGGGGCATGCAGACCCCCCCCTGCACTCCATTTTGGGGCCTTCTGTGTCAGGGAGTAAAAAATCTTCCAAACATCCCTGCTAATTAGAGGTGATAGACCGTGCCTTTCTTTGCTGTCAACTGTGATAAAATAAGACCCGGAAAGTAATCTAAAAAACATTTTTATTTTTACAAAATAAGAAAACCTAACGAGCTACATACCGGCAGCTTAATCTCACACCAAGGCATATAGGAAAAGAAAAAGTACAAAGGAAGTTACAGGAAGTGAAGTAAAACTTTTTCAGGCATGCACAGTAAAAACAGAACACAAGACTGTATTATCTCATTACTATGGAGACAAGATAACAAATGTGCTGGCTAGCAGACACCTGTCTGCTATAATATTAGCTTAGGAGAGCTTGGCAGACAAATCAGAAAAAACGTAGTGACATTCTGGGCCTCAGGGAAGCCTTATGGGGGTTTTTGCTCCCAGAAGGATCCCACTCCTGGGTTCAAGTAATAACCTTTTCAGCAGCAACACCTCTTTGTGGTGTTCACCTTTATTACTCTTCTGTCCCAGCTATCTGTCCCCTCCCTGGAGCCAGGAGAGGCAGAAATTTAATCCATAAGTGGCAGAAATGTTCTCTACTTCATTAGAATTAACATTCAAATTTATCCCAGATAATCCTGCAAGATGATAAGGCCTGCTCAGCTAGTGTCAACCTTTCAATGAATCTGAATTATTTTATTTTAGGATGCATTGCAAATTCTTCACACCATCCTCCTATATTTACTTCATATCTTCTTCCTCACTCAGGGGTCTGAGTCACTTTGAAAATGGCTGCTGGGTGACAATTTTGCTGTTCTAACAGCCTTGATGTAGACCTGAACTTGAGGTCCTAACCTGTTTTTATATAGCCTCTCCTTTGTCTTTTACCTACATCACTTAATTTGTATTCCACCTTTATTATTTTTTACAAAGAACTCAAGGTAGCACACATATCCATCACAGCTTCTTCCACCTCTTTTCTTCACAGTAACAATTCTTCCCAAAGTCATGGGTGCCTCTTGATTCCAGCAAGTTAACAATGTTTTGACACATCTGCCATCCAAAGTTTTAGGTGGGGAAAAAATAAACATCCTCTTGAAACCAACCAGATGTTTCAGTACTGACATAAACCAACTGACTAAAATCCTCCCCACTCTAGAGACTAAAAATGAGACAGGACCTGGAAACTCAAGGAATAGTGATAGATAATTGGGCTTACTTACAACTCAAAATGAGGTATGATAAAGACATAAAGGAATACGGAATAGAGACAAAGAATACAAATTTGGATAAATTACTTCTGGGACCGGAAGAAAAACTGATATCCAAATTATATAACTTATTATTAGAACAAGAAAGAATAGGACAATTAGTGAAAGGACCAATGATAGCATGGGAGAAAAACATAGGATATAATTTGGACCTGAATGATTGGGAGGATATATGGGAGAAAAACTTGACATACACAAAATCCGTGGCATATAAAGAAAACCAGTACAAAATGATGTATAGGTGGCATTTGGCCCCCGCTACATTAGCAAAATTATTCCCACAGGCAAATCCAAATTGTTGGAAGTGCAAAGACAAAATCGGCACATATTATCATATGTGGTGGACGTGTGCAAAAATAAGGAAGTACTGGACGGAAATTAAAAACTGGATTGAGGATGTGATGAAATGCGAACTGGAGTGGAAACCAGAACTGTTCTTATTAGGAATGATAAAAGGAAATTTTCCCCCAGAGGACAAATACCTGATAACACATTTACTAACAGCGGCTCGAATCTCTTTAGCTCAGAAATGGAAGGAACCTATAACCCCATCCATACAAATGGTAATAAAGAAAACATATGAATGTGTGGAAATGGAGAGATTAACACTTAAATTAAATGAAAAAGAGGACTTGGACTACTGTAAGGCATGGGACATATGGTACGATTGGGTAGAACGCAATGGAAAGAGAAGAATGGAGGGAAAGGGAATATAGGAAAACAGGGTATTAGAGCAAATAGAAAGAATTTATAGATAATAGGAGATACTATGTAATAATTTAGAAAAAGATATAGGAAATACCTAAAAATAACCCAAACCAAGCAAGATGAAAATGAAAATGGTTATGGTTATGTATAAATGTAATTTCACGCAGAAAAAATGTATATCCGATCTGCAACCCAAAACAAGCGGGAAAGCATTAGCATTGTTTATGTTATTTGTAACTGTAAGTCTGTGTGTTTTGTTTTTAACAATTGTAAATAAACCTTTATTAAAAAAAAATCCTCCCCACTCTGGAGAGATAAGGCATTCATAAGCTCCATGGGAATCAGAGTGATTTGACCAGGCAGAGGGCAGACATTAATTAATTAATTAATTAAATTGGTCTTGTATGCTGCCCTATCTCCCGAAGGACTCAGGGCGGCTCACATAAAAACACCCAATACAAAAGTTAAAAGAATTAAAAAATAATTAAACTAATTAGACCAAATAAATATTTAAAACCCAAACCACAAAACATTTAAAATGAAAGCCCCTCCCCTCAGTCCAGGCCAGCTTGTTCGAATAACCAAGTCTTTAGGCCGTGGTGAAAGGAGCGGAGGTCAGGGGCCAATCGTAGCTCCAGGGGAAGCTGGTTCCACAAAGTGGGCGCCCCCACAGAGAAGGCCCTCCCCTAGGGACCGCCAGCCGACATTGCTTGGCCGCCGGTACCCCAAGGAGGCCCTGTCTGTGAGCGCGCACCGGGCGATTGGTGTTCGATGCTGGCAGGAGACGTTCCCGCAGGTACCCTGGGAACCCCGGGAATAACCTCCATCCTCATATCACATTTGAAACAAAACCCAGGTTTAATGCATTACTCCCTTAATAATCTAGGACAAACCTATGTATTGACTGTGAACACCTAAATTGCCTCTGAACCCACTTCTAGGGGATGTAAGCTGAAATCAACAATTTTAAGCCTGGGAACTCTAGCAACAAGAGGTAACGTCCAGGAACTCAAGAGGAGCCATTGCTGTGCAGTGGGGGAACAGTGTAAAAGCTGCTGTCCTGGCTAGATCTCAACTTCAGAAACAACAAGAGTCCTGTACCCACTTACCCATAGACAAATGCTTCTGGTTGTCAGCAAAGGTTCCTACAACCCAACTGGCATTCTCTTCCTCTGCCTTCTGTTTGTGGCTGGTGCCAAATCTGGAACCCGGATGGGTGCATTTTCTGAGAGGGAAGCATCTTTCTCAAAGGTGCTTTTTCAATAGGCATGGACTTCCTTGTTTTTCTTTGAAGAGGTTTTGCTTCTCACCCACAAAGCTTCTTCATCTCTGACCACATCCAGTCAGCTGAAGAAGCTTCTTGGATGAGAAACATCTTCAAAGAAAAAACAGAAAGTCCAGTTGCCTCTTGGAAAAGCACCTGTGGGACAACCATGACTTGGAAGCCTGAAGCTCCATAGAAACCCTCCACCCATCCACCCACTTTTATTTGTTTTGCCTTATCTATTGTTAGATAAAGGATGAGGAGTGGTATGAATAGCAAGCAGACCTGACATTCATAAGCAGCAATCAGAAACCCAGGCTGTGGGTGAGCTGCTTCTTGGGAAGAGTGCAATGGACCAAAGGTGAAAATTGGTCTCAATCCCCGTTCCTCAAAAACAGCCCATCTTCTTCTATCTCTTGCCATGTTTCCCCCATTACTTCTTCAGTCTTCATCCAGCATCCCCAACTCCTAATCATAAACGAGACATCATCTCTTTTATCCACATCTCTGCTCACAAACTATGGATGTAAGATACGTTTCACCCCTTGTTGCTTTGGTAACACAGGTTATTGTCCTTGTTCTCTATAATTTTCCATTCTTTTTATTTTAAATAAACTTTATTAAATTTTATTACATTAAAAACATAAAACATAATAACAAAAAAAACAGACAAAAAAACAAGACATAAAAACATTGAAAAACCATTAAAAATATATCACTCAAAGACAACTACTTGTGGTGATTATATAGCAATCATATGTGCAATAATAACAGATACTAGCTTGTGCATAAATATATTTTTATTCTATCTATATTCTATATTTAATAATTACCTATCTCTACCCTGTCTCCGATCTATCCAACTGTACCATTGTTCCCACTGAGATCTAATCTTCAGCATCTGGCCAAGTGCCTCTTTGCTATAGCAATCATTCCACTCAGTTCTTTCCTACAATTCCATCCTTTTCAACTTCTAGTCGGTACAAAATGCACCTGCTACTGCAATTTTTTTCAGGAGAGGGAAGGGAAGACAAAGGCAAGCAACAATTTAGAAGTCCTATCACCAAGGAGGTCAGTTGGTCCAGGACTGAAGAACCAAGGCTCAGAAGACACACAGGAACCACAAATAAAGGGTCATGGAGTCAAGAATGACACTTTTATTCTCAGTGAAGACGCTTGTTACTGGCAGAAGTTCCAACCACAGGTGAGACTCCCCAATGTGTCCTAGTGTTGGGTGATCTTTCAGTTGCTGCTTCTCACTGTGCTCCAGATCAGGGATCTCCAACCTTGGCAACTTTAAGACTTGTGGACTTCAACTCCCAGAATTCCTCAGCCAGCTTGAGCAATTCGGGGAATTGAAGTCCACAAGTCTTAAAGTTGCCAAAGTTGGAGACCCCTGCTCCAGATGATGGGTGGCTGAATCAGCCTCAGGTGGTTGATTGCTAACCTAATCCTGAAACTTCTTGCCAGCTGCTGGAGTAGGCCCTTCAACTTTTCATTCTTCCAAACCAGCTGGCAATTTTGAATATTTCCCCTTAAGTTTAGCTGGGTAAAATAAGTGGAATAAACTGCTCATTGAATTCATGAGGTATTTTTTTTATAATCTGATCTTGATGTAAATTTCATTTTGATATACAGAGTGATACCAAATATTATTAGTGGGGTTTAGGAGACGGTGAAAGCTGCTGCTTTACTAATTAACCATAGAAGAAATTATGTGCTATCAGAACCATTGCAGTTCACATTCTGAAAACCAACCAAAATAGGCGGTTCTCAAAAATTTCCAAAAAATTTCTGCTGATACAGAATACCAGCTTGAAAGACATTAATTGGTGGATAATGAGCAACCTGCAGAGTAGAGGATGTGCCACTAGATGGCGCCCTTTATCCATTCATATTGTTAAAAGAGTCCAAACGAAACAAGATGGTCAGTTTTATAGCTTGCCTGATATTAAGTGGAATAGTAGTAACAGTCAAATTGAATTCAGAGACAAACTCAGTTCCCCTTTTTCCGTAAGATTTGTGTCTTTCATATTTTTCAATGTATTATACAGCAATGAATTAGGAAATTATATTCAGAAATCTGTGGGTTTAGTGTTGATGACCAGAAGTGATTAGGTTTTCTGTAGATGTGGGTTCATTGTAATATATTGTTCAAACCCTTTTTTGTGTATGCAGTGTGATACATCAACTAGTCTCTGCCATTGAAGTTATATACTCCATTGGCAACTTACAACATTATATTCAGAGGTGGGATTCAACCGGCATTACTACCAGTTCGGTATTTGCGTTGCAAGATGCGCGCTGTGTGCACGTGTACTACACCATTAGCTGAGCCACTGGGACAGCTGATAAGCACTGCACACAGGTGTGCAGCGTTTCAAAAAGCAGTTTTTTACTGCTTTTTCAACCTCAGCTGTGCCGTGCAAAGCAGCTGAGGTTGAAAAAGCAGGAACTAAAGGTCAGGTAAGAGCCCGGGTGGGTATGTGGGCCAAACAGATAGCTTCTCTTCAGATAGACCAAACAGATAGATCTCTTGAGAGCTACCGGTTCTATAGAGCTGGGCAGAACCGATAGCATCTCACTCCTGATTATGTTTATTTTTCAGCTTGGCAAAGGAATATGATGTGCAATCCATTCTGTTTCTTGAGTTTAAATTACATCCTCCTATCAAATTTAGGTACTGAGGACCTTTTGTTGCTTTTGATATTTGTAAAGTTTTTAATGAATAAACCTGTCAGTGTGTAACTGCTAATTGAGGTGGTGTGCAAAAGTTTCCATTTTAGCTGTGTCCTGGGAAGGCTACGTAACATTTGTCCAACTTTGAACCTATCTGAATCAATCATTTTCCCTTTGAAAAGGCACATACCTTGCAGAGTAAGACTCTACACAGGTCAGGATATTCTTACAAATCCCACAAAAAAAGGAAAAATAGCTTGACCAATTTCTTCATAAATAATTGAAAGGTAGCAAAATTTTAGTCCTAACATTTTGAACAGGACAGACTGCAAAATTAACTCAGTAAATAGCAATAAAATTATCAATAGAAACTACCCAAGGGAATTTGGAATGATTGGAGTAATTCTTGGCTGGTGTAAAGTGACAACAAATAGTAAACCATTCAGAAGGATTTACACATAACATAACTATTTCTGGAGTATTCGTCATCAGAACAAAATTTCCAGCAACTTGGGAAGCGAGATTTAAACATAGAATGTTCAAGGTTTTGATCACCGAATGGTGGAAGGAAAGAGAACAACAAGATAACCAGCGACAAAATGGATGGATTCACAGTGGCAATGATTGCACCATTGGAAGACCAGGTTAGGGATAGATAGTTGAGGAGAAAATCTGTCTATGTGATTACAAATTGACAACTTGAAAACATGTTGATGAGATATAATCAATCAGTCAATGTAATGGAAACCTCAAAAACTGGATAATTATATAAAATGAAAGAAGCATTAAAAATAAACATTATCTAGTCAAAAAGTAATCAATCTTTTATATGTACTACATTCTTCTTCAGTTTCTTTAAGCAAAATATTTGTTGAGAAATGTGTCTTACCCACAGGCCGTTTAAACCTGGGTATTTCCATTGAAAGCAGATCACACTAATTTGAAAACAATTAATCATTTAAAGTGTATAACTTCATTTTTGGCTGGTTTTCCACACTAAGTTATTTTTCACCTCATGGCATGAAAAGATATACAGTAAATATTAATGTGAATTTGGTATACAAAGCTATTTGAACTAAACCACCAGGCCTTTTTCAGGAAGTAACCCATAGCTTGGCCATTCCATTAACACAAAGTTGTTTTGCTGTTCAAATTCAAAATACATATATAATAAAGTGTTTCCTGTGCTGAACGCTTTCTGTCAGGGAATTTCAGTCAGCTTCTTCCATAGCAAACGGGAAGCAGCAACAGCTGGTTAGGCACCTGTGTAAAAGTATAGATTGCCCGTAACACTATCTGCCTAATTACTTGCTGCAAACAGGAGATGGGTCATGAGCAGGTTAAATCAATTGCTCTTTTCCCTGACAGTTATAGAAGGAGGACTGAAAACTTAGCTTCATTTTCCATTTTAAATCCCCAAAATGTCACTTGGGGATGATGTGGTTGATTATGCCATCTTATTCTGTCATGTGCCAAGGATGCTTCAGAAACATGTTTTCCCCAGGAATTTAGTGGCATGCAGGAGTTTATAGCAAGCTTAAATATTTACTGTAAGGCACAAGGGGGAGAGGGGAGGATTGCTTAGAATCATTCATTAGCTACGATACTCAGAATTACAATATTTATTTATTTATTTATTTTATTAGACTTGTATGCTGCCCTCTCTCCCTAAGGACTCAGGGCAGCGAACAATAAAAAACCAATACAAATTACAATAAAAATATAAGGAACCCAACTCCATTTGGATGAATTTATTCCTCAAGAACCATACAGATTCATCTATAATAATAAAAAAAATAGATTGCAATGGAGAATATTAAAAAAAGACAAACATAAATATAGTTAGAAACATTGAGATCTGCAGCAGAGCAGCCCATAGATCTATCTGTGGAGATAATTCTCAATGTTCTGAATAAAATTCAATGGAAAGCTGCCCCACTAATATTTTTATTGGAATGTGTAAGGCTATCGGATCCGAAATGCAAAAATCAGGATTATCCATAGATGGCAGCAAAACAGAGGTGGCTCTGTTTCTTTGCTACCATCTAGAACAGGGGTGTCAAACTCAAGGCCCGCAGGCTGGATCCGGCCTGCAGAGGGCTTAAATCAGGCCCGTGGGACCGGCCTGGAAATACCAAAGGACCAGTCCATGGTGCCTCTGGTGGCTAAAATGGGTCATGTGCACCTCCACCACCACCAGTGCGTTGTTTCCCCCCTCCATGGCCTCCCCTGCCAGCCAAAAAATAAGCCAAAAACGGCCCAAAACCAGCTGGAAAGCGGCCAGAAAAATGGTCCTGAAAACAGGCCCCAAAATGGGCTGCACAGCCCATTTTCAGCTGGCAGAGTGCTGCAGGAGGCATCCGTCCTGCCCCTGCTCCCACCTGCCTGATAAGAAGAACTACAGTGTTGATCTGAAGAAATCCAGTTTGACACCCCTGATCTAGAAGTTTGTACACCATGTTTGGAAACCATACATTCGTGTTATGATAAGCATATCTGCACCACACAAATCTGTTGACCCCACTCTAATGGCCTCCAAATGTTTTAGGTCTGCAGTGCCCAGGTTCCTCAGACAGCCATTGGAGGATGCTGACATGGAATAGAAGCACTTGAACAACTTACTTGGGGAACAGATGGTTACTTTAAATATATATATACAGTATTTATAACACTGGTGCATAAAGCATCTGGCATAAATAATATAGACTGGTTCTATGTCATATTTAATTTTAGAACCAAATCAAAGTCCGAGTCACATTGTTTCCTATAATGGGCATCCTAATTTTTCTGGAAGCTTATAGCTTATAGACATGAAGGGAATCTACTTTCCCTGCAGATGATGCTCAAATGGCTAATATTCCTTCCTGGATTTATCAGCCCATTCCGTTATCCTTTGTGGCAAACATTCCTTCAATACTCTTCCATGGTTTTATGAGGAGTGGGAATCTGTTTTTTAAATTCTGTAAAATCAAGAATCTTTTGACACTTTTCTTGCTTATTTTGGATGTAGGCCCACCACTGAGATTACTTAAGTTATAAATCCTTATCTTAAATACTTAACATAAATCATGTTCGTGATTTGTAATTCTGGAAAAGGAACTGTCTTCTTTCAGAGGGCCCATTAATTATTATATACACTAAGCATGTCTGCTTAGTGTAGTGTATTATAGGGTTAGCCTATAAATCTAACCTTACATCAGGCAAAGTAAATGAACCAGCTCCATGATTCAGAAAAGATCAGTTTGTTGCCTTTTAAAATAAAACACAGAATTAATTAACTAAAGCTGACTGAACCTACATCTGAGAAGAGTCCAACAAAACAGTTGGCAGATAAGGAAAAAAACAAACCCAAAACCTGGGAAAGGCATTCTTGAAGCTACTCTAGTCATTGTATAAGCAGCCTGAAGACCAAGGAAACATTTATACATTTATTTTTGTGCAGGTCTACTTGCTGAGTTCATCCAAATTTGAAGTGACCAATAAATAAGGTAACCCTACTAAACGGTCTCCACTTATTCTTGCCCATAGACCAGCTATTTAACAAGTTGCTGACTCATTGTGAGGACATCAAGTCTCATACTCCAAGTTGTTCAAAGTATGGCACCAACAACTTTTCATCTTCTAGAAAAGAGAGCATAAGCTGCGTTTTTCTCATTAGAAAATATATGTTCGCATAGAATCAAGTATCTGGCTGGTGGAGGTTATGGGACCAAATGGAGTAGCCTGCCTTACATGACTTGAGGAACTTCCAAAGAAGACGATGTTCCATAGATGAGGAACCCAGGAATATTGTAGATGCTTTGTAGATATTTGTAGATATTGTAGATATTTTAGAAACAATATCAATTGTAAGGTGGGTTGATCAGTATGCAAAAAATCAAGCAATGATGCATTGAACATAGTCTTTGTCTAGACCAGGGGTCCCCAAACTTGGCAACTTTAAGACTTGTGGACTTCAACTCCCAGAGTTCTTCAGCCAGCTATTCTATGATGGCTGGAGAATCCTGGGAGTTGAAGTCCACAAGTCTTAAAGTTGCCAAGTTTGGAGACCTCTGGTCTAGGCTGTGACCTTGCATCTAAGTGTGTAACTATACAATACTTTTTGATGAGTGCTGTCAACTTATTTAAATTTCAAAAGCATTCTTTAAAATTAATAAGAGACAACTTCCGTCCTTGGCGCACATAGCAGGACTTGCCTTTTATGATGTCAAAAAAACATGTGGAATGTTGCATGTTGGAAAGATTTGCAGTTGACCTGGTTTGTTTTCAATGTTCTCTTTGTCAGTTTCCCCAGCGTTAATTGTTTCTTCATGTCTTGATGACTAAGGCAATTGCTTAATCGATTCCTTATATGCTTATCATACTCAGTAAGCGTTCAGAGCTCTTCAAGAAGTAACATTTGCATTACGTTGAATGGATTTGACTATGCACCCGGGTGCAGAAAACAAACCATTGGCTTAGCCATTTCACTTTGGAAAATGAATCTCCTCAAATAAAAATGTTAGTACTCTCTTGGTGGAGGAAATGGCTAATAATAAAAATAAAAGGCAAAAGACCCCTGAAGTGCTTAGCAATAATTCAGTTCTCCCAGAAGGGCAATAGAAGAGACTTTAATGCAATTTTCCATCTGCAGCCTAGAGAACAATAGAATGCTGGAATGTTTTTCAATTTGTTATTATAAACTTTTGTGTCAATAATGCTAACAGAAGATTAGAGAAATAATAAGAGGGATGCAAAGATACTGCATCTTCAGAATCTTTCACTCAAAATAGGTTTTCCAGAATATTAAAGTTCTTCTGGACAACATACTTCTTTACTTCTGGCTGATCACAGTAAATACTTATGCTAGCTAAGACCCATGAACATATAATATTCCTAGATAATTATTCAAGAATGTAATTACCTTAGAAACATGATTTTGGCACACCTCCATAGAGTACATCTAATGATGCATATTTAACAGAAACATTAACACTATGGTCCAGAGTTCTCCAACCTTTCCAGCTTTGTGGACCAGCGGAAGTGGGGGGCAGAGGGGATGTTTGTGTGCAAGTCAGAGGTGGTATTCAGCAGGTTCTGACCAGTTCTGGAGAACCGGTAGTGGAAATTTTGAGTAGTTCGGAGAACTGGCAAATACCACCTATTACTGGAGATTTTACAGTATCCTTCCCGTGCCATATCCACCAAGCCACGCCCACAGAACCGGTAGTAAAATTTTTTGAATCCTACCACTGGTGCGAGTGGCTGGCAAGCGTGCGTGTAGCAATAGCACTTAAACTATACCGCTTCACAGTGCTTTACAGCCCTCTCTAAGCGGTTTACAGAGTCAGCATTTTGCCACCAACAATCTGGGTCCTCATTTTGTCAACCTCAGAAGGATGGAAGGCTGAGTCAACGCAAATGGATCACACTGGTCTGACATTTCTGTGGCCGAGTTGCAAATAGCTCACGGACCACTAGTCGGCCGCAGCCCAGAGGTTGGGGCTATAGTCTACTTCTCTGAGACATGAAAATGTAAAGAGTGGGTCAGAATTGGTCTTCTATTTGTTATAGATATGTCCTGAGTTTGGTAGTCTTCCAAACTAACAGTTACATTCTGCTTTGCTGGGATTAAGTCATGGTCATAACGCATCTAATTCCTCACAGCCTTCGGACCAAAACTAAAACTAAAAACCTTCCAGTTCCTTTGAAAATCATCATGACTAGAGATCACACATCAGATGTGGTCTGGTTCAAAAAAATAATAATAAAAGGATGTAAGATACAAAATGGCAGGCACTGGTTAAAATGACAAAACCTATAACCAGCAAATAAGGCCTGTGCAAGTTGTAATTCCTCTTCCAATGTGAGACAAGCTGAACAATTAAGTTTAAAAAAAAAAGTTCAGGCAATCTAGTGTCTGTTGGTACATTGGTGCCCCAGATCCCCCCACTTCTTAATGTACTCAGTCTTCTTAATCAGATTCTTTCATTTCAGAATACAATAAAGCAGAATGGAGAAGACAGCAGCAGACAGAAAATGCCATCTCTTCAAAGAAGCTGAAGAAATGTAGACCACCTAGTTAGCTGCTTCAGGAGTATCATACAGGCTGACTACAAAAAACACCATGACAAAGTAACAACAGTTCATTGGAATATCTGCAAGAATTGCCACTTGCCTGCAAGCAAGAACTGGTGGGACCCCAAAATAGATAAAGTTGTAGAAAAGGAAGACGCTAAAGTGCTCTGAAACTTCAGAATTCAAACAGACGAGTATCTGCCATACAATATCCCAGACTTGAGACAAAAAAAAGTCTGGATAGCAGACATTGCAATTACCTGCAGACAACAGAAGAGAAAGAACTGGAGAAAAGAGCAAAATACAAAGACCTGCAAGTGGAAGTAGAACAATTGTGGCAAAAGAAAGCAAAGCAATAGTAATAGGTGCAATTCCAAAACATCTGGGGCACCACTCCACAGCCACAAGCTTTGAGAAAAATCACAATCAGTCAATGCAAAAGGCAGCTTTACTTGGAACTGCTTATATCCTTTAATACCTTTAATATCATTGAACAACAACATTTGTTTACTGAAATGTAAGATCCCGAAGAGGGATTGCATAAAGAAACAACAATGCCAAATCCAGTCTAAACAGTATCTGGCTGACTGGGCAATCAGCTATAATAATAACCTGCGCATTGACAAAATTCCCACCAGTCAATTACAAAAGGCCCAATAGTTGGATCTGCACATATTCTGTGCTGATATGTTATAGCATCCTAAGCTTCTGGGGAAAATTCATTGCAAATGAAGGCCAACACCAGCTAAAGAACTGGCAGCTGAGATTTCATGCTATTGTATATATAACAATTTTTTAAAAAATTTAAATGCCTTAACACCATCCCACTTGGATTATTGCAATGTACTTCGGCGACCTTTGAAAACCACTGAATGCTGCAACCGTCTTAAAATGCAATGGAGCAGATATTTATGGGCAAGCCTTGATATGACCATACTATCTCATTACTTTTCTTGCTACTATGGTTACTTGTTGGCTGCTGGGTGTGACTCAGGTTGCTGATTCGTACTTATAAAACCCTTTACAGCTTAGGGCCAGTTTGGACTGTCTGTCTCCTGCAGGTCTGTTTGTTCCACTGGATCTCACCAGAATTGGCATTCTTAGTGGTCCTTCCATCAAGTGAGGCCCAGCAAACAGGCCTTCTCTATCACAGTATCCACCCGTGGAACAGATTGACTCATGAAATTTGGATAGCCCCAATGGTGGGATTCAAATTTTTTTTACTACCGGTTCTGAGGGCGTGGCTTGGTGGGCGTGGCAGGGGAAGGATACTGTAACATCTCCAGTCAGAGGTGGTATTTGCCAGTTCTCCAAACTACTCAAAATTTCCGCTACCAGTTCTCCAGAACTGGTCAGAACCTGCTGAATACCACCTCTGGATAGCCCTGACTTTATTGGTCTTTTATAAAGTTTTAAGGACCAGGCTGTTTCCTTAGGCATGTGGTCAGTGTTGAATAACCCCACCTGTAGGGAGTGTGGGACTATATCAGTTAGCAACTTCAGTTGCTGGTTTGTTCTGCTGTTTTGATATGGGCTTTTTTGTTTTGTTTTGTTTTGTTCTAATGATTGTTTTTTAAATTGTGTGGTGCCCAGGATTGCTTTGAATTGGGCAATCTTACAAATTGATTGATTGACTGACTGACTGACTGACTGACTGACTGACTGAATGAGTGAATGAGTGAATTAATTAATTAATTAATATAAATGCTCTCAAAATTCCAAACATATACCCCTGGTTCAAAAACCTTGCCAGTATTGTAACTCCCCCAGGAGTTTAATAGTCCCAGGTAGATAACAAATATGAAAAATGTCCACTTTTCAATGTCAGAAATGTGTGGCAAGCTATCCTTATCTTGACATAGAATGCATGTTGGTGGGCAGGACAGCAGATTGTATTCCAGGGCAAGATTGCTTATGACAGGGGTGTCAAACTCAAAGCCCACAGGGTGCTTAGATCTGGCCCACGAGCCTGCCCTGGAAACAGCAAAGGACTGGTCTGCGGGGCCTCTGCCAGTGAAAACAGAGCTCAGGAGGGCCATGTGTGGGTTTCCTGGGCTCTGTTTTCTGCTGCGATGGCCTCCTGCAACCCTTTGCCAGTGAAAATGGAGCCTAGCTCCATTGGAGGGAAGTAGACTCCAGAGCAAAGGTGTGTTGATAGAAAGAGTTTCTTTGCCCTTCTCTGTGCTCTGAAGGCACTGAACTTTTCCAGCACAGGAAAGAGTGGGAGGAAACTGCATAAATTGTAGCAGAAAGATGAGATGAGAATATGTCTCTCCGAGAATATGGGTGAAACTGAAGATTTCCAGCAGTTCCAGCAATGAACTTAATCCTGAATGAAGAAAAAATCCTGATCTTGGAAGAACAAGTTTGTATTGGAACATCTCAAGCTTTCTCTTTAGTTTGTAGGTTGTGGTGGGGAAAATTAAATCTCCTTCAGACATATATTACAGACTGACTTATGCATCATGCCCAGACAACCTTTTGTACAGATCTGTAAGCTTGGGAAACATCTGATAGAACAGGAGCATGCCAATGGCAAAGGTCATCAAATTTTAAATCCAAGCATCCCGAGGGCATCATATTTATCTCTGGAAAAGGACACTGCAGCTGGATTTGATTATTGGTAACAGTACATAGTTTTGATGCATGGTGTGAATTTCATTAGTTGGTAGCTGTGACAAAGGAGCGGCTACAATCTGTAGCCAAATAGTCATGTATGTGTGTTTGTAGGTGCTTTTTTTATTCTCTTGATTAAATTGACAAAGAATAGCAATTTGCAATAAATATTTTCCAGATGCCCCTTAGTAGTTGCTACAGGTAAAAAAGACGTAACTTGCCAACTATCTGTTTGGTCCTATGGTTATCTGTGAAGCATTAAGAAATAGTGAGAGGAGGGGTGTGTATCTTCCTTTTTCTGTAGCATTTGTTTTTGGCCCTTCTGGAATGTGACCCATTGTTATTGCAGTTGCTTAAAGCAAGCCTTTGGTTTATCGTATAGTCCAGGCTTATGAATAATTTCCCTGGGGGATGGGGCGGCATTCTTCATTTGTACGGCGTCTCTTGGTCAGCCGGCAGCATTTAAGTTCTTGTCCTCTTAGTATCCTGTTGTGATGTATGACCTTCTGTTCGCCCCTCTCAAATTCAGGCTGCTATTGAACAAAATGCCTTAGCTCAGGAAAGTCTCATGTGGCGCCTGGAAAGGGGAAAAAAAGCCAGCACTGGTGTTGGGATATGTTAATTATATTTGTGTGCACATTACACATTCACACATACATTCGCAAACCTGTGGTCCTGCTTGAGCAAGAGGAAAGCGGACTCTGTTCGTGTTTTGGACAGTTTGATGATCCAGAAGAATTTTACACACATGCAGAAGGTAACAGGTGGAAGAAAAGCACCTGTGCTACCTGCACAAAGTGGAAGGGTGCAAGTGCCTTCTCTTGAAACTCGCCCTGAAAGCCTTCAGCTGAAATGAATGAAAATTACAGTTAGATAGATAGAGATCTAGATAGATAGATCAAGATCACTGGTGTCAAACTCGCAGCATCATGTTGCCGTCATGTGACGTATTGCGATGTTTTTCCCCTTCATGGAGCTGGGGTGGGTGTGGCCTACATGTGATTCATCTGGCCTGCAGGCCACCAGTTTGACACCCTGATAGATGATTGATAGATAGATAGATAGATAGATAGATAGATAGATAGATAGATAGTGATAGATAGAGTGATAGAGTGATAGTGATAGAGATAGAGATAGAGTGATAGATGATAGATAGATAGATAGATAGATAGATAGATATAGAGATAGATAGATAGATAGATAGATAGATAGATAGATAGATATAGAGTGACAGGCAGACAGGCAGATAGACAGACAGACAGACAGACAGACAGACAGATAGATAGTGATAGAATGATAGATATAGAGTGATAGTAGATAGATAGATAGATGATAGAATGATAGATATAGAGTGATAGTGATAGATAGATAGATAGATGATAGATAGATAGATAGATATAGGGTGATAGAGTGATCAACAGATAGATTAGATAGAGAGATCGAGATAGATAGCTAGAGAGATAGAGAGAATGATAGAGACAGGCAGCCAAAACTGTGGTTTCT
Organism: Naja naja; assembly: GCA_009733165.1. NCBI lineage: Eukaryota > Metazoa > Chordata > Lepidosauria > Squamata > Elapidae > Naja > Naja naja. The sequence goes on from CM019150.1 coordinate 150,435,454, forward strand.
GTTCAAATCAGTTAAATTAGATCATATAACACAAAATATAAACTCTAATAACGTGAAATAGCATAATGACCAATATATGAGCAGCAGTATCCATAATAACAAATGTTGCTACTTGTTATGCTTTTGTTTCTCTGGAACAGGGCCTTGGTCTGTTTTATCAATAGTTGCTGCCTGCTAGTTTTGCCACTACTCTCCCCATTTTCAAAAGTAATCCTGTATAGGCAGCAGTTATTAATAAAACAGACCAAGACCCTGTTCCAGAGAAGCAAAAGCATAACAAGCCTCAGCCTCAGAACTTTCCTTAGTATCATCTTCCCTTCCCATATCTCACAAATGGAAATTCCCTTTTCTGCATATTTGCTGACTTAAGCTGCACTCCTGAAGTAATTAATCTAGAAATTCAGTGAAGCTTATTTTGTTACAGGCATTATACTGATACACTACATTATGCACATCAGTATGCGCACAAACAGGACTAAGAAATTCCCAGATGTGTGGGGATTTCCTGGAATCCTTATTTTAACTCCTTATTTTTTTAAAAAGAAGCATTTGTAATAAAGAGATAAGTATTGTGTGTCTCCTAATCGTAATAATAATAACCCCCAAGAAAAATATAGGTTCCCAAAGGGAGGGTTTGGAATCTGAAATCAGGGAATGCTGATCTACAGGAAAGCTTTGCGTGGATCTAGCATGCTTTTTGCAAGAGTGAATCAGGCAAAAGGAGAGAGAGGTGGGGGGGAGAAAAACCAGGGCTGCCCTGCACAGGGCAGCTCAGCATTTCTCATGCTGTGTGTTTGATCCAGATCAGGGGTCCCAAACTTGGCAAGTTTAAGACTTGTGGACTTCAACTCTGGCTGGAGAATTCTGGGAGTTGAAGTTCACAAGTCTTAAACTTGCCAAGTTTGGAGACCTCTGAGCCAGATGAAGTCTCCTTGTTTGGGTTTTCCCGCTTGCTTGAAAGAGAAGTTGGAAGCAAATGGCCTGAAGATACTGTATGTTGAAGAAGTTACAGTTTAAAGATGGAGGTAAAATGGAGGAAGGGGGAAATATATTTGTTGCCTGTTCTAATGAAATAAATCTGCCTTCCAGAAAACAGTGATGATTGCGATATGTTGTGGCTGTGAATAGCTGACCCTGGTGATTTGCAGCTTTTTATAGTAGACTCCAGGCAGAAATGTGATTATCTCTGCCCCAGCAAGGTATCTGCCTTGGGCTCACAAATTGGTGGACAAGCAGGGACAGGTGCTTAAGTAAATATAATCCCCACCATGTTATCTGCCAAACTACTAGACCTAAGGCAAGTTTCGGCTACGGGGAGTCCAGAGGTGCCCATTCTTCCTTAATTCGTTTGAAAGAGAAACCCTGATACTGATGGGGAGTGGGGAGAGGAAATGCTGCTGCAGCAGCTGTTCCCAAGGCAGAAGGTACCCCGTGACCTCATGGCTGCCGTGACAGGCTAATCCTCTGATGGAAACAGTTGCAAGCTGTTCCCTCTGCTTTTCAGCCTGTGAGGGAACACACTGGAACAGTGTTTGGAAACTTTAAGATGACGTGACTTCAACTCCGAGATTTCCCCAGAGATCTGAAAGTTGCCAAGGCTGAGAAAGACCGCATTGGAATATTAAAAAGGGGGTTTTCCAGAGTTCCCTTCCCCTCCCTGAAAATATCCAATGAACATACCTTTTGTTTGTGATAGAGGCATCCATTGGGGTCAAAAAAATCAAGATGATAGCCATGAGCACACAATAAAAAACCTTTCCCCCCTCCAGGAAGTTAGCACCCACCCCTCTCCTAGAAAAATGAAATATCCTAGGAAATATTAAAAAGGCAGAATATTTCCCCTAAAAAGAGTAGAAACTCAGAAGCTCACCCCCACCTGTGTTAATGGGTGGGCCATTAAGGCCTAGGCCAGAGTATTCTACATAACAATAACTTTAGGGAGGACAGTCCTTCTTTTGTAAGTTCTGTCCTCCCTCAAAAAGTGTCCTCCTACATGTCCTCCTTTTTGATATTTGAAGACTAATCTGTAAATCTCCGTATTTCATCGATGCCAATCTGATCCGTTGTGTGTGATGTGACATATTTGTATTTGACACGACGATTCGTCAAGGCTCGGTACAGTGTGGCGAGACGCGATTATGAGACGCATGCGCTCCACACAGGAGAAATGTTTTGAGAGAGAGTGCCATGCGCAAGTATGCGCCATGTGCAAGAGTGCGCCGCGCACAAGTGGCTTTGTTTTTTTTCTTCAATTTATTTGTGTCCTCCTTTTCATTATAAAAAAGTTGGTCACCTTAATAACAAAGGCCTCTGCCCATTTCACCTCCTGGCCCTGGAAGATTGCATCAGCCAGCACTCACATGAAGCCATGTGGTCCAGACAAAGCCTACAAAGTTAGCTAAGACCCCCGCCCCTGGGAGTCTGATAGCCAATGGGATACATTTCTTACACAGGAACAGGAAACACTAAGAAGGGGCCCAACAGAGGGTGTAAAACAATTGTGCTCTCAGCATCTTGCCCCTTTCCTTCTTTTCCTTCACCCAACATCTTGAAGTATGTGATCATCCTTTTCACGTTGGAACTCCAAGCCATGTGGTCCTGTCCACCATTAAACCATCTTTCCAAATAGCCTCCATGTTTTCCCCACTTGGAACTGAACCCAGAAGGATAATTCTTCCAACATCCCTTTAAGTGTGTTTAGATCATTGTGGTCATAAATTTAATCAGATGAACAACAGTTCCCCTATTTATAAGAAGATTAGCAACATTTTTAGAATAAAGGAGATTGGTGGAATTTTCTTTTCATTTGGGCTCTACTGGAATTTTTAACAGCAAGCTTTGGCATTTAAAAAAATTCTCCTGTCTCCATCGAATTTTTCTTTTGTCTGGCTGGAAAGGATAACAAAGGTCAAGACCTTCAAATTATCTGTTATAATTTCTTTGGTACAGGATGAGTTCAGTTAGAGATAACATTTCATCCCTCTGTTCAGAGCCTGGAAGTACAACACAATGAATTTTTGCTAGAAACAATCCAGTTTGTCAGTCTCAGGGATGCTTTTTTCTGTCAAATTCTGTATTTTCCAATGCCAGGAGATGCCCTTGCCAGATTATATTGCAAGAAAAATAAAACTTTATTTAGTTGTCCAGATGGTACTGTCACAGCAGGTTGGCTATAAATACTGCCAAATTAAAATTGGCAACAAAATATCTCTAATGTATGGAATGAATTTTTGCCTAATGGGTTATGTTTGACTTAGTGCACTTTTATAGTAAGACCAGAATGGTGGATTCAAACCTCTAAATTTTGCTAGTTCACAACAGAGACTCCCTGACTGTATTCACATTTATTATTTCATCCACTTAATATCCAGTATATGTTTTATATTATACTTTCATCCCTTTTCATCCCTTATTTACTTTTATCAGTAACTCAAGACAGGGAGCAGACATAATATTTCTTCCTTCCTATTTTCCCCACAACAACCACCCTATGAAATGTGATGGGATGTGCATGTGTAGAAGGAGTAGGGGAGAGAATCCCAACAGGAGCACTGTGCAGTTTCCCAGGGAAGAAGCAGTATATTCCAAATTAAGAGACTATGTAATCCCATATAGGACAGGAGTGGGAGAAAGAGGTTCAGGGTAGCCACATCCTAGAATCTCTCAGGATATATCTACAGGTAGTCCTTGACCTATGACTTTGCTTATCGGAAGGTCACAGACGGTGATCACATGACCCTGTGATATAAATATATGCCAGTTGCCAAGCGTCTGAATTTTGATCACATGACCACAGGGATGCTGCAACAATGGTCATAAGTCACTTTTTCCAGTGCAGTCTAACTTTGAACAGTCACTAAACCAAAGCTTGTAAGTCAAAGACTAGCTGTATTAGATTAGAAGGTTATAGCTTTAGTCTGGAAAGATTCTGTCTCTCAGGTGTAAGCTAATGAAGAATTGGACTCTATTGGACTTGTTTGTGTCTTTGAGCTTGGGCCTAACACCCATTAATTGAGCTGACAGTGATTTACCCAAATTCATACAGCTGCCTTTTCCACTAAGGCAGGACTAGAACTCACCGTCTCCTGGTTTCTAGGCCAACCCCTTAAGTACTACATCTTTGATGGAATGTGTCTGTGGAATGGGAGGTGATGAGATAGATTAGAGTAATGCAGCAGATTCCCAGGAAGGAGGAATGCATTTCAAGGAAAGGGAAAGACAAGAGACAGAACAATTCGAACTGGATTGTGGGAAGAGGAAAAGAATTAGGATAGGCACTCTTGAGAATCTGCCAGGCTATATCTGTTAGGTTAGGGTAGTACAGTTTAATCAAGATTCTGTCTAGGTGGTATAAGCAAATAAAGGACTGAACTTAGGCTGGATTGTGTTACAATGGTACCTTGGTACTCAACTGCTTTGAAATTCATCAAATTTGGTACTCAACACATTTTGACGTGAAAATTTTGTCCCAGTACTCATTGTTTGTTTGGTACTCAATGCACAAGCTAGAATTACAGGGTGCTGCCTTGTGACTAACTACATTATTCCTTATGGGAAAAATTAGTTTAGAACTCATCATTTTTGGCACTCATCGTGCCTCCCAAAACAAATTAACTAAGAATACTGAGGAACAATTTATCACTGTACATTGTTCTTAGGTTAGGCCTGGCATCACCAGGCATGCTCTCTCTTTTGTTGCAGTTATTTTCCCTGCTGTTATCAGCAAGTTCTAATCTCATTTTGTTACTGAATCACTTGGATGTCCTAATGCAGTTTTCCTCAGCCTAGGCATTCTTACGATGTGAAGATTTAAAGTCCCCGGATTCTTAGCCAGCATTTCTGTTGCAGCCAATTCCAGGATTTCAAATTCTACACTGTACATTGGATACCATAATGCAAACGATATGGACTCTTTCGAATCCAGCTTGATTTCTGGTGATTGCAGTAATTAGACATTCCTGTAATTTTCTTGGCAACAATATGAAAATCGTTTCCACTGTTTTCTTGTTTTGCCAACTTCTGTCTCATCCATAGCTTAGGAATTTCCTGGTAGTCTCCCATCTGAATAATATATTGAATGAAGCTGTTTATCTTCCTCCAAACTGCCCTAGGATGCTCATATGCTGCTCCTAACTGGACATTGCAAATTTTATGGATTTTCTTAATGTAATGTTGGCGTTGTTTAATTCTGCCTCCATGTCTAGATGTAAATCCAAGGAGATAGAGAGAATATTTCAATAAGCACACTTGCCACTCTTCCTGGTTGATTGGGTTAAAGTCAATGTTGAATATCTGTTTTCAATGGAGAGACAATTATGCTTCAATAATGAGTGGTAACTTCTATACTTTTTTTATTCTCCATGAATGTAAGCATGCTGTATTTCTGTAGTAGTCCATGTTGGACAAGATACCACAGCATGTGATAATGTCTTGGCACGTACTTATCTGAAAAGAAGACAATTGAAATTCAAAACTATCTGCCTGAAAATGAAGAATAATAACAAAAAAAAAATAGATCAAGAGTTTTATACAATGCCCAGCTTCCCCAGCTTTAGATTTTTCAACTTTAGCTGAAAACAGCTCATATTTCTCCCTACCAGTAAATGAAAGTATGTCATACTGTGAGTGAGGCTATATTGCCGGAAGCTACAGTCAAAAAGAACACGGCCAAGTTTTTTTTTAAAGTGAATGCTGCTTAAGAGATTAGGATATCTGAAAAATAAGATACTCATTTACAACATTAATATTCCATTTACAAAGATTAATCATTTCCTCTTTCAGATACAAATTGTTCTTGCGCACCCTAGCCTTGCTTGCTTGCTTGTCTATGGAAATTCTCAGTCATTCAGGTCATGGTTGTTCCAAAGATACTTTTTTCAAGAGGCAACTGGACTTTCTGGTTTTTCTTTGAAGACATTTTGCTTCTCATCCAAGAAGCTTCTTCAGCTCTGAAGAAGCTTCTTGGATGAGAAGCGAAACATCTTCAAAGAAAAACCAGAAAGTCCAGTTGCCTCTTGAAAAAGCACCTTTGGGATAGCCTTGCCCGAACAGCAGCTGATCTATTCAGATATACCTCTTTTTTGTTTTTGCAGATTTTTGAGCTATCTAGGAACATTTCGATTATTGCAAGTGGCATGTTGTAATTAAAGGTGAGCATTAGATTATCCCATTGATTTTTTTTATCAGATGGTACTGCACTTAAATAAACGCCTAGGTATATTGTTGAAATCAGTGGAAATTTGTATTCTTTGTCAGGTTTGTGGCTGGCACCTATACCTAAAATATTCCTTTCTTTGAGATTTGCTATTTCCAGTGATGCGCAGTTCAGGGACTCTACAGCGATCGACCCAATGAATTCAACCAGTCCAATTGCAACTTTTCCTCCTTGCCAGAGTTGATGCAATTTTGGGGTGGAGGGAAACCATGGTGGTAAGGATGATCAACACAATAATTATTCACTAACATCTCCTAGGAAAGTTCAACGGTTGCAAAGGTGGCTTAGAATATCCTGAGGCAGCAATCCTCTCTCCTTCGCACATCATGTAACACGAGAATACAGTAATCAGGGAAATATGTGTTAGTTATTTAGCAAAAGGGTCAAATCCATTTAGCCGGCATTACATTCTTGCTGTAATAACAATAGCAGGAAACCTGGGCGAGAGGGGTTCCTTAGTTGGCTTCTGCTTGCAAGCCTCAAGCCCAGGGTTGTTGAAAGAACTGGCAGGACTTCAGCTGCTTTCTATTTCTTTGTACTGAAATGCCGTGATTTGTTCGAATACAATGGTAAACCTTGGGGCCTCAAAGCCAACTGAAGCAAAATTACAGGAACCTCTTTTTTTATGATGAAAAAAAAAAAAGAAAGAAATTGGCCAGGTAAACTGTGCTTGACTGCATGATGTCACATTTTCCTTTTTTTTTTTTGCAAAGAAGGCATATAAATCTAAGCTTCTGTATGTGCCTTTGGGAAAACATGTTCGAAATAAATGCATAAGTTAAACATATACACGGATAGGTGGAAGATATTTCAGACCATTTGCGTTTGCGTTAATCTAGGCAGTGAGCCCCTGCATTCATTTGTTTAAAAATGCAGGTGCACTCATGCGATGGCCTCCAGTTTCTTGAAATATTTGGAGAAATTATATTCACAGCATAAAAGCGATATTGCCCAATTGTAAACAGAACTTCTGTTTTTACCATCCTATTCTGTTATTTGGATCTGACATATGCTCCAAACCAGGGCTGCTAAGCTCCCGGCCCATGGGCTGGATGCGTCACATCAGTGGTGGGATTCAAATTTTTTTACTACCGGTTCTGTGGGCGTGGCTTGGTGGGCGTGGCAGGGGAAGGAAACTGTAAAATCTCCAGTCAGAGGTGGGATTTGCCGGTTCTCCGAACTACTCAAAATTTCCACTACCGGTTCTCCAGAACTGGTCAGAACCTGCTGAATACCGTCTCTGCATCCCATGCTGGACATGCCCACACCCGGTTTAGAAAAGGGGGGGGGAAGTCCCGATAGGTCACATGATGATGCTGTGGTGCCCCTGCTCTAAACCAAAGTTAGGTTTCTTATGAAACAGGTATTTAAAATTCTCCCAGTAAAAGCAATACACTTAACAATATTTAACTCTGACTGGCTCCTTATAAAACATGTCCGGTATGAATAGGTTGATAACACATCCATGGGATTTATTTTATACTGTACACCAGTTGCTCCCAGTTGGCATCATCAGGCAGTGACCTGAGGCATAGTACAACGAGATAGGAAAGCATGGAGGATGTTAAGGGGCAGAGCTGGTGCCACGAATTGCCAGCCACTGCAGAGTTAAGCAGGATTCAACTGTGGAAACCTTGTTCAGTGCCAAACCTTTTCCCTTAGCGCTGGTGCTTATGTCTCTTTGGCTTGGTCAAAGAGACAAAAGTTCATACAGATCTACAAAACAGCTCGCAGCATTATATGTACAAAATCAAACATTAAAACGGCAAACACCCACAAAACTGCTTGCCGTTTAGCCAAAAATAAACCTCAGGAGGACTTCAAAATGAAACTCTCGTCCTTCCAGCACTCAAAACTTGATAACATTTTTGTCAGTTGACTTTTAAAGAGGAGCTTTGCCAAAGTTCTTCCACACCTTTTATTTTAAAAAGATGCAATGAGGGTAAGATGGGGAAAAAAAGTGGAGAAACACATTTTTTAAAAATCTACCAGGGTGACAATAAATACTCATGTATTATGAGATCCTTCCAATCTATTTTCCTTTTTTGTAGCTTTGCGTGCAGCTTGTGTTATATGGACTGAGGTGGCTGGAATGAATGTGAAGGAAATATCTCCAAATAACACAGATGGTCACTGCTTTAAACAGGAAGATGCCTTACATGTATGGCATATTTGTAGGACAATCCTCCCTCCACTGGAAATGAACATTCAGATTAAAGGATGAATGATTTAAGCGAGGCAAACCTTGCTTTCTGAAGCAAACAAGCCATTCAGGAAGACTCATTTTACGTACTTTTGAACAATGCAGTAATCTATTAATGACATAAAGAGAAGCTAGAAACACAATTACTAAATCAAAAGAAGTCTTGCAGGTGTTTATTCCCATCTGAGGCAACAATAATAGTTTTAAGGTATGGCGTACCAGCAGACTTGCAAAATGCATGTTCACATTTGCATGGGACACAAATGATTTATTTATGTTGCTACTTCTTCAGTTATCATCAGCAGTGGTTGAATGCACTTGCTGCATTTGCGTGCTTGAGCAAAACAAGCAGAATCCTTTAAGCAAAATAAAGCAGTCTGGCTGCCCTTTCCAATCTGATTTTTCTTAGTTAAAATAATTATTTATTAACAACTTCCCACTGATTTTTATTTTTCATTCCACCACCTCCTTCTTTGAGTAATTGTCACTGGCATTTTTGAAACACTGACTTGATGTGCCGGTTAGGGTGCATAATAACCTCCATACAAAGCAACCCGCTGCTCTAGAAGCTGTTTTGTTTTCAAGAGTTGTCAGAGCCAGGAGTGGGAGCACACACAGTAGCACCAAATATTGGTTTTGGCAATCCTTTGAGCCACGCACAAGGACCATTGTTCACTTACTGGCAACAAGGAAGAGCTGAGAATGTGTAGCTGCTTAGAATGGAGGGCATATTTCTTATCAGGGCATGTCTTACTTTTTGATCCATGTACATGTACAGTGTAAACCTACAGTTCAACCAAATGAAGTAGTTGATTCAGTAGAATAAAATTTTTGTCAATGAAATGGCACAGAACAATTTGTTAGATGGGAAAGTACGTTCTGTCCTCTAGGACTACTACTACTTCTGTCCTCTAGACCTAGGATTGATTCTTCTTCTGTATGCAAACCCTATGCTCAGCAGAGTTGGAGTCCTAATAAAAGAGCCTTGGTGGTGCAGGCTGTTGTTAAACGCCTAGCACTTAGCTCCAGTTGCCTGCAATTAGTGCAGGCTCGAATCCCACCAGGCTCAAGGTTGACTCAGCCTTCCATCCTCTCGGGGTAGGTAAATTGAGGACCCAAGATTGTTGGGGGCAATAAGCTCACTTTGTAAAAATGCTGCTTGGGGGGGCTAAAAAGCCCTAGTAATAAGCAGGCATATATAGTGGAATGAAGGCTATTGCTGAGCGCATTGGGTTGTGCTCCAAAAAATTGTAAGCCGCCTTGAGTCTCCAGAGAAGGGCAGCATATAAATGTGGATTTTTAAAAAAAGGTATGAAAAACAATAATTCAAAATGCTAACCAAAAGAACTCTATGAATATTAGTTGCACTCTTAAGAAAAAGGTTCCCTTTTTAAGCCTAAATAACATGAATGGATGCCGATTTCCAAGCCTGTTCTGATAGAACTCTATCTTGCTTAAGGATGTCTTATTTGTTTATTTAAATAGATTTCTAGGCTACCTAGAATCTTTCATTCTGCCTGGGACAAGAGAGCCCTCCAAAGAGACAGCATGTGGACAAGAGTGCAATCAAAGAAGCTGACCATATTACAGAATAGCAATAGCCCTTAGATGTATATACTACTTCACAGTGCTTTACTGCCCTCTCTAAGTGGTTTACAGACTCAGCATATTGCTCCCAACAATCTGGGTCCTCATTTTACTGATCTCAAAAGAATGGAAGGCTAAGACAACCTTGAGCTTGGTGAGATTCAAACTGCCAAATTGTAGGCAGCCGGCAGTCAGCAGTAATAGCCTGCAGTACTGCATTCTAACCACTGCGCACCATGGCTCATACAATTGTTTGGTACTATTTTCTCAGCCATACCTGAGAATTGGGAAAGGTTTATTTAGATGTTAAAAACTGGCAAAGTTGGCTTTGGGAATGCAGATACTACTCAGTCACTCAAGAGATCATCAATCCTGCCCTGCAAAGACTGCTCCACGAGGTGGCCTAACAATAGGGGAAGCCAGAATATTATAATCCTAAAGCAGTTCTATGGTAATTTCAAGAATGTCAGGGGCATGAAAAAAATATCAAAGTCTAGCTCTACATCCCCAATTTTCTTCATGCACTTTTACTTACTATAAAATAGTTTCCATGTTACATCACTTTTTTTTCTTTTACATATTGAGATCTTAAATTCCAACACTCTAGCCATAAGGAAGGGACAGGAGAAAATGAAAACAGACATGGGAAACATACTGTATGTTTGTTATGTATTTGTATACTCTCTGAATATAATTGTGGCAGTGTGGGAGCATCAAATCTCAATATGGCTTCCAAAGCTGACAATAATTGTCACCTTCAAATTTTGCCTAACATTGTGGTGGAAAAATATCAGAACTCAAGGAATTTGAATAGTTTAGCCAAAAACCTATTTCCTGGATTGTTTTAAAATAGAAAACATGCAAGAAATTACTTACTTTGAAGTAGCTCTCAGTTAGTCTTAGTAGCAGCAGCACTTGATCGGCCTTGACCGAGTCTGGGAAATTAAGAAGTGGCAGGCCTGGTTTAATAATTGGGTGAGAGACTACTAAGGCATTTCAGGGCTATAATTTGAGAAATTGAAAGACATCCTAGAAGAGGATCATGCCACATGGAGAACGATTTCTACATGACTGCCAAGAAAGCTACCGTGTTTCCCCGAAAATAAGACCTACCCCGAAAATAAGACCTAGTGTAAATCTCCAGTTCCAGGAAGACTTTTCAGGGAGCAACCGTGCACCAAACACCCCCTACACACTCACACCCACTATTTGGCACCATAAATATATAAGACCTACCCCGAAAATAAGACCTAGTGTGTTTTTGGGAGCAAAAAAAATATAAGACAGTGTCTTATTTTCGGGGAAACACGGTATATGGATGTGTCTATGAGATTATTAGGAAGTCAACTTTCATTGGAAGGAATCATTTTCTTCCACCATTGAAAGGGTGAGGAACTGAAGTTATCTAGCCATTTCTCCCTCCCATGTTCCTTACTAGCATACTGTTTGGTCTAGTCATGCAGGGGTGTCAAATTGGTGTCCTGCAGACCGGCTGTGTCACGCAGGCCATGATCATGCTAAGGGGAAAAACGTTGCGAAACGTCACATGACAGCAACGTGACGCCACAAGTTTGACACCCATAGTCTAGTGGTTAAGGCACTGGGCTAGAAGGCAAGAGATTGTTAGTTCAAATCCTGCCTTAAGCCATAAAAGCCAGCTGAGTGACCTTGGGCCAGTCTCTTTCAGCTCAATTCACCACACAGGATTGTTGTTGTGGGGAAAATAGGAGGTGGAAGCTGTGTTGGATCTGTTTGCTACCTTGAGTTATTTACAAAAACAATAAAAGTGGGATACAAAGAAACAAATAAATGTACTTGCTCCTGGTTATGGATACTAGGTCTCAGGATAAATAACCATGTAGGTGTACTCATTGCTAATAGCTGAGTGTCTGCTTGAAAAGTGATGCCAACATTTTACCAATAGATGGTGCTAAACAGTTGCTCTTGAATTACTCCTTTTAAAAAAAACATACAGCTTTATGGAGATAGTTGACAAAGATACTATGAGGAGCTTTTATTCCTATGAAGAAACTAAGAATGTGTTTATTTATTTATTTATTTATAATTGGACTTGTATGCTGCTCTCTCTCATGAGGACTCGAGCGCTCACAATTAAAACACAATTCAACAATAAATATTTTAAAAAGATTAAATCTAACAAGCCCAATCAATAAAACCATTAAAATAATTACATCAGATTCCTCTTGCACTTTGTTTCAGCTGGACAAACCAAGTTTATATAACTGGAAAAGTTTATATAACCAAGTTTATATAACTTGAAAAGATGCAGAAATAATGGCCAAAATAATCAAAATGTTGGAAAAGCCTTAAAGTTAGTATTTAATTAAAAAAAACCTAAATACTGGAGAGGTGGAGCCGTATCTATAAATTCAAGGAGTACAAAAAATTATCTGTCATTTATCTAAATTCCAATGCATAAGAAATTTCAAGGAAAACATAAAAGTCTTGTTCACACACATTGCGAAGTCAACCGATAAGATTTTGCTCATCACTGGGTTGATAATCATCTGATGGATTTCAAGGGAAATTAAATCAATTCCGGGGGAAGGTCTTATGACTGCCATATTTATTGTAAATTTGTATGAGTTTTATATTGTTAGCCGCCCTGAGTCCTTAGGGAGAGAGGGCAGCATACAAGTCTAAATAAATAAAATATTACAATACATCATATCCAGCATCAAAAATAGAAACACAGTTCCAGCAGACACTCTTATCCTATTTACTGGCACCTGGTTTTACGAACACAACAAAGTAGTTATTTAGAGTAATGAAGAATATTTGTAGCTCAGGGTTGAAAAGTGTTATGAGATTTTTTTCTCTCCAGTTCCTTCAATAACTTAACTACATTAAGACCTGACATTGCAGAGAGAATAGGAAGCTCTCAGAAATTTGCAGTCATGCACCAGCTCTTCAGAGTTGCACTCAATCTGAAAAATTGCAGACAGATGCCACCTTCCTCTAAAAGAGCTCCAATCTCTCCTTTTATAGGTAGTCATCACTTCCCAAACCACTCATTTAGCAACTATTCAGTTATAATGGTGCTGAAAAATATAATTTTATGGCCAATTTGTGACTTTTGCAGTGTCCCTCAGTCATGTGATCACCATTACATCAGTATGAGTAGTCGTGTACCTGACCGCCCCCCTTTCTTCCTTCCTCCCAGAGCAGGGAGATTGGAGAGGAAGAGATTTCAAGAGAATAAGCTGTTTGTGTAATGTGCTGGAGGTTCCCAGACATAGGTTACCATTGCGATCGCATTGCTTTCTGTGCATACAAGACAATAAGCAGGATAGTTTGAAGGAGGCAAAGAAAAACTGAAGGCATGAAACTTTAGTAGTCTTCTCAGTTTTGAGCCAGAAAGCGTAACTATCTTCACATGATTTCCCATTTAGCGATTGCTTCACTTAATGGGGGAGTTGCCAGTCTCCATTAGGACATGAAATGAGGACTACCTATATTGTGATGTTTATTATTCAGGCATTAGTAGCATACTCAGCCTTCTGTGAATAAAACATGGTCTTCTAGAGTAATGGTTGAGTCAAAAGGCAGGTCAGTGCATTCATTGTTATAGATCCTGCATAAATGTTTTTGAAATAATGTTTTATATGGGAACACACTGCATTGCGATTCAGTTTGATTTTCTTTGGGCTTTTTTTTTTCTTATTATGGCTCTTTTAATTTTTAAAAGTAAACCTAGTCATAATTTCTTTTCTGTAAATTAACTGAAATTGATCCTACTCAGGATCTAAAAGTAAACACATAATGTAATAATTAGAAATAAGCCTCCGGCTTTCTTATTCATCCTCTATAAATATGCAAAATACAAGAACTATTCATTAACTTATTTATAGCATTAAGTTTCTTTTGTTTAAATAAGAGGTTATTTCAATTGCATTTTGTTGATTTATACCACCACCCCATTCCGAGTTCAATGGCTGTGAATTCCCGGATTGTTTTACGTGTTTATTGTTTTTTAAAGGAATACACAGATAATTCTCATTCAATAGCCACTTATTCAGAAACCGTTATAACGTATGATGGTGCCCAGTGACTGGTCCTCAAAGTGCTGGCTGCCACAGCACTTCTGCTGTCACGTGATTGTGATCTGGGTGCTTGGCAACCAGCCAGGATGTCCGATTGTTGAAATATGCCTCTCCACCCCCCACAATGTAAGTGTGATTTCCAACCTTCCCAGTTGGCTTCCCATAAGCAGAGTCAGTGGAAGAGCTAGCAGGAAGTCAGAAATCCTGATCGTGCGAGATTCTCACTTAACAGCCCGCATGGTCTTTGCTTGACAGCAACATGGCAACTGGCGGGATTGCCATTGCTAAGCACATGACATCATGCTTTATGACCTCATCACAATAGCAAATCAAATACCAATCCTAATTGCTGTCATTAAGTGAGTATAATCTGTATACAAATTTCTAAATTATTGTATTTGTAGCTTGGCCTCATCTAAAAAGGTCAAGAGGAAGATCAGATGTTATTCCATTTTATCCTCAAAATAATCCTAATTCATTCTAGCCATTTTTGTGGGCCTCAGCTGCCTTACTGGACTCTTGTATCTATTATTTAACACTGAGCATTTTATAGTCTCAGATTTCATATTACAGAAAGCCAATTCTCATTAAAAAAATACGTGACTGACTTTGGAGTGTTTTGTTCAGTTACAGTCTAGTACATTTATACCGGCGCATGTTGAATAAAGAAAACAGCTATAAATGTATCTGAATAAATTTAGAATTGTAGTTGAATTTAAAAAAAATTAGAATTTAGCCTCATTTGTTATGCACTTGGGTGACAAAACCATGTTAGTCATCTGTGTTATATTTGTCTCTTAGTGAGTTCTGAACATCCTTCATAACAATCTGAATTCTCTAACCAATGGTGCTACCCTGGTGGGGGCAGGTGGCTGAATTAATATCAGAGGAGATGCCCCCGGGGGGGGGGTTGGTGCCATGACTCTGGACCTGGGGCCATGGCCAGAATTCGAACAGTGTGCCATCCCTGGACTCCTTTTTTCTGGACCTGGCCGCCCCCACCTTGTTACTCTCATGTTCCATCCATGGCCGCTGTTTCTTCGTGTTTCCTTGTGTTATCTTTGACTCTGCCAGGGCACTCTGACACTTTGTGTCAGTCACCTAGATTTGACCTGTACTCCTTTCTCCTGGGCCCGGTTGTTCCCCATTGCAGTGAGAGGGCAATGGGTGGACTCAACTCCCTTGTAGTGAGAGGGCGGGGGGGTTGCCCATGGTTTTTACCAGCGCTCGGTCACAAGCCACTGCGGTGGGAGAGCAGTGACTGGGCCATTTCGATTCTGGCCCCTGCAGCTGTGAGAGAGCTGCTGATTGTGGGATGCTCTGGTTGCCATCACCTGGCCTTTCGTTGCATATTTTTCATTCCTGCAACTGGTACCATCTTGCCGATAGCTTTTTCCACCGGTCTGCCCTGAAACGGGATATTCCATGCCAGCTTATTCTCTGTTGGAGTTACGGGCCCTCCAGACTGTCCCCGTGTCTTTGGAGTGGCCCTCTGGGTTATCGAGAGCTTACCTCTAAGATGGATCTTGGGATCCCGAGAGGTGGCATGGCGCGACCAAGTGGTTAAAATTTAAATCTGGTACTAAAGGGAAACTTAAATTTTTTAATTCGCTGTCTTAATGGGTTAGGGAGGGGGGAGAGAGAAAAGTTTCGGGTCAAAACTGTTCTTCCAGGCCGGCAACGGGTCCCGGTATGGGGGGGCTAGGGGATGGAGCCTCGGGGGTCAGGGTGGGGTTGGCAATTCCTAGGGTGATCGGCTTTGGAAGGGGGAGATGAGACAGGGGGCCAAATTATGTTATGGGAGCGTGCCCCCGCTGTTTACGAGGGGTGGCGCGCTCCGACCCCCAGGTCTCTGCCCGCTCCCCTGGGATCTTGGGAGGTGTGGTCCCTGGGCTTAAACTGGTATACGTGAATGCCAGGTCCATCACTAACAAGTCATCCCTCCTCCGTGAGCTTGAGGAGGCGGCTGCGGATCTGGCATGCATTATGGAAACCTGGTTGAGGCCAGAGGGAGGTGTCCTGTGTGATTTATGCCCCCCAGGTTTCCATGTGCTGTACCAGTCTCGAGCCCAGGGAAGGGGCGGAGGGGTAGCCATAGTTGTTAGAGAGACTTTGTTTCCAAGGGAGGCCACCATCCCGGAGATAGGCGGGTGTGAGACTCTCGTGAGATTGGGCCCGGGAGGTCAGTTGGGTCTGTTGCTGACGTACCTGTCCCCCAACTGCGTGGCGACGGCCCTTCCTGGGCTGCTCGACGTCCTCTCGGGGGTGGCGGTGGAGCTCCCCAGGCTTATAGTTCTGGGGGACTTTAACCTGCCCTCTCTGGGGGGGACATCGGTTTTGGCCCAGGAGTTCATGGCATCCATGGACCTGACTCAGGTAATTCAAGGGCCCACTCACGACAGGGGAAACATGCTCAACCTTGTTTTTGTCTTGGGACAGTGGTGTAGTGATCTGGGGGGGGATTCTCCGTTTACCCTACCCTTGTCATGGACGGATCACTATCTCCTGCAGCTAGTCTTTCAAGGGGCTATCCCTCGCTGCTGGGATGAGGAGCCAATTCGATGGTTCCGCCCCAGACGCCTGATGGACCCTGATAGGTTTCAGATGGCGCTGGGGTTTTTACCCACCTCCCTCGACCAGAGCCCGGTCGAGGCGCTGGCAGCCGCCTGGCAACAGGCGGCCTCGGGAGCCCTCGACTGGGTTGTCCCCTTGTGGCCTCTTCCCCACCGTAGATCCCGGTTGGCTCCCTGGTTTTTGGAGGAGCTCTGGGGGATGAAGCAGCGAAGATGCCTAGAGAGCAGGTGGAGGACTAGCCATTCCGAATTCGACCGGGGCCAGTTAAGAGCCTATATTAGGACCCACCTGGAAGCGATTAGTGTGGCGAGGCATGCTTACTTCTCCGCTCTGATTGCATCCTCAGATGATCGCCCTGCGGCCCTGTTCAGGGTTGCCTGCTCCCTCCTTCAAGTGGGGGAGGGGGCGGACCCTTTGCAGGGCAGAGCAGAGGAATTTAGTTTACATCTGGCAGATAAGGTCGCTCGGATTCGGGCTGGCTTGGACTCGGACTGGCAGTGGTCTGACGATGAGGTAATGGCGGATCTGGTTGATTCTACCTGGGTTGAGTTTGACCCGGTCTCCCTTGATGAAGTGGACAGGATCATGCGGAGGTTGTCCTCCACCACGTTTATTGGATCCGTGTCCTTCCTGGTTGGTTTATGCCTCCAGGGAGGTTACACGCGGCTGGCTCCAGGCAGTTGTCAATGCCTCCTTGAGTGAGGGATACTTTCCTGCTGCCTTGAAAGAGGCGGTGGTGAGGCCCCTCCTCAAGAAGCCTGCTCTGGACCCAGCCGTTTTGGACAACTACTGTCCAGTCTCCAACCTTCGCTTTTTAGCGAAGGTTGTTGAGAGCGTGGTGGTGCAGCAACTTCCCTTGTTCCTGGAGGAAACTGATTATCTAGACCCGTATCAATCGGGCTTCAGGTCTGGACACAGCACAGAGACAGCATTGATCGCGCTGATGGATGATCTCTGGAGGGCTCGGGACAGGGGCTTTTCCTCTGTTCTAGTCCTATTAGACCTCTCAGCAGCTTTCGATACCATCGACTATGGTATCCTTCTCTGCGGCTCTCTGGGGGGGGGGCACCATTTTGTGGTGGTTCTCCTCCTACCTCTTGGGCCGCTTGCAGTCGATGTTGGCAGGAGAGCAGAGAGGGGCCCCAAGGCCCCTCACTTGTGGGGTACCACAGGGGTCTGTTCTCTCGCCTCTCCTGTTTAATATCTACATGAAACCGCTGGGTGAGATCATCTGAGGTTTTGGGGTGAGATATCATCAATATGCTGATAATACCCAGCTTTATATCTCCACCCCAGACCAGAACAGTGATGCTCTCTCTGTGATGTCCCGGTGCCTGGAGGCAGTACGGGTCTGGATGCGGAGAAATAGGCTCCAGCTCAACCCGACCAAGACGGAGTGGCTGTTCTTACTGGCATCTCGGTTTTCAGCGATGTTCCATCCTTGGTCATGGGGGGAGAGGTGTTGCCCCCCGTGGATAGGGTGAGGAATCTGGGCGTCCTCCTGGACCCACAGCTCAGTTTGGAGGAGCAGGTGGGGCTGTGGCCAGGGGCTTTGCCCAGGTTCGGCTGGTTCGCCAGCTCGCCCTTACCTAAGCTGAGATGCCCTTGACGGTCACTCATGCTCGTCACTTCCAGAATCGACTACTATAATGCTCTCTACATGGGGCTGCCCTTGAACTACCTGGAGGTTACAACTGGTGCAGAATGCGTGCTGGTTGTGATGGGAGTGTCCCGATACTCCCATGTTACACCCCTCCTCGTGACCTGCATTGGTTGCGGTTGCCTCCCGGGTTAGTTTCAAGGTGCTAGTAACAACTTATAAAGCCCTAAATGGCTTGGGTCCAGGGTACTTGCGGAATGCCTCTGCCAGCATCATGCACCGATCACCCTGTTCGCTCCCACAGGAGGGGCCTCCTTGGGATACCATCGGTTAGGCATTGTTGGCTGGCGGTTCCCAGGGCTAGGGCCTTCTCCATGGGGAGCCCACCCTTTGGAACCAGCTCCCCACGGATCTCCGTTTGGCCCCTGATCTCCGCTCCTTCCGCGGGACCTGAAGACCTGGTTGTTTCAACAGGCGGCCTGGAATGACCCAGGTGGGTTTTTTTAACTGTTTTAATTTTTAAGGTTTTAATGTTTTATTGTTTATTCGACTTGTTAGGTTTAATTTGTTTTTATGTAAATTATATGTAAATATGTTGTTTTAATGTTAGCCCTGAGTCCTTAGGGAGAAGGGCTGCATACAAGTAAATTATTATTATTATTATTATTATTATTATTATTATTACTTCCTGGATCTTTGTTCTTCTGTGCTAGCAGAACTTGTTATTCTGAAGAATTTATTTTGGCTTTATACAGAGAGATTTTGTAGCAATTTTCTTAGTTTCATCTAGATCATGGGATGACACCACCAGCTTTTCATCTGCTTTTCTTCTTGTGAACATCAAGCACTGGAACTGCATCACCTGTACAAAGGCATAAAAGGTAAACAAAAATAAGCAGGAAAATGATTAATGAAGATGTAAACACAACATAGCTTTGCTGTATGCCAAAGAGGTGCCACAACCTTAAGAATCGGCAACTGGCAGCTACTGAACAAAATCTGGCAGTGCTGATGACTTTTGTATGTGATGAAAAGGTTAAATTGTGGAAATGGAACTTAGTAAATAGAGAATAATATTCTTACCTCTGCTCACTTCTCAGCATGGTTTGTGAATGGAGAGCTAAGCATTTGTTTGGTTTAGCATGATGTGTGAATCTACCCATTATGTCTAGGGATTATCTGTAAACAATACCAGTATTGGATTGCTCAACAAATCCTGGCTTAGTATTATATTCAAGTAAGAGTATTGAACCTGCAGCAAAAGAAACCATTTACTAGGAAAAGAACCTATTGTTACCCACCAATAGCCAACTCTTGGCTGAGAATTAAACTACTTTCCCAGAGTATCTCTGTGGTGGGACACACCAGGAGACTCTGATCTAGATCTCATAACTTTGTAGTTTAATGATTAGCCCGTTTATTCAGCCTAGCAAAGTCTATATTCATATGCTAGGTAACATACAGTACAGGAATATTTCCTATTCTTGAAGAATATACTTATCACAGCCTGCTATTTTTTAAAGTCTCATTTTCTAATTAAAATTTTGAATAGAGGATTGAATGTACCCTCTCAGGAAAAAAAAGAGAAAGGTTTAGAGAAGTAAATGAATGTACAAATCAATCTGCATCTGAAAACAATGACAGAATCCTGAATCAAAACATACTCAAATAAATACATACGTGTGTACCGATAAGTTGAAAAGATTTCTTTGCAAGACTAGACTCACCCCAAATCATGTGGTTGAGAAATCTTCCTAACATGTAGTAAAAAAAAAGGGTGATAACAGCAACCCCTGCAAACACTATCATGCCAAGTGGACTTAAAAACTTGAAGACAGGATATATCCATTTTCCTGTTTTAGCAAAATAGTAGAAGATCCTGGAAAGGGAATTAATTTCTTTCAGTTAGGATATCTCATTATGAAACAAACATGATCAATTGGTTCAAGTTTAATTATAGTTAGAATACTCTCTCTAATAATGGATCAGTACATCAACTGTGCAACTGTCATCTGTCCATCCATCCAATATAGAATTTATATCCCTGCCTTTCAGCTGGAAAGATTCCTAAAGAGGCAGTGATCGCACTGAGGATGGGATCAACTCATCCTCAATTCCATGGGATCTGTTGTGATCCTTTTGATGCCTTAAGCCTTCCTCAGTATAAACATCCACATTACACATACAAAGGCCTGCCATTCAATGTTGTCACTCATGTGACATCACGCCACATCCTCCTTACTGAAGCTCTGTGCTAGTGGAGAGGTCTAGTTAATATAATAACTGAAGTGAAATTATTCATGAAATAAGTTTTAGAGATAACTGAGATTGGTTCCTAAACAAGGCAATTACTAAACAAGGACTACCTATAGTGAAGAATATGGCTGTTTCTGATTCAATATTTCTTTCTGAGGTCTTCTGATGGCAAGGTTGAGGAGTATTAAGTTTTCCAAGTATTGTTGCCTGAGGCCAGGGACAT
This sequence comes from Naja naja, assembly GCA_009733165.1. Taxonomy (NCBI): domain Eukaryota; kingdom Metazoa; phylum Chordata; class Lepidosauria; order Squamata; family Elapidae; genus Naja; species Naja naja. Next base: position 150,456,175 of record CM019150.1, read on the forward strand.
TCATGGGCAAGAGGATAGCAAATTTTCATGGGTAAAGGTATGTAGGTCTTGGTGTATTCGGGTCTTGTCCCGTGTAAGATTGAGAATACCTTGGCGACGCTGACGAGATCCCACTCGCCATCTTCAGGCTGGTGTCTTCAGCTTTGTGCTTGTGCCAGCAAAGCGTGATCGAGCTGCCTTCTCTCTATAAATACTGGAGGGGAGGTGTGGTGTGCTGGCTCTGTTGTAAGCGGATTGGTTGGCTGTGTTGTTGGCTGTGTTGTCGCTTCTTGATTGGTTGATGGAGTTGATGTTTGCTGATTGGTTGGCTATGTTGTTGGCTGTGTTGTTGCTTCTTGATTGGTTGATGGAGTTGATGTTTTCTCATTGGTTGGTTTTTCAAGAGCCTGTGTGGCTGAGGTGGTGGCTGTGTGTCCTTCAGCCTTCTGTGTTGTAGCTACCTGGGTAGTTGGCTGTGTGATGACCTTCTGAGTTTTATTGTTGTAACATCCTGGGTCTTTTATTGTACCTTATCAGTACCTCAGCCATACAGGGTCTTATGAAAAAGCCAACCAATCTGTATACATCAATTCCATCAACCAATCAAGAAGTAACAACACAGCCAACTCTGGAGTTTAAAAGGGAAAAACAGCCACGATCACACACTTCTCCCAGAAGAACGAAGCTGAAGACACCAGCCTGAAGATGACGGATGAGATTTCGTCAAACGTTGCCAAGGTATTCTCAACCTTACACGGACAAGACCTGAATACACCAAGACACACACACACACACACACACATGTCTGTGTCTTCAATTACATGGATAAAGCTACGTTTTAAAAACTTTTACTCCTTGTTCATGTCCTTTGACCTGTGATTCATAAATAAGAGCAAAAATAGAGCTGTCTTAATATATCTGATATCAAAGAAAAGGACAAGATGATGTTAGCATCTAATTTCATAAGCAGAAGCCAACCAGTGTTTCAAATCTGGGAATGACTCAATACATCTGAGGAGATGTACAGCAGGCTGATGGAAAGACACAACTATCACCTATCACTTCATGTTATTGCCACTGTCCAGCATCTCTTGCCTGAAGCAATCAGTTCATTTAGTTGATTATTAGGCTGTAAATAAGCTATTATTATTAGGCTAGTCTCTTGTTCCTCCTTCTAATCTGGTTTAGGGACTTTCTCCGATACATGTGGGGGAAGAAACCCTTTAAAATAAACTTCGCTAGCTAACATTCTCTTGGTTGGATTACAAGTCCTATAATTTAGGGTTCTAAGGAAGTTGTAGTTCAGTATTTCTGGGTACTAAGTTGAAGAATACTCATGTAAACTTTATATTTGAAGGAGGGTTGGGAATATGCCATGTTCCACAATTTACAATTCCCATCGTTAGCTACATTTGCTGTAGCTGTTAGGAACCATACTTTAGCAATAGCAAGAGGACCAGGAGGTGTTTCCCATCCTTGGTTAAAAACAGAAGTTTTGAGAAAAGTTTAAAACAGAAAAACTAGTAGAGGCAATGATTTTTGCAAACTGGTACTATGGAATGGCAATTTGATAACCAGCATGAATAATCTGAGTAAGTTTAGGAGTTGATTATCCCCTCATATGACATAGGTAAAGATGTATAATGCAGTTTCAAAGTCCCTCAAAGTCAGATCAGAGTTCACTGTTGCTGTGTTTGAGGATTTTTCCCTGTAGGAGGGAGAGAATGAAGTTGCTTCCATTGAGGACACTGAGGTTGGATGTTTAATTGGATGAGGAACAGAACTGTTTTCTCATTTTGCCAAACATCATATAAAAACAAACAAAACCTCTTTATTCATTTATTTTTAGAAACTTACCAAAGGAGGTAGGCCAGTGCAGTCATTCCTACGATGCTGAGGCCTTTACCCACTGATGGATACTGATGAGGATAACAAATGTTTCTACCAGGGTCAAAGGAAATACCAAAGTGTGCTGGAAAAAAACAGTGCTTTAGACAAACTGCATTTGTGATACAAAAGTTAAAAGTACAGTCCCCTAGTAACACAGAGTTATATTTTGATGTAAAAGGCAAGAATACAGGAAGCTGTAGAGGTACCACCAACAACAAATGTGGAGCTCTTCCATCTTTTCCTCCTTAATGTGGCTTTTTAAATGGAAAACTAAAAGAAGGAAGTTGGGAGAGTTTCAAAGAGAAGTTGTAGTCCTTTGAGTCAGGGGTCTCCAACCTTGGCAACTTTAAGACTTGTGGACCTCGGACTTCCGGTGGCGCTTCCGTTGACGACGGTCAGAGACCGCGATTGTGCATGGCTCGGGTCTGTGTTTCCCTTGTCAGAAAGGTCCCTATGGAACCAGTGTCATCCTGACCTACCTCGGAGGGGTGGGCAAAGAGGTGGAGACTGCCAGCTGGGTCGAGAGGAGAGCCCTATCTCCCCTCCCTGGCTAGGTATTACACCCCTGGAAGACAGGGAGAAACGGCAGCCTAAAATGGTTGCCCTGAAGACAGAAAGCTGCCGGGATATAAGTTTTGTGCTGGAGCGGTGAAGTGGTGAGCGAGGTGCAACCAGATAAAAGAACTTAATTCTGTTTTCCTTAATAACCCTGAGAAGTAGAAAGAAAGTGTCCTCGTAAGAGTAACACAGTGGCAAACAGAAAAAAGAGGAAAATATAAGGTAAACAAAATTGGTTCATAAAAAGCTATAATGAAATTAGAGACTAAACTTTGAATGATATAAATTGGCATTAATTAGGCATGGATTAAATGCTGGACTTGCCTGGAATTGGTTAATATCAAGAAAATTAATTGTGGAAATGGTTGGAAATTATTGTTTAATATAACTAAGAGAGAAAAGAAAAGAATTTTAAAAAGTGGAAAGTGATACAGAGCCATCTAATGTTCAAAGACTTTTTCCTATGAAATTATATGGAAAATTACTGGACTTATAACTGTTATGAAAGAAAAGACAAATAAAATAATAAGAACCCAGAAATTTTGAAAAAAGGGGAGAAATTCTACCAAGAGAATATATAAATGCAATTTCCTGGGACTGTTGGGTGTTGATTGTGACAAAGAGACAGAAGGATTAACAAAAGAAATAAAGATAAAAGGAGACTTTGGCAAGGTTGCAAAAAAGACTTTGAATATTAATAATTTACTATAAAAATGGAAGAAATAAGCAAAGACTTTAAGTTGGAATTACAAATGATAAAAGGAATGTTGAAAGAAAGAAGGAATTATTGGAAATATTGGAAAAGAAAATAATGATGGTTGAAGAACAAAGAAATTCCAGGAGGGAGTTAAAGGAAGAAGAAAGAGGCTCAGACAGACATGGAGAACAAGAGACATTGCCAAAAGACACGAAAAGAATTAAAACTATGATATTGATGACTGACTTAATAAATAAAAGAGAAAATGCCCAGGATTAAACAAAAGAAGAAATTATACAAGAAGAAACTTCAAAAAAGAAAACAGGAAAGTGGGGGAGAGAAGATGGGTGAAATGTTAGAAGGAAAGAAGGAAGACAAGGAAATTTAGAAAAGGAAAGTTGGCTAAAATTAAAATAAATAATAAAGCTGAAAAATTTAGAGATAAGGGTTAGGGATTCTATAAGGAGGATACCACATGGAACATATATTGGTGTTTACTTTAAAACTTGTAGGGAAATATTTTAGGAATGTGTAATTACATATATATATGAATAGTAACTGTATATAAAATGTTGTTATGAACCCTTTTCTTTTGGAGGATCAAAACAAGGGAATGGAAATGAATTTTAAAAATATGATTATCAATGATTATAAGTAAAGTGAAGACAAAATGAGAGATATTAAGAAGCTTATTTTAGTGATTTATTGGAGGGATATATACAGTTGAATATAATATATTGATTATTTAATGGATATTAGAATTGTATAATGAGAATATTCTATTATGATTAAAGTAGGAAATACCATGTGGATCCTAAATATATTGGTTTTATCTATATTTTTACTCTTTTAGATTATTTATTATATATCAGCTTAGAGAAAACTAAGGATAATGATGTGTAATGTAAAATAAAATAGGTGGTAAGCTGAAAATGGAAATAATAGGGGATAAAGATTTGAAAACTTAGGTATGGATGAAATGATATTGATATTGAATTAATGAATTGAAATATGAAATGCAAATTTATTTAAAGATGAGTGAAATGGATAATGATATGAGTTAATATTATATAAGATTAATGGAAATGAAAATATGACCATGTACAAGTGTTATAACCTGGAAACATGTTGCTCACGTGAAAAGATGCATAAAATTTAAAAATAAAAACTTTGGGAAAAAGATTGGGACCTCAACTCAGAATTCCTCAGCACCAGCTGGCTGAGGAATTCTGGGAGTTGAGGTAAGTCTTAAAGTTACCCCTGTTCCAGGTTCTAAGGATAACACTACTAATATGGCAGGGCAATTGGAGAATAAAAATCCTTCTGAAAGAGCAATGAACTTTTTAAAAACTTTGTAATTCTTCTGTCCCAAACCTACAGATGGCAGCAACTGACCAGGCTTGGCTTGATTCAGAAACAAAGTCAGGTTGAGCCTGGTTAGTACTTGGATGGAGAGTTAAATAATCCCAGAAGAAAACAGCAAACCATCATTGTTTGCCAAGAAATGTGTATACAAGTGAGTCTATGAAGTCACCAAAATCATCCTTCTAGATTCTACTGTCCCTTCTTTATTTCTGAACTCACTTTTAACAAATCAGATATTTGTTGTATTATTACTATATAAGTAATATATAAAGTATATATATATAAAGTAAGTGTATATATATATATATATATTCTTGATATATATATATGTGATATATGTGATATATATATATCACGGCTGTCAAACTCACAGCAACACATTGATGTCACATGACGTATCATGATGTTTACTGCCTTCATGGAGCTAGGGCGGAGTGGTCAGCGTGGACGCATCTGGTTTGACACCCCTGATAGTAAAGTATACTATATTATTACTTATATACTATATAAGGGGCATCTGAAGGATTGAATAAGTAATTATGAAATTAAATAAACAAAAGGTTTGTGGAATGTAAAGCTGAGCTGGGTAAGGATTTAAAAAAAAAATCATTTCAGTTTGCCTCATTTTGGTTTTATCCATTCGTAACTGTATACAGTGAAAGAACAATACAGTTTACAAGAGCAAATTACCTCACAGTGATTAACGTTGATACAGCCAAAGACCACAATCATTGCATGATTGGCCACTTATTGCAAAGTTTTCTATTTGCCAATGGCTTTTAATTAGCTCTCCCGAATTAATTCCTTTTGCTAGACAATAGAAAGCTGACTGTAGAAATGACATTAGTAATGGGCCATATACTGCAGCTTAAAGCTAGTTGAAAGCCCTTTAAATGCATTGTTTTGTGTTTTCTTCTCTGGAAACCGGCCCCTTCTCATAGCAATTTTTAATATAACTTTAGTCAAATTGCACACCAAGAGCCATTAAAAGCAATTAAACTTCATTTCCACTATAACATATTGTTTAATTTACCATTAATTCAAATAAATGCAAGCTTTGTATTTTGAGCAAATAAAAAAACTGTTTAAAAGCAAATCTTCATAATTATGCCTCAACTGTCATCAATCTTTGAGGGTTGATAAAAATGGGATGGTGACTCATTTTACAGTTTTCATTCTCAGTTTTCTTTTTTATTTACTTGTAACAAATAAAACAACAAGAGAAAATGATATTGGAATAATCCTCCTGATAATAAAAAGAGAGAAGGAACACCTGATCTGAACAAGGCCCCTCGGTGTAAATAATCAAAATACTTCAGATGCCCGCAGACACTTCCTTTCTGTATTGCCTTGCTTTTATTTATTTATCATAACAGAGGTATTGTTTACTTATTCATTTTAAAAAAGGTTTGCTTTATTCAGTACCTGCTGCTCTGAGATTTTATGAAATGATAATAGCACATTCAACTTATGTGCAGTGAAATATTGAGCAGAAGACTTAACATTTTCTTCAAAGACAGACTGCCGTGTTACTCCTAAGGGAAAACATTACAGTTTGATTTGTTTGCAATGATGGTACAAGGTAGTCCTTGTTTAGTGGCAACTCTTCAATTATGACCGTAATGAAAAAGTAACTTAATATATTTACAACCTTTGCTGCTCTATAAAGCAAAGGAAAAGCTGAGCACAGTTTCACATAGTGACTGCTCTGCTTAATAACAAAGTTGTTGGTCCCAATTGTGGACACTAAATAAGGACTATCTGTATCTGCAGGTCTGTCATAATGCTGCAGGTTATTTTAGGATGCACATTTAGGATTTTCTCATTTCCACTTGTACCTAATGTCCTGGCAGTACCTGTCTTATGCCTTCATCTCTTTTCCAGTCCGTAAGTGAGACAGGCTTTAATTATCCTTAACTGCATCTGTTGTTAGGGTAGTGTTTTCTTCCTTATTCTAATATTATCTAAGAGCAGTTTTAAAGAATACAAAATCTGCTGGACTTTATTACCTTGGAGGAAACAGGTAAATGCAGTGACTGAAAACAGAGGCAACAGAGACTGGCAATAAGGATGGCATAATCCAAGTGGATTTGGCTTTTTGCCAGTTGAAGATTCACTTAACAAATGTGGGAAGCATGTTAGTAACTTAACTGCAGTGATTCACTTAACAACTGTGGTAAGAAAGGTCAGAAAATAGGGCAAAACTCACTTAACAACTGTCTTGCTTAGCAACAGATATTTTGGGCTCTGTTATGGTTGTAAATCAAGGACTACCTGAGTAAATTCTGTTACTGCTGTCTTTTTATGTGATGTCCCGGTGCCTGGAATCATAATCTGAACTGCCTAATTTAATCTGTGTCCAATCTTGTACACCAGTAAAATATCAAATTACTCATATCAAATTATTACTGTTATTATTAGTAGAAAAAGGGCGTTGGTACTTACCTGATACGCCCATTCTCCATGAGCTGAAGAGCATCCAGAAGTGGGAGGTGCTCGAGTCTCAAGCAGGCTGGGCAAAATTATACTGGGACGCTCCTCCTCTGTCACTCCACCTCAACGCCCCAGTTTTTCGGCGAAGACTCAGCGAACCCGCCTACACTTCACCCGACTATAAAAGGAAAGGTTTTGGCGAAAGCGGCCCCCAGACGGAAGGGGATGGGACTGGATGCTCTTCGCAGCTCATGGAGAATGGGCGATCAGGTAAGTACCAACGCCCTTTCTCCCGAGCTGCTCGAGCATCCAGAAGTGGGACATACCAAAGCTAGAGATGCCCACAGGGAGGGATGCCGTCTGGCACTAAGCCTACTCGATCCCTATGCACCTGTTGTAAAACCCTCCTGCCAAATGCCCCGGCAGAGGCAAACAGGTCTACCCTATAGTTCATTATGAAGGGCGGTGAGGACCATGTGGGCCCTGCATATCTCGTCTATCGAAGCCTGAGTAGCCCAGCGGCGGATGTTGCAGCACTACGGGTTGAGTGGGCTGTGATACCCGCTGGCACAGTCTCGATTGAGTCTCATAACATTTAGCTATTGCAGCCCTGAGCCAACGCCAATCGTGGAAGAAGACACCTTTTGACCCTGGGACCTGGGGAGAAAGCGAGACAAAAGGGCCTCCGTCTTCCTAAACGCGGTGCGTTGCATGTAAATGCAAGGCTCGGCGCACATCAAGGTGATGCCATTGCCGCTCCAGGCGATGACCCGGATCGGGCAGAAATTTGGAAGGACCAGCTCTTGAGCCCTATGGAAGGAAGAGTTGACCTTAGGGACAAGCGTGGGATCGGGCCTGAGGACTACCCTGTCTGAGTGGAACACAGAGGTCTTCTTGAATCGACAAAGCTGCCAGCTCTGAAATCCGTGCTGATGTAATCGCAACCAGAAATGCCATCTTATATGTCAGGAGCTGTAAACTGATGGTCCTCAAGGGTTGAATGGAGCCTTGGAGAGTGCTGATAGGACTTTGTGTAGGTCCCAAGTTGGGTACCGTGGACAACTGGTGGCAAATTGGTGGCCCTCGCAGAAAACTGCGAACTCTGGGGTGCTGAGAGACTGAGCGAGACTCCCCAAATGAAATAACTGAGGCCAGGGCGCCACCTGGCGGCGTAGAGTGTTAGGGGATAGACCCTTATCCAGCCCCTCCTGCAAAAGTCCAACAGTTGTGCCACGGATGGAGAGGTGGGGACAACCCCGCGCACCATTTGCAGAAGGCAAGCCAAGTAGCGTTGTAAATGCACTGTCGATGGGCCTAGCTGCCTGTATAGTCTCAATTGCCTTAGCTGAAATATCCTCTGACCTCAGGCGTTGCGCTCAACCTCCAAGCGGCTAGGTTGAGCCACTGCGGTCTGGGTGTAGGACCGCCCCTGAGAGAAATCCTGGATGGTGGTATTCTCCAAGGATCCTGAATGGACAATCTCCTCAGGTCCGCAAACCACGGCCTTCTGGGCCAGTGGGGGCCACCACCATAATCTCCGCCCTCTCGTCCAGAACCCGTTGGATCAGCCGGGAATCACTGGAAGTGGAGGGAAGGCATATAGGAGGCCTGATGGCCAAGGGCAGCGAGTCGTTGGCGTTCTCCGCTCCTTGGGCGGATAGCGGAGATGAAGCGTGGCAATTGTGTATTGCGAGAGGCGAACAGGTCTATCGCGGGGACCAATTTCGGATTGCCTCCTGAAACAGCGGGGTGCAGCTGCCACTCTGCCTGATCGGCGTGGCCCTGCTGAGCCAGTCCTTCGCACATTGGTGCGCCGAGATGTGTTCGGCCTTGATGGAAAGGAAACTGTTCTCGGCCCACGAAGCAATTTCTCTGCCTCCCGCATCAGGCGTTTGGAGTGTGTGCCCCTTGTTTGTTCAGGTGTGCCTTGGCGGTGATATTGTCTGTAAGCACCAACCGTGATTGGGCGCAGTGCTGACCTGAAACTGCGCGGGGCAAGGTGGGCGGCCCGCAATTCCAACCAATTGATGTCCTGTGCCCGCTCTGGAAGAGACCACTGTCCCTGAGCGTGTGGTGAAGGTAGTGTGCCCCCATCCGTACAGGCTGGCGTCCGTCGTGGCGACCTCTCGGTGGATCCCTGAAAGGACAACCTCTTTTGATTGCTGCGTTGTCCACCAGCGTAAAGATCTGATGCGCTGGGAGGTATCCTAACCGGGCCATGGAATTGTCCCTCCCTGACCGTTGGTAAGGCAACAAAACCACTGTAGATCCCTGGCATGCAGTCGGGCCCAAGGGGCGATGGATATGCAAGAGATCATCTTCCCCAATAGCTGTGAAAGAAGCATGAGGGGAGCCTTCCGAGAGAACTGATCTCCCGTACCAGCTTCCTAATGCTTTCCTGCCTGTCGGGGGAGAGGAAGACTGTGCCTTGTGTGGTGTCAGGACGCCCTAGATGAATTAGTCTAGTTGTGGGCGTCAGGTGGCTCTTGTCCCAGTTTATGGAAAACCCGTGACGTTGAAGAGTGTCAATGGTGATGAGGGAGTCTGCTCTGGACTGTGAAATGGATGAAGCTAAGATTAAAATGTCATCCAAATAACAATGGAGCCTAATGGGTCTGCTCCTGAGGAAGCGGCAGCCGCCAGGACCTTGGTAAAGGTCCTGGGGGCAGAAACCAGTCGAAAGGAGGGCGTACTCGTAGTGAGTGTTATCGTAACAAAAGCGGAGAAATTTGTAATGGGAAGGCGAATCGGTATATGCAAGTATGCCTCCGTGAGATCAATGGAGGTGATGCGTCTCCCTCCCTGATGCCTTGTAAGATTGACTGTAGTGTGGTCATCTTAAATTCGATAAACTAAAAATCGATTGAGGCGCTTGAGATCCAAGATGGCTCTCCAGCCCCGAACTCTTGGGACCACGAGGTGGGAATAAAAACCCTGGCCCGCTGACCTAAGGGACCTTTTGGATGGCTCTGATCTCCAGCAAGTGGGAGATGGCGGATTGCATAAGAGCCCTCTTAGGTGGGGTCCCTGGAGGAGGACACTTCATGAAGAATTGCGGTGGACTGGAGAGGAACTCAAGGGCCAGACCAGACCTGATGGTATTCCTCACCCAGGCATCCGAGGTAGAGGACTCCCACTGGTGGCAAAAATCTCAAACGACCCCTATGGGTGTCAAATCCTGTTCCTCACTTGGGCGATGGATGCCTCTATTACTGGTTCCCGGAACCTCGTCTATTCTGCCCCTGTCGCCGATTACCGGCAAAGTCGGAGAAGCCCGACTGTTGCCCCTGACCCTGGGTACTGGTTGGCTGGAATCTGGGATGATATTGTCCGGGTAGAAGGGGCGAGGGGCCCCTCGAAATGGCTGTGAAGGTCGGAAGTCCGGCCTCCTATTCAGCGCAGGGAGGATCCTCTTCTTGATTTTGTCTCGATAAGAAGAGGATCAAGGGCTTTACCAAATAACTTCTCCCGGATATAGGTGCAGAAGCGAGCCTCCATTTGTGCCTCGCATCTGCCTGCCAATGAAGCCATAAGAGCGCCTGGCGCATACCTGGGGCGCTATGGCTGGGAGGAGAACTTAACTGCGCTAAAGGTGGCGTCTGCGAGAACTTCGCGCCCGCGATGATCTTGGCGGCGTCCTGATCGCCCTAGTATTGGATGGTGGGATTACATCTCTCAGATGGTGTAACCACCTGAGAGAGACCGTGTAAAAGGCGGCCGTGGCGCATAATAACCGCATCAGAAAGCGTGCGCTCTGCAAGGCCATCTCGCCCTCCTTTCCTCTGCCTTCAAGTCCTCCGCCTCCCCTGGGATGACTGAGGAGGATACCAGGAAGCTATGGGATCGTCCACTTCGGGGTGTTCAGGTGCGGAAAACTTCGGGTCAAGGTTATAGAGTCTCTTATCATGCCCTGTGGGGAGGATAAGAGGCAGAAGACCCATTGTTTGTCCACCAGGTCTGTGAACATGGGAGGGACTGGAATGGCTTCTGATTGATGGTAGGTTGGTGAAATATCAGGTCGCCCGGTTCCTGCTGCGACTTGGGCGACTGGACTGGGGAGGACCAGCAAGCGGGCTGTATTCTTTGCCTTGAACAAGAGTGACTTGAACAAGTGTGGCTTGAATAGTCCCATGAAAACAGGATGGTGGGGGCAATCCCTTCATCATCGGACATCCCCTCTCAAGAGGGTCCGCTTGGAGAGATCCTGGTCAAGATCGCTGAAGGGACCTGGTCTCTTGATCCATCCAAGCCTCCTGGGCCCCAAGTCCTGAGTACCCTGTGTGTAAAACTCCCTTGTGGTGGTGTCGGGTGATACTGCTGTTCCACCATACTCGGGCGGCCCGAGAGAGACATGCAGTCTGGAGCGATGGAAGGTTGGATGGCGCGAGAGATTGCTGTACACGGTAGCAATGCCCCTCTGTACTGCCAGTTCCATCCATGACCTCAGTCGGGTGGTATTTCCTCTGGGAGCTCGGCCTCCGGCGCAGGCCGCCGCTGTGGGCGTGAGCGTAGCCTCAGGGGTGCTCGTGGAGCGGTCCCGGCCTTTGGTTGGATCTGGGCCTTTGCGCGGTTGGAGTGGATAAGTCCAGGGCAACCAGAGGTGGACTTAGAGGTCAGTAGAAGAGGAAGATCTGGGATGAGAATCAGGGCCGGGCTCCCTGGTGGCAGCACTAGTTTCTCCAAGGCCTGGTGTAAGCCTATGGTCCTTCTCCGCTGCCGGGGCGGCCTGTTGGACTGTGACATCTGTGTCCTAGAACCCTGATCACTAGCCATTGTAATATCTTTTTCCTCTAAATATTATTATTATTATAATTGCCCTTATTATGGTCACAATTATAACTATAATTATTATTATTAATATTATTATTATTATTATTATTATTATTATTATTATTATTATTATTATTATTATTATTAGTCTACTAATAATAGTGGTGATTGTGCCACTATGAGCTCCCAGGCCTAATCAGGATGAGGCCTGGCAAAACCCCAAGGAGGGAAGCCTAAAATGGCGAAGGCCTCTTGTCAGGCAGCTGTGTGGCAGGGGAGTTGACCCGAGCCCCCAAGAAGGGAAGCTTAAGAGCCAGTGATTAGACACAATATTATTATTATTAGGTGGCCTCGGTCCCCAGGAGGGAAACCCTGTGAGGCACTTGGCTGCTGACGGCCTTCCCCAGAGCTCTCTCGCGGCCCGACAAAATGGCACCTCGCCTCGTGGCCTTCTGCACCTAGCGTCGCCCCAAGAAGGGAAGCTGCCAGGCACGCTGCAGTTTGGGCCACACCGCAGCCACAGCTCTATTCTTGGGCGGTGGCGTCAGGTGGTGACAGGAGGCGGCGCAGCAGAGATCGGGCCGATAAGCGGCGGCGTTCGCAGCCTCCCCAGACTTAACAAGCCTCTACTGCGCTGCTGAAGGGCTCCGATCTTCCCAGCGATCGGAGATAAGAGTCTGAGGTCGCCGCCTCAGACTGCTAAGCTAATTAGCGATCCCGACTGCCTGCTGTTAAAACTCAGTCGGGGTCGATAGCGATTCAAGGAGAGAAAAGAAAGTGAAAACCAACTTCTTTTACTGCTCGGTCAAAAACCCAGCTACTCATCGAGGCTGAGCAAAAACTGGGGCGTTGAGGTGGAGTGACAGAGGAGGGCGTCCCAGTATAATTTTGCCCAGCCTGCTTGAGACTCGAGCACCTCCCACTTCTGGATGCTCGGAGCAGCTCGGGAGAAAAGCATTTTGTTGTATTTTAATTCTGGGATGGAGAGCAATGTTTCTGAGATTTTCTATCACAGGTTTCCAAACAACTTAAAATAATCTGGGATATCTACGGTTGTTATTACAGAGGAAAGGGGCACTAGTTGATTAGCTTTTTATAGCCATTTATTGGGCTAGATTGGCTGATTTGCCAATTGGCATTTCTGGAGAAACTGATGATGCTCAACCTTAACTACAATTGTTTTCAAGGAGCTACCAGGAGTTTCAGGAATCTTCTGAAACCTCATTTGACAAACTTGGTGTCTTCATGCCACCTTTTTATTTATGAAGTTAGCCTTGCTCAAAACCCAAGAGCCAGCCGTGTGACGGGATGAGCTCCTGTCAATTTGTCCCAGCACCTGCCCACCTAGCAGTTGAAAGCATGCAAATGCCAGTAGATAAATAGGTGCCACTTTGTTGGGAAAATACCTGGGATGTGAAAGGAGCCTTGGACATCCCCTAGGCGACGGTGATGTCACTGGTTAATCCTTTCAACCTTGGAAGCCTTGAATAGATGCTTCCAACAGGAACGTAGTAGTAGCCTTGCTCAATCTGGTACCCTCCACACCTGGGGATTGTGGAAACCCAACACCTTGAGCAATGTAGTAGTGCTTTGTCCTTTCTAATGCTTTTCTTCAGCTTGCTATTTGGAATGGGCTTTCAGTACTATTATGCACTTGTTTGTAAATGAATTTAAAATTGTTTAGATAATTGAAAGTATGAAATAAACAGATGATAGCCAAAGGAATCCACATGTAGCTCCTCTCATAAATTGAATAAATAATATTGAATAATTTGCTTTTTGAGGGATGTCATTCTATTTCTAAAGAAAAATACCTCCTATGACTTATTCATGAATTCTAAATTCTTTAGACTGCATCCTCATTTTTCAGTGATGTCAGTGGACATTTTCTTTTACTACAGCATAAATAGGGACCCAATTTCTCCAAAGCAAGCTGTCAATTATTATTTATTTATTTATTTATTTATTTATTTATTTATTTATTTATGAGACTTGTATTAAATTAAATTCTCAATGTCCTCCAAAGGGGAATGACCCAGTCCATCCTTTCTTTCATTAAAAGGAGTCATCCCATCTCACTCACTGTTTAGTGCCAATTGCACAATCGGGAGCTCTATTTTCTCAAATTTTCTTTTGCAATTAAAAGGTACCAGCAATACTGGTATGATAGCAAGCTGCTTCCAGTATCAGAAGACACAAGACTTGGGCCATAGAATCTGCAAGTTTTCAGTGGTATTATTTCCACTCTTCAGCACATCCCATCGAATACTTTATTGTTATTCGGCCTCTAAATAAATTAAACCAGCTTAAAGATTATTTTATTATTGTTTACATTATATCCTGAGACATGTAAATAATTTCTCTTTGTGATCATAACCCCTCAGGCCTTTGAGAAAATGATTATCATCCTCAGTAACCAAGTAAGCTTCTAGAATAAGTGACTTAAATCTCATTCTAATATTAGTGCCAGTCTAGTACTTCAGTTGCCAAAGTATATTGCCTACTGAAAACTGCTAAAGCTACAACGGGCCAGACCAGTCCAATTCAGAAGTCAAAATGCAGGTTTTCATTTTCTACATTCCTACTGATCATCTTCCTCAGAGCCAACTTTTCAGCTATGTGAATAATGGAAATTAATGATGGAAAGTGTTATACATTTTGTATACATTTGTATGGCATGTTATACAAATGGAGAGAGGAGGTCAGGGAACATATTGTTGTCATTTGATACCATCATCCTGAATGGAAGAATCAATAGCCAGTAGCCATGACAGAGAGATTTTAAAACTCCAGATATGATTCTCTTTGTTGGATTGGCTTTTATGACTTAAGACTGTATCAACACTTCCAAACACACCGATCCTCCAAGGATCATTAGTAAAGCACATGGCTATAGATTCTGCTTTGCTGGAAGCATTGTTGCCATTGACTAGCAAAAAATGTGTCTCCATATTGTTCCTGGATGGTTTTGTTTAATAGCATATCAATTTCAACTTTGAATTTACAATACAAGATACATATAACTGTTAGCATCAGCTTCCATAAATGATTAGCATACTTAATCATTTATTATCCTTATTTGATGCTGCTACAAACCTTAGTTGGCAGCACTTATAGGTATATACTACAGACTGTTTCATTCCTTCCCAAATATTGCCAAATAATTATTTCTATTCCCAATTTTTCTGTATCTATATAAATACGGTTCACATCAAAGCCTTTTCTGTAGGAACTGCAATAAAACCTAGAAAAGTTATCTCTGCCCCTCATGTAAATCTTTCTATTGATTTAAATTTGGCAAGGATAATTCCACTAACATTTCCTCCAGAGCTTCAAGGCTTCTTTGGCAATTCACACCCCTCAACTTTTAGCATATAATAGTATGAAA